>CM065472.1:20010391-21229142 GCA_032872505.1 Leptopilina syphax
AATAAATATTCCAAAATGTCCACACTGGAGCCATTTTTGTAATGCATGTTTTATGTAAGTTAAAATTCTTCTCCGGTAAAAAAAGCTTAAAATTTCAATGAAATCGATTTCAGACATGTATAAATCTTTTTTTTCCTTATTCTAGAAGGTTCAAAAAATTTTTTAAGCTAATAAAAAAATAAAAAAAATTTTTTAATGTCTACAGTGGTGTAACCCCTTTAAACAAATTGAAAAAAGATTAAATAAAAATTCAAAACATAAAGAAATGTACACTAAATTTATGACCGAGTATGAAGATTTTAATCATATGACTCGCACTCAAATTTCAGATTCGTCATCACAACAAAATGTATATTTACCCCACCACCCAATAATTCGTGAACATAGTTTAACTACCGTACTTAGAGCAGTTTTTAACGGGTCAAGTAAAACTTCCAATGGAACATCTATTAATGATCACATGATAATCGGTCCTAAGCTTCAAGCAGATCTTTCGATTATTTTATCTCAGTGGCGTTCATACCCAGTTGAATTTACTGCCGATATAGCTAAGATGTATAGACAGATAATTATTGACCCACGTGATAAAAAATATCAGCATATTCTATGGCGATCAGACTCAAATCTTCCAATAATTGATTACGAATTAAATACAGTAACATACGGAACACGATCAGCCCTATACTTAGCACTTCGGATCATTAAACAACTTATCATTGACGAAGGTTTTAAATTTCCATTAGCATCTGTAGTTCTTGAGCATGATATTTTTGTTGATGATCTATTATTCGGAGATTACGATAATAACAATGCATTACAAACCCGCAATGAAGTTATAGAAATACTTAAAACAGCACAACTTAAACCTAGGAAATGGGCAAGTAATCTTCCTTCTTTAGTTGCAGATGTTGATCCATCAAATTATGGACTTGCATGGAATTCATCTGCACAGAATGACGATGGAATTAAGGTTCTTGGAATATCATGGAGGCCTGATACTGATACGTTTCATTTTACTGTCAATATTGATGTTCCAAGAGTTTTAACACATCGTCAAACACTATCACTTTTGGCACAATTGTTTGATCCAGTTGGATGGATCTCGCCAGTAATTATTATTGGTAAAATTCTAATGCAAAGAACCTGGTTAGCTAATACAAAATAGGATGAACCATTGCCAATTTCGCTCCAAAATGACTGGTTAAATTACTTTCTGTCTCTAAATGATTTATCAAACCTTTTAATACCACGATGGAATCACCTTCACCCTAATAATAATCTAACTGAGATTCATGAATCATGGCTTTGCAGATGCCTCAGAACTTGCTTATGGCGCTGTTGTTTATATTAGAACAATTGATCAATCAAATATTACTCGAGTACAATTAATAGCAAGTAAAACTAAAGTTTGCCCAATAAAAAAAATTACAATTCCTCGCTTAGAATTACAAGCTGCTGTTCTCCTTGCTCGCCTTATTCAATCACTTATGAAAGTTAGAGCCCTGGTTAAAAAACCGGACAGATTTCGGACTAATCCGAAATTTGTCCGAAACAGTGCGGTTTATGGTCAGGTTTTTGTCACCCGAAATTGATCCGGAAAAATCCGAACTCTATACGGTTTGTGAACAACTAGTAAATCCGGAGTTGGTCGGATGAAGTCCGAAATTAATCAGTTAATTTTAACTAGTAAATCCGGAATTAGTCCGAAACAGTCAAAAATTAGACCGGACAATTTAGTGAATGTTAATAAAAAAAATAATTATTATTACACATATTAATTATCATTACTTTATATGGTACATTCAACATATTTTTCGATATACCTATCGCAATTTTATTTACATTAACTTAAAATTTCTAACGCTTGGGGATTCGAACCTACACCTATCTAACATTATAACGCACTGAAATCAAATACACTAACCACTATACCACGCTCGCATAGGATTTCAAATTCATAATAGAATTTATGAAGTGCCACGAAAAGAATTTACAAAAAACTAACACATTAGTGTTAATTATAACTAGCGACATATACCTCACTCGCTAACGCTCGTTCGGTTGTATTTAAACTTATTTGTTTTTACTAATTTATTTTTATTTATTTGAACTAAGTAAATATTTACTGGACATAAATATTTTAATTTATGGTATCAAATAAATAGTTATTTGAACCAAATACAAATTACTTAAGTCAATTAAACAGAATAATTTGATCTAATAAATATTGCTTTAAATCAATTATGAAAATTACTTGATTCAATAATGCATAGTTTTTAATTAAAATAAATATTTATTTGCATCAATAAAATAATTTTTTTGAAATAACTAAATTTAGAAGGTTAGTTTTTAAATGTTAGCCTGATTCTCTGGATAATTAGTAAGAAAAGGGCGAAGATACGTATGTCCTTTTCTTACTAATAGGATTTTCTGTAATGATGGGACATCGACATCGGAAACATCGATGTTTTAATTTCGATATTTTCGATGTATCGAGGTTTTTTTTCCGATGTTTGATATTTATTGATGTAAATTAAGTGGGAAAAAAAGGATTTTTTTAAATATCTCCTTTTTTTGCCTCTAACAGTTTGTGCTTTTTTATCTTTTAAACAATTGCTCTTATCGCATTGAAAATCTTTAAACACAAATTGTTATAGGGGAGCGTGGGGGAATTGGAGCCCCTTAAGGAAAATTATTAAAAAACCAACTTATCTTTATAATAATACATTGTTTTCGTCATTTTCTACTTATTTCGTTATTTATCTCTAATTATGTTTAATTAGAAACTTAAAAAGAGAAAGTAAATTGGAAAAAAAAATTTTCAAAAAAAATACATTTTTTGTCATCACCCAATTTGTGGGGTATTGGAAGTTTTCACTTGAAATTTAAAAAATTTCTATTTTTTAAGAATATTTTTTGTTTTACAATAGAAAAAGTGTTAATACTTACAATGAAGCTCAAACTTTAGATTTAGAATAAACTTTTTCCTAAATTTTAATTGAATAAAAAATTTTTGAAAAAAATTTTATTTTTTAATTAAAAGTTTTTTCATAAGGTGATATCTTTTACAATTTTGAAAGAAATAATGAAAGCCGTAACATAGTAACGAAGATTCTTTGGGCTGACACTAATTCTTCCATTACCCCACAGAATTCTTACAGGCCAAAATTTGAATAAAAAAAAAAAAATATAAACAAATTTTATTATTATCTCGATTTTTATACAAGTATATATATCTACACATATTCACCTATAATATAATGAAAAAGCATAACTAAATAATACGATTTTAACTACTTATGGTGATGTTTAGAAATATTTTGCATTTTACAACGAAAACTCAAGAAATACATTTTCCCTTGTCTTTACTAAAAATTTGTCAAGAATGTAATCGTTTGTTTTGGAATGATATAAACAAAGGTTGTAGAAGATTTTCTAGACATTGCAGCGAATTTTAAGGCTTTTAAGTACGTGAAATTTAAAAGCTCCCATTACCCCACGCTCGCCTACACAAAAAATAAAAAAGATATTTCAAAAATAATATTTGCTTATCTTTTAGTACTTTTGACCCATTTTCCCCTAAATTTTTTATTAAAACCAGCCAATATCGTAGGTTTTAACTTGTCCAAAATGTGAATCATCTTAAAATGCTATATGAGGCGTTCCATGGCTCTATGAACCGACGAAATTTTGGTTTTGCTTATACCCAAGCAGCACGGAATATAACCTTAAAATGAAGGGAATATTACATTTCATATTCGGAATATTCTAGGGATCTTAAAGTAATATTAAAATGTCCGCCCCACAGAAATATTCCAAAAATAACATTGAGGGAATGTTCCACGGTAATTTCGAAGTAATATTCCAGGATGATGTTAAGGCAATGTTCCACCGTTATATTAATGGAATATTCCAAGGTAATGTTGAATGAATATTAAGGAAATATTCCAAAATTTTATACTTTGAAATTTGACTTTTTTTCTCTTTATCTTCTTTCTTTAGTAAAAACGATTTTCAATGGTATTTTCAACATATTTAATATTATCTGGGAACATTCCCTCAACATCACCCTGGAATGTTCCATTAATATTACGGTGGAACATTCCTTCAACATCATCCTGGAATATTACTTCGATATAACCGTGGAACATTCCCTCAATGTTATTTTTGGAATATTTCTGTGGGGCGGACATTTTAATATTACTTTAAGATCTCTGGAACATTCCACTGGAATATTCCGAATATGAAATGCAATATTCCCTTCAATTTAAGGTTATATTCCGTGATACTTGGGTACTTTGTAATTTGATAGTGTTTAGGGTCCTAAATAAGTGTGCCAAAAAGTTTTACAAAATTTTTAATATTTTGTTTTTTTGAAATTTTTACTGCACTATTCTTACGCACGTCACTGTCACTAATATTGTTACAATATATATTGTAACAATATTGTTACGACAAATTTGTCTAGACTTTGGGTTTTTGCAAGTCTAGACAATATAGTTGTATAATAATATAAATTTTTCTGGGGCCGTTCAAAAAATACGTAACGCTTTAGGGGGGAGGGGGGGTCAAGCTATTTGTTACGGTCAGCAGAAAAAATGGCGCTAATGTATACAACACTGCGTTACATGGGGGAGGGGGGGTCCAAATTTCCGAAAAATAGCGTTACGTATTTTTTGCCCCTCTTTCTAAACCAGAGTTTAAACATTTACAAAATTAAAACCTTAAAGTGGTTAGAAAATGTAAAAAATTATTAATATTTATAAAAATATAAATTATTTTATTTAAAATAATTGTGTAATAAGACAAAAATTATGAAGTGACATTTTAAAAAATTGTCATTGTACATTATACGAAATGTTATTTTTACGTATTCTCTTACTAAATCTTTCATTTTCGTCCGCTATCCTGGATTCGCCATTTTGTATTTTTAAAAAGTGACTTTGGATTCATAATCAGTGGAATTTTACTGTAAATCAGTTGAAAAGTACTAAAATATCAGTCATTCTTCACTCATTGTTATTTTATTGTGATTTATTTATTAGTGTAAATTTCTGTCAAACAAATAATTTTACTAAAAGTCAGTTGAAAATTAAACTTACAGATATATAAGTCATTTTTCACTGATTATCCATCTAAAAAATTATTATTGTTGATTTCTGTCAAACAAATTTAATAAATAAGTGTTGAAGGGTTATGTTTTAAAAATGAAAACAATTATTATGTTTAGATATATAAGTATAAATGTTTATTCAATATTCTGGAACAAGTGAGCACACGTTCTTACAATCTCGAACGAGTGGCCAAAACCAACTAACTTATTACCAAGCCCTTTGCCTACAACAGACCTCGGTGAACCGATCATCATTTACCTGAGTAATAAAATTCGTACTCCCTGTCTAGACTTTGGGTTTTTCCTAAATTATATTACTTTATTACCTTTTTACCTAGAATGTTGAGTTTTCAACAACTCTGAGAATATTATTACTTTAACACTCTCCCTAAAACTCAACGTTCTTACATTTTATGAAGATGAATTATCAATTTCTGCTTTGCTCCTAAGTCCTAATCTTTCTTTCAAATACACAAACCTTGGTTTCGCTAACGCTTTTGTTAATATATCTGCTACCTGTTCTTCGCTTTTAACGTACTTTACATTAATTGTACCTTTTTCATACAAATCGCGTATAAACTGATATTTTACATCTATATGTTTCGTTCTTTGATGAAACTCAGGATTCTTAACTAATTTTAATGCACTCATATTATCTATGAACAATACATAATTCATATCATTCAACTCACAATCGGAAAACAATTTCTTTAACCATAGTATCTCTTTGGCTGCTGTAGCCGCGCTTACAAATTCTGCTTCTGTCGTTGAGAGAGCAACAGACTGCTGTCTTTTACTTTGCCATATGATTGCCGCATTTGCATGCATACAAACGACACCCGAAGTTGATTTTCGCGTTACATTATCACCAGCATAATCAGCATCACTATAAACTTCGAAGTTATTTTCTTTACAATAGTATAGACCAACATCTGCAGTGCCCTTTAAATACCTTATTATTCTTTTAACAATCATCCAGTGAACTTCGCTTGGCTTGTCAAGTACTCTTGACACTACATTTACTGCAAAGCTAATATCTGGTCTACTTACGACTTGCAAAAACATTAAGTTACCGACAGCTTCTCGATAAGGTGCATTTATACATGTTTTTCCAAAGTCATTCGCATGCCAATTTGTTTCAATCGGTGTTGAAACACAATTTGCTTCAAACAAATTAAATTTTTCACAAATTTTTCTCACATACTTAGCTTGATGCACAAAAATAGAACCATCATTCATTTGACAAATTTCTAATCCTAGAAAACTTTTCACATTTTTCGTAGATGTCATCTCAAACTCTTTACTTAATGCATCAAACAATTTATCAATCATACATGCATGCGTTGCTGCTATAAGTCCGTCGTCTACATAAATTGCCAAAAACATTCTTTTACCATTTTCGTTGTACACATATAAACAAGAATCAGCTGTAGTTTTATTAAAACCAAAGTTTACAATGAAGGTAGTAAAATGCTCCGTCCAACATCTTGGAGCTTGTTTCAATCCATACAAACTTTTAAACAATTTACATACACGTGTAGTCCCGTCGTCAAACCCTTCCGGTTGTTTCATAAAAACATCTTCCTTTAAACTACCATATAAAAATGCTGTTTTTATATCAAATTGACCGAGACTCAATCCAAATCTGGCTGCGATACTTAGCAAAACTCTAACAGTGTCAAATCGTACAACTGGACTAAAAGTTTCATTGTAATCAATTCCCTCCTTTTGTGAACAGCCTTTTATTACTAATCGAGCTTTAAACCTTTCTGAATTATCAGGATTAATTTTTCGCGTATAAACCCAACGACTACCTATAACCTTTTGATTTCGGGGCAGTTCAACCAAAACCCACGTCTTATTTTCGTTCAAGGAATTAATTTCATCCTGCATTGCTTCTGTCCATTTAATCTTTTCATCTGAATTAATCGCGTCATTATAGTTTTGTGGCAATGCCTCAGCCAGATATGTGATTGGACAACCATAGAAATCCGTAGGTCGAATTTGACTTCTATCACGCAATTGTCTACCACTTTCATTTGCACTTGAAGAGTGCAACGGTCCTTGTGGTTCTTTTGTTTCATCATCACACACTACTTCTTTACATTCTTTTTCATTAGAATTAACGCTGACATTATTTATATCGACCAAATTTGGGGAAATTTCTTCACTTTTAAATATTACATCGCGACTTAAAACGACATCTCTCAAACTCGGCACGTAAACTCGATAGCCTTTGTAATCTTCAACATACCCAACTAAAATTCCCTTTATCGCTTTTTTATCAAGTTTCTTTCTTTTCTCTTTTGGCACGTGAACATAACACTCAGTCCCGAAAATTTTTAAATTCTTTATATTCGGTGGTTTTCCGTACCACAACTCATAGGGAGTTTTACCTGATTGTTTAGTCGGTCCTGTTCTATTTATTACATAAGCAGCTGTATTCATAGCTTCGGCCCACAAAAATAAAGGCAAATCTGTTTTTGAATATAACATTGATCGTGCGGCCTCCACTATAATACGATTTTCTCGTTCTGCTACACCGTTCTGTTCAGGAGTATAAGGTATCGATACAGAATGTTTGATACCTTTACTATTCAGAAAAGACTCAACATCCTTATTTTTAAACTCTTTTCCGCCGTCACTATGAATCTCTTTAATTCTTTCATTAAATTGATTTTCAACTTCTGAACAAAACAATTTTAGTTTTTCAATTACTTCAGACTTTCGATGCAAAAAATAAATTTTTCTAAAACTTGAGAAATCATCTTTAAATATAACAAAATACCGTTTCCTTGCAAGAGATTCATGCTCCATTGGACCACAAACATCTGTATAAATTACCCCTAAAACATTTGTCGCGCGCTCAATTTTTCTATGAAAAACAATTCTATGTTGCTTACCATAGACACAACCTTCACAGAAAAAATTATCATCTTTGACTTGAATCCCTAAATTTCCCAAAACATTTTTAACATGCTTATTATTTTGATGACAAAATCTCTCATGCCATAATTGTAGCGAATTTAATTTATCTGACTCGAGCATGGGCTTTTCTTTGTTAACTAAATTGCAAAATTTCGGTAATAAAACATTCAAATCAATTTTATACAAATTTCCACTGTCAGAACCCGTTGCTACAATTTTATCTTCGCGAGTAAAATAACAATTTTTCCCCGTATCTGTTATTGAGAAATTTATCCCCTTTTTCGCGACAACTTTTACAGAAAACAAATTTTGTTTTAATTCTGGTACAAACAATACATCATGCATAGTTCCTATTATTGTTTCTTCTTTTACAAAGGTTTCAATTTCTATATCTCCTTTACCATACGCAAATATTTCAAAACCGTTACCTATCTTTATACTCATTGGTTGCTCGAACTCACGAAAAACGCTGAACCAATCCTTTCGATGACACATGTGATCTGATGCACCTGAATCAATCACCCAACAATCGTTGCCACCAATGTTGTCACTTCCCACTAGAGCCAACTTTCCCGATGTACTTGTATCCTTATTGTCGTCTGATTTTCCATCCTTTTTGGGACAATTTCTGCTCATGTGTCCTCTTGCACCACACGTATAACACCCGAAACAGTCTCTCTTTTTGTGACCTTTTTTGCCACAATTATAACAAACAAAGTCTCGATTTCTTTTTTCACTGTTCTGGACTCCTTTTTGTTGATGTCCTTGCCTCGAAAAATTGTTGTTCCCCGACTTAGCTTTCATCATAAGAGCTACAGTCGTATCTTGAGTTTCGTCTTTATCTATGTTTCTCACTTCTTCTGACATCAATCTTGCAGTCAGGTTTTCTAAATTTCTCTTCTTCTCTTCCACGGAATCCCACGCACTGTGAAAATGATTAAAACATTTCGGTAATATTGACAGGATGCGAGTCATTAACATTGATTCCGGAACTTCACTACCGAGATTTTTCATTTTTGTCGACAACTGTTCAATTTTCGACAAATTGTGTGCCACACTTTCACTTTGTTCCCACTTGAAATCGAAGAACTGTTTTTGCACCATCGACAAATTTTCATCCGATTTCATATCATACACTGCGTTCAGCTTCTTCCACATTTCTCTGGCCGTTGAACAACTTAGAAGTAAATCTAATGGTTTTCTTTCAACTGACGTGACAATCAACTTCTTTGCAGATTTGTCCGCTTTCAAGAATCTTTTTAAATCACTATTATATGACGCAACACCTTCCACTGGGCGAACCAAATCACCTTCACAAACTTGCAAAAGATCTTCGTCATCTTCAAGTAATGTCCGAACAATAAACCGCCACTGTAACCAGTTATCTTTGTCACGCAGCTTTTCAACTTTCAGATTCATCGAATCCATTTTGCACTGAACTTATAACAAAAAAACTTTTATATATATATCAAAACTATAGCACGGTCACTCTGGGCCCATAACCTGTTGAAGGGTTATGTTTTAAAAATGAAAACAATTATTATGTTTAGATATATAAGTATAAATGTTTATTCAATATTCTGGAACAAGTGAGCACACGTTCTTACAATCTCGAACGAGTGGCCAAAACCAACTAACTTATTACCAAGCCCTTTGCCTACAACAGACCTCGGTGAACCGATCATCATTTACCTGAGTAATAAAATTCGTACTCCCTGTCTAGACTTTGGGTTTTTCCTAAATTATATTACTTTATTACCTTTTTACCTAGAATGTTGAGTTTTCAACAACTCTGAGAATATTATTACTTTAACAATAAGTAAATACACAAGTAAATAAATAAGTTCCCTTACAACACAGACAGCGCAGCATTAGCGGGTGAGGTATTTACATATATTTAAAAAAATTTAAACAGACACTACGTGCATCAACAAACCTTAAAAAATTCAACAATTTATATTATCAATCGGTTATTAAATCTTTATATGTGATTTGTGTATATGTAGAAGTTTATAACTTTATATCTGGATATGAGTCAGTATACATGTGTATGTAATTAGTGATTAGTGTATATGTGTGAGTATACATGTGTGGGTGTTTTGAGCGCATGCTTGATATTCATAGAACACTACTGCGCATGCATAACATTGATAGAACACTACTGCGCATGCGTGACATTGATAGAACACTACTGCGCATGCGTAACATTGCTAGAATACTACTTTGCATGTGTGACATTGATAGAACACTACTGCGCATGCGTAACATTGCTAGAATACTACTTTGCATGTGTGACATTGCTAGAACACTACTGCGCATGCGTGACACTGATATAACACTACTGCGCATGCGTAACATTGATGGAACACTACTGCGCATGCGTGACACTGATAGAACACTATTGCGCATGCGTGACATTGATAGAATACTACTGCGCATGCGTAACATTGATAGAACACTACTGCGCATGCGTAACATTGATAGAACACTACTGCGCATGCGTAACATTGATAGAACACTACTGTGCATGCGCGACATTCATGGAATACTACTGCGCATGCGTGACAAGACATATATGTGTTTAGCGTATATGTATACATACATGGGTAAATGTTTTTTGAACATGTGTGTGAGTGAAGTATTCTAATAGATGTTAGACAGATAGAAAGAGGTGTGAGTCGATCGGTCGTTCTATAACTTAATATAACAGAGTGGATATTAAAAAAAGATAACTAATAATACTAGTAAATTTGTAAAAACAAATTGACTGCAGAAGTAAATATTTTATCTATCATAAGTAAATACGCTGAACAAAAAGTCGGACCGATTTCGGACTAATCCGGAATTTGTCCGCAAGAGTACGGTTTATTGTGGAGTTTTTTCACCCTGAATTAAGTTTGAACTGAATACAGTTTTTTATAACTTGAATCCGTAATTAGTCCGATTTAGTCCGAAGTTAGTCAGATCATATGCAACTATAGTAAATGCCCAGTAATAAGGGGTGAATTAAAGTGGATTGGCACTTTTATGCCCTTAAATTCCAAACCAATTCCGTTTTTGTCCGCAATCTTAATGAATTCTTTTTCTATTGTTAAATTGATAATTTCTATCCAATTCAATTCTCTGTAACCACGTGACCAGAGTCTGAATTCACTTTAATGCCGTTTAAGGGAATCATTTGTTGTGGAGTTAATGCCTTTTAATTAACATTGAATTCTTGAAAGGGCATTAAAGGGGATTCAAATTCTGGTCACGTGGTTACAGAGAATTGAATTGGATAGAAATTATCAATTTAACAATAGAAAAGGAATTCATTAAGATTGCGGACAAAAACGGAATTGGTTTGGAATTTAAGAGCATAAAAGTGCCAATCCACTTTAATTCACCCCTTGTTACTGGGTGCAGAAGTAATCCGATTGGTTCAACCAGTGAATCCGCAGCTATTCCGAAACAGTCTGCTTATGGACAGGTTTTTGTCACTCAGAATTAGCCTGGATAAATCCAAACTCAATACGGTTTTTGTATAACCAGTGAATCCGGAATTAGTCCAATCTAGTCCCAAGTTAGTCTGATAATATGCAACTTGCAAATGTGAAATTAGTCCGATTAAGTCCGGAATTAATCTGGTTATGGTCAGGTTTATGCCATATACGAAAATATATTTATAGTTTAAATTTATCTGAATTTAATACAAATTGTTCTTAATATACAAATTCAATATTATACCAAAATCTTTGCATACAGATTTTGGATTGTTCCATACTTGTTTCGGATTCAATCTTTCAACTGGATTACTTTCGGATTTTTGCGGACTGATTCCGTATTCTTTACACATTGATTTCGGATAATTCCGTACTTATTTTAGAAGAATTCTTCACCGGTCATAAATTCCGATTATTGCGGACTAATTACGGACTGAATTCGTAGACATTCAGGATTACTCCAGAGTGTTTTCGGATTCAGGTTTTCGTTCGGATTAATATCAGAATAACGCGGATCATTTTCGGACCTTTTTCGTACAATTTTTAGACTAATCCGTAATAATCTGTCCGTATTTAATCCGGAATTAGTCCGAAATTTTTACCAGGGAGCTTTCTCTCAACTTTCAATTCAATGTTGGACTGATTTAAAAATAGTTTTATCTTGGCTCAGTAAGCATGTGTCCACCTGGAAGTTGTTTGTTGCAAATAGAGTGTCTGAGATACAAACACTCTTACCAACACAACATTGGAGGCATGTTCCAACTGCAAGCAACCCTGCTGACATAGCATCTTGTGGTCAATCTCCTTCAAATCTTAGCGAATCCACATTGTGGTGGAATGGACCTAATTGGTTAAAAAACTCAGAAGATGAATGGCCAGATCAACCATTATCTTCTGAATTAGATTCATCTCTTAAAATAAAATCAACTACCCATCATGTAATCAATCAAAATACCCATAAATTTGATAATCTAATTACAAAATTTTTATCATGGGATAAAACAGTCAGAGTATTCGGGTATATCTTAAAGTTTGTAGATTTGTTTATAAAAACTATGAAAAACCAAAGTTCATTTGCTAATAAAATTCGCAGTTTAATTCAAAGTTACAAAATTAATAATCAAACTGGTTCAAATCAAGATTTAAATGCAAAAGAATTGTTGTCTGCAAAAATTACTGTATATAAACAATTACAAAATTACTTTTTCCCTCTAGAAATTAAAAATTTAACAAAAAAGGAACCTGTATCGCCAAAAAGTCAATTAAGTTCACTAAATCCATTTATAGACAGTCAAGGTGTGATTCGTGTTGGAGGCAGACTTGAAAATTCACAGTTAAATTTTGAATCAAAACATCCAGTTGTTTTGAAAAAACACCCTTTAGTAACATCATTAATAATAAAAATTCATTTACAATGCTTACATGGCGGTACAAAATTAACATTGAGTACTCTTCGCCAATAAGTGTGGTAAGTCAATCCTAGACCTCAAATCAAATCTGTTTTATTTAAATGCTTAGTTTGTACGAAGCTCCGAGCATCTTTAGCTTCTCAGTTGATGTCAAATCTGACTCAATCACGTGTTACACCACAAGAACGAGCCTTTATTCACTGTGGGCTAGACTATGCGGGACCCATTCAAGTTCGATTAGCGAGTGGACGAGGACACAAATCTCAATCGTGTTACATAGCATTATTTATTTGCCTTTCAGTAAAAGCAATACACTTAGAGCTTGTATCTGATTATACATCTGATGCCTTTATAGCATCGTATAAAAGATTTTGTGCTCGTCGAGGTATCCCTTCACATATGTACTTAGATCACGGTACTAATTTTCAAGGAGCCTGTAAAATTTTGAATAATGAATTTGAACGAATTGTATCTGGAACTGATTATCGTCAATTGTTAGCTAAAGATAATGTAAAATGGCACTTTATTCCACCAGCTGCTCCTCATTTTGGAGGAATTTGGGAGGCTGGGGTAAAAAGTGTAAAAACACATCTTAGGCGAATTCTTTTTGGTAAAACACCAACCTTTGAAAAATTAAATACTCTTTTGTGCCAAATTAAATCAATTTTAAATTCGAGGCCAATAGCACCTTACTCTGACAGCATCGATGATCTCGATCCATTAACTCCCGGTCATTTTTTGATTGGCGGACCAATTAATGCTGTACCGCAAGAATCACTATTAGATATAAATGAAAATAGATTAAAACGTTGGCAAAAAATGCAACAAATGGTTGAATGTTTTTGGACTCGATGGTCCAGCGATTATTTACAATCACTACAACATCGTACGAAATGGCGAATTTCTAGTGTTCAAATTAAACAAGGGCAAATGGTTTTATTACGTAAACCTGATTTACCACCTACTATCCCGAGTCGAGCTTTTAGACCTGCTTACCTCCTTGTAAGTATAATTTAATCCTAACCTGCACCTAACAAACCCTTGGTGTTTTTTTCCTCCTGCGTAAGTTCTATTTAACTCTGGCAACTCCTTTTTAAGTCCTAATTGAACCTTAAACCCTGCATTGCTTCTACTTCTACATTCTTACAATAGCAAATGTTACGCGCGGAACGAAATATACAACTTATTATTGTTATGCAAATTACAAAATTTTTATTTTGAAAATTTCACGAAAGAATCCAATTATTTTCTAAAATTTTAATAAATCCTTCGAAAAAATTCAATTATTTTTATAAATAGTAAAATACTTCGCAAGAATTCAATTATTTTATAAATAGTAAAATTCTTTGCAGGAATTCAATTATTTTCAAAACAATTTTAATTGAATTCCTAAGATGAATTCAAATATTTTTAAATATTTTCATAAATTGCAATTAATTTCTTAAACTTTAACCCCTTCAGTGTGTAGCTAAAATATAACAAAATGGTCCCAAAATGTGAAAGACCTTCTTGTGAATAAATTTTCATGACACTACATAGGTACTAAGAGGTTTTTGGGGTCGCTGATTACGATTCCGGTGTTAGTTTTCAAAAATTCAAAATGTCGGATCCAATATGGCGGACACGATTTTGAAAAATTCCTTGGATTCGCTTAAAATTCGTTACTTGTGGGTTTTCGTGGTCGCTGATTACGAATCTGACATTAGTTTTTCAAAATTCAAAATGGCGCATCTAAAATAGCGGTCAAGATTTTGAAAAATTTATTGGATACGCTTAAAATTCGTTATTCGGGGGTTTTTGGGGTCGCTGATTACGAATCTGTTATTAGTTTTTCAAAGTTCAAATGGTAAGAATTTTTAAAAGAATTTATCTACTTTTGAAATTTTTCAAAATCTTTGGCGGCCATTTTGTATAAAAAATTATTTATTTTGAAAATCTTATTTTAGAATTGTGATCAGCGACCCCAAAAACTCCCGAGTAAGAATATTCAAAAGAATGTATCCACTTTTGAAATTTTTCAAAATTTTTGGCGGCCATTTTGGATGAAAAATTATGTATTTTAAAAATATGACTGCAGAATCGTGATCAGTGACCTCAAATCCCTCAAGTAACAATTATTAAAAGAATTTATCTACTTTTAAAATTTTTCAAAATTTTGGCGGCCATTTTGGATGGAAAATATTGAATTTAAAAATATGACTTCATAATCGTGATCAGCGACCCCAAAAACCCCCGAGTAAGAATTTTTAAAAGAATTTATCAACTTTTAAAATTTTTCAAAATTTTTGGCGGCCATTTTGGCAGAAAAATTATTTATTTTGAAAATCTGACTTCAGAATCGTGATCAGCGACCCCAAAAACCCCCGAGTAAGAATTTTTGCGAATATACGTTAAGATGTTCTCTTGTTTGGGCCATGACGTGTATACACGTCATCCACTGTTTGGGCCAGTTTTTTTCATGACGTGTATACACGTCATCCACAGTCAAGGGGTTAATTAATTCTTCGAAATAATTCAACTATTTTTATAAATACTAAAATTCTTTGCAGGAATTAAATAATCATTAATCCAATTAAAATAAAATTAAACGAAAGAATTTAATTATTTTTAAAAATTTCCATAAAATTTAATTTCAACAAGAATTTAAAATTCTCTAAAAACAATTTAATTATTCTCAAAATATTTTTAAAAAATTCTATATAAAATTATTTTGATAAATAGTAAAGTTCTTCGCAAGAAATCAATTATTTTCAATACAATTTTAATAAAATTCTTCTTCATAAAATGCAATTGCTTTCGAAATTTTCAATTAAAATTATTAAAGAAACTCCATTAGTTTAAAAAAATTCAAAGAAATTTTTCAAAAGAATTTAATTAGGATTTTTAAAAATATTAATAAAATTCTTCGCGAGAATTTAGTTATTTTTCTAATTTTTATCAAATTTTTTGATAAAATTCTTTGCTACAATTCGAAGATTTTCAATACATTAATTTTAATATTGAAAATATTTGAAAAGAAAAATTAAAAAAAAATTAAAAACAAAAATGTAAACAACAACTAACTTCAAACTGCGAATAGGTTACCAAAACATGTGCTTTTTTATTATTAATTTATAAATATTATTTTTAACTGAAATGTTTTGACATTTTTTTTTAATAATAGAAATATAAATTTATGAATGTTTAAAGTAGGTTATTATTATTAAACAATTTATTTATTTGCTGTAGTGTATTAGTGTCAATAAATGCTTTATTGAATCACCAAAAGCAATAACAAGTCACTGAAAATAAAGCGTCTGTGTTCAGTTAGGTTCCGTAGCATAGTGGTTAGGGCGTTAGTTACGTAGTCCGTAGTTCGTAGGTCGTAAGTTCAAGTCTCGCGTGCGTTAGATTTTATTTATTTCGTAGGTTTGCGTTTATTCCGATTTTTCTGTATTGTATAGTTATAAGTATGCAATTTAATGATTATATACACCGTTAAATAATTTAATTAACAAATATTTAATTTAAAAATTTTTTTTTATATATAAATGGATATGTATTAATCCTCACATATATACTAACATTATTTATGAATTCGCTATTGGTCACGATTAAATTAAAAAAAAGTAAAAATCATTAAATAATAATGCCATTTATTAATAATTAAAGTTATTATAAAAATTAGTTAAAAATGATCTCAAATATGCTATGAGCAGTTTTTCCAGGGTTTTGAGAGAGGAAAGAATTCTGTAAGTAAAGGCGCTAGCACAGCTCCTACTGCCTGCCTGCCTGCCTGCAGGTTGACATGGTAACACATAAGAGTAAGAGAGTCAGAAAATTCAAATTAAATGTTTTTTCTCTCTCACTCTTATGGCGCCTGCCTGCGCAGGCAGGCAGGCAGTGAGGTGAGAGTGTACCTTAAGGGTCAAGCAGTATTTAATAAGGTTCTAGGAACACCTGCTTTCCTCCTTTTACCATCTAAATTTGTCGCTAACCAGGGGTTTGCAGGAGGTAATCAGAGTTAACTTGCAATGCAAAAAAACTCTGCTTTCATCCTATTACATCCTTACAAACCCTCAGTTTTAAGGAAGTAAGCAGGTCCAAAAGTTCGACTCGGGTAAGTGGAATTTAGCTCGAGTTATAGAATGTTATCCAGGCAAAGATGGCCTTGTTCGCGTCGTAAAATTAAAAACATGCAAATCTGAATATATCAGACCAATAACTGAACTCGTATTATTACCAATTGATATTAACGTTGATGAAGATTGATATTGATTTGATTTGAGTACTAAAAATGCATTTTGTTTCTAGATTACATATATCAATTGTAATTGTGTTGAAATTATTATTTCAAGGCGGGCAGTCTGTTTAGAATTAAGTAAATTTCTCCGACAATTTTCAAATATTATGTTCTCACACTTCTTATATTATATTTTTTGTTTTATTTGATCATGCGCGTTAATTCAGTAAGTTAGTCTTCATCTTCTAAAAACGATGAAATGACGCAAATAATTCGTCTCTAAGAAAATTAAATAATTGTTGTGTTAAAATTATATAGTTTAAACTTTATAGTGAGTGATGATATAAAATAAAACATTTGTTTTATTTAGTGAATCTAAATAAATGCATTTCATATATAAATGAACAAGTTCTCTTTATTAATTCTTGTGAATGTGCCTGAGTCTCATGAATTCCCATGTACTTACCTAAATATTAAAAATTCTTATTAATTAAAATTAATAAGTGGCGGTCCTCCTAATTTAAAGTAAAATCGCAACAGAAACAAATAATGATAATTTTATAAACATCGTATATATATAATATATATATATATATATATATATATATATATATATATATATATATATATATATATATATATATATATATATATATATATATATATATATAATATATATATATCTATATATATATATATATATATATATATATATATATATATATATTATATATATATAATCTATCCCTATAATATAAAATCATTTCGCCGCCGCCGCCGCTGATTCAGTCATTTCTAAGGGCCTCTTAGAAAGGGCACATAGTCAAGGTTGGCCCACTGTTAAGGTAGGCCCATCGTCAGAAATAAGTTACATTTGACCCATATTCAGGTCAATTTTAAGGGCAGTTTTAAGCTACAGGTCAAAAATTGATAAACTAATCCCTCTGTCCTCAAAATTTAGGTCAGTTTTAAGAGCAGATTTAACCTACAGGTAAAAAATGACAAACTAACCACTATGCCCTCAAAATTTAAGTCAATTTAAGGGTAGTTTTGACTTAAAAGTCAAAAATTGACACACTTATCGCTCTGCCCTCAAAACTTAGGTCAATTATAAGGGCAGTTTTAATCAACAGGTCAAAAATTGACAAACAATTCCCTCTACCCTCAAAATGTAGGTCAATTTTAAGGGCAGTTTTAATCTACAGGTCAATAATTGACAAACCATTCCCTCTGCTCAAAAAATTTAGGTTAATTTTAAAGGTTGATTCAACCTACAGGTCAAAAAATGACAAACTAATCCCTCTGCCCTTAAAATTTATGTCAATTTGAAGGGCAGTTTTAACCTACAGGTAAATTGACTAGCAATTCCCTCTTCCCTCAAAATGTAGGTCAATTTTAAGGGCAGTTTTGACCTAAACGTCAAAAATTCACAAACAATTCTCTCTGACCTCAAAATATAGGTCAATTTTAAGGGCAGTTTTAATCTACAGGTCAAAAATTGACAAATAATTCTGTCTGCTCGAAAAATTTAGTTCAATTTTAATGGCAGATTCAACCTGCAGGTCAAAAAATGACAAACTAATCGCTCTGTCCTTAATATTCATGTCAATTTTAAGGTTAGTTTTAACCTACAGGTAAAAAATTGACAAACAATTCCATGTGCAATCAAAATGTAGGTCAATTTTAAAAGATTTTGACCTAACTGGAGAAAATTGATGAACAATTCCCGCTGTCCTTAAAATTTAGGTCAATTTTAAGAGCAGTTTTTATCTAGACCGTAAAAATTGTCGAGAAAACTCCTTCTGACCTGACCTTCCCTCAAAATTTAGGTTAAATTTGACATATTTTTAACCTACTTATCAAAAAAGCAAATTAATTAGGATACTTCAAGAGGTCGTTACCTTATATTAAAATTTGACAAAATTTTTGACCTATAGGTTAAAAGAAGCTTGACTTAAAATTTAATAGTAAGTTTAAATCAAGAAAAGATGTTATAAACTGACATCTATTTTTAAAAATTTTATTAAAATTTATTTTCCTTTAGAGGGAAACATAACCTCAAACTTAGTTTAAAAGTTATAGGTGAGGGTGTAAAGAAAACGCCAAAATGAGGTCAAAATAATAGGTGGGAAAGCAAACATAACTTTAAAAATAAATAGAGTCAAAATATAAGTTAAAATATAATCTAATTTTTCTCATATAGGTTAAACAAAGGTCAATAACAATTGTTTCATTACTTCAAAATCCATGTGTACTTTTTCACATACTTATTTGAAATTTATAAAAAGTAAAATAAATATAAAAAATACAGATAGGGGGTTGTATGTTATGATGCATTCATATGCACGGAAAATTTTTTTTCATTTTTTTTCTATGGATGTGTCAACTAAAGAAATGGATGTGGTATATGGATGTGATAACTTAAAAATGGATATCCCGTATTTTTCAATATATATGGTTGTCCCAACCATGCAGTTTTTTCCGTGTAAGAAAACATTATTTTAAAGTTATAAAAATTTTAATTAAAATAAATAAAAAAATAGAGATAGGGGGTTGGCGCGCGAAGCGCGCAGGGGGGCGAAGCCCCCCTAGTATATATATATATATATATATATATATTATATATATATATCTTATATATATATAATACTGGTTTTGCAATACGGCTTTAATTAAAGAAAAAGATAATTTTTATAACAAGAAAAGAATTTTTGGTTATTTAAAGTTCTGAGTCAAATGTTCTAAAGACGTCTTTTATACATCTTTTGAACTTTGGGTTCAAACTATTAAAATAACAGTGAAGTATGAGTAAAAATTTGGTTAAAATTTCTATACATTTACAACTGTTAGTTATTCTTGAAAAAGTCTTTTATTAATTTACTTTTAATTTTATCAGTTTTGAGATTAAAAATTCTGAAAAATTTTAATATTTTTATCATTTAAAACTTTTAAAAATTCTTTCAAAAAAATCAAATTTTACCCAGTGGGCACAGGGACGTTTAAAAGACGTCTTAAAGACGTCCCTTTTTGTCCGCGGACGATTCGGGGACAATGGTGGTAATGTCCCTGAGTCATCAAAAAGACAACTAAAAGACGTCTAAAAGACGTTCTATGTCTGGTCCAAAAGACGTCTCAAAGACATAAGAAAGGACGTCTAAAGTACGTCTTTGTCTAAAAGACATAAAAGGGACGTCTTTTAGACGTCCTTTTTACATTCCTTCAGATCTTAAATAAACATTTCTTTTATAACATTTTCTAAGTTGAAACTCAGTAATATTGTATTAAATTTATTTTAAGTTTAATTTTATTTTTTCTAAAATGTGGAGAAATAATAGAAAAATTCCTACGAAGCTGGGATCAAACTCGGATACCTTGGGCTTGAAGCACTGCGCCTTAAGCACCTCAGCCGTTCAAGACAGATATGAACCTCTACAAAGTTAACGATCTCACTTGTCAATGAAATGAATTTAACTTAGAAAAATTCTAATGAATTTTACATTCATGAATTTCTAAGTCCAAGTTGAACTTAGAAAATAATATTTTCTATTTATGAAAATTTTTCTTTTTTCAAATGTTAAATGAAAAAGACGTCTTTTAGACATCTTAAAGACATCAAATTGCCAAGACATAGAACATGTATAGGACGTCTTAAAGACGTCTTTTTGCACAAGTCCAAAAGACGTTCGCAAAAAGACATCCTTAGGACGTCTTTTGAACCAGTGTGCCTACTGGGTAGATGGTCAATTGGAAACAAAAAATAATAATTTTACAAATGTATCATTTGCTGTTGTTTAAAATAAGGATTCAGATAAAGACAAAATTACGTTTTATGACAAGAAGAGAATTTTTTGTTTTAAGATTCTCAGTCAAAAGGTCTAAAGACGTCTTTAAGACGTCTTTTATACATCTTTTGAACTGTGAGTTTAAACTATTAAAATAACAGTGAAGTTGAAATATAAGTTAAAATTTCTATACATTTACAACTGTTAGTTATTCTTGAAAAAGTCTTTTATTAATTTACTTTTAATTTTATCAGTTTTGAGATTAAAAATTCTGAAAATTTTTTAAGTTTTTATCCATTAAAACTCTTAAAAATTAATTCAAAAAAATCAAATTTTAGATGCTCAATTGGAAACAAAAAATTATAATTTCACAAATGTATCATTTGCTGTTGTTTAAAATAAGGATTTAGTTAAAGACAAAAATTACGTTTTATGACAAGAAGAGAATTTTTTGTTATTTAAGATTCTCAGTCAAAAGGTCTAAAGACGTCTTTAAGACGTCTTTTATACATCTTTTGAACTGTGAGTTTAAACTATTAAAATAACAGTGAAGTTGAAATATAAGTTAAAATTTCTATACATTTACAACTGTTAGTTATTCTTGAAAAAGTCTTTTATTAATTTACTTTTAATTTTATCAGTTTTGAGATTAAAAATTCTGAAAATTTTTTAAGTTTTTATCATTTAAAACTCTTAAAAATTAATTCAAAAAAATCAAATTTTAGATGCTCAATTGGAAACAAAAAATAATAATTTCACAAATGTATCATTTGCTGTTGTTTAAAATAAGGATTTAGATAGAGAAAAAGCTACTTCTTATGAGAAGAAGAGAATTTTTTGTAATTTTAGATTCTCAGTAAAAAGGTCTAAATACGTCTTTAAGACGTCTTTTATACTTCTTTTAAACTGTGAGTTTAAACTATTAAAATAACAGTGAAGTTGAAGTATAAGTTAAAATTTCTATACATTTACAACTGTTAGTTATTCTTGAAAAAGTCTTTTATTAATTTACTTTTAATTTTATCAGTTTTGAGACTAAAAATTCTGAAAAATTTTAATGTTTTTATCATTTAAAACACCCGTGTGGAAAAAGCCACGTTCGAGCCCCACAGCTCCGGGGCCCCCGTCGGGGGCCCTCGTGGAAGATCCATGAGGAGAAATCCACGAGGGCACCAGCAGGGGCCCCGTCCTTTGCCCTTACGGTTGCCCTGCTCAAAAATTTATCTAAGTTTAAAAAAAAAATTTTTTTTGTTGAAAAACTTTAGTTCAGAATGCATTAAATTACGTTTCAAAGCACCTGAAATAAACATTAAGTGACATTTTTCCAGAAATCCTATCACAAAGTTATGGAAATTTACGAGGGCACCAGCAGGGCCCCTGCTCTTAGCCATTATGAATGCCCTGCTCAACAATTTTTCTAAGTCCAAACGAAAAATTTTTTTTACAACAAAAAATTATTGTTTACTATCATTTTAAACAATGAAAAACACGTTTTTAACAAATATTTAATGTTACTTTTTTTGAAAATATTGAACTTACCTAAGGGCAAATCCATGAGGGCCCACGCGAGGGCCCTCATGGATTGCCCACATCATTAACTAGAAAAAATTTCTAAGTCCAAAAAAAAAATTTTTTTTTCATCAACAAATTAATGTTTATAATGATTTTAAACAATGAAAAACACGTTTTTAACAAATATTTATTGTTACTTTTTTTGAAAATATTGAATTTACCTAAGGGCAAATCCATGAGGGCCCACGCGAGGGCCCTCATGGATATCCCACATCATTAACTAGAAAAAATTTCTAAGTCCAAAAAAAAAATTTTTTTTTACATAAAAAAATTAATGTTTATAATGATTTTAAACTATGAAAAACGCGTTTTAACCACAAATGTTTTGACATTTTTTTTTTTTTTTGAAATTATAAAAATATTAATTTATGAATATTAATGGTCAATTATTATATTATTAATATTGTTATTATTATCATTAAACTATTTAATTATTTGTCATGGTGTATTAGTGTTAATAAATAATTTATTGAATCATCAAAAGCAAGTCAGCAAGTCACCTACATTAAAGCAAAAATTTTCAAGTAGGTCCTGTAGAATAGTGGTAAGAGTGTTGCCTGGTAGTCAGTAGGTCGTAGGCTCAATTCCCGCGTGCGTCAGATTTTTTTTTTTTTTTTTTTGGTCACGATTTAATTAAAAAAAGTAAAAATTGTTAAATAAGAATGTTATTTATCAATAATTGGGCTAATTTGTTATTAATAAATAATTAATTTATTAATTTAATTGAAAATAAAGTTGAGGGCATTTTATAAAATCCACGAGGGCACCGCGTGGAAAATCCATATGGAATCCATGAGGATTTTCCTCGAGGGCACCCATGAGGGAAAGCATGTCACGCCTTCGAGGGCTCCGCGTGGATTGCCATTATGGATTCCACATGGCAAGAGGGCAATCCACGAGGGCCCCGCCGGGGGCCCTCACCATTTTTCTGCACGGGACTTAAAAATTTATTCAAAAAAATCAAATTTTAGATGCTCAATTGGAAACAAAAAATAATAATTTCACAAATGTATCATTTGCTGTTGTTTAAAATAAGGATTTAGATATAGAAAAAGCTACTTTTTATGAGAAGAAGAGAATTTTTTGTTATTTAAGATTCTCATTTAAAAGGTCTAACCCTAGTAGAAATTTGTTCTAGTTATTATAAAGGAACTGTCCAGTCGCGCTTGAAATTGTCTAGTTACTTTACAAGCCAACTGGCTAATAACTGGAACGGAGTGTCACGCTTTTTTCATCAAGTTATTATCTAGCCCAACTTTATAAATTCTGTTCAACGGTTCTGTAGAAAAACTAGACAAATTAATTCTTTTAAAATACTGAAAATTTGTTTAATATTAAGATTTACTGTAGTTAACACATTTATTTCATGCAATTAATATAAAATTTCTATTTAGCATTAAAGAAATTCAATAAAAAATATTTTTGGATAATTTCTGTATCCATTATAATATATACATAATAAATGGAATAGAATAAAAAATTATATAATATTTTATAATTTTTAATTAATTAGTTGAATTATTATATAAAAATAATGTAAATAGTAAATTATTACATGTAATTTTCTACATTACTTTTTGATTTTTAATTCAATTTAAAAAAAATTCTAAATTTGAATATCCTAAATATTTACTGTTTTCATACAACTTTCATTTTTTTAATGCACTATTATTAACAATAACACTGAAACAAATATTTTTTATTAGTATAAACAATTATAATCTATATAAACCTTAAAACGATAACGCAATTTCACCGAAAAAATCTTGGGGGGTAACGGGGAGCGAACCCGGGTCCCGCTGGACTAAAGTCGCACCACTTGACGCACTCGGCCGTTCAACGCAATGAATACTGAGAATTAATAACCACTGCACATATGTTTCAGTTCAGTGCCGTAACTAGAGATTTTAAGCATTGGTATATACTTTCAATATTTTCTATGTAATAAAACATTTTAGATGATTTTTTAATTATTATAACTTTTTAGTAATTTAATTTGCAACGTTAACAACTAATAAATAAATTGATTACTGTAATTAAATTTTTAATTATTTTTATTTATTTATTATAAATTATTATAAATATTTATTAATAAATTTTATTATTTAATATGATTAATTGATTATTAATTAATAATAATAAATTCATTAAATTTTTTATTATTAGAAAATTATAATTAAACTAAAATGGAATTTAAAAAGATTAATTTTTAACTAATTTTATTATTTTTATATTTATTATAAATGATTGTAAATATTTATTAATTCATTTTATTAATTAATATTATTAAATTATTTTATTAATTAATATTGTTAATTAATTTTATTAATAATTATTAATACTTTTATTATTAATTAATTTTATTAATTAATATTATTAATTTATAATAATAAATTAATTAAATTTTTAATTAATAACAAATTAAAATGAAAATTTAAAAATATTGAAAAGAATAAGAACAAATTTATCTCTAGCAAATAATTAGTCGAGCTGTCTAGTTATTAGACATTATTACAGTGTCATCGACACGACAAACTAACAACTATAATTTCTAGGAGTACTTTAAAGTAACATTAAAAAAACTAGACAGAAGTTATGTCTAGCCAATATCAAATTCAACTTGAATCTTTGACGAAGAGCGTTGGTCAGTAACTTTACAGTTATTTACCAGTCCGACTAGAATCAGCGTCCGTGACAAAAACTGTCCAGTAACTTAAACAATCGAGTGGCTCCATGACAAATTTCTACTAGGGAAAGACGTCTTTAAGACGTCTTTTATACATCTTTTGAACTGTGAGTTTAAACTATTAAAATAACAGTGAAGTTGAAGTATAAGTTAAAATTTCTATACATTTACAACTGTTAGTTATTCTTGAAAAAGTCTTTTATTAATTTACTTTTAATTTTATCAGTTTTGAGATTAAAAATTCTGAAAAATTTTTAAGTTTTTATCATTTAAAACTCTTAAAAATTAATTCAAAAAAATCAAATTTTAGATGATCAATTGGAAACAAAAAATAATAATTTTACAAATGTATCATTTGCTGTTGTTTGAAATAAGGATTTAGATAAAGACAAAATTACGTTTTATGACAAGAAGAGGATTTTTTGTTATTTAAGATTCTCAGTAAAAAGGTCTAAAGACGTCTTTAAGACGTCTTCTATACATCTTTGAACTTTGAGTTCAAACTATTAAAATAACAGTGAAGTTAAAGTATAAGTTAAAATTAGGTTAAAATTTCTATACATTTACAACTGTTAGTTATTCTTGAAAAAGTCTTTTATTAATTTACTTTTAATTTTATCAGTTTTGAGATTAAAAATTCTGAAAAATTTTAATGTTTTTATCATTTAAAACTTTTAAAAATTCTTTCAAAAAAATCAAATTTTAGTTGGTCAATTGGAAACAAAAAATAATAATTTTACAAATCTCTGGAAAAATCTTTCAAAAAATCAACTTTTAGAGATTTAATTTTAGCCAAAAAATAATAATTTTTTAAACGTTGTACCATTTACTGTTTTTAAAAAAAGTATTTAGATAAAGTATAGGTCTTATGTATAAAAATTTATTTTTGTATGTGTATCAGTTTTTGAGTTAAAAGTTCTAAGGACGTCTTTTATACATCTTTTGAACTTTGGTTTAGTAAATAACCATATAAGAATTAACTTTAAGTATGAACACAAATTTTTACTTGATTTTGGTCATATCTGTTTATTTTTAAATTTTTATTTCATAGAAATTTAATTATATTATAATATTATAATTATTTGGAAGTGATTAATTTAAGTTCATCTTGAAAATTAAGCTTCATATTTTAAAATCATCTACTTTATTTAAAAAAAAATGGTTTTCGATAAATAAAAAGTCAATATTTATGACAGGTAGAATATTTTTTAGCCATTTAACTTTCAAAATTCTGATTCAAAAGTTCTAAAGACGTCTTTAAAACGTTTTTTATACATCTTTTTAACTTTTTTTCAGATCAAAAATTAAATTCAAAAATATGATTATTTACCGACAACCATATCGGAATAATTATCTTAAGAATAACACCTGACTCTAAACCAAAGAGTTTAATTGACTTCTAATAGATGTCACTAATTGCTGATATAGTCGAAATCTTCCTTAATTAAAATTCTTCATCAGCAAATAATTTCCTACATTAACTATACAGCTCTTCGACTAGTGTATGGGCTTGATCTGAGATTATAAGAAACGTGAACGTCCAGGCTGTGTTGGCATGGTGCATTGGTAGGCGTTAGTCCCGCGAAAGGCAGCTATTAACTGGGGTTCGAGTCCTCACAGATCTGCACAGTGCAGTCGTTCACGCAGCTTATTTTTTCAGATCAAAAATTAAATTCAAAAATATGATTATTTACCGACAACCATATCGGAATAATTATCTTAAGAATAACACCTGACTCTAAACCAAAGAGTTCAATTGACTTCTAATAGATGTCACTAATTGCTGATATAGTCGAAATCTTCCTTAATTAACTTTTATTATATTTATACATTTATAACTTTTACAGACGCTTGAAAAGATTTTTTTTATAATTTACTGTTAACTTTAAATATCTTATTATTTTTATTAATATTTATGATTCACAATATGCATAGTATATTATTTGAAAATCTTTACGTACCTATTATTCCAAAGGCAGCTATGTAATACACAAATAATGGTGTAGATTCAATTATATTTATTATAAAAAAAATTTTTACGTACCTATTATTCTAATTGCAACTATTTAATACACAAGTAACTGTGTAGAATAAGTAGTGAATAATCCACTTTTACTCTTTCTCTAATATTCTTCATCTGAAACTACTATTATTGACTTATCAGAAGTCATAAAAATTTTGTATTCAAATTTAAATGCTCACATTTTTTATTTAGAAAAAGTTACTGTATCCTTAAAGGGGTGGTCATAAATTACTTCATACTTTAAGGGGAAGAGGGAGTTAAGCAATTTGTGACACCCTAGAGAAAAATGACACTAATGTATGTAACAGCGTGTCAAACTGTAAATTTTAATTATTGTCATTTTCAAAAACATTTTTTTCAATTTAAAAAGGTAGGAAATACCAATGATAAAAAATACTCTCATAGTTTTTTTAAAAGTTTTTAAAGTTTAAATTAAATTACTTAAAAAATATTTAACGACCAGAAAAATAAAGATAGAAGGCTTTCTACTATATCGAGAATCCTTATTTTATTATTAATAATGTCATTTTTATGAGGTATGAAGTATATTTTTGCTAATATATTTCTTTTTTTCATACACTGTGATTATGAGGAAATATTCTGTGGTTATGCTTTAAATTCATCAACATGGTGTTCAGAATTTAAAGTCACTTCCTATCTGCTTGCTGAAGGAATACAAGACAGACTTACCTTTTCAACAATGAGGACATGGATTAAAAGGCTTCATGTTTTCAAAGGAAATATTAAAATGATTAATGCAGTCATCAGACACTGAAAAAATCGATATTTATCTTGGAAAATAAGAATGGATGTTCAAGACGTTTTAAGTTTGAAGAAACAGTTTGAAGAACCTGCACGAAAATTGGAGTAAGAAACCAGCTATAATAAATCAATACTGAGAACAAATTACACTAAGAATGGTGAGTAAAAAAATTTTCTTATTAATATACTTCAGATTCTGTAAATAAAACTTATCCAAAAGATGATCCCATTTAGAATAACATTTGTCAGCAAGTTTGCAATTCAAAGTCCAGAATTTTGCACAGTAAATTTGCAGCAAACTGATATCAAATAATAAAATATCCGCCTGGTGTTAAGTTTGCAGAGTAAAAGAGCTATTCACTTTTGCAGAAAATTTGTAGTAAGCTTTATAGCAAACTATCTGAAAAATTTTTAAAATCAAAAAGAATTGTTTTCATTAAATGTTCGTATTCTTACAAACAGCACCTACCTTGATTGCAAAAAAAAAATAAAATGTAGTGAGTAGCTTCTACATGACATAGGAAACTATTGCGCACGCATTTATGTTTTACTTTGCAACGCAAGTTTTCTTGCAAGCTTGCGCTACAAATTTTATGCCAGGGAGACATTGAGCTGTTTGATACAAGTTTTATTCAAATTCTCGAACTTTGCATTGTAAACTTACAGAAAAATGTTGTGCTATCTGGGATGTTTATAAATTTTTATTATAAAGTTTCTCTAATAATGTTTTTTTTTATTTAACAGTACATTTGGTTTTTAAAGGATTCATGGCATTAAAGTTACAACATCCACAAATTCAAGGAAATTGGAGGTTTTCGACTGAATTTTGCTGAATAATTCTTAAGGATTCTACTTTATTACGAGATTTCTTATGTTTACGCGAATTATTTCTGTGAATCTCAAAACATTATTATGTGTATAACAATAAAATATATTAATTTTTTAAATGTTTCTTCTATCATTTTGTATACTTGCTAAGAATTCTTCTAAAATATTTCTCATTCTTTTTGTTTGTTACATTATTTATCAAATCTTCTGCAGAAAATTATTCTAAAAGTCGAAATTTCTCAAAAATAATTATATTTTAATAAATTAATTGATTTAATTTAATTAATAACATATTCATTCAAATATAAAATAGTATCCGGGTTCAAGGATGAGAATATACTTTTTTAATAGTTTGGGACGATAATCACAAATAAATAGTCCGTTTTGTTCTATCACGTCAAAATACTTTCCTAATCTCACAAAATATTTAGTATTTTATGTATCAGCGACACTTGTAAATACGTTGTGCTTGAAACAGATTCACTTGATTCTTAAAATCCAAAGCTTTTTTGCATCGCTAATAATAAATTTTAAGTCAGATTTTTATATTTCAAACTATCGGATCTTACATAATGGACATATAGGGGTTATATAAGTAACTATTTTCGAATTTGAAATTAGACTTGAAAATGAATAAAACACTTCTAATATGCAGAACTAAATTTTCAACATTTGTTTAAATTAAATGAAATTCGTTATCTAGATGTTACACTGCTGCAATTACTTTTCAAAGATAAATTTATTGCATTCGACTTGGGAATTAAGTATGACTATCATTAGAATTATTTCAGTCTGTCTAGAAAATAATTAAGTTGTTTCAAGACATTCTTCTTGTAGTGTCAATCTCTATATCACCCAAGTTACCAACGAATGGAGATCAGTGGCATCCTTTCATTCATCAACCGTCGAATCTGGACTTCCAAATTTATGGCTTATAATTCGTCTCTTATTTGTGTGTATTAGAAATTATAGAACCAATGTTCACAGACTTAGTCAGAAAAAGGATACTATCTATTGTCCATCGTCGTGGAGAAGCTCTGAATCACTAAGTCTAACTCTCTAAACGTGAATCAGCGATAAACATACCACTTAATCCAATTAGCGTATATTCACAAATAGAATAGTGAAATTTGACTGATTTTCAATATATATATAAGTTGCTTGAAATCAGTGATTTACTTATAGAGCTAGAAAATAATCAAAAACATTTTAAGGATGGTTTTGAAACTTCGTTTAGACATCTCAAAGACAACATTTTGAAAGAAATTTTCTCATAAATGCTTTACAATGTCAATATTTTAAATATAATCAGTTTATTTCTTTTAAAAAAACCGTTTTTGTATATGTAGATTGTTCAAAACGACTGAAAATATCAATTATTTGTGCTTGATGATTTAAAAATGCATTAACATTGAAATTATAGTTTTGAAAATTCTAAAAACTGACGTAAACGTAAAAAATGGAACAAAATTTTTTACTTTTTTTACAATAAATGTTTAAGTACATTGTTTAAAACTCATCATTAAAATGTCTTAGGAACTTCAACTTTTTTAAGACAAAATTTCAACTAATTATGTATAACAAATAATTCTAAAACCTTTGTTAGAAGTCTTTCTGTTTTGAAAGTAAGTTAGATTATTATGTATATAAAATGAATCATTTCAAGTAAAGTTTAGAATTAACAGTTTTAAATTTGTCTTTTCATTTTATATTGATTTTTTAAAAAGTTATTAAGGCAATAATAACGAGCACATTATTCGTCTAAAAATGTTTTTAGGCTGCCTGTAATACAGCCTACAAAAGTCTGAAAAATGTTTTTAGGAGGTCCTTAAAATAGTCCTTTTATCAGTGCTCACCGCGATATGCAATTTATTTTAAAAGTCCTTTGTGTGAATGTCTTTTAAAATATACTAAAATATGTCTATAAGACCATTATTAGGTCAGACATTGACCTTTCTAAAGACGTCCTTTACATGTCTATATTATGACTCACGGCCATTATGTTAATTGTCCCTGAATGTCTGTGGACAATAAAAGACGTTCTGCAGACGTCTTTTAGACGTCCCGGTGCCCACTGGGGATCGCTTTTTCAAGTGTTTTATTAAAGGTGTTAAAGTTTTGAATTCGACACCTTGTACACTAGTTCTAGCTGCGCCTTTCAAACGTCCTAAAATTGCTATAATATATTTCTTTTCACAAGCTGGAGGAACATAAAATGCTCCACTTAGAATATCTTGTATAAAGTCGCGAACGCGCATATTTTGACCGTCAAAATGTGGTACGTGTAATATACCTTGTTGAATAGAAATACATTCTGCCATGTTCGTTACCATTTCTGTAGTAATATTGTGACCTATTTCTGCCCCTAATATCGGCTCTTGGGTTTCGCTGTCGTGTTCTAAAATGGTTGGAGTAGTTTTTTCGAAATGTCTTTGATAATATTTACGTTTCTTTTTATGAGGTGGTGTCGTCCAACAATGAACAACAACAAAAAAATTATTGTTTTGAATTCATATATGAGTGTACTGTAAGCTAGGATTAAATTTGTAATTGTGACAATTTATCTGAGTCTGGCCTCGTCTGTAGCAGATTTCGCAACAATTAGTCCACTTGTATAATTTAAGCTTTGGTTTTAAAGGATTTTCAAAGGGAGACAATATAACGAATGTTCTTACTGGATCTTCAGTTTTTTGTTCGCTAAAATAATAAACTGTATCTAGAATTTCTAATATTTTTCTCGCGGCTGTGTGTTCTGAAATTTTAACTCGTTTTTCGCCACTTCCTATCTCACAAAAATGATTATTGTTATAAAAATCTTCAACGATACACTTTGTGTAATAAGTTTTATTGTTAGCAGGGCCTGTTGTGTGATGTATTATATAAGAAGGTTTTGAAAGATTGTATTCTGCAGTTAATTCTTTGAGAATTCCTTTCGGATGTCTTAAATTTTGGATTTCGCTTTTAGGGAAATTTAAATTTAGAACAATTTTTAAATTTGGAAAAATTGTGTTAATTCTAGTTTCACTTGAAAACATAGGATTGTAAAAAAAATAACCTTAATTTATATTTAAGCTTTTCCCTTTTTGATGTTGACAGAGTTCTTTGGTTAATTCAGTAATTAGTGATTTCAAATTTTCTTTATACTGTGTCGATTTTGATTCAATACTAATTTTGGAGCAATCTGGGAAAATTTCTCCTTTAATACATTTCCATCTGCAATCAATGGTTCTTTTGCTATGCTGTTTAATTATTGTATTAAAGCTTCGCTTTGATTGTATTTAACAAAATATTAATAGAAAAATTTTAAATTTTATTTGTATAATTGTTTATTACTTGGTTGTTTATTATTTTGGCTTATTAGGTAACTAAAAAGCAACTAAATATTAACTTAACTTCTCAAATATAAGGTATCCAAGGGATTAAAACTTAATAACTAATTAAAAATAGTAAGCAAGATAAAATTATAGCAACTTAAAATTTAATTAAAATTAACAAGCAACTTAAAATTAACTTAACTTCTCAGATACAAAGTATCCAAGGGATTAAAACTTAATATCCAATTAAAAATAGTAAGCAAGATAAAATTATAGCAACTTAAGAATTAACTTAAAATTTAAGAAGCACTTAAATTAAACTTAAAATATTCTAGTCTATTCAAACTAGATTTGCATTAATGTGTAGTATCAAATGATGTTTGATGTATGACAAGATGGCTTCCTCTTGGAGGAGATTTGTTTTTAATGGTTCGATGGAAACAATTGTGAACAGGCATACAGAATATGAGAAGTATCATAAAGTATAATTTTGAGTGGTTAGTTTTGTTAGAGATATAGAGCCTGAAAGGTTTTATTAATTTATAAGAACAATGTCAAAATCGGCATTTAAAATCCCACCGCTGCCACCAGAAAATTTGCTAACTGTTACGTTTATAAAATTGATAGTCGCGGGTGTAAAGTAATATGCTTTAATTCGGAGGTCGTTAGCAAATTTTCACAAACAAAATTGAAGTCTTGAGTGTAAAAATATATATATTTGGTATGGGACGTTTTAATGCTCAGCTCTAAGGGAGTTTGGAGTCGTAGGCTGATTTTATTTTGAATGTTATCGCTTGACGAACGTTTTCAAATAAAATAAAGCTTTTGACTAAAATTTTACATCGAGCTGCCTCAGAGTGTTCTGAGTAGTTGAGCTGTTTGATTTCGTCAAATGAGTTTTATTAAATTTGTTAAACTACTAACAACGAAAATCAGAACTCGGATTCAGGAGACAAACTTTGGCATCTGCCTGATGGGACACTATCTGAACTTGGTTTAAATACAATTGACTTGAACTGCCCAAAAGAAGTGACAAAATTAGGTGTGGTCCAAGGGTTTTTATAAACAGCTTCTAGTACTATATATATATATGTTATTGGGACTAATGGGGGTGTTAAATACATCTCATCGGTTAATATTTTTGCGCACGCGTTTTGTTACAATTGGTGGGGGAATTGCATCTTCTTAGAAAATTGCATAGTACATGGCAACGTTGTAATGCATAAGAATATGCGCACGCATTCTGTTAAAAAGAAGTAGGGGAGTTCTCTGAAGACTCTCGTAGATGAGATCATCAGTCAATAACAGAATTGATAATAATAATAATAATAATAATAATAATTCCGTGCCCGGTTGGAACTTTTGTTCTACCTGGGGCGCATTTTTGCGCGGGGTTGCTGGTCCTCTATTGGACGCGTGCCAGGTGGCGGATAGGTTAGCTTCCTAGAAATAGGTGGTTTCGAGGAAATCAAATACTCGACGCGGACCAAAACCAGCAAACAAGAAACATCCATCATGAGCGATTGTAAAAACGAGGAAGAGTACCTGCGGGGTAATGCTACGGCTAAATCCCTCACTGGTTCCGATCGTCAAGCGCTTTCGAGCGTGAGGGCGGTGGCAAGTGGCCCAAGGATGCAGGAGGGCAACAACGCGTTGGTAGTGCCACAGATCATCGTGGACAGGTCGGAGAGACGAGTCAAGCCAGCTGCATTTCTGTCTTCAGTAATGCCTCGGCAAAGGACATTGCAAGCTGCAACCAAGATCGAGATAAATGCATTAAGCTGTGGGAGGAAGAGGCAGCGAGCATTCTAGAAATGGAGGAGGAGGTCAGCAAGATGCTGAAGTCCTGTGAAGTCCAGAAGAATGTCAATAGGACAATCAAGGATGGACTCAGAAGCTTAACATCGCTCATAAGGGACGTAAAGGAGAAGCACGCAGCAGCTACGAAAAAGGATAAGAGTCTCTACCAGGGATTGACTTGGTCGGAAGAGGCCAGACAGGATCGTAGAGCTAGACGAGATCGCTGTAACGCAATCGTGTTGAGAAACGTCGTCTTGGATGCTCAGAAGCGGAAGAAAAGTGATCCTGAGCCTGCGAAGGATCCAAAAAGGAAAAAGGAGGAGAAACCAAAAAAGACTGGAGGAAAGGGGAACAAAACGGTTCCAAAGCCAGACCAGGTCAAGAAGGGAAGAGCCACAGTGATCGTTAAAGTGGCCGAAGAAAAAACTTTCGCTGAAGTGCTGGCGAAGGTTCGAAGGGAGGCTGACCTGGAGGCCAGCCAGACAAGGGTTGTAAGAGCTTTACCCACTAAAAAGGGAGACCTTCTCATTAAAATTGGAGGGTCTTCAAACAAGGAGGCTTGGACCTGGGGAAGCCAGAAACGGATCATGAGTCCGGAAAGAGAGCCTGCCCGGTTTACAGGGAAGAACTGCAAAAGATCAAAAGGGCAAACCCTTAAAATTTTTGCAGGTCAACCTGCATACAAGTAAGGATGCACAGTTGCTCCTAATGCAAACAGCAAGGGAAAATGAGGTCGATATCCTGTTCTGCAGTGCTGCTTACTTTTTTATCAAGGAAGCGATCTCGCCCCTTGGTATCAGGATAAGGCGAAGAGAGCCGCTATAAAGCTGTGCAACCCAGAATTGCGGGTTGACAAGTTTCTGGAGACGAGCAGTGGGTTCGTGTGGATAGAGGTAGCTAATATACGTATGTATAGCTGTTACTTCTCACCCAACGACTCACTGACAAACTTCGAAGCCAATATCGAAGACCTAGAAGCGAGCCTCACAGAATCCAGGCTGGATGTCATCATCACTGGCGATTTTAACGCAAAGTCGCCAGAGTGGGGTGAGACGAGACTCGACAAGAGAGGAATTCGTATTGGAGAAATGATCTCCAGAAACGACTTATTGGCTGTAAACCGAGGCAATACATGGACTTTTAGACGAGGTGCGATCGGATCAATTATAGATCTAACGATCGCATCGTCTAAACTATTTAGCCGCATAAGCAACTAGCGGGTCTCTGAGGAATATACCGCAAGTGATCACCAGTATATTGAGTTCTCAGTCTCGATGGGAGACACACGAGGAGGAAAAAGACAGGATGTTCCTAGTCGCAAAACCTCCTTGTGGAATATGAAGAGACTCGACAAGGAAAAGTTCGGCCGGTCCCTAAGAGAAGCCCTTTTAATTGAGGACTTGGGCTGGGTGAAGAGGCAGAGCAGTCTGGATGGGGAGGTTCGAGCGGTGAGGAACATGATAGTCACGGCTTGCAATGCGTCTATGCCAGGCAAAGGCGCCACTTCCGTAAGAAAATCCTTGCACTGGTGGTCAGAGGAGCTAGCCTCCTTGAGAAAGGAATGCCTCAAAGCAAGAAGGACATATACCCGATCTAAGAGAGATCCCTTGCTGAAAGAAGCTTTCAAGGAGGCGAAAAAGGATTTCAAGAAATAGATCTGCAAGTCGCGACGCCGTAGCTGGAAGGACCTAATCGAGGAAGTCGATAAGGACCCATACGGTCTGGCTTTTAAAATCGTGACTAAAAAAATAGTGACGAGGCAAAAGACCCCCGGCCTGGACAATCCCGATTGGGTCAGAAAGATAATAAGTTCTTTGTTTTCTCCTGCGGAACCATACCTTAGAAGGGACTGGAGTTTTTGCAAAGTCGAAGAGGAAGAACTCTTCACACTTAGTGAACTGCAAAAAGCAGGCAAAAGATTGAAAACAGGCAAGGCGCCTGGAATCGATGGGATAAGTAACGAGATCCTAAAGTTGGTAATCGACACTTCACCCCAGATTCTGCTTCGATGCTTCAATCTTTGCCTTGAGAGAGGAGAGTTCTTCGGCGACTGGAAGCGACAGAGGTTAGTCCTCCTGAGGAAAGGCGAAAAACCTCTAAATAAAGTTTCATTATACAGGCCTATATGCTTGCTAGATACGATGGGTAAACTTCTAGAGGATATGGTTCTGCAGAGAATGCAAAGCCACTTGACCGAAGAGAATCGTCTATCAGATCACCAATTTGGTTTCCGTAAAGGCAAGTCCACAGTTGATGCCGTCCAGGCAGTTGTGCACAAAGCCAAAAAAGGAAAAAACAAATTGGGACCTGGGAAAAAGAAGAGCTTCTGCGCGTTGGTAGCAATTGACATACGCAACGCGTTTAATTCCGCAAGATGGAAAGATCTCATCGAGTCGATGGAAAAGAAAAACATGCCGCCCTACTTGTTGCGGATAATGGATAATTATCTTAGCGACATGTGGGTTATATATGAGGGAGACACCTGCACTCTCAGGGAAAAGATGCAGCGTGGGGCTCCTCAAGGCTCGAGGTTGGTTCTATTTGTATGGAATGTATCTTACGATGATTTTCTGCAAATGGATCTGCCCGAAGGTACGATGATCATCCGCTTTGCAGACGACGCGTTGTTCGTGTGCACTGCCGAGAGTGAGGAGGCTCTTGGGACATTGGTGAACGAATGTCTGCGACTAGCAAAAAGCTGTCTGGATACCAGAGGTCTTGAAATGGCCCTGGAAAAGACCGAGGCACTGCTGGTCACAGACAGACGTGGTTATGAGCTCCCACGAATCGTGATAGAGGGATTCGAGGTCAAGTGGAGTAAACAAATTAAATACCTTGGTGTGGAGTTAGATGGAAGGTTAAACTTCCACCACCACATGGCTACGGCGTCAAATAAGGCGATCGAGTGTGCGGCTAATCTTTCACGGTTAATGCTAAATGTTGGCGGACCCCGTGAACAAAAAAGAAGACTGGTGGCGAGTGTCGCCAATGCTAAAATGCTCTACGCAGCACCAGCATGGGCCCCATCCCTGAGGAGCAAAAGATGTGTTACCATCTGTGAAAAGATACTGTCGGCGCAGAGATCGATAACAACGCGTATCATCTCTGCATATAAGACGGTATCTGCGAGTGCTGTGCAGGTCCTTGCAAGTGTCCCGCCAGCAGATCTTTTGGCGAGGAAAAGGGAAGAAATGTTTCTCTTTTCTAAAGAAAGAAGTTCCTTGGATGAAGAATTAAAACCAAGCAAGGGCCTGATCCGCAAAGAAGCGAGGCACAGGCTCATAGAAAGATGTCAAGAAAGATGGGATGGTGTGGAGAAAGGTCGATGAATTTATCGCCTTATCCCGGCACTCGCCACCTGGATAAATAGGAAACACGGTCAGGTTTCCTATTATATGACTCAGGCGCTCACAGGTCACGGGTGTTTTAACTCGTACCTGTGTCGCTTTAAATTACGCGAGGACGAGGTGTGTGCATATTGCCAGTTCCCTGAGGACAACGCGGAGCACACCCTCTTCTCATGCAAGAATTGGGACTTGGAGAGACGGGCCATGTTCGAAGGTGTAAATAGTCAAGTTACACCGGAGAACATGGTATCGCTGATGACCCAGTCGGAAGAGAATTGGCGGCAAGTCGAGAACTTCATAATCTCGGTTATGTCGAGGAAGGATCTCGACGGCCGCCAAAAAGCGTAATTTAAACAGCTTTTAATTTGTTTGTTTGTTTTTTTATTAATTTATTTTGTGATTTACTTGTCCTTCTACATTTTTTAATATGTTTTATGTTTTATGTTCGCGGATCGGCGAACTACGCTGGAAATTCGCGACATGGATGCCCTTACTGAGAAGGAAGATGTTGAGGATGCCCTGGAAAAAATTTCCACAGTTCCAGCTGAAAGCAGAAAGGTGACGATCCTTGGGCCAAATAAGCGTGGAGTGAAACTCGCTGTTGTGGTCACCAGCCAGGAAGATGCTGATAAGCTGGAGAAGGTGGGTCACGTAAAGATTAGATTCGTGTCCTGCAGGATCAGAAGTAGAGTGATGGTCAAAAGGTGCCATAGGTGTCTCGACTATGGTCATATAGGTCGTAGAGTAGATAGGTCGGCTGCGTGTTTTAAGTGCGGAGAAGCCGGCCATAAGGCAGCAGACTGTAAGAAGAGCCCATGCTGCTTCTTATGCAAGGCGAAGTTCGGCGAAACGGAGAACATCCAACATGTAGCCGGATCAGGGAGTTGCAAGGTCTTCAGAACTGCCCTCGAGGAAGCAAAGAAGACTTTGTCAAGGACTAGGAGAAAATAAGGCCAGAACAAGAGCGGCACGGGAGAGTTGCGCCAGCGACTACATGGAACCATTCATCTACGAAGTCTGAAGCCACTAGGTAGTTCCGTAGGTGGATAGAAGGTTCGAAACCCAGGGGAAACAAGAAGAGGTTTTAGTCGGTAGGGTGACTGCCGTTAAAAGCAGGTATGTGAGGTTTGTTTTTTTTCCTTGCATTTTGTACGAGTCCGACATACCCCAGGTAAGTGGGATCTTCCTGGGGATGCGTAAATGCATTTTCTCTTCTCCCCCGTGAATAAAAAAAAAAAATAATAATAATAATAATAATTTTTTTTTTGCGTGGGAAGTGGAAAATCTGCTATAACCTTGGAGGCCTACTTCCAAGTCAGATACCTGGAGCCCGTACTCCCAGGTTATGTGGAGATGACCGCTCTTGTTCTGGCCGACCCACTAAAAACCACTCCCTTTTGAGACATATCTCCCCTGGCGGAACTGCTGTCACCTCTGTGTTTTCCAGTCACTGAAAAACTCTCCACTCTCGAGACATGTATTAAAGACGTCGAGGAGTATTTCTGGATACACAGCGATTACCTCTTTGAGGATCTCGTTGGGTATTTCGTCGCTGCCTGGCGCTTTGCCGTTCCTCAACGTCTTTGCCACCTTTTTAAGCTCCTCCAGCTCGAAGAGCTCCTCTCTTTGCACTACACAAGAGGAAAAGTCCTCCCTAGGGCCAGATTCCACATGGGGAAACAGCGCCTTAATAATCTTTCGGACCCAGATCGGATTGTCAAGACCGGGGGTTCTTTGCCTCGAAACTAATTTCTTAGTGACGACTTTGTAGGCCAAACCCCATGGGTCCTTCTCCGCTTCTCCGATCAGGTCCTTCCAACACGATTTTTTGCTACTCTTTATAGCCCGCTTTAAAATATGCCTGGCTTTGTGCCACTCTTCTTGCAGCAGAAGGTCTCCCTTTGAATGGGTGTATTTCCTCCTCGCTGCGTTGCATTCTTTTCTTAAGCGGGCTAATTCGTCGCTCCACCAGTACAGAGCACCCTTGCTAGCTTTTGTTTGGTGCCGGCGAGGCATAGAGTAATTGCACGCTGCAATAACAACTCGCCTCGCCTCACGCACTTTGTCGCCCACAGAAATTGGCTTCGTCATCCAGCCTAGCTCATGTATAGCTCGAGCCTCGGCCAGAGACTCCGCCAACTTCTCCCGATTTAGCCGTCTGAGGTTCCAGGAGGGTCTCTTGTGGCCAACATGCGGCTTGATGTTCCCTCCCCGATTTATCTCAGCGACTATAAACTCTATGTACTGGAGGTCACTCATAGTTGTTTCGTCCAGCACTCCCCACCGCACTATTCTACGGGCCACGCGGGGCGACGCAATTGTCAAATCGATGATTGACCCTGACACCCCGCGCTTGAACGTGAACTCTTGTCCCCGGTTCACCACCACTAAATCGTTTGCTGCGACCATGTCCGAAACCAAGGTTCCCCTCCTGTCTAGACGAGTCTCTCCCCATTCCGGCGACTTACTATTAAAGTCTCCCGCAATGAGGACATCCCCGCCGAAAGCTCTGATGCCTTTTTCAAGAGCCTGAACCTCGGCGTCGAACTTTTTAAGGGGATCGTTTGGAGAGAAGTAGCAGCTGTAAACGCGTACCCCCGCCACCTCCACCCAAACGAAACCCGCGTCGGTCTCCAGAAAGTCACCAATGGTGATGTCCGGGTTACATATTTGGATACCTGATCTCTTGGATGCATCCTCAAACCAGACAGAGGATTCTGGCTTCCTATACTGCTTACTGAAAAGCAGTATATCAGCTCCTCTCTCTCTGGCAGTCTGCATCAAAAGATCTTGCGCGACTTTTCCTTTCCTGAGATTAACCTGGAGAAACCTAAGCTCTGGACTTTAGATCTGTAAGCATCTTCCAGTACACCGGACAGGCCCTGCTCCCTGAAGGATGTTTTGTGTCCTCCATCCCACGATCGGAACAGTCAATGCACTGGGCTGCCCCCTTGCACTGACTCTTCCTGTGGTCGAGACCGCCACACCTCCAGCAAGCCTCCTTTCTGTCCGGCCCACTGCATCCTCCAGCCAGATGGCCGTAACAGAGGCATCTAAAGCACCTCTCTACTTCCACTCTGGCGTGGACTTTGCAGTTGACCCACCTTATTTTTACTTGTCTGGCCTTTAGTAACGACTCCGCTTCCGTTTCCGGGAGCCGTAGAATTGCCTTCTTCGTATTACCATACCGAGCGAAAAGTTGACACGGCAATTCTAAATCCGGCCTGCCAAGTGCACCCCGGACCGCCTCTACAACATCTTGTTGGACTATGGTTTCGTCGAGGTCTAAAATTTCTATCGACCTCATCGAAACCACAGTCCTTACTTCTGCTTTTCCCTGAAGCGCAGCGGTCAAAGCACTGCCGAATCCCAAGACGCCCTGTCCCTTTCTGAGAACCAGAAGGAGATCATTCCTTTTGGTCCTCCGAATCAACAATATCTCCGTCCCCGTATCCTCAGGCCTAACCGCCGCCTTTATTTTACTAATTATGTTCGGATCTTTTGCAGATATCACAATTTCTTCATCCCTTTTCTTTTTTTTCTTTTTCTTCTTTTTTTGACCTCTTTCCAGGTTTCATTTTCCTGGAGAGAGTTCAATTTCTCCTTTTCTTCGGCAGCAGGCTTGCTGTCCCCTGGGTCCAACTCGCCTGTTTTGCCCTTCTTTTTCTCAACTTTCTCTGGTGGTGTCCCAAAGGCATCTCTCTTTTTTCCTTTTCTTTCCGAGTTCGGAGTCGCCAAGGGTATTATCCCCTGGCGGCCTCGAACTCTCTTCTGGCTGAGGGAAACCACTATCTCTAAATTATGAGAAAAGCAGGCTCCCTCCTCCATCATATTCTTTAAGATGCCTCTGAGGCTATCGCTATAATGATATGCCTCTCTGGCACTGATTTTTACCTCCCTGGAGTTGTTCTTGAGCATCCCTTCCTTCACTATCTCTAGCGATTTGAAGAGTTGCTCAACCACCACAGACTGCTTCTCCATAAGTCCAAGAATGACTTGCCATTCTTCGACGATCGGTGAAGCAGTCCGCGACACCAGGGTCTCCTTTTCATTTTCAATGATGGACTCAGAGGAAACTACGCTCTCTGTCTCCATCATCACTTCGTCATACTTTGAACTGACACTTGTAGTCATTAATGATTCATCAGCCAAGCGGACCACCGATGAATCACTGCAGTAACGGGATCTCGACACCTCCGGGCCTGCTTGCGCGCCCTGAGCCGCCGTCACTGGGGCTTCCGAATTCCCCTGATGAGTAACTTTATTTTCTTCTAAAACCTTTTCCATCATATAAATTTTGTATTTTGTATTTTTTTTCAGGGTTCCTTCCCTTAGCATGTAAGTATGTAGTATATAAGTGTGAGTTATTTGTATTGTGAAGCCTCCGCAATGTACTGCTTTTTGCAGGGTGCGCGGGGGTTTATGCGTGTTTTGTGTCTTTGTGTGTACTTACATGCGCGTGTGGAAAAAAGATGTCAGTGTGTTTGTGTCTTCTGGAGTAACTTATAAGAGGTGGGATCTGTTCCGTGCACCATTCCCGTCGACCGCAGGACGGAGACCCGGTGCTCCCCCCTCCAAGAGTCCAACAGTTCTGTTCCCAGAGTTGGATGACCAGCTTCCCCAGTCTGGAAGAACGACCAAACGAACATTCCTTCATAGGGTTACTGGAACCACAAGGACAGCGGGGTTTAGCCCGAGCAAGTGGTCATCGCTTCCGTTTGAAAATCGAGTGTTAGAACACAGGATTATTCGCACCGATAGCAAATCCATCCTCATCGGTACTAAGAGCTGCTGGAGCAAGAAGCAGGAAAACAAGCAGGAATCTGATCGGCCGCAGAGGAGAATGGTCCTTAAACAATCCACTTCTTAATACCTCTTTCTTTAATGAATATGAGTCAAGGTGTTAATGAATTACCCCAAGGAGGAACCCCGCAAGGGGACAATACTCCCGTCGGTCTTTCTAAGACCGTCGAAGGCCCCACGGATTTGGGGGGGGGCCAAAACCTAAATTGCTTGGATACGGAGCTCAGCAGCTTCGAAAGAAATGTTGTTGAGCAAGTCGACATGATTCCAAAAATACTAGAAAGCATGTAGCGTGCCTGCAAGAAGCAAAAGAACATAAGTAAAGATGTTCAGGATGGTATGGTGGCTATAGGGAGGGCGCACGAGGTGATTCGCAGCAACTTGCGTTTTATCCCTGAGCCGTTTAAAAATCCTGAGCCTCATACTCTAAGTATGGATACGTCAAACTCGAATCCTGGTACGCCAAAGAAAGGAACTTAAGAGTTTGTTAAGGGAAGCGATATAACTGATAGAAACCGCCCCAGAGAGAACGAAAGTCCGGAGGCAAATCTTCAGAAGGAAACTCCAGTGGAAAAGAGGGTTAAGTGCAAGGAAGCTCCAGCGCAAAACCCTATACTTCCAAAGGGAAGTGAAAAGATGGCCTCAGGGGAGACTTATGGTTCAGTCACCTCAAGGAATGCATCGGCAGAATCTGACGAATTTAAAGTAGTCAGCAGAGGAAACAAAGGACCTCCAAAGAAGAAGCTTGCAGGAAAGAAAAATGAGCTCCCCAAACATCATTTGAAGCTTAGGACAACGGAAGCAATTAAGATTTCAGCAAAAGACCCAAAGGCTTACAACGAAATCCTAAAAAAGGCGTTTGCAGCCGTAAAACCAGAAGAATCTGGAAATGAGGTCCTTCAGATCAGGAGAACTTTTAATCAGGAGGCTCTGATCGTGGTAAAAAAGGAGGAGAGATCTTGAAATTTGCAGGAGCTCTTGCTTCAGTTTTAAAAACTGAAGCCGAGGTTATGCCTCTTGTGAATAAAAGAACTCTCGAGATAAAAGGACTTGACGAAACAGCGACAAGTGAAGACGTTGTTTCTGCCGTGAGGACAAAGCTGGAAAAGCCTGACCTGGACATAGAGTGCAGACTTTTGCCACGTTTTAGTGGCACAAAAGTGGCGTTGGTCCGCCTGACTGAAGCAGAGAGCGATTCTCTGCTAAAAGTGGGCAAAATAAAAGTAGGATGGATAAATGCTGCAGTCAGAAAGCATTTAGAGGTAGCAAGATGCCAAAAGTGTCTTGTTTACGGACACGTGACTCGAAATTGCAAAGGCCCCGACAGAACTAAAAGCTGTCGGAGATGCGGCGGTGAGGGTCATATCGCAAAGAATTGCTCTGTCAAACAGCCTAAGTGTTTGACGTGCTCTGACTTGGCTAAGACAGACGTACTTCATGTCGCCGGAAAAGGTTCTTGTCCGGTTTACACAGAGGAGTTGCAGAGACTTAAAAAGGCAAATCCTTAAAACTTCTGCAGGTCAACCTGCACACGTGCAGAGAGGCACAGGCCCTTCTGACGCAGACGGCCAGGGAAAAGGGTATCGACATTCTGTTCTGCAGCGAGCAATACAGAAAAATCGACCTAGGTTCCTGGTATCAAGATAAGTCGGGTAGGGCAGCTGTCCAGGTGTGCAATCCCGAACTGAGGGTTGACAGATACCTGGAGACGAGCAGTGGATTTGTCTGGGTGGAAGTTGGAGACATACGAATGTATAGCTGCTACTTTTCGCCTAATGATCCACTGACGGACTTCGAAGCCGACATGGAAGAACTCGAATCGAGCCTTAGAGAATCCAGGTTGGATGTACTTGTCACTGGCGATTTTAATGCTAAGTCGACGGAGTGGGGCGAGTCAAGGTTCGATAAAAGAGGCAAAGTGATCGGAGAAATGGTCTCCAGAAACAGTTTAATTACTGCAAACCGGGGAGGAGCTTGGACATTCAGGAGGGGTGCAATCGGATCCATCATTGATCTTACGATAGCATCAACTCCCTTATTCAAACGCATAAGCGACTGGCGAGTCTCTGAGGAGTATACCGCAAGTGACCATCAGTATATCGAGTTTTCGGTCTCAGTGGGAGACACAGGAGGAGGCAAAAGACAGGAAGTTCCGTGTCGAAAGTGCCCCTCATGGAATGTGAAGAAAATCGATAAGGAGAAATTTGTCCGTTCCCTAGAAGAAGCCCGCCTTATTAAGGAATCGGGATGGGTGAAGAGGCCGAATACCCTGGATGCAGAGGTGCGAGCGGTAAGGAAAGTCATCACCACAGCTTGCGATGCATCTATGCCGCGTCGTAAGCAAACCCCTTCACGGAAAAACTCGGTGCACTGGTGGTCTGATGCGCTGGCCTCCTTGCGGAAAGCGTGCTTCAAAGCTAGCTATACCCGTTCTAAGGGAGATCCTTTGCTAAAGGAAGTATTTAAGGAGGCCAAGAAAAGCCTGAAAAAAGAGATTCAAGCGTCACAACGCCGTTGCTGGAAAGACCTAATTGATGATGTCGAGAAGGACCCATGGGGTCTGGCTTTTAAAATCGTTACTAAGAAATTAGGAACGAGGCAAAAGACCCCCGGCCTGGACAATCCCGATTGGGTCAGAAGGATTATAGGAGCTCTATTTCCTCCTGCAGAACAGTGGGTTAGGAAGGACTGGAGTACCTGCGAAGTCGGTGAGGAGGAACTCTTCACTCTTACAGAATTGAGAAATGCAGGTAGAAGATTGAAAACAGGCAAGGCGCCTAGAATCGATGGGATAAGTAACGAGATCCTAAAATTGGTTATTGACACTTCACTTCAGATTCTGCTCCGATGTTTCAATCTTTGCCTTGAAAAAGGAGAGTTCTTCCGCGACTGGAAGCGGCAGAGGCTAGTATTCCTAAGAAAAGGTGAAAAACCTCTGGATAAAGTCTCGTCGTACAGGCCTATTTGCCTGTTAGATACGATGGGTAAACTTCTAGAGGATATGGTTCTGCAGAGAATGCAAACCCATTTGACCGGAGAGAATAGTCTATCCGATTACCAATTTGGTTTCCGCAAAGGCAGGTCCACGGTTGATGCCATTTAGGCAGTTGTGGACATAGCCAAAGCGGGAAAAAACAAATTGGGACCAAAGAAGAAGAAGGGCTTCTGTGCATTGGTGGCTATTGACATACGTAACGCGTTTAACTCCGCACGATAGAAAGATCTCATCCAGTCGATGATGGAGAAGAGAATACCGCCCTATTTGTTGCGGATAATGAATGATTATCTTAGCGACAGGTGGGTAATATATGAGGGGAACAACTGGACTCTGAAGGAAGAGATGCAAAGTGGTGCCCCCCAAGGCTCGAGGGTGGGACCATTCGTGTGGAATGTATCCTATGATAACTTCCTGCGAATGGGTCTACCTGAAGGCGCATTCATCATCGGCTTTGCAAACGATGCGTTGGTCGTGTGCTCAGCCGAAAGTGAGGAAGCCCTTGGGACATTGGTGAACGAATGTCTGCGGCGAGTTAAAAGCTGGTTGGATGCAAAGGTCTTCAAATGACCTTGAAAAAAACCGAAGCTCTGCTCGTCACAGACAGACGTGGTTATAGTTTCCCACGAATCGTGATAGACGAATTCGAGGTCAAGTGGAGTAAACATATTAAGTATTTAGGAGTGGAGCTCGATGGAAGGTTAAACTTCCATTACCATATAGCGACGGCCTTGAATAAGGCAATAAAGTGTGCGTAAGACTTGGCACGACTTATGCCAAACGTTCGCGGACCACGTAAAAGGAAAAGGAGACTGGCGGTTAGTGTTGCCCACGCTAAGCTGTTTTACGCAGCAGCAGCGTGGGCTCCCTTACTTAAAACAAGAAGCAAAACCATTTGCGATAATATGCTGTCTGCGCAGAGATGTGTTACTACCCGTATCGTCTCTGCGTATAAGACGGTCTCGACGAGTGCTGTGCAAGTCCTTGCAAGTGTCCCGCCGGCAGATTTTATGGCAAGGGAGAAACAGACTTATCGAGACATGGCAGGACAGATGGGATGGGGAGGAGAAGGGCAGATGGACCTATCGTCTGATTCCAACACTCACCACCTGGATAAACCGAAAGCATGGAGAAGTCTCCTATTATCTGACTCAGGCGCTCACAGGTCACGGGTGTTTTAACTCGTACCTGTGACGCTTTAAATTACGCGAGGACGAGGTGTGTGCATATTGCCAGTTCCCTGAGGACAACGCGGAGCACACTCTCTTCTCATGCAAGAAATGGGACTTGGAGAGGCAGGCCATGTTTGAAGGTGTAAACAGTCAAGTTACACCGGAGAACATGGTATCGCTGATGACCCAGTCAGAGGAGAATTGGCGGCAAGTCGAGAACTTCATAATCTCGGTTATGTCGAGAAAGAATCTCGACGGCCGCCAGAAAGCGTAATTTAAACAGCTTTTAATTTGTTTGTTTGTTTTTTTTATTAATTTATTTTGTGATTTACTTGTCCTTCTACATTTTTTAATTTGTTTTATGTTTTCAATATTATATACGCGTTTTTTTTTCTTTTTTTTATATATCCGTTTGCAATTTTATCTTTTGACTGTTTACACTTAATTAAACATTTGTTTTTTTTATTACTGTTGTGCTGTTAATTCCGCTTTTATATTGAAATAGTTTTAAATTTTTAACTATGGACGCAGGAAAACCGCAGAGAGAAGAAGAAGGTCGCATTAGCGACAGAGTTGGAGCGCCACCCTCGAAGGCTAAAGTCTTACGACAGTTACGAGGAAGGGTAAAGGGCTCCAGAAGAAGGGTTACGGGATTTAGTGGGTCGGGCTGGCAGTAGGTCGCCAGTTTATTAAATTTACTACTTTATACATTTATTTTTCTTTTTTTTATATTCCCTTTTGTTTTTGTCATACCAACCCCACATAACCTTGGAGTGCGGAGTCCAAGGTATCTGGAAGCAGATTTCCCAAAAGTCCCTAAGCAAAAAAAAATAATAATAATAATAATAATATATAATAATATATAATAATAATATAACTGATATATAAATAATGTTTTTAGTTAGTGTCGATACTCATTCTTCAGCAATAATATAAAAGATTCAAGCTTATAACCATGTACATGTTTACATATATATATGCAACTAGAAGCTCGTTAGCTTAGATAACGTTAAAAAGAAATGGTACAATTTTAAGATGTAATTTGAGTCTTTTCGTCTCTTATACTTCCTTTCTGACAAGTGCACTCCGCGGCACGCGTGAGGTCATTGTTTTTGTTCTCGAGAATATTCCTTTGGAAAAAGGCCTATACCCAATACGTATATTAACAAGATGTTATACATATAACATGTATGGTAATTGTTAACTATAAAATAATCTATTAAATGTTTTGATTATTTTATATTGACAATTGAAAAATGTTTAGTGCAAACGTAGCATTTGAAAATTCAAAATAGTGGATCCAATATGGCAAATGAAATTTTCTAAAATTCATCAAATTCATTTGAAACTCGTTACTAGAGAGTTTTCGCTGATTACGAAAAACTTTTGAAACGATAATAAATACCAAATTTTTCCCCGCAGTCAGCTGTTAAGTATACTACGTTACTTACGACCCTAGAGTTTACCACATGGAGGTATGTTGTCGGATTTTAAACTCCTTTATTTATTTTGTTTTTTTTATATATTTTTTTGTTTGTTTTTATATTGGATTCGCTATTTTCAAAACCGACATTACATTTTTATTCTGCGATATCAATAAATCCCAAGCAATCAGCGACCCCGAAAACCACCGAGTAACAAGTTTTAAATGAGTCGGACGAGGTTTTGAAAAGGTCGTCCGCTATATTGGATCCGCCACTTTGAATTTTTAAAATCTGAAATCGGATTTATAATTAGCGACCCTGAAAACCCCCGAGTAAAAAGTTTCAAGTGAATCTGATAAATTTTAGAAAATGTCGTCCGTCTTATTGGGTCCGATATTTTGAAATTTTAAAATCTGCAAACGGATTCGTAATCAGCGACCCCGAAAACCCCCGAGCATCAATTTGTAGACAAATCTGTATGTTTTTGTAGCTAAAAGTCTGCTTGCGTCTACACACGTCATCGACAGTTTGAGCCCACCTGCACCATGACGTGTATATACGACATCGACTGCTAAGAGGTTAACCTATTAAGGACGGGATGTGCAAAATTTGTACACAATGTTTAAGGACATATTTCAATATTAAAATGCTACAAGAAAACTTTTTGAGTACACATTTCTTATGTATCAAAACTCCCTCTTTCGAATGGCGTGCTCAAAAAAACTAAAAAATGTTAAATAAACAATTTATTCAACATTTTTTAACAAAAAACACGATTTTTTAAGAATTTTAAATTGGTTTTTTTAATTTTTTTTAGCTAAACCCTTCAACATACCTTCTACTGTTATAAATATCGCGTCAAAAACAGTTAGGCTACAATATGGAACTATTTTTTTAATTAAATTTTTAAATGGCTGCCACAAAATGGCGATCAAAGTTACTTTTTTTAAACAATATTATAGACAAATAGAGGAAATTTTCAAAAATAGTTAACTTTGCTTGAAACTTGTCATTCGGGGGTTTTTGGGGTCGCTGATGACGAATATGACCTTATTTTTTGAAAACTCAAAATGGCGGATCCAACATCGGTAGAATTTGAACTGCACTACCGGTCAAAATTGAGAGACCACCTATTTTCAGACGAATGAAAAACGTATTAAAACATAAAATTTATTAAAACTAAAATTTTTTTTTTGTTTATTTTTTTGGAAGTTGATAAAATTTTGGAAAGAACAAGATATTTTAGAAGTCGTTTGGCCAATAATTTATTTAGATATTTTCAAAAAATCGTCATTTTCAATGTTTTAAAAAAATTTTAATAACTTCTAAATATATTTTTTTTAGAATAGTTTTTAGTACAGAAAAAATGTTTCAAATTTTTTGAATTTTTTTTGGTCTAAGCTTGACGGTCTACACTTTCTAAGAAAAAAAAAATTACATGTTAATGCCCATAAGTAATTCTTATAGTGTAGCAAATTACCTTTTAAATAAGCCTGACATCATTAACAAGCGTTCATTATTTTTAAAGTTATTCAAATTTTTGTAAGACATTGAAAATGACGATTTTTTTTTAAATATCTAAATAAAACATTGGCCAAACGACTTCTAAAAGATCGTGTTCTTTTCAAAATGTTATCATCTTTCAAAAAATAAAAAGCAAAATTTTTAAGATACCATATATTTTATGTTTTAAAATTTTTTTTAATCACCTGAAAATGGGTGGTCTCTTAATTTTGATCGGTAGTGTAATTTGGCGGAAAATTTCAAATCAGTGAATTTTAAAAATACAATATACTATCTATATCCATTACATTAATTAATTATTTTTAAGAACTAATCCAATTTAATTTCTTGATTATTTAATTAGTTCATAATTATTAATATTCGAATATAAATAATTTGCGGGAATTTTCATAGAGTACTACCCCTAGGGATCGTAGGACCTTGCAGCTGGTGAAGTGGCTTAAAGGCCTAATCGGGGAGTACCTCTGGACCCCGTTCTTTCCCTCGTTGGTCGTTTGCGGCGGCCTGCTTCTCATAAGGGAGGGACCGCCCAATAGACCAGCTCCATGGAGTAGAGGGTAAGAATGGTGAGGAAGCAACCTTTGGGCGTTCAGAAATGATCACCACTGGAAGCGGAGGGGCGTACTGCCTGCGGGGCCCCAACTAAGAAACGGTCCCCCAATCCAAGATGTTTCTGCCGTGTCGATGGATGAATGGCACTAGGGTTACCAAATCTGTCGCTCACGACGGGCCGGCCGCCTGTCTGTCTCTCGGGATTGTACTGGTCGGTGAGTGATCCCGTAAAGCTCGGGGGAGCGATCCGGCTGGGGTTCCGGCAGGCGGGCGGGCGGCTGGTCTTGGCGTGATGTGAACGGAGGTGTCTTAAACGGCGGTTCCGGAACACCGGGCGACCTTCCGGTAGTATTAGCCTTATTCCTGCAAGCGGGGCTCTGCAGGAGTGGACTGGAAAAAGCATTTAGAGGAAAAATGTAAGAAACTTACAGCTGCTCTTTGGCAATGTAGAAGGGCCATTGGTGGTAGCTGGGGTCTCAAACCGGATACACTATTGTGGATCTATGAAGCAATTCTGCTCCCTAGGCTGACCTATGCTTGTGTGGTCTGGTGGGGTAGAGTTGAGCTAAAAACAGCACAAACAGAATTGGAAAGGGTAAGGGGGATGGTACTTAGAGGCATAACGGGGGCGGTGCGTACAACTCCTACTGCTGCCCTTGGTGCCCTCTTGGGGCTAGAACCCTTACACCTTACAATTAAAGCAGCGGCGGTTAAGGCTGCCCTGCGGTTGAGTGGTTCTGTGGGCTGCAGGGAGGTGGGCAGATGGCGTCTCCCAAAGAAATTGGTGAGAATCCCCCTTCTAAGCTTGACACTGGAAATTAAACAGTGGATAGCTGCGGAACACCAAAGGGAATGGCAGGTAACTAAAGGCTGTAGACAAGCCAAGGTACTCATGGGAAGTAGTATTAACCCTATGAGGAAAGCGGAATTCCGCAAATTAAATAGAAAAGAGGCAAAGATCATAACGGGGCTATTAACTGGCCATGGTGATCTGCGCTATCATAGGCGCAAAATGGGGATCCTAGATGAGCCGAAGTGCCGTAGGTGTGGAGAGGAATATGAAACCCCGATACACATCTTGTGTCACTGCCCTGCACTTGTGAAGGAGCGGGAACACATTACGGGCTACTTCTTTCTGGGGGAGACCGTTATTGCTACCAGAAACCTGGCCGAAGTCCTCCTGTTGTGGAAAGGACTTCGGATATAGGGGTGGTTATGGGGAACGTAAAGGGATTACCCAAGCGTTAGTGGCGTTGACCTGCAAGGTCCTAGGTCCACAACCCTCTTCTTAATAATAATTCATAGAGTAGGTTTTAAATATATACTATATTGAATACATTAATTATGATAATATATTATTTATTAAAAGTAATTTAATTAAATTTTGAAATTATTTTATTAAAGTATTTATTTATTATAGTAATTATTATGTCAGCAATGCAATCAATATTTTTGCAAACAGTGTTTTTCAGAATCACATGAAGAAAAAATTAAAGTAAGAATAGATTCAAAATTTTCTAAATAATGTTTAAAAAATGTAAAAGGCAAATAAAATACATATTAAAAAAATTTTTAAAATAAAAAAAAAGGTTCTTTAAAAACGGTTTAACTCCACGCGGTGAGAATACAATCATTTTAAAAGTTTTTCGTACGCCATTTTGGATCCGCCATTTGGATTTTTTGAAAAAATGAGGTCAAATTCGTCATCACCGGACCCTAAAAAGCCCCAAGTGACAAGTTTCAAGTGAATACAATCATTTTTAAATTTGTCGACTGCTATATTGGATCCGCCATTTTAAATTTTTGAAATCTAAGGTTATATTCGTAACCAGCGAACAGAAAAACCCCTGAGTAAGAAGTTTCATGAGAATTTGTATGATTTTTAAAAATAAGTCCGCCATATTGGATCCGCCATTTTGAATTTTCAAAATATAAGGTTATAGTCGTAATCAGCGACCCCAAAAACCCCCGAGTGACAAGTTTCAAGAAAATATACAATCATTTTTTAAATTTGTTGTCCGCCATATTAGATCCGCCATTTTGAATTTTAAAAAAATAAGGTCATATTCGTCATCAGCGACCCCAAAAACCCCTGAGTGACAAGTTTCAAGCAAAGTTTACTATTTTTGGAAATTTCCTCCATTTGTCTATAAAATTGTTTAAAAAAAGTATCTTTGATAGCCATTTTGTGGCAGCTATTTGAAAATTTAATTTAAAAAATAGTCCCATATTGTAGCCCAACTATTCTTGACGCGATATTTATAACAGTAGAAGGTATGCTAATGGTTTAGCTATTAAAGAATTTAAAAAACCAATTTAAAATTCTTAAAAAATCGTGTTTTTGTTAAAAAATGTTGAATAAATTGTTTATTTAACATTTTTTAGTTTTTTTGAGCACCCTATTCTAAAGAGGGACTCTTGATACATAAGAAATGTGTACTTAAAAAGTTTTCTTGTAGCATTTTAATATTGAAATATGTCCTTAAACATTGTGTGCAAATTTTGTACATCCCGACCTTAATGGGTTAAACAAATTAAAAAAGTATTTTAAATGTTTTCTTCACGTTTTTGACCTAATGTCCTAATTCCAATAGTTGGTTTGCGACAGTTTTAAGTGGAATTTCCCTGTATATATGTGCCTTACATGTGCAGGTGCATGCTAAGTTCCCTCATATAACCCATCTGGTCAATATATTGTGTCCATTATTGCCCTAGGGTGACCATAATAAGTAAGTTAAATAAACTATAACATATTAAATTCATTTATAACCATAAATTGTAGAAATTTCAGATATTGATTTGGAAGCATCCTCTTCAGAAAATAAAGTGCCAGAAATATTACCGAGGTTTCCTAATGAACATGAAGCTATGGCAATTGTTGATCCTGAAATTATAGCTAATAGAGATACAGGTAAATTTATACAATTAAGGAAGAACCCTCTCTGCATTGTGAGTCAATGCAATTACCATTTAAGTTTTCAATTTACTCACGTAGTACTAATGCAACGCTTGGCAACATTGTAATGCTTCCTTCGGTCTCATTTCGCGTCGTCTGTCATTGCTATTAACCATGTTAGATAATATTTCAAAAAATTCCGATAGTCTAAAAAAAAATACTTTTGGAATTTTAATTTAAATGTTCTGATCGTTCGATGGTCTCTGCAATCTGTAGGTTATGTGCGACTTACAGTTATCGCCCAAGAGAAACGGCATTGCATCGTTTAAATGACGTGAAATTAGTAAACAATTGCTTTCGAACGAGTTTTTTTTCTGCACACAGGCACTTTTTACAAAATCTGACAACATACAATTGACACAAATGTTTTTAATTCGCTTGACACTTTTTACTTGGGGGTTTTTGGTGTCGCTGATTACAAATCTGAAGTTTAATTTGCAAAATTCAAAATGGCAAGTATAATATGGCCTTGAAAAAGTCCGATAAAAATAATTTTGCAATGCGGGACGATTGAGTGGCCTTGCAAAAGACCGATCGATATAATATTATTGCAATGCGCAATTATTAAGTGGTCTTTCAAAAAGCCGATTAATATAATATTGCAATGCACAGATGTTAAGTGACCTTGAAAAAGGCTGATTGATATAATATTGCAATATGCAATTATTGAGTGGCCTTAAAAAGGCCGATTGATATATTATTGCAATGTGCAAAGATTGGGTGGCCTTGAAAACCCAGTAAGAAGTAAGGAATTGAGAAGAATTGGACATTTTTAACTTTTTACAGAAAATGTTAAATTATCAATTTTTTTGAATTCCGTTTCTGTCCAATTCCTATGTATTCCTTTTTGAGGCAAAGATTTCTTTAAAGTGAATTCCAATCAATTCCGTTTTAATATTTCTTTAATTTTTGAATTTTTGTGAATTCCGAAATACTGTGTGATACTCGGTAAGTTCAATTCCTGTCTTTTTCGTTTTAATATTTTGTAATTTTTTAATTCCTTTGAAGTTTGCAACACTATGAGATAAGTGCTTCTAAAATTCGGAAATCATAGAACAGTTTAAATAGCTAAGCGGACAAGCTGTTTGTCTCCGACAATGAAGCTTAAGGGTTCAAATCTTCGAACAGTCAAATTTTTTTTCCGCTTAAAATATTAAAACGGTATTCAAAAGAATAAACTTAGCTTCTTTTCGGCTTCTCCAAATGAAAATGAAAAGAATTGGTCACAAACGGAATTCAAAAGAATTGAAAATTTCGAATTCTTATTAATTCCTTACTTCTTACTGGGAAAGGGCGATTGATATAATATTGCAATGTGCAATGATTGATTACTAATTGTAAATAATACAGAGCAAAATTAAGATCAATCAGCATAAAAAAATTGAGTCTATATAATTTAAATAATATTTCATGCAAAATAATCAATATTGTTTTATTATTTAATTAATAAAACTTAAAAAATAAATAGAATGTAAATTGAAATTTTCATTAAATGAACACGATTTATATAAAACTTTTTACTCGGGGGTTTTCGAGGTCGCCGATTGCGAATCTGAAGTCCAATTTGCAAAATTAAAAATGGCGGATCCAATATGGCGTACGAATGTTGTAAAAATTCGTTATTCTTGAGAAATTTCGTAAAAGATTAATGGATTTTCATAAAAGAATTTTCTCACGGGTTTTCGGTGTTGTTGAATTCGAATATTTTGTCAGATTTTTAAAATTTTAAGTGGCGGACTTATAATGGCAGACGACTTTTTGAAAATCATATGCAATTCACTTGAAAATTGTTATTTCTGGTTTCCAAAACCTCCGAGCAAAAAATTTCAAGCGAATTCAATAAGTTTGTTCAAATTTGTCCGCCATATTGGGTCCGCCAATTTGAATTTTGCAAATTAGACTTCAGATTTGTAATCAGTGACCTCAAAAACCTCCGAGTAAAAAGTGTCAAGCGAATTCAAGAATTTTTTTAAAATTTTCCCGCCATCTTGGATCCGCCATTTTAAATTTTAAAAATCTGACTTTAGATTCGTAATAAGCGACCCCAAGAACCCCCGAGTATAAAGTTTCAAGCGAATTCAAAATTTTTTTAAAAATTCGTCCGCCATATTGGATCCGCCATTTTGAATTTTGAAAATCTGACTTCAGATTCCTAATCAGCGACCCCAAAAACCCCCGAGTAAAAAGTTTCAATCGAATTCAAGAACTTTTTCTAAAATCGTCCGCCATATTGGATCCGACATTTTGAATTTTAAAAATCTGACTTCAGATTCGTAATCAGCGACCCCAAAAACATTAAAATCTATTTTGACCCAATATTTTTGCATCGTTTTTTTAAAGTAATTAATAAATATATTTACTTATTTTCGAGTTTAGCCTCTTCTAATTGACGTAGTAAGGACGCCATTTTGAATTTTCAATTCTGCCACTTTGCAATTGAAAGGGGATGTCATGACGAGTATTTTCATGTGCATAACTTGTATTTTGATTGCATACAATTTTGGGAACAGCTTTGGGCCGTTTGACGTGAAACCTCACGTATACTTGTAAAAATCGATTCAAATTGCCTGAAACTCGTTAATCGAGATACAATTGTAGCATTTCCTCCTTTTTTATTTAAGTACAATTTTCACAAAGTTTTTTTTATATTCTGAAAACTTTTGAAATCTTACTTCTGGATTTTTGTATGCTCGACCAGAACATACAAAAACGCAACAATACACATTTCCTTTAGGTTTTTTGTGAGTAAATCTTACTCCTGTATCTTCCACTTTTTATTAATTTAAGGGGACCTGCACCCAAAATTTCAACTATAATAGAATATAATTGAAAAAAAATAAAAAAATTTTCCAATTATATTCTATTATAGTTGAAATTTCGGGTGCGGGTCCCCTTAAGTTTTCTTTACGTGACACAAATTTATTTAACTTTAAAAAGTATTTTAGGACAGAAATACAGGTACATGCAAACACATGCAAGCGAAGGAAAGCAAGCCTTGTTATTTTAATTTCAATTTTCGTCACCGGAGAGCGTATCGCTGTATTTTAGATTCCAATGTTGTTTACAACATTGGAACTTTTGTAACTTTTTTAAACTGCCTATTATTGACTAGTACATTAAATAATAATATATTTAAAATGCACAGTGGGCCAGGATCGTCGAATTTTGGCCAAAAATACAATTTTTTAACTTTCAAATATGCACAAAAGAATTTATCCACAATATATTATAGTAAATAAGAAATTTATTGCATAAATAATTTGTTAAATAATAAAAAATTGTGTCTTCTAGAACTATTTAAAGTTTAACATTTAAGATAAAATAATGAAATGTTTTTGATTGAAATACTTAATATATCTAGAAATAAATAAATTATTTTTGTATAAGTACTAATTTTTTCTCATCAACAGACATATTGAAGTAAAAGAATCTATAGTTACTTCAAAAAAATAAAATTTATTAAAATGTAGCTCCATTGAAGTTAACAAATAGTGGATTTTTCAATAGAGTGCCGACTATCAGTTAGTCGAGCTCCTCCGAGCCGTATAATATTTGGAAAAACAAGTTATAGAACGAATATTTAGCATGTCTACTTTAACGCCAATATGTGCCATTTTGCGCCTTTTCATATTTTTTCAACATAACAAGAATATTGCAATAAACATATAAATATATTCAATAAATATATAAAGACAATTTTCAAAATTAATCAATTATAATGAACAGTGGTATTTAACGGTTTTTTGTGTCGCTGATTACGAATTTGATGTCAGATTTCAAAAATTCAAAATGTCGGATCCAATATGGCGGACATAAAAATTTTAAAATCAATCAATTTGTATTAAACATAGGTATCTATGGGTTTTTTGGGTCGCTGATTACGAATCTGATGTCAGATTTCAAAAAATCAAAATGGCGGTCGTAAAAAATTTTAAATTAATCAATTTTAATGAAACATAGGTATGTAGAGGTTTTTCGGGTTGCTGATTACGAACCTATTGTCAGATTTTAAAAATGTAAAAATGAGCACTGTGTTTCTGAAATCACATTTAGATATGAAATGGAGTGTTTACCTGACCCATTGAAATAAAAGCAGATTCTTCAATAGGACTACATGCGCACCTGATATACCCACGCGAGAAACTATATACCTATAAGTAAACATCAGGTGTCAAAAAAACTAAAAAAAAATTTTAAAATCTAAAAAAATACAAAATGGGATCTTTACCTGTAACCTCCTCGTGATAGATCCTGGAAACTACAGTACGTTTTATTTTTGTAGGCTAATAACAAGAAAATTTGTTTTATTTTCTGAATTTTATACTCGGTAAGAAGGCTTGAATAAAAAGGTATTAAAAATTATCTCATCATCAATAAAACGAAAATTATCGTCTTATTTTATCAATAAGACGAACATTTTAAATACTTCTGAATTCCTTTTTTGTCCGCTAAATTTAATACTTCTATTAAGTCAAATTCTACTATAAAACGAATCCTTTTCAATGCCTAAAGTTTACAATATTAGAATGAATACTTTTTAATTACTTAAAGTGGAATAAATTTGTGATCTATCTAATGCCTTTTAATTCCTTGTAAATCAAATGCTTGCTGGTGACAAAACAAAAATTGACCAGAGTTTGGTTTCGACCGTTCTAGAGTGTAGTACTCAAGCATCATTTAAGTGAGGATTCACCTCACAATGATTACAGTTCTAAAAATTAGAATTTTATTATAAAGTGTCAAACCAATCTTACAAAAATAAAAGTGAAATATCATTATCTGAAATATTGAGTCTAAGTGTTTACTGTATTTGCGAGAAACAATATTCTCATCATTACTAACCTATAATTTAACTCCATCTTTACTAAAGACCTTCGAATAAATGGAACTCACACGGATGCATTGACATTGCTGCCGCAATTTGCTCGAATATCCATCAGGATAAAGTTATATCATAATTATCGAAGAAATTTCTCTGGACATCGCACAGTGGGCCAGTATGCATCCAACAGCGGACAAAAGTCCACTTTAGAATTAAAAATTTTACATATAATAACCTAAATCTATAGTATTTTATGTAACTTTTCGTAGAATATTATAGTTCTTTGTCAAATATTATAGCGGCGATTGTATGTTTGTTGAAAAGTTTGATTAAAAAATTTAAAGGACTCTACCGACTAAAATATTTATTTATTTTTGTATAAATGATTGTTTTTCTGACTTTTAAATTTTATTTCTTTAAAATGTTATGTATAATTATGAAAAATATTTATAATAAATTAAAAAACACTATATTTTAAAAAATCATACACATTTAACGTCGGAAAATGTTTATTTTTTTTAAAATGCACTTGCTATTATTTGTTAGTTCTCTTAACTTCCTCGCGATATAGAACAAACTAAGCGTAGAACATCTTCTAAATTAAATGTACTTTTAATTAAATTTGCCCATTTTTGCCCATTTTAAAGTTTGGTGGAGTTATATACAAAATAAGGCGAAAAATTTCTCCTTGGATATAATTTTTTACAAAGACAAATTTTGGGCTATGTACTTATTTCTTTCTTAAATTAATTAATTTTCTGACTCGTAACCTTTATTTCTTTATTATAAGATGTAGAATTTTGAAGAAAAGAAAAAAAAAATTAAAAATAGTTTATGTAATAAAAAATATGCTACTCATTTTGAGACTAGGTTTTTTTCAGTGTTATTATATAGTTCTCCTAACATCCGCATTATATTCCCTAAGCTAAACATGAAATCTCATCTAAATTTAATATATTGTATTAGATTAATTTGCCCATTTTTGCTCATTTTGTATTTTTAAAAAATTATAAACGAAATAATGCATAGTGGTTCAGGAGACCCTTTTTCGTGGCTAAAAGTCTAAATGTACTAAAAATCACTTCAAACTAGTTACTTGGGGATTATCAGAGTTACTGATTACAAATCAGATGTCAGATTTTTAAAATTCAAAATGGCGGATCAAATATGGCGAAATTTTTTTAAAGAAATTCAACGAATTTCATTTAGTCGTTTTTTGGGGGTTTTTATGGTTGATAATTAAGAATTCGACGCCAGATTTACAAAATTCAAAATGTCAAAACTAATATTGGGAACAAATTAAAAAAATGTCAACAGATTCCCTTTAAACTCGTTGCTTGAGTGTTTTCGTGGTCAATGATTAGGAATCCGACGTCAGTTTTTCAAAATTCAAAATGGAAAATTTAAAGTGCATTAAGAATTTGGATACCCAAGAATTTTAATCTTGTTGTTTATTCGCTCTTTATTGGCTCCAGAATCATCAAGCCATTTTGAATTTTGAAAATCTGACGTCTGATTTGTAATCATCATCCCGCAAACCCCCGAGTAACAAGTCCTAATCAATTTTTAGTACATTTAGACTTTTAGTTATGAAATAGGGTCACTTGTCCCACTGTAAACCCTAATTAAAAAAAAATTTCTGAAATTTTGGGTCCATCATTTTGAATTATTAATTACACATTCTTATTAAGAACTCATAAAAACTCTTAGGATATTATTAACTGCTAAATTAAATAAGTTTTTAAATTTCTGATCTGACATATTGGATCCACCATTTTAAATTTCCAAAAGCAGACATCAAATTCGTAATCAGCGACTACAAAAATCACTAAGTAACGATTTTAATGTAAATTAGATTATTTTTTACATTGGCTTCTGCCATATATTGGATCCACTATTTTGAATTTTAAATAAAACTGACATCGAATTTGTAGTCAGCGACCCGAAAAACCCCTAAATAATGAATTTCAAAGGAATTAAATGAATGTTTAACTTAGGCATCGTCCATATTGAATTTGCCATTTTTAATTTTGAGAAACTGACATTGGATTCGTAATCAGCGACCCCGAAAACCCCCGAGTAACAAGTTTCAAGTGAATCCAAATAAATTTTAAGTTTTGGCCGCTTTTGCCTACCTCCTGGCCCACTGTGCATCGGTTTTTGAATTTTTACATCGACTAAACAGGAAAGCTTTGAGCTTTAAATTTTGAAAATTTGTCGCGTATATTATCATAATCCAAAGGTATTGTCGTTCCTTATTTACTTTATCTCAAGTTTACACTACCTAACAAATATTCCTTCCCTTCACCTTGGGAAATTTCTTAACCACTAATAGTGGTAAGGTAAACAACTGAATAATAACACAAATAATATTTATACTCTGTTTCAATTATAACTTTGAAGTAAAATTAAATATATAATGAATTAATAGTTATTAAAAATGACAATTCTACACTAAATTTAGTGAAGGAAACTACATTCTTCATTTTTAGTATCCCTTAAACATTTGCAGCAAAAATCAGATTCGTAATCAGCGACCCCGAAAACCCCCGAGTAACGAATTTAAGACGAATTTCATCGATTTTTAAAAACTTTTCAGCCATATTGGATTTGCCATTTTGAAATTTGCAAAACTAACATTGCATTCGAAATCTACGACTTCAGAAACTCTTGATTAGTGATTTTTGTAACTTTAGCGCTTAACTAAATTTAATTACTTGAATTTTTGCTGCAAATGTTTAAGGCATACTAAAAATGAAGAATGTAGTTTCGTTCACTAAATTTAGTATAGAATTGTCATTTTTAATCCAATCGAGGCCCACAAGGGCTCAAAATTTGTGTAAGTCTATCAATACAAAAACTAAAACCTAAACATTCTTTCCTGTTTGATGTAGAAAAAAATAGTAGAAGTGACTCAAATGTCTAAAAATCAACAAAATTGTCATGAAATTTCATCTTTAATCGACTTTAACTCTCTCAATTTTTGTTGAATTTTATTCTGTGACCTATGGATCGAAAGGTGATTTAATAACCTTTCCAATGATACCTCATTTATTATATTTTGACAAGCTAATTTTCCTACAGGTAAGTTTAAGTGGCGTCGCACCTCGAAAATGCAAAATTTGAAGCTACAGAAAAACTACACGAGGGAAAAAAATTAAAACTATGATTTTCTTATTTAAAAATACCTACTATTCGAAAAAAAATGTTTCGTTCGATTGGCAAAAAAAAGTTTTTAATTTGTAAACCTGTGTAAGCCAAGGTTAATGACAAATTTTTTTATATTTTGTATTTCTATCATATTTACACAAATGTATCAAAGAATTTTTATTCTATAAATTTATTTAAAATATTTTGACATCGAATCTTCTTTTGAGAGCGAGTATTTCGTCCTCTTTTTCTTTTTGCAGTTTGAAGTTATGGCTCCCTCTCCGCTCCGCAAAGTGGACGGCTTAAGGACTTCGTCATCTCCAAGATTGGATGTATCTTCCATTTCTTTTCATCCATCGCGAGGCAGAGCCATACATGCTAAAAAAGCTTTGGACTTGACAAACCTCAAACCAGAAGCTGTAAAGTTCTAAGGTATCCGGTCATTTTCCCGAATCCAGAAACCCGAAAGACAATATCCCGAAAATCAAATTTCCCGAAAATCTAAACTCCCGAATACCTTTCTCCCGAAGACCATTATCCCGAAGGTCTATAAACCCAAAAGAAATTTTATTAAAAAATCAATGAAATCTATTTATTATTAATTTATTAAAAGGGTAAACATAAAGAATATTATAAAAAGGGTTAACATACAAAAGTATAATATAAAATATAAAAATTGCTTTCTTTATATTTTCCCTATCAGGCAGCTGACTGATGACCCCTTCTGACAGCTGCGGAAATTCGGAACGTAAAATTTGAGCAGGCGGCTGCTCCGGGTGATCTTCTGCTCTCCTTTTTAACCTACAATGTAATAAATAATGTAATAAATAATGTAATAAATAAATAAATAAATTTTACTTTCGTATAATTATAAACAAACTAACCTCGCCTTTACTACTTCGGCCTCACATTCCTCCCGATTTGGTGCGTGCTTATGATCCTTAGCATCCTTCAAAATCACGACACTTTCTCCAGGTTCACTGCTGGCGGTAATCATCCTACTAGTACATGTCTTTCCTCGCACCTTTACGCAATCCCAATATGTTTTACCTTTCAGACGTCTCGATCGCTGATATATGAATCTTCCCAGTATCAATTTTGTTCCCAAATTTATTGGAGTATCCATGTTTTTAATTGTAAATGAATATAAAAAATGAATTAAAAAATGAATATAAAAAATGAATTAAAAAATGAATATAAAAAATGAATTAAAAAATGAATATAAAAAATGTCACGTTATAATATTAATTGCGTTTAAAAACAATTAAACAGTTTCCATGGTAACATGCAATTTCTTTTATTTTTCGAAAATTATTTTATTAATAAGAAAAAAATACTTTTCGGGAAATTCTCGTTTAGGGAAAATGGTTTTCGGTAAATTCGCGTTTAGGGAAAATAGTTTTCGGGAAATTCGCGTTTAGGGAAAATAGTTTTTGGAAATTCGGCTTCGGGATAATGGTCTTTGGGAAAAAGGTATTCGGGAGTGTATATTTTTGGGAAATTTGATTTTCGGGATATTGTCTTTCGGGTTTCTGGATTCGGGAAAATGACCGGGAATCGTCTAATTTATACAAGCTTGAATCTTAACCAACAGTTAAGGTAATCGATCCATCTCCTTTATCTGTGCCCTCCTCAAATACTGCAACATCTAAGATCATGACGAAAACTCCTCTCCTACTGATACCCAAGTCTCAAACTTACATGACAATCAGCTTACAGACACAAACTTAGACAATTCATTTGATTTCGTTCTGTTTTATTCTTGCACGTCTGTTATTTATTAGCACATTCGTCAAATTATTATTTTGAATGAGAGTTATTTACTTAACCGTTGCAGTCTTTTAATATTCTAGACTTGCCAACATTTTATTGACTACAAGGACTCAATCGCGTATAGACACCTAAACTGTGGGTTTACCTTTTTTTCTTTTTCATTGTGCTATATTTAAAGATTTGATCAAGTTTCGATCGTAGTAAGATTTTTAAAAAATTATGAACTTAAGTTCTTTAACTTCTTGCTTTAACTGTTTTATTTTTGTAAAACTTTTTTTTATATACTTATATTCTGACCTTTTGATCTTGATTGCTTATTTTTATTATTTATTTTTATTACACATAAATATAACTTTTACATTGTACTTTATTTTATTACTTGTACAAGTTTTGAGTGAATTAAAATCTTTATATATAACGAACTTAAGTTTTCATTTTTTGTTTTGTTATTTTTAATTTTGTGAATTTATCTACTTATTCTTGCACGTTGGTCTACTGAGTTCATTTGTTTGTATTTGATTGTTTATCTACATAACACCTAAACTTAATTTTTTTTTCATTGCACCTTATTTTAATACTTGACTAAATTTTGGGTGAATTAAGATTTTATATATAACAAACTTAAGCTTTCCTATCTTGCTTTTATTGTTTCTATTCCCTGTGAGTCTATTTATCAATTCCTATATGTTGGTCTATTGATTTTAATTATTCATTTTTGATAGTGTATTTGTTTTTGTTTTACTCGGGACCCTTTTCATCCTTATATTCGCTTATTGTTCTTTTTTTTTATTTTATTTTATGTTTTTCTGATTCCCTTGAAAATGTCCCAACAAAATACAGTCAATTTGAATAAATCCCTAAAACTACTCTTATGGAATGCTAGGAGCATCATCCCTAAAAGACCGGAATTGGAAGTGTTGCTTTGGGTTCACAATCCGGACATAGTTTGTATTACAGAGTCCTGGTTGTCAACCCGATCACACTTTGAGCTCCCTAGCTTTATTACAGTTCGCCAGGATAGACCTGATGGAAGAGGAGGTGGTGTTTTGATCCTCATACGTAGAGAGATCGTCTTCCAACTACTGAACACGTATAAAGTATTATTTTCACCCATCTGGAGGTGACATTGCCCCTTACACATGGACAGACATTTTTGACACTCTCCCTCATAATACTAACCATATCTTTTGCGGGGACTTTAATGCACGTAATACTAGTTGGGGTGACTCACAAACAAATATCAGAGGATCCTCCTTACCCACTGTTATGTTGGACAAGGAACTTTACCCTTCGAACATCTCTCTTCCTACTAGACATCAAGATGCTAACGTTGCGGGAAGTAACCTTGATTTGATGTTTTGCTCCCCAACAATTCTTCAATCTTCTAACACTGCAATAGATTCGGATTCTTTTTCTTCGGATAATCTTCCTGTTCTTCTGACGGCGGATATTAGACTCAAAAGAGCACTACCTACAGGAACAAAATTCTGTATTAAGGATCTGGACTGGCTTGCCTTCCGGACTTCGGTAGAACAGATAACTTTAGAATCCTCCTTGTCCCTTGGTACAGCTGATTCCCCATCTTACATCTATGATTGCTTCATCTCCAAGCTCAAGCAATCTCTATTAAATCACGGGGCATACATACCTCAAAATAAATCATACAAACCTTATGCAAAACGCCTATGGTGGAATCCTGAATGCGATAAACTTTTAGCAGAACGTAGGGAAAACTATCGCTGATACTAGTCCAACCAATCAGTTGAGAATAGAGCAGAGTTCAAACGTAGAGACGAGACCATTAAACACGCACTTAGACAACAACAGACACTAGGATTTAGAAACTTTTGTGAAACTATGACACCTGAGCGAGGTAATTCAGTCCTATGGCGCACCTTGAAGGCTCTATCCTCTCGTTCAAACCAACTCTCTACAAATATATCCACAGAGGCTCAGACTCCAGCTTTGATTAAATTTCGTAGTGATTTGATTTCTAAAAATATCCCTCCTGTTAATATCCCTTGCCTCAAGATACCCACATTCTATAGTCCTAACACAATCCTTCCATTTACTTCCCTTGAATTTAGAGCAGCCATAGCATCCTGCAAATCCAATACAGCACCAGGACTTGATGGAATTACAGGGGAAATCATTAAGGGTTTAGGTACTGTTGCTCATGAATTTCTTTCGACCCTCTTCAGCCGTATGCTGTTGCTCTCCTCCCTTTCAAATTCTTGGCTTCATACTAGGGTCATTCCACTACCTAAACCCGGTGGTAAGGGATTTCGCCCAATCGCCCTCACTTCGGTTCTTTCTAAAATTTTTGAGAAACTTATACAGCTTAGGCTTAAACACGAGGTTGAGAAACGCGGTCTCATCCCTAAACATCAATACGGCTTCCGTAAAAAGCGATCATCAACGGACTCGGTAGCTTCGTTTGTTACGGACACTTATAATGGCTTTGCATCCTCTCTTAGTACTTTAGCAATTTATATTGACATAAATGACGCTTTCAATAACGTACGCCGAAACATACTTAATAAACAATTTATTAATTTAAATATTAACCCTTATATTAACAACTTTATTTCTTTTATCACGGCTAAACGTTTTATTTCTTTCCAACCTGATGGTTCGAATCCGGAGATCTGTGGAGTAGGGGTTCCCCAGGGAGGGGGGTTCTCTCCCCAATTCTTTTCAATTTGTATCTGAGAAGCATCATAGACCTCCTCCCAATTGACATGAAGTTCACCATGTATGCTGATGACCTTCTGTTATACACTAGATTCCGTAAAGACAAAGATATCTCGGACACAGTCAATGCCACCTTGAGTTCACTCGCTGAGTGGTTGGGTACTCTTGGTCTTGAGGTTGCTCCGTCAAAAACTACGGCATGTATTTTTTCCAGGACCAAATCCACCTTCAATCATCTTCGCATAAATTTACACAACACTCAAATCAAAATAGGAAACACTATAAAGCACCTAGGCATCATGCTTGACAAAAGAATAACTTGGGAGGCGCATATTCGCTTGGTTGCGGACAAAGTTACTAAAGCGTTGAGTCTGCTGAAAGTTATCTCGAGAGCCACATGGGGCACTTCAGCTAGTATAGCGTTGATGGCCTACCGTAATCTCATTAGGGCCATTCTAGACTGGGGGGCTCCCTTATATGCTGATGCAGCCACATCTAACTTGAAGATTTTAGACAGGGTACAATATGCTGCGTTGAGAACGGTTTCTGGCTCTATGAAATCGACACCAATTCTTGACCTGCTGTCGAAACTTAATGAATCGCCTCTAAGTTTTGGAAGAACTCACATTACAAACACCTTCCTGCTACGTAACCTATCCTGGAGTGAGAATCCACTTATCCCTAGAATCATCTTTCTTAATGAAAAGGATTCAACGGGTGATTTCACGTTCAAAACGACAAATATAACTCTTCTCAATGCTTTTCGACGCCTGTACTCCATCACTAAACTCTCCCTTCAAACTAAAAAAACATCATACTTCGACTGGTCCTGGAATGTCCTATCATTACCAATTGATTGTGGCACTGCAATCGGTACAACATTGCAGTGTACACAACATCCTGAAAACGAATTCCGTACACATGTCAACAACTCCTTTTTAAATCACCACATTATATATACGGACGCTACAACCAACCTTGCAACATGTCTTTCGGCCTCGGCCTTCTATGACGAACAGAGTGGCTTCTCTTGTGGAACCCCTCTTTAACCGAATATCTCTACTCTATCAGCAGAACTCTACGCTATTTTTAGAGCTGTTCTCCACTCAATTAAACATAAATATACAAATACACTTATAGTTACAGACTTACTCTCTGCTTTGAAAAGAATTAAAAACTTCCTCTCATTTAAACAAAACTCTTCTTTAGACTACAAAATCCATCATCTCATTCTTGACAAACATAATAATGCTAGTCCTACTAAATTCAGCCTCATGTGGGTTCCATCACATGGGGGAATCATTAGCAACGAGAAGGCAGATGGCATTTGTCGTGAGGCCAATCGCTACTCCAATCGCTACTCCAATCGTACACACTTTGTTGCCCTTATGGAGGATATTCTGCAATCCCTTCTGATTCCTGATCACATTTCATAAAAAAAACCCTGTGGCCTTATGGGGAGGTCGATCGAGCTACTCACCCATACTTTTCCAGAATATCGGAAAAAAACACAAAGGCCCTGGTTTGAGAGAATCTCACTTCCAAGGAACTGGATAAATACGATAACCAGATTACGTACTACTCATACGTACACGGCTGATCACTTTGAACGTATTCGGTGGATGGCGGAGTCTAGCTGTCTTTGCGGAGCTGAGAGGAGAACTTTAAAACACATTCTCCATGAATGTCAACTCTTGGAGCAATTCCGACATATTTTTTACGATTTTATTGGTAAAAAATTTCCATTATTAAACCCAAGAGAGGTTTCGATTTCTCAATTGGTCTTCAACGTAAATAGCGAGACGGTAAGAAAAGTGGGGGGTTTTATCTGTAAAACTAAACAATTGGTATGACCTTACCCCTATTTCTCAGAGAAAATTAACCACACTCCATATCTAACATGTCCTTATACGACTTTGCTCTTTCCAACCAGCTGCTCTCATGGACATATCAAACTACAAGGAGTGTATATTTAACTCAATGTCTTGCCGACTCGCTGCCGACGTCGCTGTTTTGCTTGCTTTTTTGTACAACATATGGACACTTTCTAATTCTTATTCTTTCATTTAAATTTTGTTGTTCTGACAGTTGGCTAAGCCTGAAGTCATTTAAGAAGAAGAAGAAAAATTGACCAATCAAAATCCAAGTTACTTGAGAAAAGGATGAAAAAAGAAAAGAAAATGGCTCTGTTCATTGACAGTTGTAATGTGCTTGACTTTGTAACTGGTGATAAATGGCGTCAACTGCGACTGTCCACGTGCATATAATCGGGTGCAAATTACCAAAGTGCAAATAAAATCCCACATAGCACCGAAAATTTCTCTAAATTAGACAGGATCTCGCCCAGCGAGGTTATAAATATTGCGTGGTAAAAGTCATGGAGAATGTGAGGTTATTTAAATGTCCGTATAATAAGGAAATATTGAATATCAAACTTGAGCAACAATTTTACTGTAAATAATAACTTGACATGTTCAGGCAATATTGTATTAATGTTGCATGCAATATTCGCCCAATTATTAAATTTTCGTCTGCTTATATAAACTGAGCGATTTCCTGTTCCTTATTTCACTTACTTATAAAAAAATGATTTCCTGAGCATCACATTTTCCATAAATACCTATATTTAAAATTAAATACCTTTCTACACCTAACCTGAAATTATTTGCTTTTCAATTCCTTTCTTATACATTGGTCCGGCCCTTGGTCAACGTTTATGTGACGATATTAAAGGGAATTAAAAATCTTTTATTTGTATACTTTTATTAGGAATTCGAAATCATCAGATTCGTAATCAGCGACCTAAAAAACCCCTAGATACAAAGTTTCATAAAAATCGATTAATTTTAAAAATTGTATGTCCGCTATTTTGGATCCGCTATTTTAAATTTTTGAAATCTGACATCAGATTCGTAATCAGCGACCCAAAAAACCCATAGATACCTATGTTTAATTCAAATTTATTGATTTTAAAATTTTTATGTCCGCCATATTGGATCCGCCATTTTGAATTTTTGAAATATGACTTCAGATTCATAATCAGCGACGCCAAAAACTGTAGGTAGCATACTTGTTATTCGTAAATATCTTGGTTTTTTTAAATAATGATTTTTGGCCAAAAATCGACGATCCTGGCCCACTGTGAAATGTAATAAAATAAAATATGCTGAATAATATGTTATTTCTTTTATGTATTCTAGTAAGTCTCTTTGAGGTTGCTCTTCGATAGAGATAGAATTATCCGAAAATCTTTCACGAATATGATAAGAAAGTTTATTGCCAATGAAGTTTACTGCTTTTAAAAAAATACCAGGCAAATTATTATTTAAACATTTTTAAATGAGTACTTGCATAGTTGTTAAATAATTTATCAATATAATATTAATTTAATAAAAATTAAATATACCAAATAATGATATAGTTAGAGATAAATATTCCACCGTGGAAGGGAATGTTTTGTCGCACTTGGGGACAATTTTCAGAAATTCAAAGGAGCTGGGCCCAAGCTATCCGATCCTTCAGGAAAATTACGCAGGCTGAAAGTGCTGAAGTTTGAGCCAAGTTTTGTTTAGCTTACGCCTGCCTAGAGCCATTTCATAATTTCCACAAGGGTAAGTATAGTATGCAACATGGGAGGTAACCTGGTTTATGTGTCTTGCACAATATTGAAGAACTCGGACTTACCTCTTATTGCATAATATACAGTAGAGTGCAAAGATGCCTTCCTAGTTTGAACGTGTCGCACTTATATGTTTCCATGAAAACATATGAGTGTGACACGTTCAAACTAAGAAGGCATCTTTGCACCCTACCGTACTACTTTCATTTAGGCTTATCACAATGAAACTACTAATATTGAAGAGATTGGACAAAGTGACGTTTTTAATGAAGGAATTTCCTCAAATGAGATTGCTTGGGACGATAAGAGTACAACTTTTTTTTTAGATAAATATATTGAGTATCTATACCACTTGTGGGTCCAATGAAAAAGTTTAAAAATAAAAAATTTCTATTTGATAAAATAGAGGAGGAAATAGAGGAAAAATTAAAGTTTGAGTGCACTGGTAGACAGTGAGAAACAAGATTAAAAAAGGGAAAAGAAGAAAGAATTTTGAAAAAAAGATAATAGAACGAGCGGCAGTATGAGGAGAAACAATCAATTTGAGAATGAGTTCTCTAAGCCTGCTGTCATAGACGAAAACGTGCTACCAGAAGTGCTAATCAGTACTGACAGAATAATAAGAAAATACGTTTGTAACGTGTGATACACATGGGACGAGAATACATGTCAAACGGCGCGGCGCGTCGTTGCGCCGCGTGATTTTTTAATCTAGATATATTTGTGTTAATTTTTAAACAATCGATCTAAAACCTTTTTAGAAAACTTCCTTGATTCATAATGAAAAACTTTGTCACTGAAAGTTTATTAAACTCGAAAGTTCCCCGCAGACTTTTTGTCGTCGAAACATAGAATGCGTCGTTACCGACACTCCCCTATTTATAATTAAATATTGTTTAAAAAAAGTCACTTTTTATATTTTTATTATTTTATCTTCATCAGTAGACCTTAACAGGATTGCATATTAATTTTGGACGAAATCCGTCAATATTTGTCCGAGTTATGACGATTTATGTTTTAAAATTCAATGAAATTGTGTAACAAAAATTTTTTAGTTTTTTGTCTCTACTGTCAACAATATTCACTTTACAAAAAAATTTTAAAGAGAAAAAAGTTGCGCATTTTCATTTTATAAAAGATAGTGTTTTTAAAAATATTTATTTTTAACTTTTAATTTTTTTCATACTTTGTCCCGACTGACTGCCTTTACGCTGATCATTCGAGCGCAGATCGAGTTATAGAATTGGGAGGTTCAATTCTAAAGGAGAGTCCAGAATAGAGTCGACGTAGGTATCAACGCGTTGATACTAACGCGTCGTCCTATGTATTCCATATGGAGGTCACGTGACCAACGCGCTTCTACCGACGTTCACAAACCCTATTCTGGACTCTCCTTAAAAGTACATGAAAACTATTTTAAACTATTCATACATTTTAAAAGTATTTCAGAATTTAGGAAACCTAAATTGTGTTTAAATTTGTTTTAATGTTTGACAAAATTTTTATTTTCATATAAATTATTTATATAGATATTTTTTAATGATTGTGAAATCCAAAAATTACCTAATAAGTTTTGTACATTTACGAATTGACAAGTTGGTTTGGGAAAGTTAAAAGTTTACATATCAGCTTGTGATGTAGACTACAAAGAAGAAAGTGTCTTAAAATAAGATTCAGATCATTCATGTTGTAAAATATTACTGGAAAAATAAATTCGAAAATAGATAGATATGAGAAGTTGACACAAAATTAATAAACTACCATCGAATATTCAAAGTAAATCAACTACATAAAATGATTGGTACTTCAATTTAAACATGAATAAATTGCATTGACTCGTCCTTTCATGATTCTTACTTCATGATCCATCATAATAATATGATTTGGATATGGGCAAATCCATGAAACTGGTCGATTTTCACTTATAAAAATAAAAAATTTTGAATTGCAAGCACAGCTTTCATTTATGGTTCATTTTTTTCGAAATTTATTTTAGAACAATTATCTTTTTACATGATTCATTTTATTTTAATGCCGTGCAAAGTAAAAGCCAAAAACGAAAATGAGTTTTTTCAGAAAATATAATTAAAAATGTGTATTTCTTTCTTCTTTTGTTTTCTATATATATTTTTGTAATATGTGCAAAAAATAAAAAATAAAATAGGATTAATTATAATTAGTTGTATAAGATAATTAATATTAACATATTTATGAATAATATAATAACTAATTAATAAATATTATTTTGGCATTAATTTTTTTTAATTTTATAAGTTGAATTACACTCGAATCTCGCTATAACGAGAAGTTCGCGAGTCAAGTCTCCCTCTATTACGAGCGCAAGAGGAGAAATGAGAAATCCCCACTTTTAAGATTCTTCATTCATTTTTTTAGTGTTTACAAATTAAATAATGTCAAAATTACAAACGTAACCTAGTTTAATTTGAACTTTAACATACAGAAAATTTATATAAGCTTAAATTTTAAAGATGTTTGACTCATTGATATAATTTCAAATAAGAAGTGACTTTTTACTTTTATTTTATATAAATAAAATTGATTTTAACCAAATTTAAACCAACTGAATGTGCATTTGTTTATAAACAGTGGGGGTAATCAGGAGAAAATTTTTCTCGCTATACCGAGAGACAGAGCCCTCGTTATAGAGAGCGCTCGTTATAGAGAAGGTCCTTATAGCGAGATTTGAGTGTATCTTAATTTTGACGCAAGTTTAAAAAAATAACAAATGAAAAGACAGTCAAATCTTTACATTGATTGATACATTCATAATGAACTAAATAAATTAATAATAATGAAAAATTGATTGTAATTCTCAATTTTTTGACATTATAAATTAGAAATAGAATTTGTCATTTTAATAAAAGAATTATAATAACGCTTTTTAATAATCACGCACGTTTTCAATTCATTTCATTCGAATCTGTAGATGTGCTCCTAGAAAAAGGCAAAGTTTAGAGTTGTTCACGGTCAAGTTTCAGGTGATAATTATTTTAATATTTTCTGGTTGATTCCATTTCAATTCAGACAGGGTATAATTATGTTAGTCAAATTATCGTTTTTTATGAAAATATATTATTTTTCACACTCTTTTAGACGACACGTATTTTGCCTTTTGCAAAAAAAATTATTTAACGAAGTTAGGCACATTTGAATTTTTTTAAACTGCGAAGTCTGATTTCAAGAAAATGACGGTAAAAAATATTAAAATTATTGTATCTTTCTTGTATCTGCCTATAATTTAATGATTATTTTTGTCCCTAATTCCGGATTAAATGTTTTTTGAAATCCCACAGATTTATTTAAAAAATTTTTAAATTTAACAAAATGGCGGCTATTTTTCCAAAAAAAATCAAATCAAATTTTCTCATTAACCCCAGCGTTTTTTTCCTCTCGCCAAATTCGTAAACTTAAAAAAAATTTGGTTGCCATTTTAAAGCCGCTATTTTGAATTTAAAATTTTCAATAACGGATTTGGATTCAGCGACCCCGAAAACCCCCGAGTAGACATTTTTAGCAAGATTCGTTAACTTTTATATATCTTTTTTTTGGATGCCGCTATAGCGGTCATACACATTGGGGGCACGAATTATTTTTGCCTGTATAGACGTCAAACACTGTGAAGGAGTTAAATATAAAACTTATTTTTCCTGAATGTTATTTGTTAAGAATAGAAAAGAATGGATTAAATGTGTGCACAAACGGTCATGGCATTTCCTCTACAATATATTTAGCTTTATTAAGCATGTTTCGATTCTCTCCCATGCTCAATCTTAGGGGGGAGGTGTTATGTCCGTTACTTATTAATATTCTTGATTCAACTATGTAGTTTCTTAATTATATTCTTTATTTACCTATGTATATTCTTATTAATATTCTTGAGTTACTTACGTATATATTCTTATTAATATTCTTGATTTACTTATTGTAACGTTGATTTAAGAAAATAACGTTATTAGAGCCCGATAACGGTTTCGCCGAAACCCATTTATTGATTTAAATAAATACACATCGGGAGATTAATTTTCGTTTAATAACCGAGATTCAAAAATGGCCAGACACGAACTCAACATTTAATTGATTGTTGGATTGTATCGAGTCTCAATTAATGCTGAGTTGTAAAAGAAAGAAAATCATTTGTCAACGGAGAGAATTCCACACGTTTTGGTTAAATAGGTGAAAATGTTATTTATCTATTTATTATAAATAAATTATCGGTCGACCGGCCGAAAATATATCGATCCAGAGGTTTTCAATCGCCATCAAGAAAGCGATTATCCCGTAAATCGGAGGCTATCGTTTTACACCGACGCTAGGACTATAATCATGCTGCAGGGGCGAACCATTACGCGCATGACCCATATTCGGGACCGTAGCAAGAAGCCGAGTGACACATTTTCAACAGTTCGTGCTTGGCCGCCAAATTGCTTATTCGGTGTCACCGTCGTCTAGTTGTGTTTCGAGTGCAGAAATTAAGAATAAAAGATGTACCAGAACTTCTGGAAAAGATGCGAGGTTAGTAGTCACAACTTGACATTAGCATCGTCATTCACCCGGAATTAAAGACGCCAACCGATTCTGGAGACGAGTCTGGACGCCGGCTGTATAGCAAGTCTATAGGACGCCGCCATTTTCGGTTGCCGGTCGGCGCGTGTTGTAAACCGGCGAGTGGAAATTCTCTCCTCTTCTCTCTCCGCAAGTTCTTAATAAATAGTTGGCAAAAGTGGAAAAATTTAAGAAGTGAAATTGGGTGTTAAATTATTTTCTTGTCATATTGTTTATTCCTCTCTCTCCTCTGTGTACGGTGACCAACGTCCTGAGTGTCGAGTCATTTTGAAGCTTTGAAATTAACAAGGTTCGGGTAAAGTCGAGCTAGTCCGGGAAGACCTTTTGTTTCAGACCCATCATCGGGATCCGGGTAATTTAATTACCTGGCTCCGGGGAAGTTCCCTAAAACGGATCATTGATGGTTTAAATCGTGAATTCAAAGTGTGGAATTCGCGATTACGGATTTACACCGAGATCTCAATTATCGCCATTTTTGCAACGAGGTTGCAATTATATTTTTATGTAATTACAACAAATTTATAAGTTATAACAAATCCAAGAAAGAGAAGTTATATTTTAAATAATGTAAAAGGAATAACGATTACGCATCAATTTGACAAACCTTCTGCAAGCTAGACCACACATATAGAAAGAAGAATGCACTTCGAAAGAGAGAGAAACGACACATACCAGAACCAGGTCCAGTGAGATCTATCCAAATACATGGCGAATGAAGAAAACCCTATTGATATTGCTCCAGTGACGTATCGCTGCATCTACCTGCACGTGTAGCATTTCGGCACGTGTAATATTCGTGAATCACCTTGCATTAGAAATTTGATATAAAAAGGGATAGCATCTTCGATAGATCAGAGAGTATTTTTCTGAAGATCAACCATAACACATCGAAGTCAACTTAAGTGCAATCCCAGTATACAGTTTAGAAGTTAACTAAACTATATCCCCAAGTATATTTATGAGACTAAGTTCGGTACAACAATTAGTAAATTCACTTATTTAACTACGAGCAATAAGTGATAACCCAAGAAGAATTAAAATGTTTTCAAGTTTCAAAATCAAATATTGAAACAGTATTTCTAATTTCTAAACATCGAGATTTGCTTTGGAGGCGACAGTCTGGAAGAAGAGTAAAATCCCCAGGAATACAATGCACTAAATCCCATTAGTGTAAACAACAAGGCTAATATACAACCACTGAGAACACCAACCACAGACTCCTTTGTGTCTATTTCTCATAACCACTTCAGATCGGAAATCGAGATAACAATCACCAGTTTTTAAACACCTGCAATAATCGTTATTCCAAAAGTAAAATTTTTTTATACTCATTGTATTTTTGTACTATTGTCAATTCTTTTCTTTCTTGGTTGGTTTTAAATAAATATTCTCTCACAACATTTAGTAGGCTCATTAACTTATCCTCATCCCAAATTAGATTCAATTTCTGAAACTAATTTAAAACGAGGAATGTTAGGTATATTTAAAAAAGTTTCAGTTTTGACGTAACACATTTGTTAATTAACTATTGTTTATAAAATAATACAAGAAATCTTGCAGAAAATGTCCATAAAGTGTATTTATAATAACTTTTGTTCATTAGTAAATAATGTGAATAAAAACGATCCCTTTATCTTTCAAATTGACTGTTTTATGCATTTGTTAACTAACATTTTTTAAACAAATTTTTATTAAATAATTATTTTATACGAGTAGTACTTATAAATAATGAGATCCTTGTATTTGCTTTAAAAAAACATTGTGTTAAAAACATAAAAACTTTCATTTGTCTTAAAAAGGAAGTGTTGTAAAATTTGTTTAGAACTAATTAAATAAATTTTTTATTTAGTCTACACTTATAAATATTGTTTATCTTAAACTCTTTTTTCAATTATTGTAACATAGATAAATAGAAATGCATTTTAATAAAAAATATACTCAAATACAATTTTTTCTCTCTCTTTTTTCATATTTATTGTTAAATAAAAAAAATTGTTAACAATTTTCAAAATTCTACGACCACAGATCGATGCGCAATTTTATAAGTTTTCATTTAAAAAAAATTATTAAAAACGAATAATATTTGTAACCTCTAGACTGATTTGTTCACGACAAACTACTTTTGCCCCAATGTTCATCGGCCCAGTAATGGCTAATTATTGATATTTTAGTGGAAAAATTTTGTATCTTTCATGGAAAATTATAATTGCCAGTAATGGGACGTAGCTCGGCCCTATAACGGCACATTAATGGTTAAAATTTTTTATCTATGACGTCAAATTATAATAGCTAATATTAGGACGTAGCTCATTCCAGTAATGGCACATTATTGGCTAACATTTTGTATCTATGATGGAAAATTGTAATTGACAATATTGGGACGTAGCCCGGCCCAAAAATGGCACAGTATCAGCCAGTGTAGTGTAGCTTATAAGAATCCTTTTGCTTCCTTGACTTCACGTCAGAGTAGCAGAGTGATCAGAGTGTTAGGCTTTGGTGGGTCAGGTTCAGGTATCGATCCCCGCGAGCGGTAAGAATTTTTCAAATGTTTGAAAGTTTGCGTTTAATTTTAGAAAACAAGCCGCATAAGTATTATAAATTTATTAGTTAAATAACACTAGCACACAAAAAAAATTTGGATTGCCAGCACTGCCATGTAGTAGGTTTTCTTCCTTAAGGTGTATCTAAAGAGAAAAACATTGTCCGACCTAAAAGTTAGTTCGTGTTCTCTTTTGACCAGTGTTACCGTTTGATGTGAATCAAAGTGAATCAAAGCTTTTAAATTCCGTTGCACAAGAGCGTGACGATTGCTGTCGACTGCTGCTGAGTACATACGACTGTCTCGCCAGTCATATTCTTTTATTGAAAGTTTGTATTTTGTCCTAAAGAATATAAGTTGTTGATACCTATTTTAAAATTACAATTGAAAAATGGATGCATGGTTATTAAAGAAACCAAATGAAGAATTGGTTGATGGCCTTGTAAGTAATTTAATTAGTTATTTCATAATAATCTTCATAACACGTGCGTAGAATAAAAAATTAAGGTTGTGTTTATGTTACTAAATGTATTTTATAGTTGCCAATTCGTTAAATATTTTTGTAATAAATAATTCGTAAAATTAGGATTTATCAATCAATTCATGATATTCTGTTAATCAAAAGAAAAATATTCCTAATATTAATTATTTTATATAGGAGGATCAAAGTTTACCAACTGAATCGTCAGAACCGGATGAAAGTCTAACTGAAAATGAAATAGATTTGTTGGATGAAGGCCTTTTGCCTAGAAAAAAACGTCGAAAAATTATGCCAAATGAAAAAACACCCGTAGCTGATTCAACTAAACCAAAGTTGAAACATTATAAGCAAACGTTTTCTAACTCTTGGTTGACTGAAGTTGATAGCAATTGGTTAAAAAAAGCTGACTCGAAAACTTCATCAGGTGATGATTTAGCTTATTGTATAGCGTATGATTAAAAGTTGATGACACATAAGACCACTCTTCTTCGACACTCAAAATCTGAAAAACACATAAAAAATCTTTCTACTGTTTCTCAGAATAAGAAAATTGATGACGCGTCCAATATTAAATTAGAAACAAGTGTTAGAAGAGCCGAAATTAAATTAACCGGTCTTTTGGCGACAAACCAATTGTCCTTCCTGCTAATGGACACTCTGTCTCCTTTGTGTGCTGACATTTTCCCTAATTCAAAAATCGCACAACAATTAGCAGTTACCTCCCTTGCGGGTTAGAATCACCGAGAAATCACCGTTTACGGTGATTTATAAATAAAAAGTTTCAAACCATAGAAAACCACAAATTTTATTAGATAAATTGAAAGAGGACATTCTGATAAACAAATTTATGTAAGCATTTTAATAATAAACATTAATTTTCTATGTAAAAATAATGTTTAAAGTTGAAAGCATCGTCGGTGATTATTTACACTGTCGCGGTGATGTCTAAAAAAATCATGAAAAAACACTTAGTTTATACATAAAAGTGTATAAAATCAAAAGCTAGTAAACTACAGAATAAATTAAAAACAAAAAAACTAGCAATTACTTTAACACTTTTTGTGAAAATAAATAAAGAAATGTTAGAATTTTGCTTCCGAGTGTAAAACAAAATTTTGTAGATAAATAGGTGAGTGTGATCATTTACCATAAGAGCTCGCTCGGTAATGAAAAAAAAATGTTACCGCAAATATCAACGTTTTTTCTACCAATAGGTGGCGGGCTGAATGAATTCTAAGTGACAATTTTCAATCTTTCTGTAAAGTGTCAAAAGCATGTTTTTATCGTTGCATTCAAAAGGTAAGTTTGAAAATTTTATTTATTAATTTACGGTAAGACATTTAATTTTAAATCTATAATTACTTTAATTAAAAACTTAAAACATTCAAAAAATAAAATTTTGCTGAAAAATTACAAACATTTAGGAATTTTATTTCTTATTAATAATAAAATTGAAAATCCTTTTTTATGAAAAAATTAAAAAAGTACTACTTAAAGATGTCAAATTAATTTAAAAAATTAAATTTGCTCTACATTTCTAGAAACTAATATTTGAGTTTTATCTCACTCGCCAATTTATGTTTTAAGAAAATTTCTCGTGTTTCATTTGACAGCCGGCCATCTTTATTTACTTTTGCTCCTTGTTTCAACGCCTCTAGCGGGCACTTGTGAAGTTCGGACTTTTTTCTGTCTCTCTCCTTTTCGTTTTTTTAAATTTCTTGACAAATGTAGCGCGAAATTTAAAAATGATAATTCTCCGAGAATTCTTATTTCAAAAATAATTATAATAAATATTGCACGTTTCATCAAAATCTTTAAAGCAATTCCTTTTTTAAGTATTTTATAATTTTTTTTATTTAATAAAAGGGAGCGTTCACAAATAATGTCACGCTTTTGGGGGTAGGGGGGGGGTCTTACTAAACGTGACACAACGTATTTTTCTCATAAGAAATTGCAAAAATTGCGTGACAGGGGGAGGGAGGGGGTCTAAAATCCCGAAAAATTGCGTGACATTATTTGTGAACGCTCCTAAATAAATATATATAATAAAATATATACGCAACGCAATTATATTGTTCCGATAAAAATATTACCTATACCTATATAAATATTACCTATACCTATATAAATATTACCTATACCTATATAAATATTACCTATACAGGGTGTCTACAACACCTGGAAAACCGGGAAATGTCAGGGAATTTTTTCGAAAGTCAGGGAATTTTTTTTATCATGACTTGAAATACTCTTTAACAGTATTTTTAGTGCCCACAATTAGTTTTACAAATTTTTAGTAAATAATTAAGAGTAATAATTAATATTGCCTTTCTAATTTGCAATTCTATTCTATTTTGAGAAATAATATAAACCACAGGCATACATAATTAATTAAATAGAAAAAGATTGACCACTTCAACTTCTGAAAGATGAAAGGAAAAGCAGAAATAATGGCATTGAAAAATTTTGGTTCGTAAAATAAGTCAATTTATTTTTAAAATACATAATTCAAGGCTCGAACTAGGTCTGTAAATCCCGTAAAAGTCAGTTTTTTTTATAAAGGTGCGTAAAGTCCGTAATTTGATTGAAAAAGGACGAGAAGTTTGTAAATTGTACCATATAATTTGGGGAATTTTAGAGAAATTACAAATGATTGCAGAAATTAAATTATTTTCAAAAGTAATAAAATTATTCGTAGAAATTCAATTATATTCAATATTTTTTACATTTCTGGTAAAAATTTCAATTATCTTGATAATTTACTGGTATTCAATAAATTAAGGGGCTGGATACTATAAGGGAATACGCGCCATTCACTTAAAATTGCGCGTATCCCCTTATAGCATCCAGCCCCTTAATTATTTTCTTATATAATAAAATTCTTTTTAGGAATTCAATTATTTTTATAGATAATAAAAATTATCAAAGAATTTCAATTATTTTTAATACAATTTTAATTGAATTCTTCGAAAAATGTAATTATTCTTAAAATTTTTATTAAAATTCGCCATCACTTGAAAAATTTCTTGGTAAAAGTCTTTATGAGAATTCAATTTTAAGAAATATTCAATAATTCAATTATTAATTTTTGTATTTTAATAATTGAATTCTAATAATAAAAATTTATTTAAAAATTAATTTCAGTTACAATTTTAGATTAAAATTTAATATTAAAAGCAAGTTAGCGTGAATTTTTATAAATAATTGAATTTTTTAAAAAATTATTTTAAGTTTTTATTTTCTAATGTATATTTAATTGAAGAATTTACGAATAATTGAAATTTCGTAAAATTGATTTAAAGAAGAATTTTAGTTAAAAATTGTTGAAAATAATAATTAAATTAATAATGATTGTATGACTCGGTTATCTTTAATTATTATAAAACATGAAAAAATCGATGACTATGAGTCGAAGACTCGAAGTTATCGATATCTTTATGTTTTATAGTTATGAAAAATTTAATTTCTAATTTTAAGTAAAATTTTCTCTTATTTGACGCCGACTGCTTATCACGGAAAAAAAAGTTCGAAGATTATTCGGGAACTTCGTTCTTAACTCTTGGATACGGCGGGTAGTTCACAGAGAACTAAAGGTTGCCTCGTTTAAATATGTCATTTACTATTTCTCTACAAATTATAACTATTTCACCACTTCTCGGCAAACTGTTCTTGAAAAAGTCGGGAACTGTTCAAGAAAATCGAAAAGTTAGGCGAATGCAAGAAAAAATGGATTCTGCTTCCCCCTCCCACTTGTACTCCTTGACACGTCCGCACACACACACATTTATCCTTGAAGATCACATACAATTTTTATTTTTTATTAAGATTCTGAAATAGAAAAAACCATATGAGAGAAAAATCGACGGCGGCTGGAACAGAACTCGCGTACCCGAGGAATAGAAGTCCGGCGTCTTATCCACGTGAGCTAAACAGGAGCGTTAAGGAGGATAGGTTCACGACGGTAGTCAAGATAACTATTTTTTTTAAATGTTCAAATATGAAATAAATTTTAATGTGTAAATTAAAAGATCATTTTTTAAAATAATGTTGTGTACATTATTATGTAAAAATCTGTAAATAATTAAAATTTTAAGAAAAAACAGTAATATTTTGAAGAACGTAGTGCTTTGCAGTTAGAGATCTGGCAACATGGCATGAACAGCTGATGCGAGCGCATGCGAATTAGTGTTGTTTTGGTCAGTTTTGGTTGACTTTCGTCATGGAGAATAGTTTTTCTTTAGTTTGACAATTTAATAAATTGTTTTTTTTCACTTTTTGAAATAGTGTATTTTTCAGTACTCAGCTTTATTTGAATTACCGCGCTACTCCGCTTCTCCCACCGCTCTCAACAGTTGCGATGTTGCCACGCACTCCGCGTCACTCACGTCAAAAAAAAATTACAAGTAACTTTAAGTTTTGGATAAATAATACTCTGTAACTAAACGGTCGATTTCGTTCTCTTTGAAGTATTATGTTCCTTAAACATTGAATTAATTTTGCTCTAATTTTGAGTTGAATCTCTCCGCTGTGTCAAAAGTTATTAACCAAGTTGTTATTTTTTTTTTGCGGCCATTAGCTCAATGCTAAATACTGAGAAAAATAGTGAACTTTGGCCGTCAATATCTCGAAAACTATACAGTCAAATTGGCTCAGATTTAACAATAATATGCATTAATATGTCGAATAAATTTTAATGAATCGACTTGCAATTTGAGGTGCTTTTTTAGTCCATTAAAATGAAGCCTGAGTTTGTTGGACAGCTCATTTCGTCAAAAAACGACAAAAATACAAAACTTTTAAATTTTCAAAATTTTGTATTTTTTACAATTTTCGAAAAAATATTTTTTTCTAATTTTTTCCTTAAAATTTGTACAAAAACAAACAACTTTTCCTTTAGACACTTTTTTGTATAACAAAAAACAAAAAAGTTATGAATTTTTTTGAAATTTTCAAATTTTCAAAATTTTGGATTTTTGACAATTCTCAAAAAAAAAATTTTATATTTTTTTCCTTAAATTTTGAGCAAAAACGAACAATTTTTCCTTTAGATACTTTTTTGTACAACAAAAAACAATAAAGTTATGAATTTTTTTTTTTTTTTAAGTTTTTGGGCCAGGTTTATTTTTGAAGTTTTTGGGACAGGTATAGCCAAACGGTTTATCTAGAACTAAAAAATTTCATTTTTAAATCAAAATATTTTTACATTCTCATCACATGAGAAAGAATTATACACTTAAACCTCGATATAACGAGAAGTTGGAGACTGTTAACTTTCGCTGCAACGACCGCGAGAGGTGAATACACCACTCACTTTTTAACGCTAAAAACAACAATTTTGTAAATAATAAAAATATAAATAACCAACGTTATAAATTAAGCTTCACTACATTAACCGAATGTTTAGCCAATTCAATTGGGTTGAGTGCAATTTGTCAGTCATATTGGAAACATATAAAAGCTTACAACTTTTAACAAGAAATATTTCTGACATTATAAATATCAACTAAGGGGAGAGTGAGGCAAAGGCGCTAGGTTAACATTTATCGATGTATATTTTTTAAATGAAGCAATTAATTTATGCGGTGTTTGTTTTTCATTATTCTAAAACTAATCAACATGAAATTTTAATAGTTATTTAGTAGGGGAGGATGGGGCAAGGATAGTTAGTTGATGTTATGCTTAGACGGCTTGCTTAAAAATCGCGTAATTCATGGTATATTCGCGTTTTAACATCAAAAGATGATAGTAAAAATTGGAAGTCAATCTGTCTCCATTTGCGAAGTTGGGAGTTTATTTTTGAAAAAAGTCTGTTTTGCTAAAATGTCAACGTAATGTTTATCATATTGTTTTCTACATTAGAGTTTCAGAATATTTACACAGGCACACAAAAAAATAAAAAAGTCAAAACCCAGAGGTCACAACCCCCTATCCCTATGTTTTTGGGGTCGCTGAAACCGAATATGACCATGAAAATTTTTTTTCATCGGCCATTTTCCCGCTACCACCCCCTTACACCTGCTCCCGGGGGTTGGAATTTTAGTTTAAAAAAAAGTGGAGTAGGGTGTCTATTCCTATGTTTTTTGGGTCGCTAAAACCAAAAAAGACTACCAAAAACAAATTCTTCCCTCCCTTAACCCCCTACAACCCCCTTAACAACCCCGGGGTGAGGGGTCGAAATTCGAATTTTCACGAAAAGTCGATTACGGTGTCTAAACCTACGTTTTTTGGGTCGCTGAACCAAAAAAAGACTACCAAAATCAAATCCTTTCCACCCACGACCCCCTACAACCCCCTGCAATAATTTTTGATAATTAATATTTAATTTTCAATTTCCCAAAAATCGGTTCGTTTTATTTGAAAAACATTATTGCAGGGGGTTGTAGGGGGTCGAGGGTGGAAAGGATTTGATTTTGGTAGTCTTTTTTGGTTTCAGCGACCCAAAAAACGTAGGTTTAGACACCGTAATCGACTTTTCGTGAAAATTCGAATTTCGACCCCCACCCCGGGGTTGTTAAGGGGGTTGTAGGGGGTTAAGGGAGGGAAGAATTTGTTTTTGGTAGTCTTTTTTGGTTTTAGCGACCCAAAAAACATAGGAATAGACACCCTACTCCACTTTTTTTAAACTAAAATTCCAACCCTCTGGGCACGGAAACGTCTTTGTCCTAGAAACGTTCCTAAAACGTTTTTAGAACGTTTCATGTCCGCTACATAACGGCTTAAGAACGTCCAATGTTCTAAAAACGTTTTTAGAACATAAAACGTTCTTGAGACGTTATGTTGAGGACATGAAACGTTCTAAAAACGTTTTAGGAACGTTTCTAGAACGAAGACGTTTCCGTGCCCAGAGGGAACCCCCGGGAGCAGGTGCAAGGGGGTGGTAGCGGGAAAATGGCCGATGAAAAAAATTTGTCATGGTCATATTCGGTTTCAGCGACCCCAAAAACATGGGGGTAGGGGGGTGTAACCTCTGGGTTTTGACTTTTTTATTTTTTTGTGTGCCTGTGTTATTTACGTAAGTGTTTTCCGGAGTGGAATTTCCTGCTGAATACAAATATCGTATTTATTTTCAAATTAATTCACGTTGTTCCATAAAATTTAGAAAAAACGGAAATATGGACTCACGGGGCAAGGATAGTTAGAGATAATACGGCAGGGTAAAATCCTGTTAATGGCATTGCAAATTTTAAAAAAGTGTTTAATTGTTCTTTTTAGGTTGATATACATAATGATGCGTAATTATATACAGAAAACGAAGCTTATTGACCAAGAAATTGTTGGTCGTCTGAAGAAAATTGGTTAAACTTCTGATTCTAGTTCAGATGAATTTTAATACAATAATTGAAATTCAGAAAATCTTCAATACATATTTTTATTACTTGAGATATCAATATTGGATAGTCTAAATCCAATAAAATAAAGAAAACGAAAATTTACTGTTTTCTATAACATTTTTAGCATTCGAATTCTTTTAACTATCCTTGCCCCGGTGCTGGGGCAAGGATAGTTAAAAATTTTTGTTTACTTTTTCATTCGTATCTCGTAGGGATTTGAGTCTACAGTAAAATAATGTATAGCAAAATTATAGCCAAATAACCAGGTTTTCCAAAAATACTTTTCGTTTGCAGATACATATTCAAGTTTGTCCGCTAGATCCGAAAAGGTCTTACCTAACTATCCTTGCCCCATCCTCTTCTATATTATAATTATAAAAACATTATTTAATAAAATCTAAAAACAATGCAAAAAATGTCTTTGCCCCACATGCTGGGGCAGCGACGTTTTCGCTTATATTTCTAAAAGAAAGCATTTATAAGCCTTAAAAAAATTAACAAGGGATATTTATTAGTATAATATTTACGAAACATAAGGTTAACAACATATTATTAAAAGAATTAAACTATTTAAATAAAAAATAAAAACTTTTAGTGATTTTAACCTTCACTGAAAGCAAAATATGGAAGGTACAGGCATAACTTTAGGTTATATTACCCATATAATATTGCTGGAATAGAAACAGCCTTACATAAACACTCTTATATACCAACTAGTTTGCGTTTCTACAGAACGACTTTTTGAGGTTAGGAGAACTCGCATTTGCCTGGACCAAGAAGACTAGAAACAGGAGGTGAAACTTCGTGATTTTGCCATAGAGAGCAGTGGAGTAGATAACAAGCTCATGGTGGGCGTGTCTTTACATTTGGGGCTTTAGTAATGAGCCAATAGCAAACGTAGGAAATAAACAGATGTTGCTGTTTACATCCATTTGACATTTGGAGCTCCTAATCTATAAGTTCACAACTTTTTGAAAATTTACTGCTTTCAAAGCATGTAATAATTTGTGTCTATTACCTAATTTCAAAGTAGTGAATTCATAAAAAGTTGTAAAAATAAAACATTAAAAGGCGAAACAAAAGTTCAAATAGATTTCAAAACAGGCATTTAAATTATATATATATGTAGTATGCACAGATTACTCAAATTTGTTTACTGAGCAAAGCCCCAAACGAAAAATCGAGCCTTCTAGCAGCCTGTTTTTCTGGACGCTTCAACCAACCGAGTTTCACCTCCTGTTTCTAGACTTCTCGGCCTGGACCACCCGTCAATGGGTTTTCTCGCCATAGAGAAGAGGGAAACTGTAGAAAACCTCTCCTGAGCACAACCGGTTTATCGACAGTCGAGTTCTAATGGTGTGTACCGGACAATAATCGACAGTGCAACATCATTATACCTCGACGTCAAACCTCCCGCTCAGATTATCTCGCGTGCCGGAAAAATCCCAGGCTAACGGGCGCGAACCAAGTACCCTTGGTAATAGGTTATAGGTTAAGTGTTCCTCATTTTCAAATTTCTCATTTAACCTAACTATTGAGGTAAAATCAACATTTGGTTTCTCAAAACTTGATAGAAATTCATAAACATAACCAAATTCCTAAAATACCGAAATCATTTCTTTCAGTGTATATTGTGAATTAATATTACATAGACAATTCGAATATTCAATTGTTTTTAACCAAATTATTTTCAATATTGCCTTTGCCCCATATAACAAACTTTTTGTTTACTTTAAATTTCAAATATTTAGATAAAAAAAATAAATTAAAACACCAGGCCAGTTGTGTACAGAAATATTTAATTTATTTACATGTTATGTTTTTAAAAATTAAATACTTAAAATACTTAACTTTCAAGTAAAATTAAATATTGTGACTTCTGGTGATATTGTCAATATTGCTGACTCGATTTTAGCAAAATATATAGCTGCTGTAAAGAAAAATTTCTCTGTTTCACTTGAGGGCTGTCCATAAATTCCGTAAGGCATTTTTTTTTAAATTTTGACCCCCTCCTCCCAATTGTAAGATATTTTATATATATTAGCGCCATTTTTTATTGTTCGCAAGAACTTTCTGACCCCCCTACCCTTAAATGCCTTACGTAATTTATGTACAGCCTATTGTTTAAAGTAAATTTAATTAGTTAGTAAAGACATGTTATTAATAGAATAATGAATAAAACACTCGTTTTAATACCTTACTTTATTTTTAAAATTAGGTATTCACATATTTCGTTTTCTTCGACACTAATTAGATATTTTATTCAATCTTTAGTACTTAATTACTATAATAATAATAAAATAATAACTTTTAAATAATAATTATTTAATTATTTAATAATTATTTATTTAAATAATAACTATAATAATTTGGTGGTCGTTTAAGGACCAAGGGTATAAGTACCCTTGGTTCGCGCCCACTTGGCTTGGTATTTTTCCGGCACGTGAGACAATCTGAGCGGGAGGTTTGACGTCGAGGTATAATGATGTGCACCGTCGATTATTGTCCGGTACACACCATTAGAACTCGACTGTCGATAAACCGGTTGTACTCAGAGAGGTTTTCTACAGTTTTCCCTCTTCTCTGGCGAGAAAACCCATTGACGGGTGGTCCAGGCGTAATGCGAGTACTCCTAATAAAGTCGGCTGTAGACGCAAAATTAGGTTAATATATAGAAAATTTCTAAAGTAGAATGGTTATGCTTAATCCAAAAAAAGTATTTCTCGGGGACTCTTGTCGAAGTGCGTAAGGCCAATAGGGTAGGAGTATAAACAATAACTATAATAACAATAATTTAAGCTTTATAATAGCTAAAAATAATATTCAATATATTTTATTGAAGTTTAAAAGTAATACAATTTTGTCTGCGAATTTTTAAATAATTAAGGGAGTAATTAGAGTAAGAAAAGGTATGCTATCAATATAAATCAAATTAAACCAAAAACTAAATTAAATATGAGCAACAAGATCATTAATAAAAAATACCTATAAGTCAAAATTATTTTTGATTTTTGTAAATGAAAGAGCAACTTGAAAAATATTTATATTTATATTTGTTTTACTGTTGAAAATATAATGAAAGTAATTTACACGAAAATTTGTAAAATTCTAAATACTTTTAAAGCCCTTAATATAAAACAATATATAACATGTAACAACTCGCCTAGGTGCGAAAAACTGCACAGGTTAAAATAATTTTTTATCCTAAATTTCGAGACTGATATAACAAATTTGTTGTGATTAAACAAACTAAACATTTCAACAGATCTGTCAAAATAATAAAAAACATCCATGTAAAAATTAAGATTGGAGTTTGATGGGGTTCTAATCAGAAGTACCTATCTGTAGTAGGGAACTGATTAAGGAAAAAAGGTCCTAGGGTTCCGTACCCTCGTTTAAAACTTCTACTTTTTTGCTGAAAAAAATATAAAAATCAACTCCAATAATTTTCGCTGTATTTTTTCTGTAATCTACAGGTGAAAATAAATAAATAACAAATTTTCATCTCTTTAGATAGAAAACTGTGGGCGCTAGGGTAAAAAACACGCTTTTTTAACGAAATTTTTAAAAAACTTTGAGTTTTTCACTGAAAAAAATATGAAGATAAAATTTAATCATGTTCGATCTATTTTTCCTGAAATTTACACATGAAAATACATAAAATAAGCAAAACTGCAGTTCAATAGGCCAAGAATTGTAAAAACAAAGAGGGGGGGTTAACACTTTTTTTCTAAAAATTTTTTTTTTTAGTTTTTAACAAAAAAAATACAAAGATGAACTCCAATAATTTTTTCTGTATGTTTGTTGAAATCTACACAAAAAAATAAATAAAAATGTACAACACCAATCCACTAGACTAAGAATTCAGAGAACTAGCAAAGGTATAATTATTATCAAAAATTGAAAAAAAAAGTTAGGTTTTCGCTCAAAACGCAATGAAGATCAATTCTAATCATTTATATTATATTTTTCCTGTAATCAACACGTGAGAATACAAAAGTGTACCAATTTTCAGCTCTCTAGGTAAAAAAATGTGAGTGCTAGGGCGAAATACACGCTTTTTTGACGAAATTTTTAAAATCTTTGAGTTTTTTGCTGAAAAATATATGAATATCAAATCGAATCATGTTCGCTATATTTTTCCTAAAATCTACTCACAAAAATGCATAAAATAAGCTGAACTGCAGTCCAATAGGCCAAGAATTGTGAAAACGAAGGGGGGGGGGTACACACTTTTTTTTCTAAAACGAAATTTTTTTTTAGTTTCTCGCAAAAAAAATATGAAGATGAACTCCAATAATTTTTTTGTACGTCGGTTGAAATCTACACGAAAAAATAAATAAAAATGTATTACGCCAGTCTACTAGGTTAAGAATTATGAGAACCAGCAAGGGTTAAAGAATTTTCAAGCTTGCAAAAAGAGATTTTATTTTTTCGATGAAAACACTATTAAAATAAATTCTAATCACTTCCGCTATATTTTTCCTGTAATCTATGCGTAAAAACGAATATGTATGCCAACTTTCAGCTCTTTAGATAAAAAACTGTGGGCGCCAGGGGGGGGGTACACGAATTTTATTCGAAATTTTCAAAATTTTCGAGTTTTTCGCTGAAAACACTATGAAGATCAATACCAAATATGTTCGCTATATTTTTCCTGTAATCCATTTTTGAAAATACATATGCATACCAATTTTCATCTTTCTAGGTAAAAAAACTGTGAGCGCTAGGGGGGGTACATTAGGGTGGCTCTTATTTACCAAGTTGAAGATAACTTTTGGGCCCCCCTCTACATCAAATCTTTGGCCCAAATTATGACAAAATTCGATAAGAAAATTGATTTTGAGATTGATTAACCCTCTCCCGTAAGCGCCTACTTTTCCCATTTAAAATACATGGGATTTTACAAACTTTTGGTTTTTGTAAAATAATTTTTCTACTTAACAAAATTTTTTAAATCGGTTTTTAGATTCTTAAAGTGCACACTTTTACCTTTAAAATGACCTAAAATACAAGATTTTCGGTTCATAATTGAATAAGTCATAAAGCTTTTAATATATAGATCAATAGATTTAGCCAAATTTTACTAGTTAAAGTACAAAAATCGGACACACTAGTTGTTTATTTACCGCAAGCACTACAGCTTACTCTAATATATTGTTTTTAATACGTGAAAAAAAGTCCTCTTAATAAAATTGCCGTATGATAGCCAGAAGCTTTTTGCAGGGCATAAAGTCAAGAATAATTTCAATTTAAAAGTCAACGTTCGGTTTTAATAGAGAGTTTTGAATTGGAAGATCTTCAACATATTCTAATATGTTTTTAAATACACTGAAAGACAAAAATTCTGATTAAAAATAGGTGTAAGATAGAATTATAAAGTTTTTAATTTATTTGTCTTTATTTAATTATAATTGTTTTAAACGTAAAGTATTTATTTTAAAATCGTTTCAGATTGACGGTAAATTAACACATGGCTAAAACTTCATAGTGAAATTTTTATTAATTATTATTAGAATGCAAATTTTAGGAGTGTATTTAATTTATAAAAAAATAATATTATTGGCGTTAAAACTTAGTTAATTTTTTATTTCTATAAACGTAGAAATACAATTTCGTTCTCTAAAGCTCTTTTCCATTCAAGAGTTAGCGAAAATCCGTTCTTGTAATCCTCTACCACGACAGAACCAGCCTAACCCAATATTAACTATTTTATTCATTTAATTCATAATTTAAATTTTATCGCTTTTGTAGGGCTGGCTCTATCGAGAGAGGAGCGATTTACACACATGCGTCATATTTAACCCTCTAGCGCATGACTTTCCACCGGAAAAGTGGTTTCCAAATGCATACATTTTTCTTAAAGTTGAATTTGTTTGAAACTTGGTATCTAGGGGTTTTTAGGGATGCTGATTACGAATCCGAAGTCAGTTTTTGAAAATTCAAAATGGCGGATCCAATATGGTGGATGAATTTTTCAAAAATTGTTGGATTTTTATAAAACTTGTTATCTAAGAGTTTTTGGGGTCGCTGATTACGAATCTGAAGTCAGGTTTTGAAAATTCAAAATGGCGGACGAATTTGCAAAAAATTGTTGGATTCTCATAAAACTTGATACCTAGGGGTTATTCGAGTCGCTGATTTACGAATCTGAAGTCAGTGTTTGAAAATTTAAAATGGCGAATAACTATTTTCAAAAATTATTGTAATAAGTTATTTTAATAGTATAATATTCTTTGTTAATTTTTTTTGACAAATTAGAAAGGGATTAAAAAAATTTATCTAAAAATTTCCAATTTAGATGTTTTACAAGGTGCCTACCAACCGGGAAATAGCCGGGAATTTGAATCGACCGGAAATAAGCCAGGAATTTCATGCCAAACCGGGAATTTTTTCACAAAATTAAAAAAAGTTTTATTATTTTAATTTGTTTTAAAAAAATTGCTTTTAATTAAATTTTTATAGACATTTATACTGTTCTCTAAATTTGAATTAAAAATAATTAATTTGATAGTAAAAAATCAGTCACGGATTTAAATATAGTACTCTCTAAATCTGAATCAGCGATAAGTATGCCACTATTTCAATTGAGGAGCTGGATTCTATAACCGGCTCTTCGCTCGAACTCACGCAGAAGATAGTCCCTTCGTCAGCTATGTCATGAAAATTTAGAACTCAAAAAAAAAAATATTTAAAAATTATGACGTTGTAGAGGAGAAAAAAATACATCTTTTTTTCTATTTACAATTTTTTTCTAGAATGCAAGTTATTAATACTAAAAAATAAAAACTAAAAATTTTTTTTCTGAAAAATTAATTACCTTTTGATAAATATATCGTCATTTCTCACTTCTCAGTCAACTATTAATGAAATGAACCGATTTTTTTAGGCTTGCACAATATACCTTACCGAAGCCTACAAGCCAAAGTAAAGTCCAAAAAAACAAATTGTTTATTAATTATTAATTTTGAAAGTTGTTATTTACAACAACAGGAATTTCAATTTTCAACGAGAAAAAGTATGCGACGAAATTTCACATTATGAAAACTTCTCGCGAGAAAGTTTTTCCTTTATTATTCAGGAAGTTTTTCCAAAAAGAATTAAACCACACATTTCTATTTTAAACAGCAGCGTGAGTGTGTGAGCGTGCGTAAGCTACGAGTCATATGATAAACATGGCTGCCGAACAGGGTTTTCGCTGCGAACGAAAATACTGTTTCGCTATTTTTCTTTTATTTTCTTTATTTCTCATCGAATCGGTTTAATTCTTTTTGGAAAAACTTCCTGAATAATAAAGGAAAAACTTTCTCGCGAGAAGTTTTCATAATGTGAAATTTCGTCGCATACTTTTTCTCGTTGAAAATTGAAATTCCTGTTGTTGTAAATAACAACTTTCAAAATTAAAAATTAATAAACAATTTGTTTTTTTGGACTTTACTTTGGCTTGTGGGCTTCGGTAAGGTATATTGTGCAAGCCTCAAAAAAATCGGTTCATTTCATTAATATTTGACTGAGAAATGACGATATATTTATCAAAAGGTAATTAATTTTTCAGAAAAAAAATTTTTAGTTTTTATTTTTTAGTATTAATAACATGCATTCTAGAAAAACGTGTAGCACGCGCCACTGGCCATAACCTATGAAACAACACTCCCAAGCACGTATGGCGAGTGACGCGTGCTATACGTTTGGTCGCTAGCAACTTTAAACATTCACCATTTTGACAGTAATTATTTATTAGCCTTATGATTTTCCAGAAAACTTTTTTGGATCATGATGAACAACTTTCTCACTGAAAGTTCTCTGTTACTCAAAATTCGCCCGTTAAACGAGAGCCGTGAAGATTGTAGTTCGTGATTTTTACATTAATAAAGAAAAAAATTAATAACAATTTTGTTTATAAAAAAAACCACTTTTTTCTTTTTTTATCATTCGTAGAATACCTTAAGACGTATTTTCTTTTTTGTTTCATTAAAAATTTTTTAAAATTGTCTTAAACATTGCGAGTTGAAGTGAAAAATGTCATTAAATTTACAGTTTTCAAAAAAACAGTTTTTCCCAAATATTTCGAAAACGGAAATAGATAGAAAAAAATTTAATAAGAAAAAAAGATGCGGAATGAAATTTTCTATAAGGATGTGTATTTAAAATATTTAAAATCAGAAGTTGAATTTTGAGTGTTCAGGGGACTTAGATTTCGGCCGAGAAAAATTTACGTGCCCTTCTACGATCCAGCCGCTCAATTGCTAGTAGAAAATTACTAATTCAATCGATGTCTTTATGTTTTATAAAAATTATAAAATTTTTAAAAATAAATTTGTGTAAAGAATTTTCTTACTTCTGAAGATAATTGAATTTTACAAAGAATTTTATCACAACTTTTGAAAATAATTAAATTTTCAGGATGAATTTTATTATTTATGAAGATAATAAAAATTTTAATGTGAAATTGAAAAAACATTTTGAAAATAATTGAATTTCTACGAAGAATTCAGGCCTCGGATCGACTTTTGTAGTTGAAAAAAGTCGAAAAAGTCGATTGTATTCTTGAAAAAAGTCGAAAAAGTCGATTGAAATCTTAAAAAAAGTCGAAAAAGTCGATTTTAATATTTTTAATATTTCCAATTCAAATATCAAAACAATGTACTCTACGAGGGTTTATTATTGCAATTGAATAACAAAATTTTGACATAAAAAGTTATCTAATATTTTATATAAATTATTATGATAATAATATTAGAATAACAGTAATTAATAAAATGAATAATACTTTTCTTATTTAAAATACTATTTTTCAACAAATATTAATAATGGGTCAGAATTTTTCAAACAGATCACCTAAAACTAAAAAATTTTCTTTTTGAAGCAAAATATTTTTTTTACTCTTAATATGGTTAAGAAGTTAATAATTATCATTGTTATTGACAATTATTATGAATAATAATCAAGTTTCTCTGATATTTGTTAACATTTTAGTCATTTTTTAAACAAAAAATGTTTATATCATATGTACATTCTTTTAAAAACTTTAAAAACTTATTAGCACAAACAATTACATTTGTTTTGAACAAATTATTTACTTTTTAAACAAATAAATGGATTATTTCTGCAAAAATATAATTTTTTTTCTTATTTTAACGAGTTTAAAGTCAGGTAAAGCTCTACTCATGGAGAAAAATAGTTAGCTATATTTCAGCTAATTTTTAGCTACCTTAGCTATAACCTTAATTGTTATTATATGGATAGCAATTATTGTTAGCTAATGCAGCTAATAATTAGCTAAAATATCCCAGGCGCGAAGTAACGCCGAGTTCAGGCTTTATAAAGATTGGCCGAGCATTGGTCAACATTGATTGAGCATGAGTGATTCAGCGAGAGCAGGACTGATCGAAGCTTTAATGTAACACCGATTCCAGACTGCAGCGCGAGCCTTGATTCAGCATTGAACACCAATGCTCAATCAATGCTGCGGACGCCTAATGCAGGACTGAAACAAGACTGCTTCCACTATTCCCAAATTTACTCGTTTCTCACGTTTATTCAATATAATGTGAATATATGAATTATTAATAATAATAATAAATATTATTGTTATTATTTTAATTCATGTGCGTATATATACATATATATTTAATGACAATAAGTTATTATTTGTAATAATTATATTATTTTCATATAAATAAGAATATATTACTAACAATAAATATCATTTGAATAGTAATTTTAAAAAAATAATTTTAGTAAAAAAAGACAATTTTTCTGTTAATTGTTACATTTTTTTCTTGATTTTTAACAGACTTTTAACATTATTTATAAACATGTTCACATTTTTTATTCACAACACAACACACAATTTTATTATTTTATATAAACGCTTATAACAAAGAATGAAAAATATTCGCTCGCATGTGGGATCGAAACTCACGCACCCCGCCCCTAACGCATACCGGAAGTTCTCAACGCACGCATTTAAACCGCTCGGCCACAGAAGGCTGGAAGGCTTCTCGCCTAATCTACTATATCAATGCCAGTGCCGTCACTTAACATGGGATACCAATGTTCGTCCTATGCTCGATTCAAGACTTGGTCAATCTTGATACAATATTCAGTTTCTTTATTACCGTGTGCACTGTACAATATTATCTATAAATATTTATAAATTATTTAATATTAAAATATTTTTTCTGATAATTTTATAAGTTAAATTATATATTTTTTTTTCTCGCACAGTGTCAAATTATTATTTTCAAATTCAAGAGTTTCGTTTATCTGAAAAATTTTCAGTGAAAAAAATGTTCATTAGGTAGTAGAAAATATTTATGCCTAGTAGTTTTACACTAGGATTAACTGTTTACTGAATATTATCAAAAATATATTTTTCGTCAAACGCGCGCGACTAAACACAAATAACCTTGAGACGTTGCGATTGTCGTGCTTCCACCATCCCATCTACTCAATGCACTCCCCGCCTGTGACGTCATGAGGGGAAAGCATTGAGTAGATGGGATGGTGGGAGCACGACAATCGCAATGTCGCGCTGTAAAGTCTCAAGGTTATTTGTGTTTAGTCGCGCGCGTTTGACGAAAAATATATTTTTGATAATATTCAGTAAACAGTTAAACCTAGTGTAAAACTACTAGGCATAAATATTTATTACTACCTAATGAACATTTTTTTCACTAAAAATTTTTCAGATAAACGAAACTCTTGAACTTTGAAATAATAATTTGACACTGTGCAAGAAAAAAAAATAATATGTAATAATTTAACTTTATTGATATGAATCTTATATAATTAATATAAATATTATACACTAAATAAATATTAATATTTATTTACTAATTGATATCTTAATAATAATAATAATAATAATAATAATACTTATTATATTATTTAATAATAATTAATAATAAGAATAATAATTTTTAAATAGTATAAAAAATTACTAAAAAATATCAGATAATAATATTTTAATATTAAATAATTTATAAATATTTATATCTAATTTATATCTAATATTAGTAAGTGCACACGGTAATAAATAAACTATCAAGATTGATTCAAGATTGAATAAAGACTGGATGTTGAAGCTCCACTCACGAAGATTGACCGTGTCTTGAATCGAGCATGGGACGAACATTGGTGTCCCATGCTGAACCAATATTGAGTGACAATGATATAAAGACTGCTTCAACTCTGGGTTACCCACGCTGGGCGTTCAAGACTCAGTCAAGTTTCAACCCATCGTCAGCACTGGTCTTTCGCGCCTGGGTAGCTAACTTTTTTGCTAAAACAGCTAATTATTAATAATAGCTAAAAATTCGCTATCCATATAATAGCAATCTCATTTTTCTCCGTGCTTGATTATTGATTACTACATTATTGTTCATATGATTGTTACAACAATGGTAATTATTAAATTCAAAATAATTTTTTACCAAAATCGACATAGATTACTTAAATAAACATAAATTTGGCTGCAAAATAATTTTAATAAAAAGAACTAAAGTTATCTATTTGTTAATTAAGATTGTTTGCAACAATTTAAATAAATTGTATTATAAATTATTATTTGTCTGGTGGTCATGCTAGACTAATTTAAATTGATTTCATGAAAAATAAATAAATAAACATGATTTTTTCTAAAAAAATATTGCAAATTGTTAACTTTGAGTAAAAAAAATTATAAACAATTTAAAATTCAAAAATTGGTTTAGAGGGATCTTTTAGAAATTGTATCCTCTTTAATTTACATTTTATAAACAAATAATATACAAAATTATAAAAAATAAAAAAACAAAATATGTATATATTCGAATAGTGCAATTCAAGAAGAAACAAACCCATATTTTAAAATTTAAATCCGTTAATTGAAACTCCAGAAAAAAATTTGTTAATTTAGCAGTATTAAACAATTCAATTGTTAAGAACTTTTACAAAAAAATTTTTTGGCTTAATATTTTCAGGGATTCTTCTTGAGACGCCTGTTTATCCCCGTTTATGCAAATGCTCTAATAGTCATTTGATCTAATTTAAAGGTTATAAATATTAAAATGATCTAAAGAACATTGAATATAATGTGATTTTATATAAAAGTCTAATTAATAAAATGAGTTTATTCCATAATTTATTTTTAAGCCAATAATCAAAATATACAATTCGCATTTTCTATAATCATAAGCAATTATAAAATTTTTTCACGCAAACTTTCAACTGATAAAATAGTTGTATAAGCCAAAGTTTATTTTTTATAATTTTATAATAACCTAATTTTAAAGTGTTATAATTTTTAATTTGTATAATTTGTAATTTAACAAATGTCTGTCAAATCTAAATGTTGTAAAATATAATTTATTTAAATAAAATATCTTTTTTAAAGAATGCTAACAACCTCGAATTGTCAATTTATCAAATATTCAAAACATCTAATCATCATTTCGTCCAATGCTAAAAACATCGAATCGTCAAATGGTCGAATGCTTAAAACATCGAATCGTCAATTGATCAAATATTCAAAACATCTAATCGTCATTTCGTCCAATGCTCGAAACGTCGAATCGAGAAAAAGTTGAAAAATTTGCTTGATGTAGGTTAACATTTATTTAAACCAAGCAAATTTTTCCAATTTTTGTCGATTCGACGTTTCGAGCATTGGACGAAATGACGATTAGATGTTTTGAATATTTGATCAATTGACGATTCGATGTTTTAAGCATTCGACCATTTGACGATTCGATGTTTTTAGCATTGGACGAAATGACGATTAGATGTTTTGAATATTTGATCAATTGACGATTCGAGGTTGTTAGCATTCTTTAAAAAAGATATTTTATTTAAATAAATTATATTTTACTACATTTAGATTTGACAGACATTTGTTAAATTACAATTTATACAAATTAAAAATTATAACACTTTAAAATTAGGTTATTATAAAATTATAAAAAATAAACTTTGGCTTATACAACTATTTTATCAGTTGAAAGTTTGCGTGAAAAAATTTTATAATTGCTTATGATTATAGAAAATGCGAATTGGATATTTTGATTATTGGCTTAAAAATAAATTATAGAATAGACTCATTTTATTAATTAGACTTTTATATAAAATCACATTATATTCAATGTTCTTTAGATCATTTTAATATTTATAACCTTTAAATTAGATCAAATGACTATTAGAGCATTTGCATAAACGGGGATAAACAGGCGTCTCTTCTTCTTAACCATATAAGAGTAAAAAAGAATATTTTCGTTTAAAAAAAAAATTTTTTAGTTTTAGGTGATCCGTTTGAGAAATTCTGACACAAATGTTTTTTTTAAGATAAGAAAAAAAGTTGAAAAAGTTGCATATTTTTAGAAAAAGTCGCATTTTTTTTAGAAAAAGTCGAAAAAGTCGCATTTTTTTTAGAAAAAGTCGAAAAAAGTCGCATTTTTCAAGATATCCGAGGCCTGAGAATTATATTATTTTTGAAAATAATTGAATTTCTAGAATAAATTTTATAATTTCGTATGATAATTGAAATTTTGAAAAGAATTTTATTGAAATTTTTTGAAAATAATTAAATTTCAGAGAAGAATTTTATTATTCACAAAGATAATTGAAATTTTGAACAGATTTTTTTTAAAAATGTTTTAAAATAATTGAATTTTGCAGAAGAATTTTTATATTTGTAAACATAATAAAAATTTTGAGAAGAATTTAAAAAAAATTGTGAAAATAATTGAATTTCTGTAAAGAATTTTCTTACTTTTGAAGATAATTGAATTTTGCAAAGAATTTTACTAGAACTTTTGAAAATAATTAAATTTAGAGAAGAATTTTATTATTTATAAAAATAATTGAAATTTTGACAAGAATTTAAAAAAAAATTTCAAATAATTGAATTTCGGAGAATTTTATTACTTATAAAAATAATTAAAATGTTTAAGAATTTTATTATATTTTTTAAAATTTTATTCCAGATTTATATTTATATTAATGTATTAATGTATCATACAGTAGGATCTTTCAATAGTGCAGTCGTCGGGAATATTGTGCACTGTTCGAAGCGTACAAAAACTAAAACATTCAGGTCCGTTGAAAGAAAATTAAGGGTCCCCCACTACTAAATACCGGGCACCACTAAATGATTCTAAATAATCAAATGGGCGACGGCACTGTATTTGACGTCACAGATTCCCTTTTCTGAAAAGAATTTTACTATTTATAAAAGTAATTGAATCCTTCCAAAGAATGTTATTATATATTTATATGAAAATTAATTGAATGTTATTGCGTAGAATTTTATTAAAATTTTTGAAAATAATTTAATTGTGGAGAACAATTTAATTTAATTAATTTTATAAACATTAATGAAAACAAAATAAAAAACATTTATAGTTCCGTTTACTACTTAAATAAATAAATTATTGAATTCTTGTGAAGAATATTTTTCAAAAATAATATTCAGAAGAATTTAGTATATCCGATGAATTTTGCTATTCATGGAAATTATTGTTATAATTAAATTCTTAATAAACTTTATTTTTAATCATTCAATTTCTATGAATTTTTTTTATCTTGAAGAAAATAATTGAATATTCGTGTAGAATTTTGTAAAAATCGTCTTTAAATAATTGGATTTTTTTGGAAATTTTATTAAAATAGTAGACATACAAATTATTGAATTAAGAAAAATTTTTGAAAATAATTGAATTCTTGTTATTTATGGAAATAATGGAACTTTTCCAATGAATTTTATTAAAATTACTGAAGGTAATTTAATTTTGTCAACGAATTTTGCTATTCATTTATAGAGATAATTAATTAAAATGTTGACAGTTTTTTTTAAATTTATTAAAAATAATTGAATTTTTGTGAAGAATTTTATTACTGAATACAATCTCGTCAAACACAGTTTTATTCTGATAAGAATATCAATTATTGAAGTTTAGACAAAACTCTGAAATATTAATTTTTACAACTTTAGAGCAAAATAATTACAATTATTACTTAAGTATATTAATCTTCTTATTCTTTCATTTTTTCTGTCTGCAGTTTGAAGTTAGTTTTTTTTCTTCAAAAAATATTGTTGGACAAATCTAAAATATATACAGGTATTTTTTTATTATTCATAATAAAGTAATATTAGAAATTTAAAAAAAATTATAATTAACATATTTTATAAGTGCGCATTATTTTATGATAGTTGTTCAAGATTTAAGTTACTAAAAAAAAAATTATTGTAAGAAATTAAAAGTTTTGTATTGTAATTTGTGGTAATTTCATAGTTTATGAGGCAATTAAAAAAGACACAAAAATTAGGATTTTTCTTATTATAAAAATTAAATTTTTTTCTGTACTAATAATAAAAATCCATGACTTTTCCCTGGATTCCCTGTGTCAAAATATATAATTATTATTATATTATTAATATTAAAACTACATTCCAATTCATATTATATTTTTATGAAAATAAATTTTAATTACAATTTTTAACATTCTATTATATTTTTGAAACTGCTATAATTTTATTTAAAAAGGTGAGAAAGAAATTAACTAGTAGAAATTCTCGCTAGTTAAATATTATTGGTTCTTCATCTTATATTTGTAATTTTGTAGTTTTAATAAAAATATCAACAAATTTGTTGTCAGTAAGATATAAAACTCTCACGTATTAATTTCTAGAAGTTTAGAGCAAAATCAACAAATTGTATGATTAATAATTTTTTTAAAAATATAAACAAATTTATTTTTAATAGTAACTCTTAAATATTAATTGTTACAAGTTCAGAGCAAAATAAAAAAATTCCAACATTTTGGATTGGTAATTTTTTTAGTTTAAAAAAAATAAACAATTTAAAAAATATCGTGTGATATTTAAATTTATTTTTTTTAATAATTGTGTATTATTTTAAAAAATTATTTTTTAAAACTTTTTTATTTATTATTATTTTATTTAATACTTATTATTTAAAAGTTTTAAGTTTTTAATTAATTTTAAATTTAAGTAACTATTTATTTAAAATTAAATGTCTTACCGTAAATTAATAAATAAAATTTTCAAACTTACCTTTTGAATGCATCAATAAATACATGCTTTTGACACTTTACAGTTTACACAAAGATTGAAAATTGTCACTAATGGCGCACTCACACATTTGTTGGTTGCCTGCCTGCACAGGCAGTAGCAACTAGAGTAAGAGAGAGAAAACATAATTTGAATTGTCTGACTCTCTTACTCTCATGTGTTTCCTGCATGCATGCAGGCAGTCACCGAGCTGTTTCTGTGCCTTTAGAATTCTTTCAGCCCCCACCTATTGGGAGAAAAAACGTTGATATTTGGACTATGGTAACTCTTTTTTTTCATGTATCAAGCGAGCTCTTATGGTAAATGGTCATTTAACTCACCCATTTATCTACAAAGAAAATTACTCGTTCTCTTTTGTATCACATTCGGAAGCAAAATTTGTACTTTCTTATTTATTTTTACAATAAGTGTTTTATTAATTGGTAATTTTTTTGATCTTAATTTATTCTGTAGTTTACTGGCTTTTAATTTCATATACTTTTAAATTTCAATTAAGTGCATTAACATGCTTTTTTTACAAAACACTGTGACAGTGTAAATAATCACCGACGATGTTTTTAACTCTAAATTTTAACTATAAGTTTAAAAATTATTTTCACATTAAAAATCAATGTTTATCATTAAAGTGCTAATATAAATTTCTTCATTGGAATGTCCTCTTTCAATTTATCTAATAAAATTTGTGGTTTTCTATGGTTTTTTAGATATTATTTACAAAACACCGCAAAATCACCAAAAAAATCACCCTAAAAAAAGTAATCTCATAGTTAGAGGAAAAATCCTCTTTTAATATCCTCTCAGTATTTCCTCTCAAAACAAGAATATTCAACTTTAATGTAGAATGATTTTATTTTTTGTTTTAATAGAATAGTGACAAAAGGATTCCTTTAATATATTTCTCTTCAGATAAGATTTTCCGTTTTTAATTTAGAATATTTGAAGAAAGGAAAAGGAACAATATTGATAATATTATATTGATCAACATTTTTCTCGTTTGACAGTTGCGCTGTTGATTTTTTAACCTGTCAATTTTAATATTTGTGATAAGTGCTGATTTAAGTATAAAATATATAATTCAATAAATAAAAATATGGAAAAAAACTCGAAGATTTATTGAATGAATTTAAACTTAATAAATATGTTGAATCGTTTAAAAGTAAGTAAAGATAAAATTTAAATCGTCTTATGTACGACGAAATTGTGATTCCACATCCTTTGAAATTAATTGTTATGCCAAAAAGTGGTTTGAAGATGATTTCAACACGATTTAAATTATAAGTAATTTAGTTGTAGTTTATAGTTTACTGTTTAAATATTGAAAATAAATTACTTTTCTGACTATAGAAGTTTTAATTTTCCACCTAATTTTTATTTATTACTATTCACAGATGTAACAATATTTATTATTATTTATTAATAATTATTTTCTATTACATTAACTTTGATAATAATTTTTTCAATTTTATCTAAAGAACAGCAAAAAAATAATAATTTATTTAACTAAATAAATTCTTTTAGCTTTAACTTTAAAAATTTCTTTCTTGCTTTCTCAATGAAAATTAACCTGTAAAATCTTTACAAATAATTATTATAAATAAATAATAAATAAATTATAATATTAATAATTTAATAGTCAAGTAATTTCCGTGTGTAATGTGTAGGTTAATACAACAAATTTAATTTTTGGCTCAATCCTTACTACAAACTATACTACAATTTCTAAAATTATGATGTTTAAATTTCGTTAAATTTAAAAGAAATATTGAATTTTATATTTAAGTAAACTGTTTTAATTTAACTTATCTGTAATTTCATTATTTATCTACTGTAAAATAATTATTATTTGATTGCAAAGAAAAACTTTTTATTGTTGTTCATAATATTAAGGAAATTAGGAAATTTTTTTGAGACTTTCGTGTTAATAATTAATTCAGTGTGTCAGAACTATGATTTTTATCGATACATAACTGACATAACCATGAATATTAATAATATTGTAATAAAAATTTTAATTTCTGTTATTTTTTATATGTAGGAATGTGAGAGTATTATTCTCTCTGTAAGAGGATTTTCGAAAGAGGAAAATCCTCTCAAATGAAGAATATAACTTTTGATACCAAATATAAAAGGAAAATATGCATTCAGTTTAGAGGAATCTGCATCAAATCAAGATTACTTTTTTTAGGGTGCAGTACAAAGTTAAAACTAAATTTCTACACATGGTCGAAATGCCTTCAAGAACAGCCGACAGTTTGATCAATTGCTTGAAAAACGTTTTAGAGCAAAAAAACATCCCACAAGCAAATTTGGTAGGATATTCTTCGGACACGACAATTGTAATGTTTGTACCATTTAATTCAGTTGTCGAACATTTGAAAAAACTGTTACCAGATATTCTCGCAATCAAATGCTTGTGCCACAGTGCACCTTTATCTATGTTTAAAACTTCCGCCGTCTGTCGAGGATCTTGTGAGAAATATTGGAGCTCACTTTAGTAGGAGTGCTTTAAGAAGTGATGCTCTATCGGATTTCCAAACATTTTTTCAAACTGAATTACATGAGATTCTTACCCAAAGTACTGCTAGTTGGCAGTCTTTAAAACAGTGTGTCGACCGCGTTTTGGAGCAATTTTCTGCATTAAAATCATATTTTACAGAGCTAGTTTTCAGAAATCCATCGAGAACAACCAAAACAATTTTAACGTCAATGAAAAATAAATTTACAATAATTTATTTGGAATTCTTGTCCTACGCGTTTGGATTGATGACTGATTTTATTTTTCTTTTCCAATCAAATACACCTTTGTTACATCCATTAAAGCCGGAAGTTGAAAAATTGGTAAAAACTCTCTGTAGCAATTACCTTGAGGTGCAGTACGTTAAAAATGCTGCAAGCATCTTAGAACTCGATCACTGATATGTCTTTTTTGTACAGACTGATGTACGGAGCTATCTATTGTCCCTTACTCTTATCCATGGTAAATTTATCCGTTCCTAGAATGTTTACTAGACGTTATACATTATTCTCAGTGGCATTATATAGAACGAACTATGGTAATAATTCATTAATTCATCGAATCACTAGAGAAGCTAATTTAATTTCTAATGAAATAAACTTCTTTCATAATAATGTTACAAGGTTCACAACGGCATTGCATAACATAATGTTTAATAGAAACTGAGATTATTTAATTTACACATAATAAAGTTTCAACCTAGATTTAGGTTAAAAAATCATTGTTATTTATTAGATTTAGGAGTACTTTTGTACGAAAGGGCGTGTCCCGTTATGCTTCTTAAATAAATAAAATAAATAAATAATTGGTTTTTTTGTTGATGAATGAATTTCATGAACTATATTTAAGAAGTATGCTCAGAAAAAAATTTTAAATAAAAAAAAAGAATTTTTCTGGGGCAAGGGGGGTAATGAAGGAGTTAAGGGGTTTTGATTTTTCGCGCTACTAATAATTTTGTTCTGAAATAATAGGATTTGTAATTCCTGACTTCTTTCGTGAGGATTCTTAAGCTTTGGAAAAACGGCGGTAAATTTCGAGGTTTGAAGTTGGATATTGCTAAATAGTGGGATTATGTCTGGGATTGGTCGATCGCTCTCGTGACGTGTCAAAGGTTCCGCCCAGATCTTGTCCCCTTCTTTTTCAGATGTCGGTGCCAAACTGCTCAGTTACTTTTCTCTCGTCTTGCTGAGTGGAGCTGAGAGTCACCTGTGCTGACGTGAGCGTCACCTGCCGCCATTTTTGCCACGTGGAAACCTCTAGTCTCAACGACGCCATTCGCCACGTGCAACATACTATACTATTTTCAACTCTTTCTTTTGTATGTTCTTACGCTGTTAAATTCTACGTTTGTGAAAACCAAAAGGTTAAAAGGAAATATAGCTTTTTAAACTAATCGACAAATCCGTTTATTGTCGACCCTTCTCTATTCGCAATCCAAGATCCCACCTTTTTTATTTTTCTCTTTTTTTCGCAACATATTTTTTGGTCCTCCGAGCCGGATTATAGAAGGGGTCGACCGTTTTCGGGTTCTTTTTCTGCGCTCTTTTTTTATCGCTGCCACAGACGCAGCCGCCTCAGAGAAGGCATTTTGGTTGAATTCGCTGCCACTTGCGCAGCTGCCCCAGGGCAGGCATTTTGGTTGAAATCGCTGCCACTGACGCAGCCGCCTCAGGGCAGGCATTTTAGTTGAAATCGCCGCCACTGACGCAGCCGCCTCCGGGCAGACATTTTGGTTCAAATCGCTGCCACTGACGCAGCCGCCTCAGAGGAGGCAATTGGTTTTTTTTTCTTATTTCTTTGACATCGCTGCTACATACGCAGCCGTCTTAGGGCAATACGCCTCCTGATAGCGAGCGCCGAGGGCAAAAGTAAAAAAGGGTACCTTACTCGCTTGCTTACGGAGACCTAAACACTGCAGCTCATGATAGCGAGCGCCGAGGGCAAAAGTAAAAAAGGGTACCTTACTCGTTTGCTTTCAGAAACCCAAACACCTTTAAAAAAATCTAATAAAAAAAATTGAATAAACAAGCCATACAGAAGCCCTGAAAACGCTGCATAGTTCTGTGACATGCAAAAAACTTCTTTCCTGTCTTGCTGTTAACTTTATTTAGTAATTTTTTTTCTCAGCAACCCTTTTCGACGCCGCGATGCGTACTCTATTAGCTACCCAGGGTTCGCTCATCACGTTGATCAACAGTTGCGTAGCCCGATGCCTAGACGAGAGTGTCGAGCAGATCACCGCGGGCGCTGTCCAGAGCCGCATTGAGCTACTCCAGGGCTATTGGGAACGTGCGCAGCGCAACCATATGAAACTGGTCACTAAGGAAGGCATCGCCGAGGAAGCGTATCTTACTAAAGACATGTTTGACACTGTCGCATTGACCGTCACCGAAACATTAGGCCGTCTATATGATCGCCAACTTCATTTAAACACAATAGCATCAGTTGGGGAGCACCAGTCTTCACCTGCTACCGGTCTTTCCCACCGTCAGCTGCCGCGAATTAACTTGCAAACTTTTTCCGGAAAACGTGAGGATTGCGAACCATTCCGGGATCTTTTTCTCGTTTTTTTCCATGCTGATGAGCACCTTACAGCTGTTCAAAAGTTGTTCTACCTAAAGGGAGCAGTACAGGGCGACGCGCTTTAGACGGACTTTCCGTTACCGACGCGAATTATTCTACAGCCTGGAGTCTATTATTGGCTCGTTTCGATAACAAACGCCTCTTGGTGCAGGATCATTTGTCAGCTTTACTTGAAAGCAAACCAGGAAAAGCAGAAAGTGGCTCAAACCTCCAAGAGCTGCTGGACACTCTAGTACGAAAGCGAGACTCACTCAGAACTCTCGGCCGTCCTGTCGACTAATGGGACGATTGGTTCACATTCATCGCAGCCTACGGCATGAACATGACGACTCGTAAGCACTGGGAGAATGAAATACGGGAAGCTGATCGAATTCCAGATTTCATCCGTGTTGAAACTTTTCTCCAAGGACGAATCCGAGTACTTCACGCGACTGAACTTCCTCGAGCTTCAGATTCCACGCTGATTAAGAGTAAGTCAAATTCAACGACGGCTTCTCAGGAACGACCGCGAGTAATGACCTTGTCTTCTGGTCAAGAGAACTGTACCGTCTGTGGTAATAATCACCTCGTTGGCAGCTGTTCAGAATTTAAAAGTCTCGATGTTTTAAAACGTCGAAAAACGGTTACAGAATTACGACTCTGCTTCAATTGCCTTCGAACAGGACACCAAGCTCAAAATTGTCGCTCTGTAAATCGATAACGTCATTGCAAAGGATTGCATCACACTCTGATCCACGGCGCATCTGACCGTAAACGTCCTAACTCTGGGAGTGCTGGTGGACCATCAGAAAAATAATCTCGAACCTAAATGCAGAGTGATCAAAATAAACCCTCTGACTCATGATTATCATTGCTGGCCACCGCTGTTGTAAAACTGGAGACAACCAAAGAGGCAGTGGTCACAGCGAGAGCTCTTTTTGATTCAGGCTTCGAAGCAACATTAGTCTCATCAAAATTGGTAAGCTCTATAAAGGTAATTCCAGAGAGGGTGAGAATTCCTATCCACGCTATAGGTAATACCCAAGTCGAAACAGCTCGCCGTAGCGTGACTCTTCTCATACGACACCAAGAATCACCACCAGCGACTATTGTATTTGCTTTAGTTATACGAAATCTATCTTTAAAGATTCCTTCATCCCCGGTTTCAAAACAAACGTGGCCTCACTTAAACGGTCTCAGTCTAGCAGATCCAGACTTTAGAGTACCTCGAGAGATCGATATAATTTTGGGTGCCAATAATTACGGCTCGTTAATTCAAGACGGAGTTCGTCGTGGACGTCAAAATGAACCAATTGCTGAACGAACCGTCTTTGGTTGGAAAATCCTTGGACCACACTGGACAGCAGAAGCTCCGAACCATGTCGCTTCACCTAATGTCACTGCAATGCGCGTCAAATCTCACGACGACCTTGTCGAGTTGCTGGAACGTTTTTGGATTCAGGAAGAGATCGCAGACCCAGTAATTACGGAGAACGATCATGAGTGTGAACGCTTGTTTCAAACTGAGCATTGCCGTGACGTCGGTGGAAGATATACTGTAAGGCTTCCTCGGTATCGCCAGGTACGGGTACATGAGGCGGACGTTGACCTTCAGCGGATAGTATGGAAACGTCCAGGCGAACAGAAGCTCACACACTTTTAATTGCTCACCCTTACCTATGGTGTTACTTGCTCTCCCTATTTGGCAATCCGAGTGTTACATCAATTAGCAGATGACGCAGGAGATCGTTTTCCGGTGGCAGCCAAGATCATACGAGACAACACTTACGTTGACGATTTTCTAGCAGGAGCTGACAGCGAAGAAGAAGCGCTGGAGTGTCGTGATCAACTGATTGTGATAATGAACTCTGGAGGATTTCACTTAAAGAAATGGATATCGAACTCTCCGTCCCTCCTAGATACGATTCCCAGTAGTCACCGATAACGTCCCAGCTGGCGCCAAATCGAGATGGACGGACCCGTTGGAGCGTTGGGAATTTCATGGGATCCGATCAGCGATTAATTTCGTTTCAAACCCCTCGACATTAAGCATACTGATACACCGACTAAGAGAAGCATCCTTGCAACAGTGGCTCGTTTATTTGATCCTGTCGGATGGCTGGCTCCTATAATTATTGTCGCGAAGGTCCTAATGCAAGACTTGTGGCGAAACCAACTTAACTGGGACGACCACCTGCCGGCAACACTAACCCAAAGATGGCTTGCCTTTATCGATCACTTGACACTTCTCTCAATGATACGATGTCCACGCTGGATCGGAACTCATCCTGATGATTTAATTGAACTCCATGGCTTTGGCGATGCAAGCGCCATTGCGTATGCTGCAGTGGTGTTCTTACGGATTCGAAAATCAAATGGAACATTTCTATCCAGAATCGTTGCCTCAAAAATACGAGTAGCACCAGTAAAAACTATTTCTATCCCACGTTTGGAGTTGTGTGCTGCCGTGCTGGTAATCGAGCTTCTTACGCGCGCTATTACTGAACTGAGGTTGTCCGACTCTTCTATTTACGCCTGGTCAGACTCACAAATCGTGCTTCATTGGCTTCGGTCTTTTGATCCATCCCGGTGGCCAGTTTACATTGCCAATCGAGTTTCAAAAATTCAACTATCTCTACCATCGGTTTTGTGGCACTACATTCCTACGAAGGAAAACCCTGCCGACATTGCGACTCGTGGTACCGACCCGGGAACGCTTTCTGCAATGAGGTTATGGTGGCACGGTCCTTCGTGTCTAGAGCAGGAAGATAGTGGATGGCCGCATAATCCTCCATTCAAAGAACCTTCCTTTTCTTAGTCACAGACAAGCGAACTACCATCAACAGTGCTCATCAGTCACCTTAAAACTGTTAATGAACCGTTCTCACAGTTTTCCACTCTGATGAAACTTCTTTGTTGCACCGCATGGTGCATGCGAATAAAGCTCTTTCTACCCAAAGAGGATCGATCTCTCTTAATGAAAAACGGATTGCAAGCAACTGAATTGCAACAAGCCTTTCTTGGTTGCGTTTATTGGACTCAGCACCTTTACCTTGGCGACACTCTTCGAATATTGGAGCACGGTAAGGAATTACTACGAAGACATTCACTCGCCAGTCTTCATCCATTCATTGATGCGAAAGGAATTTTGAGAGTCGACGGGCGATTGGAAAATTCTCCACTGCCATATGATTAAAAGAACCCTGTCATTTTGCCAGGCCAAAGTCATCTTTCTGAACTCATTATTGACTGGGCACACAAAAAATCGCTCCACGGCGGATCTCAACTGACATATTCTTACGCCATTCGACGAGCCTGGATCATTAAAGGGCGTGTTCGAGTCAAAGCGCATGTTCGGCGGTGCATCACATGTGCTCGTACAAAGATCCAGAGGGCTAGCCAGTTGATGTGACAACTGCCAGCTGAGCGAGTGACTCCCTCACGGCCCTTTAAACGATGTGGAGTCGACTAGGCAGGGCCATTCTTATTGAAGACGCGGATTCTTAAGGGTCATTCTTAAGGGTCGCGGATACCGCACGACTAAAGGTTATATCGCTCTGTTCGTCTGTCTGAGCGTGAAGGCAGTACACCTTAAAGTCGTTGGTGATCTTACGTCAGATTCCTTTCTAGCTGCTCTGCGTCGTCTCATCGGTCGGCGCGGCGCACCGTCCAAAATTTGGAGCGACAACGCAACAACTTTTCATGGCGCTGAGGCGGAGCTCCGATTGATGCTTCGAAAGGCTGAATTTGATTGGGGTATGATCAATGACTCACTAGCCAACCAGGGTCTGACCTGGAAATTTATTCCCCCAGCTGCTCCACACTTTAGAGGATTGTGGGAGGCTGGAATAAAAACTGCCAAGTCTCACATGCGTTGAATCATTGGAACGCGAACGCTGACATACGAAGAGATGTCCACATTGGTTGTGCAAATTAAGGGTTGCATGAACTCGCGTCCATTGGTACCAGTTGTTGGAAATCTTGAGGACCTGGATGTTTTGACACCCGGGAACATATTGACAGGCGGACCATTATCACAACTTCCTGAATCATTAGACTTAAACCCTTGCACGCTAAACGACAAGCATTGGCATTTGGTGAAAAAAATGAGGGTTCTCTTTTGGACGCGCTGGTCTTAGGATTATCTTCATACACTCCAGTAGCGCAATAAATGGATCAGGACCCAAGCCAACATCCGATCAAACGACATCGTGTTGGTGATTGATCCTTCCTTAATGCGAGCAAATAAATGGCCTCTAGGGCGAGTCCAAGAAGTTTTTCCAGGACCAGATGGACTTGTACGCACTGTACGATTACGTACAGCTTTTGGGACTTATAAAAGATCGATTCAAAAAATCTCCCCCTTGCCGATATTAGTTCAGGAACAACAGTAAATCTCTGATCAAAACGATGAATTACGGCGGGCGGAGAGTTGAGCTGCTCAACTAAATATTCTAACAATTTTCTAAAATAAGAAAAAAAGAGAGCTTTTTGAAAAAAAATCAAAAAAAATAATTAAATTTCAAAAAAGGGTTAAATTTTAAATTTTTTGAAAAAAAATTTTCACTATTTGAAAGAGCAGGAAAAAACCTACCAAAAACATAGGTCACAATTTTTTTTACTGTATTATATAAAAGCTACGATTTTTTAGAAAACTCACTGTTCATACTTATCCAAAATCTTCAACCCCCTTCCCCCTCTACAATTTTTTATAAAATTTCATAATACTTTGTGGTTTAAAGTATTCATTCATAGTACTAAATACTGTGAAAATATTAGCCCGATCCAACAACTTGCAATTTTGACATTGGCACAATTGAGAAAATTTGCCCCTTATATATTACATTCAAATTTTGAGATTCAAAATTGTTAAAAAACAAATGTATAATTGCAAAACTTGATTTTTAAACCTTCCTTTTTTACTAAAAATTAACAAAAAAAATTAGAAAGCGAAAAATCATGCTTAAGAACGTTTGGTGCATATCTCAAGCGTGTTTACGTGAGATCGATATCTGTGCACCTCGAGACAAAAAATTCGATATTTCGGTTAGTTTTAAAGTCTCCAGGGATTTTTTTTTGCAAAAAATTCTTAAGAAGATAACGAATCAAAATATTATAGTTACAAAAAAATCAAAGGGGTGCTATGCCCGAAAAAATGAAATCAAAATTTTTTTTTATTTTTTTTCCGGGCAAATTTTGGATTTTTTTGTTTAATATTGCACTTTTAATTGTTAGATAATCAACTACTATTACCTAAAATATAAACAAATTCTAAGTAAATGGATAAGTTATTCGTTTTTCAAAAAAAATTTACTTTAATATTTAATGCCCCGTAAAATCAACAATTTTGAAAAATCTTTTTTTCCTAAAATCTTCTGTCATAAAACACTACCGTTATACCAAGTTTCACAAAAATTGAAAGACTTTGATTTGACCAACTTTGATTTTTTTGAGAAAATTTGACCCATCTATATAAATTGAAATAAAAAGCGATTTTTTAAAAACAAATAAAAAAAATAAATTTTTTTTTAATTTGGTAAAAAAATTCCCGGTTTGGCATAAAATTCCTGGTTTATTCCCGGTCAAATTAAATTCCCGGATATTTCTTGGTTTTGACGGTTAGTAGACACCCTGCTAATTGCACTTTTGGAATTCTATTTATAGACTTATTTTAGGCGATTGTATTTTTATAAATGTTTTATTTACTAAAAAAATAAGATGTTATTTATAAAAATTTACTTTTTTTAATTTATGTATTTCTTTGCACAGAACTGTCAGTAATTTTCGACTGCCGAAAAGGGGGCGTGAACCTGATGCAGAAATTGTCGAAGTTGATGACGATACAGAAGGTATTTTTTTATTTATTTATTAGTTTATACTCCTGTCCAGCCTTACATACTTGGCTATACAAGTGTTTATACATTTTTCGTAATTTTCTTTTACAAATTTCCTTATTATTAAACTTAATACTAAATTTTGCGTCTACAGAACGGCTTGAAATTAGGAGTACTCGCATTTGCCTGGACCAAAATTTTTTTTGTCCGTAAATTGTCTAATTGGTTTTCTCGCCAGTGGAGAGGGAAACTGTATAAAACCTCTCCTGAGAACAACCGGTTTATCAACAGTCGAGTTCAAATGGTGTGTACTGGACAATAATCGACGGTGCACATCATTATACCTCGACGTCAAACATCCCGCTCAGATTATCTCACGTGCCGGAAAAATACCAAGCCAAATGGGCGCGAACCAAGTACCCTGCTTGGTTCTAAAACGTCCGCCAAGCGAGGCATCTATCCGACTGAGCTAATCTGTCGATCCATTTAGAAGGTATTTGAAATAAATTTTAAGTAATATATTTATAGATAACTATATTTATCTATTTATATTGTATTTTTTTCATACGACAGACGAACAGTAATTAACAGCAATAGCGATGATGATCTGGGAGAAATAGAAGAACCTTCAAACTACGGAAACGAAATGGTTGAAAACCAAAACAATTATTTTCTAGCAATCAGAGATTGCTGGAAACGCGTTTCTGATGAAAATAAAAAAGCTGTTATTATAATAAATTAATTCAATTAATTAAAAATAAAAAAGAGTCCAGAGTGTAACAGCACAATTAATAAAACTTTGACTTTATCTAAAACCCTAAAATTATTTTAGTTTACTCCAAAAAATAATTTAAATATCAAAAAATATTTGTAGTATATTTTTTGAATATCTTTAATTCTAAAATCATTTAGAACATAAATAAATTTTTTCAATAAATATTTAATTATTATTATCTACTATTTTTCCTCAGGTATTAAAATTTCAATAATATTCAAATCATTTAAAATTTAAAAACTTTTTTAAATTAATAATTTATAAGAATTGCTACTGCAACTTATTAAAAATTATTTTCTAGAAAATTTAACTAAAATATTTCATAAAACTACCTAATTTATTCAAAATTTTTAACAACATTGTTTTAGAATTTTTTACTTTTTAAAAATTTTAATTTGAAATTTTTTGAAATTCAATCTATATAAATATTAGTAACAATAATTTAACATTCTAAAATATAGAAATAGTTACTTATAAATTATTGAAGAAAAACGAATTGATATGAATGCAAAATACCGTTTTTTAAAAATTTATTTTTTAAGAAAATATAATTTTATTTATATTTTTTATTTACTTTATATATTATATAATTAGTTCAATTTTTTACTAATTTAAATTTCTTTAGTGATAATATTATTACAAAAAAATACATAAATTTATTTATTTTTCACTATTTTATAGAATGTGAATTTTCTTTTCTTTCAAATTTTTTCGACGAATTTAATTAAAAATGTATTTTGTTTAATTATTGTTAGAAATAGAAAGAATTTAAAATTAAATTAAATATTTTATTTATTTAAGTCTGTTAGGTTCTTATATTTATTACGTTTTTAAATAAAGGTAAATTATACTTCTTATTTATTAGTAGGTTGGCGAGTTGACCAGGAAAAGTTCTAAATTTAAGGGGTTTTTGCGTTTGCGAAGGCAAAAAATAGGCCCCACTTTAATGTTTTTTTCACAGTCATTTTATTTAAAATATTAAAAACGATTTTTGCACCTTAAAGTACATTATAAAAACTAAAAAAAGAAAAGTTTTTTTCGATTTTTAACCGTTATTTACGATTTGTAGAGGGCCCCAAACATTGCGATCTCAAATTTGTAAGAGTTTGCGGTGCCCCGCATAGAGCCTCTCCTGGCTGTCTAAAATCAAAAAAACAAAATTTGTTCTTTAGTATACATTAATACCTAGTGGACGTATATGATGAAATTAAAAAAAGTAAAAAAAACGAAAATGCGGTACTTTTAAAGTCAATTATTAAGAAATGATGATTTTGATCTTTTGAATTTTTGACTTTAAAAGTACCGCATTTTCGTTTTTTTTACTTTTTTTTAATTTCATCATATACGTCCACTAGGTATTAATGTATACTAAAGAACAAATTTTGTTTTTTTGATTTTAGACAGCCAGGAGAGGCTCTATGCGGGGCACCGCAAACCCTTACAAATTTGAGATGGACAATTTTTGGGGCACTCTACGAATCGTAAATAACGGTTAAAAAACGAAACATTTTTTTCTTTTTTTAGTTTTTATAATGTACTTTAAGGTGCAAAAATCGTTTTTAATATTTTAAATAAAATGACTGTGAAAAAAAACATTTAAGTGGGGCCCATTTTTTGCCTTCACAAACGCAAGTACGCCTTAAATCTATCATAGGTAAAACCAGTAAATTGGTCATTAAGCTGTAAATTTTTTCAGTATTCTAAAAATTCGATAATTCATATAAAAAATAAATTTTTTAAATTTAATTTTATCTTTGTAAGATTAAAAGATTTGGACAATAGAGTTAATTAATCTGATAAATATAGTAAATTTTGCAGAAGAAAGTAAATAAAAATGGTAATAAAATTTCTCCGTATTCAAAAAATCTTAAAATTTAATAAAAATGTGACTGGGAAATACAAAACATTAACCAGGAGTTAGCAATTAAAATAAATATCGTCACCCTGTTCTTTAGAAAATTAAACTCATCTTAAATTATTTCACAAATTATATAAATTTAAATTTTTTGCAATAAAATAATAATTTATTAAAAAAAGAATTTACGAATTTATCGTTGAAACTGAGAGATAAACAAATATTTTGAGAATTTGTTAGGTTATACTGGGATTAAATCACAGAAACAGCGGATCATAAAACAAGTAAAAACTGCAATCGACGTTCTGACGTCACATCAGCGCGCTTACATTAACGCGCTGAAAGTATAGTTTAGGCTATTATGGACCTTCCATAATAATAATTTGCTATTCCATGATCAGAAAGTGTCGTCTTTTGTTTTTTTGAATTTAATGTTTTGACAGATGATTTTGGTAATAAAATGTTCCCGTGTTTGTGATAACCACTCAAAGTTAATCATACCTAGAATAAATAAATTTTTCTGAAAATTGATCTATATGAAGTAGTGCCTCTATTAAACTGAAGTTTAAAATGGTAAATACATATCATTTTTCCAAGAAATCATTATTATTTTGTAAGTTCATATAAATTTAAGGAAATTTCTCAAACTTATTTGTATTGATAAAAAGTTTAAATTATAATATCGAACAATTTTTTTGACAATATATAGTCATCTCACAGTGGGCCAGTACGCATCCAACAGCGGACAAAAGTCCACTTTAGAATTAAAAATTTTACATATAATAACCTAAATCTATAGTATTATATGTTTGTTGAAAAGTTTGATTAAAAAATTTAAAGGACTCTACCGACTAAAATATTTATTTATTTTTGTATAAATGATTGTTTTTTCTGACTTTTAAATTTTATTTCTTTAAAATGTTATGTATTATTATGAAAAATATTTATAATAAATTAGAAAACACTATATTTTAAAAAATCATACACATTTAACGTCGGAAAATGTTTATTTTTTCTAAAATGCACTTGCTATTATTTGTTAGTTCTCTTAACTTCCTCGCGATATAGAACAAACTAAGCGTAGAATATCTTCTAAATTAAATGTACTTTTAATTAAATTTGCCCATTTTTGCCCATTTTAAAGTTTGGTGGAGTTATATACAAAATAAGGCGAAAAATTTCTCCTTGGATATAATTTTTTACAAAGACAAATTTTGGGCTATGTACTTATTTCTTTCTTAAATTAATTAATTTTCTGACTCGTAACCTTTATTTCTTTATTATAAGATGTAGAATTTTGAAGAAAAGAAAAAAAAATTAAAAATAGTTTATGTAATAAAAAATAAAGCACATTTGATATTGTTAAATTTTTCTTTTTTCGAAATTCATTTGATATTCACACAAAAAACCCAGTCTAATTTTTGTTGCATCCCAAAATGAGACTATGTTAAACGCCATAGAACGTGGCGCCACCTAAGAGTCTCATTTTTGTGGCAACTCAAAATGAGTAGCGTATGCTACTCATTTTGAGACTAGGTTTTTTTCAGTATTATTATATAGTTCTCCTAACATCCGCATTATATTCCTTAAGCTAAACATGTAATCTCATCTAAATTTAATATATTGTATTAGATTAATTTGCCCATTTTTGCTTATTTTGTATTTTTTAAAAATTATAAACGAAATAATGCATAGTGGTTCAGGAGACCCTTTTTCGTGGCTAAAAGTCTAAATGTACTAAAAATCACTTCAAACTAGTTACTTGGGGATTATCGGAGTCACTGATTACAAATCAGATGTCAGATTTTTAAAATTCAAAATGGCGGATCAAATATGGCGAAATTTTTTTAAAGAAATTCAACGAATTTCATTTAGTCGTTTTTTGGGGGTTTTTATGGTTGTTAATTAAGAATTCGACGCCAGATTTACAAAATTCAAAATGTCAAAACTAATATGGGGAACAAACTAAAAAAATGTCAACAGATTCCCTTTTAACTCGTTGCTTGAGTGTTTTCGTGGTCAATGATTAGGAATCCGACGTCAGTTTTTCAAAATTCAAAATGGAAAATTTAAAGTGCATTAAGAATTTGGATACCCAAGAATTTTAATCTTGTTGTTTATTCGCTCTTTATTGGCTCCAGAATCATCGAGCCATTTTGAATTTTGAAAATCTGACGTCTGATTTGTAATCATCACCCCACAAACCCCCGAGTAACAAGTCCTAATCAATTTTTAGTACATTTAGACTTTTAGTTATAAAATAGGGTCACTTGTCCCACTGTGAACCCTAATTAAAAAAAAATTTCTGAAATTTTGGGTCCATCATTTTAAATTATTAATTACACATTCTTATTAAGAACTCATAAAAACCCTTAGGATATTATTAACTGCTAAATTAAATAAGTTTTTAAATTTCTGATCTGACATATTAGATCCACTATTTTGAATTTCCAAAAGCAGACATCAAATTCGTAATCAGCGACCACAAAAATCACCAAGTAACGATTTTAATGTAAATTAGATTAATTTTTAACATTGGCTTCTGACATATATTGGATTCGCTATTTTGAATTTTAAATAAAACTGACATCGGATTTGTAATCAGCGACCCGAAAAACCCCTAAATAATGATTTTCAAAGGAATTAAATGAATGTTTAACTTTGGCATCGTCCATATTGAATTTGCCATTTTTAATTTTGAGAAACTGACATTGGATTCGTAATCAGCGACCCCAAAAACCCCCGAGTAACGACTTTTAAGTAATTTAGATTAATTTTTAACATTAGCGTCCGCCATATTAGATCAGTCTTTTGAATTTTGAAAAACTGACATTGGATTCGTAATCAGCGAATTTTGTTGGAACATTTGTTTGAAAAAAATAAATTGATTAAAGTTACTTAAATTTTAAAGTTAAAATATTTTATATGCTTTTCATGATTAAAATATTATTTTTTAAGTAAATCCTTAGAAACTTTATTTCTTTTGGTGAATTAAGTCTTCTATAAAATGATAATTCAAAAACTTTTTTAAAAATATCTCATACTTTTTACATTTTTTAATACTCTTGCCCTTCTAGTAACCCAGAATCGGGTACTTTCTATTTTCTTTAGAAAAATAATACTTATAAATTCTATTAAAAATTTGTTTTCCTTCTTATCAATATTTGTATGTTTTCATTTCATTTTTCGGATAAATACTAGGTAACAATTATTAAAAACACATAAGAATGGACATTAAAATATTTGAAATAATTACCTGTTATTTAAATCCTTTGGGTTTGAATTTTATTAAATTTATATGAGCTTAAAAAATGTTTGAGGGATTTCATGAAAAATTTACATGTATTTATCATTTAAAACTTGAGATGGGTAGAGGCATGTTCTTTATAATATTTTTTTTATCTGTTTATAAAGTTATAAAAAAAATTTTTATTAAACTTTGTTCAATTTTACGAGTGGACATTATAGATTTGATGCAACTGAAATTACCAACGTTGTTTCAACGAAAATTTTTACTGTTACTAATTACTTATTTTAATGTCAAAAGCCTTTTAAAATTTATTTCGAAAGGATCCAAGTCAGGAAATGTAGTGATATAGATTTTTTGTCATAGATTTTCCAAAATTCCCTGAAATTGAATTAAATAATTATTGTTTCATAGCCTCGGAAGCTGTTTTTATTCATTTGGTAATTATATATTTTAATAACAAAAGCCATTAAAAATCGCAAAAGGATTCAAGGCAGGGACATCCTAGGGATATCCCAAAAATATCCTACAATGCGGCGGTTTCGATATCCTACGGATAACCTACGGACATCTTAGAGACTTTTTTGGGATATCCTACATTTATTTTAGACATCATGAGGATATCCTTTTGTTGTGAGGGAATAAATAAAGAAATGCAAATTGCAGTATAATTTAAACTATTTTTATGCTTTTACTTTAATTTTTAATTCTTAACTTAAATAATTAAATAAATCTTTATCTATATGTAATAAGTTGTAAAGTTATGTTAAAAATTAGACTAGATACATTAAAATTAATTATTTAAATTCAAGTAATAAAAATTATAAAATTATGCACTAAAAAAGACAAGATGTAAGTAAATCAAGATGAAACCAAGTTAAATTCTCTTTAAAAAGTTAATATACTATAATTTCTCCGATTATATTACCGGAATTTAAATTCTCAAGAATTTAAGAATACCATATCACATTTTTAAATGTTAATAGCTTAATAAATATCCACTAATTTTACAAAAAAATTCATACATTTACATTAGAAATGTTCATTTTTAATCCCAATAATTTAATATCTATTAGGATAAATTTTCATTTCCATTAGGCATTTTTACTATAGAGTACAGCAAGATTACATTTAGTTTCAAATATTCCACCAGTCAGAAGCGTCTTATGTAAACTTATAGCAATGTTGCACGGTAAGGTACATCATTACTGAGTGTTCCGGATAAATCAGCGATGAGTAGATCTTGAGGGCAGTAACGCAGTCGTAGAAGGGGGTCATCAACATTCGAGCACGTTCAATTTTTCACGTTGATTCTGTAAAGCATCTGTAAGGATAGTATTTAACCGTCATTCGTGCTAGAACGACCACAACATTCATTGCTTATAGAGGACTGTTTTACACGCGAAATATATTGACTTCTTAACGTATTCTGCACATTTTTAAAGATTTTTTAAACATAGGATCTTTTTTTGTTCTAATATTTTTAGAATAATGATATGTTTTTATTAAATATGTGTGTGTTTTGTGTCTTTGGATTAGTAAATTTCACGGTGAGTTATTTTCTGGTTTAAACTAAAATTTTAAGTTTTCGGTTTGTTTCCTATATATGCTTTTGAAAAATTTTATTTAATAATCATCTTGTTTGCATTATAATGTACGTCAGCGACAAATATTTATTTAAATCTAAAAATTTGACTTTAACTTTCGTAAATATAAATAATTATATATTTATATTTTATGCATCTATATTAATATATTTTTTCCTACATTATTATTATTTCTACAATTATTTGTTAAATTTATATATTTAACTTATATTTCATTAAATTTAAATAATTTTGATTGCGGCAAGTTGGAAAATAGATAGAAATAATGTAGCTGTAAAAAATTCTTATGACAAAATCCTCATTAGTAACTTTCACCCTGACTCGCAGAATACCGAATGTTGTAATTATAAATAATAAAAATTGAAATTGCAACAATAAAATATAATAGTAAAAACATTAAAATTATAATTACACCGAAAAAAATATTCTTGTTTTAATCGAATTCCACTTATTTCAATGCATATTTTCCTCTAGAATATGGCTCATAAAACTGTCCTCTTATTTTAAGAGGAATGTCCTCTACTTCAGAGTATTCCTCTTAAAATAAGAGGATATTCTTAAATCAAAAGGAAATTACCCTATTGAAAAAAGTCTAAAATAATGAAAATGAATAAATTATCTAATTTTTATTTTAGAGTTATATAAAATTTTTAAAATTGAATAGAATAAGATTTTGAGTTCCATAATTCATAATTGGTTGAGTATAAATATACTTAAATTATTTTTAATTCTTAAAAAAATCAAACTTTATCTATTTTTATAAATATTTTGTGCAAAAAATATAAACCATTAACGTAAAGAAGCATAACCTTAAAATGATTTAAATTTTCTGCAAAGAAACATTACAAAACCACTGATGCATATAATAATAAAACAATAAGCATAACTTCAAAATTATTCAAATTAGCCGAAAAGATATATTGCAAAACATTTAGAAAGACTTCCATTATTTTTTGAGAAAGAGAAACCTCACAAAAATTGTTTGAAAACTTACTTCTATTTTTGAGCTCTATTAAATTAATTTTTAAAAATTAATAGTCAAAATAGGGAGTAAACATTTTGAAAATATACTTTTAAAACTTTTAAGTCATAAAAGATATAATTAATATTTAAAAATAGTTTTTAAAATTACAAATATTTTCAACAATAATATTAAATAAGAAATAAGAATTTTGAGTTAGCCCCTTGGCTGTCAACGAGATTTCCACTGTTTGGGCCAAAAGTGTGTTAAAAAAAGGGTCCGTTCAAAAAATACGTAACGCTATTTTTTGGAAATTTGGACCCTCCCTCCCCCATGTAACGCAATGTTGTATACGAGGCATTCCATTTCAAAACGACCCCCTTCGTAAACAATTGCCAATGTAAGACAATTTTCAAATGAATATTTCTTCCATTCTGTAGAACCAAATTACTTTTTATATTAGTGATTTCGAAAGTAGAATTTCTAAACTTTCTGATAATAAAAAAATATATTTTTTTAATAATTTAATTTAAATAGAAAATTAAGTTTAAAAGTTAAACTTTGAAAAATCTCAAAACACGTTACCTCCGATTTTAATAAAATTCATATCAAACGAAAGCTTGAATATTCTTCTTTTTATTTATCAAACGATAATAATGGACATTTCAGTGGATTTTGAGAAAATAATTAAATTTCACAAACATTTCAAAGGTTATATTGAGAAAACCATTTATTAAGTATAGGGCGGCATTTGTTTTTCCTAATTTATGCATAATAACCTTCAAAATGTTTGTGAAATTCAATTATTTTCTCAAAATCCACTGAAATGTCCATTATTATCGTTTGATAAATAAAAAGAAGAATATTCAAGCTTTCGTTTGATATGAATTTTATTAAAATCGGAGGTAACGTGTTTTGAGATTTTTCAAAGTTTAACTTTCAAACTCAATTTTCTATTTAAATTAAATTATTAAAAAAATATATTTTTTTATTATCAGAAAGTTTAGAAATTCTACTTTCGAAATCACTAATATAAAAAGTAATTTAGTTCTACAGAATGGAAGAAATATTCATTTAAAAATTGTCTTACATTGGCAATTGTTTACGAAGGGGGTCGTTTTCAAATGGAATGCCTCATACATTAGCGCCATATTTTCTGCTGACCGTAACAAATACCTTGACCCCCCCTCCCCCAAAAAGCGTTACGTATTTTTTGAACGGCCCCACATTTTTATGGATTTTTATGAAACTTGGTACCCTAAGGTTTCTGGGGCAGCTAATTACGAATTTGAGATCAGTTTTTCGAAATTCAAAATGGCGGATACAATATGGCGGACGACAAAATAAACAAGTTGTTCATCTCATGACCATTTAGCTTCTTCAATATATAAATAGAAATTCGTGACGTAATTCATGTACAAAATTTTGAAATTGAAATTTAAAAATTCAAAAATTTGAATTTTTTGTGAAAAAGAAAAATATTTATTAATTTTATAAATTTTAATAAAATATATACTTTGTATACATCAATCGATTCGTTTTCTTGTCAGGAATGTAATTTTGAAAATAATTAATGAAAATATTAACAAATAAAAAAATTATTTTAAAAAATAAAAAAAAACATTTTTTCCTGAATTTTAAAAAAATTAAGATTTTAGGTATTAATGACTGCAATAAACCTGCAAAATTTCAGGACAATCCATCAAAATTTGTCTGAGATAATTTGTACACAATTTTTGTGACATACACACACATACATCTGGACATTTGCTCAGAATTGAATAATGTCTATGAGGAAGCAAAGTGTTCATGAAATGAGCACCAAAATTATAAAAAATATATAACTTGGCAGCGGTTTTTTATATTGTTTTAATGATAATAGTTGTAAATAAACGGTCAACAACATTCTTTTGTTCCACTTCCAATTTTTTTGTATTTGTAGTAATAATCGTTTATTTTCTTCCGTTGTTGTAATTTGTTAATGTTTTTTAAATCGATTATCGGAAGAGTAGTAAATGAAACACTTGTATCACTTGTGCAACGTTTCGGTGTCTTGGTTTGACACCATCATCAGGCCACTTTATTTAAACAATGAAAATTAAAAATTAGTTTTTTACAAATAAAAATGCAAGTACAAAAAATAATTGAATAAATAAAAAATTAGATACCTAGTCATTTTTTAAAAAAAGTTTAAAAAAATTGTTAAAACAAATAATTCGTTACATTTGTAACTCGTCTTAAAATTCGTCAATGAAAATAAGATATCGTTAGGACTGAACACTGCCATTTCTTGCGAGTGACAAAACAAGACTAAAATCAGAAGGAGGCAGTTCGTACACAATACACATCGAACACGTGGAGTCAATGAACTCCAACCAAAATAATAGAAATATAATCATTCTTTCAGTTTCCTGAGTAAAGGAAAATAAGTATTGCTTAGAAATTGTATATCTTCTTTCTTATTAATCGTAAAATCATTACATTTTATATATAACATTTCAGAAATTAAACGTTTTTTTATAATTGGACTCTAAATCTAAAATCTTAACATTATCGAAATTGAAAGAATGATTATGTTCAGATTGATGTTCGTTAACAACTGATTCGATTTTTTTGTTTTTATGTTCTTTAATTCTCTTTTCCAAACTCCGCTTTGATTCACCAATGTAAGTCGCAGGACAATTATTACAATCAAATTTATAAACAATGCCAGTTTGATTCCATTTTTTGGTTCTGTCTTTTCCCAATTTTATAACCGAAGTTAAAGATTTATTAACCATTGGAATTGACAATAAATTATAATCTTTTAGAATATTTGACAATTTTGCATAATTGTTATTAAAAGGAATACAAATTTTTGGAATGCGACTATAAATTGTAGATTTATCGTTTTTCTTTTGGTTACTACTTAATTTTTGTTTAAATAATCTAATTTTTACATGCTTATTAACAAAATCCATTGGATAATCATTTTTAAGAAGAATCTGAACAACTTTTTCAGTATTAGATTTATGAAAAGAATCGTGTGACAATAAAATCGCTCTATCTACTAAATTATAAATGATGTTTCTTTTTTGTTGAATTGGATGACCAGAAAAATAATTTATAACTCTATTGGAGGATATTGTTTTTTGAAACCAATTGTTTCGCTTGTGAACAGTCCAACGCATTTCCTAGCAAAAACCGTATATGATGAATTAAAATCTGCAATTCCGATTCCAAAATCTCACATTAATAACAGCTTTGAATTGAAAGAAAAATTAAAAAATATCTCGTTACCTGACAATTTTGTACTAGTTTCGCTTGATGTTAGTTCACTTTTTACTAATGTTTCATGTGATCTAGTCCTTCAAAGTTTAGATAGAAGAATCGCAAATATACAACAATCTTGTAAAATACCCTTTGTCGATCTCACTGAGTGTGTCAAGTTTCTTTTTGAAAATACTATATTTGCTTTTAATGAGAAAATCTACCAACAAATTTACGGTACCCCCATGGGTTCTCCGATATCGCCGTTGTTTGCAGATATTGTCATGGATGACCTTGAAAGTGATTGTATAAGAATTTTAAAAAATAAATTTAATTGTATTCCTGCTTTTTATTTCAGATATGTTGACGATATTTTATTAAGTGTTCATAAAGATCATGTCGATTTAGTATTAGATATTTTTAATTCTTATAATGAAAACTTAAAATTTACATATGAATTGGAGGTTGATAGACAAATTAATTTTCTCGACATGACATTAATAATAAATAATAACAATCTCATTACCAATTGGTTTCAAAAAACAATATCCTCCAATAGAGTTATAAATTATTTTTCTGGTCATCCAATTCAACAAAAAAGAAACATCATTTATAATTTAGTAGATAGAGCGATTTTATTGTCACACGATTCTTTTCATAAATCTAATACTGAAAAAGTTGTTCAGATTCTTCTTAAAAATGATTATCCAATGGATTTTGTTAATAAGCATGTAAAAATTAGATTATTTAAACAAAAATTAAGTAGTAACCAAAAGAAAAACGATAAATCTACAATTTATAGTCGCATTCCAAAAATTTGTATTCCTTTTAATAACAATTATGCAAAATTGTCAAATATTCTAAAAGATTATAATTTATTGTCAATTCCAATGGTTAATAAATCTTTAACTTCGGTTATAAAATTGGGAAAAGACAGAACCAAAAAATGGAATCAAACTGGCATTGTTTATAAATTTGATTGTAATAATTGTCCTGCGACTTACATTGGTGAATCAAAGCGGAGTTTGGAAAAGAGAATTAAAGAACATAAAAACAAAAAAATCGAATCAGTTGTTAACGAACATCAATCTGAACATAATCATTCTTTCAATTTCGATAATGTTAAGATTTTAGATTTAGAGTCCAATTATAAAAAAACGTTTAATTTCTGAAATGTTATATATAAAATGTAATGATTTTACGATTAATAAGAAAGAAGATATACAATTTCTAAGCAATACTTATTTTCCTTTACTCAGGAAACTGAAAGAATGATTATATTTCTATTATTTTGGTTGGAGTTCATTGACTCCACGTGTTCGATGTGTATTGTGTACGAACTGCCTCCTTCTGATTTTAGTCTTGTTTTGTCACTCGCAAGAAATGGCAGTGTTCAGTCCTAACGATATCTTATTTTCATTGACGAATTTTAAGACGAGTTACAAATGTAACGAATTATTTGTTTTAACAATTTTTTTAAACTTTTTTTAAAAAATGACTAGGTATCTAATTTTTTATTTATTCAATTATTTTTTGTACTTGCATTTTTATTTGTAAAAAACTAATTTTTAATTTTCATTGTTTAAATAAAGTGGCCTGATGATGGTGTCAAACCAAGACACCGAAACGTTGCACAAGTGATACAAGTGTTTCATTTACTACTCTTCCGATAATCGATTTAGAAAACATTAACAAATTTTTTGTATTTGGTTGTCCTGTAACAAAACAAAATGCATCTTCGAAAAAAAAGAAACTGTGAATTAAAAAACAAATAATTTAACTAAGAATAACTTGAAAATTACACGACAAATTAAAATATTCTACGCCAACTGTTATCTCAATATTCAATTTTGAAAGATATATCGAATTTAAAACGAAAGTTCAAATTTATTTCTTATAAATGTTTAATTGTGTTCACTAATTTGATAAAATAAATAGTTAATTATTTATATTTCAATGCAGAATTTTGTTCTCAATTTATTTAGAACTAATATCATTAAAACAACATCAAAATATAATTATTAATTAAAACAATATACAAACAAAAAATTGTCACTAACATTATCTACTTTTTCAACAATTAAACTTGTAAAGAAATTTCAGTAACTTTCTAGAATCAGTTAAAAATTCCTTGAGCTCGTCCTTGAGTTTGCCTTCTTTTATTAAAAAATTAATATATTTTCTGAAATACTTTACATGGTATAATATTTTTTAAATGAATCTTAAAAAAGTACCCAGTTTTTTATTATAAAAAAATTTATGTTGTATTAAACAAAACAAATATTTTTTTATTTAGGTTCAAAATTAGTCTTAAAGGTAATATAAACAGGTGCTATAATAATTGGGTGCCTGTTTCAGAATCATGTTTTTGACTTAATATTTTAAAAGTAATTTTGATTTAAATATCTTATTTAGTTATTAATATGATAATTATTTTAAAAAATAGGCTAATTTTTTATTTTAAATACTTTGAAGTTGGTAAAAAATTAAAGTTTAGAGTGACCGTCTGTATTGTTAATTTTAAAATATTTTTATAATAATATTTAATGTTTCAATACTTAAGGAAACACCTAAGTGGAAAAATGACAAAAAAATCGATTTTTTTAAATTTGATTTTCTAAAAGTAGACTCAATTAGGAATAAAACAAGACTTTTTAAAACCTTTTCTAAAGAGTAGAAAAAATCTGATTACATGATTCTGAATACCATGAGTTTTTAGTATTTTTTCTTTTTTCGTGTCTCCTGTAAAAATTGTTTTTTTCCAATTTTTTAACTTTCGGTACACTTTTCTCCGAATCTACTAAACCGATTTGTAATTTTTTTTACTTTGTTCAGTAAGGTTCCAAGAATACGAATAAGAAGTTTAACATCATTTTGAGTTGTACAAACGGAGATATGAGTCAATGAATCAGAGAAAATGGGATTTTTATTTTGCTTTGGGTATAAATATTCATAAAAAAGTTTCTATTGAAGATAACGTCGTATTACTTATTATTTATATACTTGATTATATTTGTAATCGAATGAAAAAAGGGCGAACGCAATTGGAATAATAGTTTTCGAGAAAAATGTACCGAAAGTTGACTCTTTTTGCATTGTTTTTAGGTGACTTGGGTGTCCCCTTAAATCAGCCCCGTCCGACTCTCTCAATTTTCTATAGGACGTCTCGGCAAATATATGACCACTACTTGAGTAGTATTAACTTCTACCACCAGACTGCGCCGCTGCGCTTCGGCCTGTCCTTTTCGTTGATATTAATAATAAACATACAAGAAAATTGTTTAAATAAAAAGATTTTGATACAAAAAATGGCAATTTTACACTATAAATTTAATAAATTATTTAAAACTTTGAAATAAAATTAATGACATTTCGAAAAGATAAACAAAAGTAATAAAACGCATATTAGTTATAGCTGTACTAATTAATTTATAATTATTATAAATTAATTAAACAAATACTAGTAATTCATTTTCAAAAATACTTTTATAATAGTAAACTAAAACACGATTTGAAATTAAATTTACCTAAAAATAAAGCATAAATGTTGTAAAAGGTTCAGACTCAATATTTTCAAATTTTATAACTGTAAGCCTAGAAAATATCACACTATACTGTATTTGATTGACAATATTTTAAGAACAAATTTTTTTGAAAAACTGTAATAAAATTGATAAAAGTAACTGAAAAATAAAAGTAAATTTCTCTTTATTAAAAATTTTTAGAATCATGTAATAATCCCTGTCAGTGCAGTGTGATATGTATATCTTATATCTTTCTGTGACAGGCTGCTTATTATTTATAATTATTAATTCAAATATTTTGTAAATACACGGTATATGATTTTTTCAACAATTTGCACAAAGATTCACTGTCTATTTAGTATTTTACTCATTTTATTTCGCATATAACCTAAAATTAATACACATATGTGAACTATATGGGACAATGACACTTGTCACACTTATATTATGAGATATAATTTAATTGTTTGTAAAAACACTTGAATAAAAATGAATCCAAATAAATCTACTAAAAAATAATAAACCAAAACTAAAATAAATACAAACGCACTTGTATAGTCTATATAAAAGATATAATAACAACAAAACAAATAATGACAGGTCTTGTGCATTTTTTGAAGTTTATAAATTTCACACTTTATTCTTCACTCCAGTAAAATAATTTACTTTTTATAAATGTCTTTTTGTACCTTTAACACTAATATTGGCCATTAAAAATATCAAACAATTTTAAAAAATAAATAAATTAATAATTTTTGTATACAATACTGTGATAAACTAAGGCCGATGCGCAGCAACGCCAACTGGCGATAAATACTATCACTACTCAAGTGGTGGTCATATATTTTCCAAACAAATTGTGGGAGACGGATAGGGCTGCCTTAAATAAAACTAAAAGTTACTTAACTGAAAAAAATTTAAATTTTTTTAATTCATAAAAATTTTGTATTTTCTTATAAATATATTTACTTAAAAATTTTAATGTTAAATATAATTTCTTTAAAACAAAAACATTAATTTTTTTAAAAATATAAACTGAATGCTTATTTCAGCTTTGTCCAAAGAACATTTAAACATGTAAAGTATTTCCAAAATTATATTAATTTTATTAAAACAAGGCAAACTCAAGAATTTTTTTAATGATTTTAGAAAGTTAATTAAATTTCTTTTTAAGTTTAATTTTTAAGAAATTATATTGTGTTTTAGTGGCTCCCTGCTAAAAATAATATCAGAAATAAAGAGAAAACGTCAGAAATTTTGATGTTTTGTGACTACTTTGACGATTCCTGAAGCTTTTGGTTAATTCTGACTAAAGGATTTTTTATGCTCCTGTTGAATCCTGATATTTATTGATTGTGATTATTGACCATTGAAATCTTTTTTTTTATTTACAGCCCCTCACCAAAATATAGTCGGTAAATGTAAAGTACCGTTAAAACTTGAAATTTGTGCGTAGCCCTTTTTTCACAATAGAATTGCGAATCTATTGTTACGAGGTTCGGGTCTCTAACCTAATTTTTATTGCTCAAAAGTTTTACCATTTTAAAATTTCAAGTAAAATGAATATAAATTCAAAATCTAGAAATCTCCACAATTACAAATATCTAAAATTTATTATAAAAAACATTTTTTTAAGGAAACTGTAACGTATCTCGAAAACCGTAATTGATAAATAAAAAAGGATATCATTTTTGAATTTAAGTTCTAAAGGATATATTGTACGCATAATAAGAGCTTATTGTTAGATGAATTCTAAGTCGATGAAAAACAAGTATAATGTTTAAATAAATATAAATATAAACAAATAAAAAGATTTTCCTTCAATTTTATGACGGTCAGTTGACCTTTTTCCAGGTAAAAAAGGGTGTCGATTTTGTATAAAAAACCTGACTACTTTTGAAGCTTTCTGATTAAACATGACTCAAGCCTGACGTTGTGTGGCTGCAATCGTAACAAATGCAGCCTAAAATCGTCAGAGATTCTGACTAAATTTCTGTCGTTTTGTGATTTTATTTTTAGTAGGGCTTAGATGGGAAAAATGTTAATTAATACATTTTGCAAAATAAAATAATTATTTATAGAACTAAAAAGTAGCATTTACACAATTTTTGCAGATAGTGTACAATTAATTAAAATTGATTGAATAAATAGTAATAAATCATTAATTAGAGAATAATTTAATCCCAACAAAAACATCTTTGATTTTTTAATATAAATGGGTCAAAATAAGTGAAACCATCCACTTGAAAAACTTAAATACGGTTAGAAGGCTGATTGAATTTTGCGTAAAATAATCCGTCTTTAAAGTCATTTCGTAAACTTTTTTTTGAGTTGTAGAGTGAGAAAGATATAAACAAAATTATCAAATTTTCTCATTTTTGGCTCTTGATTTCAACTTCTTCAAAAATCTAGAAAAATTTAGATAACATTTTTCTAAAAACACAGAAATCTTCGTTAGAACTTCAGCTTTAAAATAAACCTTTGAAAATTAAAAAAGATTAACCGTCTTCGATATATCATTAAAAATGTGAAACCGTGTTTCGACAATTGGTGCATTGGGATTTAACTGCGACGACTCGATTCTAGCATCGCGTGGCTGCGAATTGGAGAGAAAATAGGGACGAATTTATGCTGGGGAATAATGAATAATGATGTTTCACGAGTAATATAAAGAAACTCGAAAGTTTATCGTTCCCCCGCATGAATTCGTCCCTGCTTTCTCACAGTTGAATTTCAATGCAACAAACGGTCGAAATACGGCTTCACATTATTAATGATATTTCGGAGACGGATTTACCTTTTTTAATTGTCAAAGGCTTATTTTAAAGCTGAAATTCTAACGAAGATTTCTGTGTTTTTAAAAAAATTTTATCTAAATTTTCTAGATTTTTGAAAAAGTTGAAATCAAGAGCCAAAAATGAGAAAATTTTATAATTTTTTTTATTACTTTCTCACTCTACAACTCAAAAAGTAGTTAACAAAATAACTTCAAAGATGGCTTATTTTACGCAGAATTTAATCAGCTTTCTAACCGTATTTAAGTTTTTTTTGTATGTTCTTTTATTTATACGAGATATGGTTGAAAAAGTGATGGTATGATTTTTCACAGAGTCGCGTGTAATCGTCCTGATACTCGTGAACGGTAGTGTATATCTACCAAAAACCATAGAGAACTTGAAAATTAAAAATAAAAATTGTTCAAGTGGCCGGTTTCACTTATTATGGCCCTAATATAAGTAATATAAGTAAAATATAATAAAATTTATAATAAACTGATGGAAAAATTTTAGCGTTCTTACTTTGTAAGTTACATATTATGAACTCAATTAGTTTTGTTATATACATTAATATTATTTCAATATCAAATATAAGAAAAATTGTAATCCTTAATAGAAAAACGCAGTTTTGAGTTTCTAATTTATTCCACGTGGTTTTTATTTTAAAAATATATTTTTTAAACAAACAGAATATTTAGGTATAAAATTAAACTCTGAAAGTTAATAAACAGGTGCTATAATAATTGGATTACAGTTTCAGCATCTGTAACTTTTAGAATTAAATTTTAATGGTAAATATTCTTTTTTTAAAACAAAAACATTAATTTTTTAAAAATAAATTGGATGCTTATTTTAGCTTTATGCAAAGAACATTAAAACATGTAAAGTTTTTTCGAAATTATATTAATTTTACTAATAAATATAATAGGTTAAGGTTATTATATTATTAAGGTTATATTAAGGTTTTATATTGTCTCAAATGACTAGGAGTGGGCGCGCAACGCGCGCCCTTTTGGTTCTAGTTTAAATTTAAAAAAATTAATTTACTGATATTATGTAGAGTCGGTCTGTATAGAGTGGATCCGTGAAAGATTAAAATTTGAGATACTTTATTTATTGATTGTATGTAGAGTCAGTCTGTGGAAGATTAAAATTTGAGAAAATTAATTTGTTGATTTTAAGAAGGGTCGGTCAGTGTAGAGTCGGTCTGTGGGTAATTAAAAATTGGCAAAAATAATTTATTCATTTTATGTATGGTCGGTCTGTAAATGTTTGTAATTTGGGAAAATTAATTTGTTATGTAGCGGTGCGGTGGTGGACATTTTTCCCACCATAGTTGAAATTCCCAAACTATTATTTTATCAACGTATATTTTTTCCAAACTATTTTTTCCCACCGAACATTTTTTCCAAGTTATTTTTTTCCAAGAAACCTTTTTTTCAATATTTTTTCTATTTTTTGCCGACTTCATATTTAACAACATTGTCACTTATCTTGGAGATTGTGGTTTTGTCAAAATTGTCTAGTATATTTACACTCGTTTTGTATAGTTTTTTAATAGTTTTGTTAAATTTATAAGATTGAATTTATAATGGCAAAATCAAAAAAAGCACAAGTCATTTATGCGTCAAAATCGAAAAACAATTGCTTACAAGAGTTAAAAAATACCCGGAATATGTTGAATATAATGAAACGCTACAATATCTAAAAACTATTGATTACTACGTACACTTCTAAATTTCTTAATTCATTAAATTGATTCCACAATAAATACACTTTAATCAAATTTGGAATTTTTGGTAATTTCTTCACTTTGGTAAAAATAACTATTGGGAAAAATTTTGGTTGGTAATTGAAGGTGTTAGGAAAAAAATACTTTGGGAAAATTGAAGTGTGAAAAAGGGATTGGAAAAAATGTCTGTGTAGAGTCGGTAGGGTGATTGTGCCTATTACTACGTGTTTCAAAATCAGCCACGTTTAAAGAATCATTTGAAGCTTCTAACCTTAATTTTTTTTCTAATTTTTTTTTTACTGAGTAGTTAATCTTTCTTAGAACTAAAAAAGTCTTTGGGTCATAATAGTATAGTAAGCAACAAGAGGATAAAGGCAGCCATTTCTTTACGGTGATTTTTGTGTCACGAGTAGAGGTCGAGGTCGCCGTAGGCGCCCCGAGACTGGAACAAGAGAGGGAGATCGAGACCGAGGTATGAGTGAGGGGTATAAATTTTTCACTAATTTTTGACCCCCCCCCCCGCCACCGGTTGTGTACAATCGTGGACATTTGGCCAACTCCTCCCCCTTTACACTTGTCCACGTGGACATTGCACATTTAAAAATAAGTATTTTTTAATTTTACTCCTGCATGTTAAAAAGTAATGAAGCTTATTTTTGAACATATTTTAAAGCAAGAAATTACAAAAATGATTAATGATTAAAATAATAAATAAACCATAATTTAATTAAACACTTTATTTTTTTATAATTATTATATTGTTATATTAACACCATAGTCAGGGAAACAAAATTTTTGTCAATAAAGTCAGGGAAACGTCAATAAAAAAAATTTTTTTAGGGAAAATAAGAAAATTGAGACTTTTTTCGATCTAAATAAACAAATCATTCAAATAAATGAAAATTAGCATCTAATTTTTTAAACTGCAATATATTCAGTATTTATAATTACATATTTCCAAAAATCAAATACATACACTACCGTCGGGAATTATCGGTACGGCTGCACGCGCACGGCCCAAAAACATACCAATCTTTAAATCACATTTTTTTTGTAAATACAAATGTCAGAAAAATAACTAATATACGATTCGAAAGATTATTAAATTCTGCGATTAATCTTATGTAACTGAAAAATTTAATAATTTATACAAAGTTTGCAGCACTCGGCAAATTTTACAAAAAAATTTTAAAAATAAAATTTTTTTAACCCCTGCACATTTTTTAAAAATTGTAGAAAAAATTTGAAATTTATATAGGTGTAATCATTCAAGTCTCATCATTAATTTAAGACCAAAAAAGTTTAAAAATTTTAATCGGTTAGCGAGATATCATTATAAACGTCCGAGCATTTTCAGCCAAAAACCGTTCAAAATCGACTAATTCAATGCATTTGTCAAAAAACATGCTTGGACGTTTATAATGATATCTCACGAACCGAATAAGATTTTTAAACTCTTTTGGTCTTAAATGAAAGATGAAACTTGAATGATCACACTTATGTAAGTTTCAAATTTTTTCTACAATTTTTAAAAAATGTGCAGGGGTTGAAAAAATTTCCAAAAAAATTTTATTTTTTAAATTTTTTTGTCAAATTTGCCGAGTGTTGCAAACTTTGTATAAATTATTAAAATTTTCAGTTATTTATCATTAATCGCAGAATTTAATAATCTTTCGAATGGTATATTAGTTATTTTTCTGACATTTGTATTTACAAAAAAATTGTGATTTAAAGATTGGTATGTTTTTAGGCCGTGGTCGTGCAGCCGTACCGATAATTCCCGACGGTAGTGTACGAAAATAATATTTTAGAATTGTTTTTAACATTTTGGAGAAAACATTCATATTCAAAATTGTTTATTAAAATTCATCAAATAATTAATTAGTTTATTTAAATTATACAAAAATTCTATTAAGAAATTCAATCCTATTTTTAAAAAATTACATTCAAATATTTTTAAAAACTAATTCGTATAATTGTTGTATAATAATTATTTAAGATTCTATTATCTTCGAACAGTGTAAATAAAAATTTATGAATATTTACTTTTTGGACTTATTGAAATTTTTGAGAAATTATGGTCCTGTTTATAATTAAAATTCTCCAAAAATTTAATCATTTTTATTAATATTTTTTAATAAAAATTCTATTATTTTTAAAAGATTTTACCAAATTTTAATTGTATTCGAAGATAATTTAATCTTAAATAATTATTATAAAACAATTATACTAATTAGTTTTTAAAAATATTTAAATGTATTTTTTCGAAATTAATTAAATTCTTTAAAATACTTTTTGTATAATTTAAAAAAACTAGTTAATTTTCTGAAATACTTCCGAATAAGACCTCTAATTTTAATAAAAGTTGGTATACCAACGTATTTTAAAGCACTGATTACGAAAATGATAATGAAAATTGGCCCAAATTTGATGTTCATGGTCGGGTCTGGGTTGTGTACCTTCTAGTATCAACTAGGAAGTAAATTTGTTTTCCATTCCATATGCACAGAGCGAGAATACACGAGCTGAGGCGCACGGAGAAAAATACTTTAGCAACAGCAGCAAATTTTCATTAGCTGTAATTTATTAGCTGTTGATGCTAATAATTTAGCTGAGTAAGCAAATTATTTGCTATAGTACCTAATTTTGAATTGCTATAGAAATTAATAATCGTTAGCTGTAAAAGTTAACCAAGTTAGCTACTGCAGCTAACAAGTTAGCGATCCGTGTTTGTGAACCCCGTAGCTGTCGCGCATGCACTACGCAGTGTTGAAGAAACCGTTCATGCAATGGCATAATTGCAAATATACGTTTAGTGGTAAATATTAAATTTGTTTATTAGAATTTGTTTTTAGAATTATAAAAATGTTAAGCAGTGAACTGTTAGAGTTATTGAAAATGTGGGACATGGAGGATTGCGCAGAAAGATTCGAAAGTAAGAACTAAACTTTAATACATGTATCAACTTAACCTCAACTTTTTCTTTTCTGTACATTCTCATTTGATTTTTTTTCTTGTGTATTAATATTATGTTTTTATTAATTAGTTTATTAATTGTTGTTAAAAATTATTAAAACTGTATCTTTTTTCAGAAGAGAGAATATTGAAAATTCGCACACTATGTCTCATGACAGAGGAAAGTGTAAACAAATTATTTCCGGAAGAAGGTTTACGTTTAGAATTTTGGGAGAACTTGTCAGTTTATAAAGGTATTTTTTTTTAACATAAATTGTTTAAGAAATTAATTAAATATTATTCAAATACAATTTAATAATTTTATGTAGATAAATCTAACGAGAAACCACAATCTGCTGATACAAATCAACAAGTCCACCAAGCGTCAAATTCGGAAAATAATTCTGTGCAAATAATTGATATCGAAAATATTCCAACTATAATCATTGGCGATAGTTCAAAAAGTTCGCAATCGAGAAAAAGACCCCGAGCTGAAGAATACGTAATAAGAATATTACAAAACTTATAATTTTTTTCTAGTTTTTGTATTCTTCTATTTCAAATTTTATTAATTTTTCGTAGGATTTAGTGTCGATTCTGAGAACGATAGTGAATGGAAAAGTTATACTTCATTTACATGAAGAAAAAAAAAGAGTTGAACGAAACTTTAAGAAATAAATTGGGAGACGCTATTATTGCCGATTTCCTTCAAACTGATGTAAATAAAAGCTTGCCCGATGATGTAATGGTGTGTATGTTCGAGAATATTGTACAACTTTTTCCAAAAGAAAACAAGGTGAGTAACAATTATTTAAAAAACAGTTAATATTTAATTAAATATTTATTATTCCTAATTAAATTAAATAAAATTTAAAAAATTTGAATTAATAATTAATATCAATAATTATATTTAATAAATTAATATTTATGAAGTAAATAATATTATTTAATAGTTAATATTAATAATTATTAATTTTATTTAAATACTCATTAAGAAAACATTTATTATTCCTCAATAAATTAAATAAAATTTAAAAAATGAATTAATAATTAATATGTTGGCAACTAGCTTCACGGAAAAAAATTAATTTTTACAGGAAATGTGGCTTGGATTTTCTGACGGTAAAAGATGTAAATCCCAAGGGCGAGGCAAATTGTTAAACAGATTTTATAACATGCGGAGGTCAATGACAAAATGTGGACTAATTTCTCCTAAAGTGCATTTGAGTTATGAAAATTCTTATGACAATAATAATGACGATTCAGGTAAGAATACAATTGACAACTTGATTATGGACAATTCTGATCAAAGTAAAATTAATTTATCTTGTATTTCTTAGAAAATATTGATGTGGAGCAAGTAAAAGATGATATTTTGTGGCTGAAAAATAACAAAGAACCTTGGAACAAAGTTCTTGACTTATGGAAAACTACATCAAAATTAAGAATTAAAATTTTTAAGCAAGAAAATCTAAAAGTTCATGTATATATTGACATGTACCCTGGACTAAAAGATAAATCGGGATATTATTTGGTAAGCTTTTTCAAATAACATTAATTAATGTATATAGTTTTTTTCTCTGACAGGAGAAAATTAACTTTTTTAAATTATTTTTATACGGTTTTGTTTTCAGTTTGAAATTGATTTTGAATGTCTATATCCAAATTTAACTATGAAATTATACAGTGAATGGCCACGATTTTCACAGTTCTTGCTTTCTAAGTCATCAACAAAAGAAAAAGAAGAAATTGATGAATGCCTCAGTTCAGGTTAAGTCAAAAGTGTCTTTAACGTTTAAAATTACACAGGCACACAAAAAAATAAAAAAGTCAAAACCCAGAGGTTACACCCCCCTATCCCCATGTTTTTGATGTCGCTGAAACCGAATATGACCATGAAAAATTTTCCTCATCGGCCATTTTCCCGCTACCACCCCCTTACACCTGCTCCCGGGGGTTGGAATTTCAGTTTAAAAAAAAGTGGAATAGGATGTCTATTCCTTTGTTTTTTGGGTTTGCTTAAACCAAAAAAGACTACCAAAAACAAATTCTTCCCTCCCTTAACCCCCTACAACCTCTTTATCAACCCCGGGGTGATGGGTCGAAATTCGAATTTTCACGAAAAGTCGATTACGGTGTCTAAACCTACGTTTTTTGGGTCGCTGAAACCAAAAAAGACTACCAAAATCAAATCCTTTCCACCCCCGACCCCCTACAACCCCCTGCAATAATTTTTTTTTAAATAAAACGAACCGATTTTTGGGAAATTGAAAATTAAATATTAATTATCAAAAATTATTGCAGGGGGTTGTAGGGGGTCGAGGGTGGAATGGATTTGATTTTGGTAGTCTTTTTTGGTTTCAGCGACCCAAAAAAACGTAGGTTTAGACACCGTAATCGACTTTTCGTGAAATTTCGAATTTCGACCCCCCACCTTTCGGGTGTTAAGGGGGTTAAGGGAGGGAAGAATTTGTTTTTGATAGTCTTTTTTGGTTTTAGCGACCCAAAAAACATAGGAATAGACACCCTACTTCACTTTTTTTAAAACTGAAATTCCAACCCCCGGGAGCAGGTGTAAGGAGGTGGTAGCGGGAAAATGGCCGATGAGAAAAATTTTTCATGGTCATATTCGGTTTCAGCGACACCAAAAACATGGGGATAGGGGGGTGTGACCTCTGGGTTTTAACTTTTTTATTTTTTTGTGTGCCTGTGTTATCATTCTAAGAGAACCATGCTAATTATTTTTAAATAATGTTTTAACTATTTATATGTTTAGATGGGAAAACGATAAAAACTTTGGGTTTGTTAACAAATATTCTTCCCGTTGTTACTGCTATTAAAAAAGGGAAAAAGCAATGGAGGCCATCCAGACAAGAGGCTAAAGAAAGTATTATATTAGTTGTTCCTGTAAGTAATTTTTTTAAAAATAAACTATGTTTACTAGTTTTAGCTCATAATTTAACATATTCTTGAATTTTTTTAGACTATTGCGGATATTCATTTGGAGCTTCGATTACGTCGTGAAAAATACGCAAAATATGAGTTATCATTGGGTCCTCAAATTATAATTGTTGGAGCGGCTGATGCACCAGAACAATTTTACATCTCCGTCAATAATTTCATGTATGAGGTTGAATCAGTTTTGAAAGCAATTGATCTTACTTTCAAAATTTTTCACGTATTAGATACAATTTATCCTAAGGAAGGTCAAAGAGAGTGGTTAGTTTTACAAAGAGCAATTTATGCTTTAGAAACTAGATTTGATAAGACTATTACTGATTCTCGTACAAACAACGTTATTGAGGAGTTCAAAGCTTACACAATTTAAATCATACCAAAGTTGAAGGATATTATTGCCAAAGAATGCAAGATCTCTTTTTTAAATCTGAAACATATCCTTTATGTTCCAATATTTAAAGATTGAACTTTAAGAGTACCTGACTTAGAAACAGATCTCAGTATTATTATTCTTAAAGAATTTAAATTTTATGTTATTTAATTTGTTTGAAATCTAAATTTTGTAAGTTACTAATTTTAAGTTATTTTCGTTCTTCTAGTGTATGTGAACTGCGTTTATAGCTACCATGTAATGGAGTTGGTTTGTCCAGTTTGTGGACTTTCTGTACAAGGTATTTCAACCCTTTCTTTACATTTAAAGATAAAACATCGAGATTGCTCAAATTATGTTTGTCCAGTGGTTAATTGTAAAAGAATTTTTGGATCTGAATGGTATTCATTTAGGAAACATTTAAACATCAAACATAATTTCCCATTGCATGCAAATAGCTCTTCTGTTCCTTCCAATAAGCCTCCTGATGAGTCAGTTGGTAACTCTAATCAATTTGAAGATCCAATGGAGATAAATATAACTGCAGAAGAAGAGTTCGTAAATGAAGATCTCAATCCAGACAACTTTGAAAAATTCCTTACTGAACATGTTGACATATTCGTTGCAAAACTTTATAGTAATCCAGCTTTCCCTAGAAATCTTGTTGACACTATAATAGAAGACATAACAACACTATTATCTAGTAATTTTATGAGAATTCTAAAAAATTTAAGCTTTCAATGGTTAGATAAGTCAATGCCTACCGAAATCTATAGTCAACTGTCAACAATGTTTGAAGAATTAGCAAATCCTTTTAGTCATCTTTCTTCCGAATATAAACGTTTAAAATACTTAGAAGCCTTAAGTGATTATATTAAACCAGAGACTTATACAATTCAATCTAGAGTTGAAAAAATTGATACTTCAAAAGGACCTGTAATTACCTTGAAAGATGTCACAGGTCAGTTCATTCCCCTCAGTAAAGTATTAACTAAATTTTTTGAATTACCCGACGCTTTTAATGATACTTTTGATTACATGAAAAGTTTGGAAACTAAAGAAACCGTAGATAATTTTATTCAGTGTAAAATATGGAAAAGAAAACGCGCTAATTATGAAAAAGATGATATAGTATTCCCTTTATTCATATCGTACGACGATTTTGAGCCAAATAATCCACTAGGTCCACATTGCGAAAAGCTTGGTGCTTGTTATGCTTCTGTTCCTTGTCTTCCAAGAGAATGCCAGTCAAAATTAGAAAATATATTTTTAGCCTTGTTGTGTAATGCGGATGATCGGAAAACGTACGGAAATGAAAAAACTTTCAGGCCACTTTTGAAGGAATTAACGCTTCTGGAAAAAGAAGGCATTAAAATTGTTCTTCCTGAAGGAGAAAAACGGATTTATTTTATTACGGGACTCATATTAGGTGACAATCTCGGAATACATCAAATTTGTGGGTTTATAGAAAGTTTCCTGAAGGAGTTTATCACTATACTATGATTCCTGTTATCAAACATTTTCAGGAAAAAAATTCCAAATTTGTTGATTCTTTGAATAGTAGAATGTATATGTTTGATTATGGAATTTATAGTAATAATAAACCACCGAGTATATCTGTTGATCGTTTATCGTGTAATAAATTGCAAATGACAGGAGCAAAAATGACTACATTTGTTAAACTTTTTGGCGTTTTTGTAGGAGACTCAGTAGATCAAAGTGATGAATATTGGACTTTATACCTTTTATTACATGATATTATGACACTAACAAGTTCTGAAAGCTTTGACAATGCTATGGGGTGTATTTTCTCCATTAAAGTAGAAGAGCATAACAAACTCTACTGTAAACTTACCAAACAGGGATTAAAGAATAAGCATCATAATTCAGTTCACATGAAAAGATTTGTTCTCGAAACGCATGGGCCTCTCCGTTTATATTCATCCATTAGATATGAAGCTAATCATAAATCTCTCAAAAAAACAACTCAAGTTTGTTCATCAAGAGTTAATTTACCCTTAAGGGGTTATGCCACTCTAGAAACCGAAAAAATAGGCATTTTTTGTGAATTTTTTTCACAGAATTTATAAAGTCAATTAAAATTAGAATATGAGGAGTTTATTGTACATCTTTTGAAGTTTAAAAATATAAATTTTCATAATAATTTAATGAAAAATGGCGACGCTGTTGGGGTTTTCCGTCGACATCTCTGTGGCGCATATGGTCCGTGGCCGCACCAACTGTTCCCGTAAATTTTAAAATATCTTGAGTATATAATTTTTTATTTATTGTACATAACAATAGCTAAAGCAACACGTAGGATTTTTTCGATATATTGATTTATGGTCAAATGGCGCACTTCTAAAGTTAACCTTTCTAAATTCTACCAAAAAATCGTCAGTAAATTGTTAATAACAAATGAACAATACAAAATAAAAAAAATCCTACGTGATGTCTTAAAAAATATATTTTCAAAGATGTTTGTGAAGTTTGAACTTAATCGGTTGAAAATTGTACGAGTTGTTAGTGCGGCCAACTCGAAAAATGTAGTTTTCAGATAATCGCGTTTAAAGTTTAAAGTTAATATGCTCTTCACATGCTTGGCTATGCCTAACTGACTGAAACAGACGCTTGCATACTGTTTGTGAAGCCAATTTGTGTAGAATAGACTATAGTTTAGACAGAAAAGTAGCCTTATACCTGCTCTAGATCCTTCAAAGATCACCTCCCGTAGCGCGCTAACAAAAGGACCTCGCCGCTACGAAAATACGAAACTACGAAAATAAATTACTTAGAGATTTTCCCTAGCTGTAATACTACGATATGTTATTTCTGATACCCTAAGGGACTATTTAATGCAAAAAAATAAAAATCGATTTTTTTAAAATCCTAGAGTGGCATAACCCCTTAACAGTCGCAATTAAGTAACAGCTAAGTTTGTGTTACAGGTTTATATGCAAACAATCAATTCGTCCCAAACTTCGTTTAGGCTCAGGAAATATTGTAAATCTAAGGGAACTCGATTCTTTTTCTCATCTAAAAAACTATTTACCTAATGATATATTAAACAATTCAGAACAATTTATTCCAAAGTGGCTTGAATTTAAAGGTACTATTTTTCAACCAAATATGATTTTCATGACTGATATAGATAATGATTTAAAATTACCACAATATGCGAAAATTGAATTTATACTCTTACACGACAACGAAACTTTTTATTATTTGTTTACCACTGTTGAATGTTAAATACTATACCAATATACGTGCATTTGAAGTAAAGGAAGTCGAATCATCAAAACTCATCTCAATCCCAGCAAATAAGCTACATTTCGACCCACTGCCTTTTAGTAAATATAAATTAGCCACTGGAGAGACGGTTATTTTTCCAAGATATGTTGTAAGAGCAATATTAAGCAAAACGTTTTTTTTGTATTCTCTTTAAAGTGTACAATTTTTATTTTTAATTTCCAACTGTTTTATTCTAAATTACTTAGTAAATACTAAGCAGATAAAAAAATATATATGTATATGTTTGAAATAACCAAATAATAAATACGTTTCTAATAAAAAAATTGCATTATAATTTTCTTAGTCATACAACTGTAATAAAAAATGTATTAACAAAAAAATAATTTATTGAATTATAATAAAATATTATTTATATATGTTAAAACAAATATTTTTTAAATTCAATTAACGTATCCTTGTTTCAAAAAAATTTATTTTATTTTATAAAATATAGATTTTGAAACACGACTATTTTAATTGAAGTTTAAAATATTTTTTTAACATAAATAATATTTATTTTAATTGAATGAATTGTATTTTTGTCATTTAAATATAGACTTATTTTAGTACTTTTAAAAAATTTACTATAGCTAACCATTAGGCATTACAGCTAATCATATTAGCAAGGAATTAGTTATTCTGGCTAATTTATTGGCTAGATTATTAGCTGCTATAGCTAACAACACCTAGCTAATTTAAATTAGCTGGAGTACCTAATAAAATTGCTATCCATATAATAGCAATTAAAATTAGCTGGATTAGCTTAGAATTAGCTGCATGAGCTAACTTTTTTCTCCGTGCGGGCTCCACCCGCCTCCCAACTTTTCACTCCATGAGCCTTTAACAACATTTTTTGGTGGGACACGTTGTAAGGGGGTCAGGTCTGGGTTGTGTAACTTCTAGTATCAACTAGGAAGTAAATTTGACTTCTTTTACATATGTACAGAGTCCCAGATTTCCCATTTTTATTAGTGATGCCGCAAGACGAGACAAGACTAGATTTTTCCTCATCTCGTCTCGGAAAGTCAAAACGAATAATGTCTTGATAATAACGTCTTGATAATAACGATAATAATGTCTTGAAACGAATAATCGTCTTGATAATATCTCGTCTTGAACCTACGAGTCTCGTCTCGTCTTGAAATGTCTCAAAATTTTTCAAGACAATGAAAAAAAATTTATTGATCTAAAATTGTCTTAAATTTTAATCAGTTAATAATAACTAATTATTTTTTAAATTTATTTTATGTTTTTGCGAGGTAATTCTAGTAAAACTTCTACTACTATACTTTTAAATTTAATTAATGAAATTTGTTAATCTTTCAATTATTTTTTGACTGACAGTTATTGATTTTTTATTAATAACAGTTATTTTTAATTACGATTTTACTATCAATTAATTATTTTATAGTAATTCAAATATAATGAGTAAAAATAGGATAATATAGATTTCTACTTATTCACAAATTGGTAAAAATTTGATTTATTTCATAAATGAGTTGGTAATACAGTGCCCTTTATTATTCACAATCGTAAGCATTTGAACTATTTCAACGCAATCATGTAAACATTACCTATTCTTTTTTACAACCGATTTGTCTCTAACGTGGTTCAAGTGTAATTGTATTAATCTTAAATTCTCTAAAGAAAGGTTATAAAAGTACAAAAATGAAAAGAGCTCGTGAAAAAAATAGTACTTCTCCAATAACTAAAATAGCAAGACAAAATAACAGTGACAAAAATGAAAGCTCGGAAGTCTCGAAAAAAAGCGCAAGAAGAAAAAAAATATGAAAAAGATGACTCCGATGATGATGATTATACAAAATCAGTGAATGCATTATTCAACCATCACAGATGCTAAAAAAATATAGTTATGCTACCCCGTACTACAGTCAGTTCCCGCAATATGAATATTTCGCTATCTGACGAATTTCGTCAACTGACTCTTAATGGGCTTAAATCGGTTTCGCTACCTGACCAACCGTACTTTCACTTTTGACGCGCGCTCAGTGCCGAAAGAGCCTCCTAGTTTTTCGTGGTTACTCGTAGTGACAAGGCGGTATAAAAATTTTGTTTAGAGCCAAAAAAAAGTTAAAATTTGCTAGGACGTAGTCCTACGTCCCTGAAATTGCTAGAATCTTGGTGAAGGGGGAGCGCTTGACAGGATGGTCATATACCGAATAAGCCACCAAGGAAAAATTCGAGACTTTAGTCAGATTGCGGGAACTCACTGTACCAAGATGTTACTCCTGATGATATTGATGGTAACGGTGACTATCTAGATAGCAGTCCGTATTTGAAGCATTAAAGATGGTCACCCTAACCACAATTATGTTACCCACTACTACAAATTTCTCTCCGTGTACACACTTAAAGTTATATAAATTTTGTCAAATTGAATACATACTTTAATTTTGAAATATGTAAATCTTGCTTTTAATTGTTGAGATTTGATTTCTAATAGCATTTAATAAATATTGATAATAATTAAATATTTTTATTGTTAATCTCTCTGAAAACCTCAATGATACTTTGTGTTTAGGAATAGGTCGTTCACCTTTCGAGGCTATGTTCGGTTGTTCCGCACAAGTCGGCCTTTTATCAATTGGCATACCACATTCAGAAATTAATAATACTAGAACCAAAAGGGCGCGCGTTGCGCGCCTACTTCTGGTCCTTTCCCACAAAAAAAACCTTAATATAACCTTAAATTAAATCTTAATTAAATAAAAACATATGTTTATATTTTAAAAATTATTTCTCTGTTAATAAGATTGTTTAAAAGTTTTTTAATTTTTTAAATGTAAGTTTGACAAATTGAATTTTCTAAAAAAATAACACGTTAATGCCTATAAAAAATTCTCATTTTGGAGAAAATCACCTTTAAAATAAGCATAACATCATTAAAAAGCATTCAGTATTTTAGAAGTTATTAAAATTTTTGTAAAACATTGAAAATTATCATTTTTTAAAAATGTCTAAATAAAATATTGATCAAATGACTTCTAAAAGATCTTGATCTATTCAAAATTTAAACATCTTTTAAAACTTAAAATATACAAAAATTTTAGGTTCCGTACATGATACGTTTTAAAATGTTTTTCATTCTCCTGAAAATGGGTATGGACAAAATAAATGAAACCGGCGACTTGAAAAATTATGGCAAAACTCCAAGAATTAATTTAAAGAAAGAAAAATCAGTAAACTTCTATATTATAGAAATTGTGTAGATTTTTCTGCCAAAATACAGGCGAAAATTTTTTTAAATTAATACTTGGAGTTTTGCACATCAATACATGGTAATTTAATTTTTCCAAAATATTAAGAACATTCTTGAATTTGCAATTGTTTATAAGAATTGTTAATAACAATTTTAAATTTTAATTTTTTTAACAATCTTTTTATTTTGTCATTAAAGTATAGACATTAAGCTTTATTTAAAAGAAATTACTTTATTATTATTATTTGTTTTAAAGTAATAATAACATGAAAATAAAATGATCCAGAACTTCAACACCAAATTACTTTAATAATAAAATTTTTTTTGAAATTGTTTCACTTATTATAATTATTTAAAAATTAATCTTAAAAGTAAAATTTAACTATCTTTCTAAAATCATTAAAAAGATACTTGAGTTTGTCTTGTTTTAATAAAATTAATATAATTTTAGAAATACTTTACACGTGTTTATGTTTTTTGGATAAAGCCGAAATATGCATTCAGTTTATTTTAATACAATTAATGTTTTTTAAAAATAGTATTTAACATTAAAATTTACAAGTAAATATGTAAATAAAAAAGCCGAACAAGACAGAACTTTATGTAGAAACCTAACTTCTATGCTTGGCCATTTCTGGTTAAAAAAATATCAAGCTAAAACAAAAATTGTGCCTTTTTTAAAACATTTACAATATAAAATTTTTTTAATTTCTTATTTTAACTCATAGTAATCATAGTAATACAACACTATCCTACCTAATTTTTTTACACAAAAAACATTTTTATAATAGGGGAGACTGGGGCGAAAAGTTAAATTGTGAAAACAGTTAAAATTCATTATCTTTCGAACGGAAATAGTTAGAGCATTGCAATTTTAACTATAGAAGGGTGTTATCACCCTAAATAAATGTCCGGAGTTATGTGACATTCTGCTAATTTTTGTGGTGTCCATATTTAAATTTTTTTTTCACCCTACTTTTGAAAATTTTTCCGTAAAAGAAAATATCAACTTTTAAGTATATTTTTTGCATTTATTCTCACCGCGATTATTTTACTTCATTATTTGGGTCCCCTAAAGAGATACCAAAAGGAATTTGCTAAATATCTTTAGTCAGATTTTTTATATTTGTTGTTAAAGCCAAAAACTCACCCTGGGGCGAAAAGTTAAATAATGGGTGGGGCGAAAAGTTAAATGTATTTTTACATGTTGTTAAAATTTTTTTTTTATTTTTCGTTTTTTTGGGTTTATTTGTTTAAAAATGATTTATTTGACATTAGGCAAGTACTCTATCGAAAAACAAGACCGCTCACGTGAAATAAACCAAAAATTTTTTTTTTTTTTTGAAATTTCAATTTATTAACTTTATAACTATTCTAAAGCTTTTGTTAAGTAAACAAAGATCTTTTATTAACTAAATTACTTGTTTACGTATACTTTAACTTATCTTCTACTTAACACCTATCAGAAAATAGTTTTAGTAGGCTAAGAATAGAATTTAACTTTTTGCCCCAGCATGGGGCGAAAAGTTAAAAAAAAACAAAATTTTCAAAAAAGGACAAAACATGTATTGTATGCGAAAATATCAGAAACTTTTTTATTGAAAGTTGTAGGGGACATGTTGCCCTACAATATTGATGTATAAATATTTGCATCTAAGCGGATTATATTGTCTAAAAAAATCATTTATGCAAAATTTAACTTTTCGCCCCAGTCTCCTATAGTTCAAAAATTTAGAAATTAAAAAATTACATTATTTTATTATTATTTTATTATTATATTATTTATATTAATTTATTTTTATATTTATAAGAAAATACAAAATTTTAATAAATTAAAAGAAATTTAAATTTTAGTCAGTTAAGTAATTTTTAGTTTTATTTAAGTATTTCAACATTAAATACTATTATAAAAATACTTTAAAATGAACAGTACAGATGGTCACTTTAAGCTTTAATTTTTTACCAATTTTTAAGAATTTAAAGTTAAAAATTAGTAATCAAAATTACTTCTAAAATAAGTCAAAAACATGATTCTTATACTGGCACCTTATTATTATGGCACCTGTTTATTACCTTAAAGACTCTAATTTTGAACTAAAATAAAAAATATTTTTTTTTAAGACAACATAAATTTTTTTATAATAAAAATCTGGGTACTTGTTTAAGATTCATTAAAAAAATATTAAACCATGTAAAGTATTATTCTGAAATTATATTAAGTTTTTAATAAAACAAGGCAAACTCAAGGATTAGCTCAAGGATTCTTTAACTGATTCTAGGAAGTTATTTAAATTTCTTTACAAGTTTAATTGTTGAAAAAGTAGATAATGTTAGTAACTTAGACGGGAAAGATGTTAATTTATTAATTGCAATTCTTAATTACAAATAAGAAAAATTATTTTATATAATTAAAAAGCATTATTTTACACAATTTTTTAAAACTGACCTCCTTATCCTTTTTTTTAATCACAAAATTTTTTTCGTCTTATTTTTTTTTAATTTGGAAGAGAGAAAAAAACGTGTTCTTAACTTTGCACTTTTATTTTTCTGTATTATATACTGTAAAAATCTGTTAATAAACTGTAACTACTGTAAACTGTAACTACTGTTGAAGCTCTTATAAACAAAGAAAATACACCAATAGCAAGCGTCTCCGCTAGGATTTCTGACCAATAGCGACCGTCATCATCGGTTTTCAGCCAATAGCGATCGTCATCATCGTCTTTCAACCAATCGCGACCGTCACCATGATATTTTCAACCAACAGCGACCAACATCATGAAATTTCAGCCAATAGCGACCGTCATCATCGGATTTTAACCAATCACGACCGTCATCACCGTATTTCAACCACTCGCGACCGTCATCATGTCATTTTCACACCAATCACGACCGTCACTCTCAAACTCCAGCCAAAAAAAAGCTGTTTTTCTATTAAGGATTAATAATACAGAGGAAGATATCGACAGGATTTTTAAAGAAAATGCGGAAAAAACAGCAGTTTGTCCTGCAAGAACAAATAAAAATATTATTATTAACACGAGAAGAAAAAAATTGGCATTATTGAACAACATTGCCCAAACATGAGTGGGCAATGTCGACATTGCCCGGTCATTTTCGACACTGCCCGGGCAATAACACATTTCTTTGACTTCTATTAAAAACACTCGGGCAATGTCGACAATGTCCACTCATTTTGGGCAATGTCGAGATTGACCGGGCTATGTCGACAATGCTCAGTGATTTTGGGCATTGTCAACATTGACCGGGCATTGTCGACATTGCCCAATAATCGACATTGACCGTAACATATATATATATATATATATATATATATATATATATATATATGTGGGCCATTTCATGTCAACCGAATCACTCGCAGACCCAAAATTCAGCGCAACAGAATTATATGTTCTTGGTATCAAAATGTGTGTACAGCCAAGCATTTTCGAATCCAATGTGGCCTTTTCAAAAATTTTAAAATGGCGGCTCTATATGACGTATATAATACACAAAAATAAAAAATCATCCAACAAAATTGTCAATAAAAGTCTTATAAGCCCTTAAATTACTTCCAAATATAATTTTTTTTATGTATTTGCCATCATAGTTTACAAATCTATCAAATCTTACATCAGAATTAAAAAATTCAAAATGGCGGATCCAATATGGCGGACGATATTTTCAAAAATCGTTGAATTTTAATGAAACTTTTTATTCAGGGGTTTTTGGGGTCGCTGATCATTAATCTGAACTCAGATTCTCAACATTCAAAATGGCGGATCCAAAATGGCGACGGAAAAAATTTTTTAAATCATTATATTCGCTTGAAACTTGTAATTTAAGGGTTTTTCAAATGTATAAGTAATAATTAATATTTATTTAATAAATATTTTATTTAAATTTATTAATTATGTTTAAAAAATAGTGAATAAATATTAAAGGTGTTAAATTTAACAATCTGTCCGAATCATTTTCCCACTTTAAGCTAATATATTATAAAATAATTATTATTAAGGGGAGACCCCACCTTAATTTTGACCCCTTTAAAATAAAATTATTAAACGAGGTAATATTTTTTTTCTTGCATAATTTTTAACCTAAAGACATATAAGATGGTCAAAAAAATTTAATTTTAATTTTTGAAGAGGTTAGAATTCTTTTTTTTTCACCAATTGCATATTATTGAAAATCCATGCGAGAAGTTGTTTAGAATGATAAAATATACATGGAAAAAAATTTTCGTTAAAAAATATTAAAAACTGTAAGAGAAGATCGATTTTTAAGTTTGACATTTTGCTGCAATTTCAAAAGATCTAAACATCTAGTTTTCTCCAAATTGTGTATACTTACGTAATCTGATGAGCTGATTCCAAAAAACGTAGTTAAAATTCACGTCTAGCTCATTTTCATGTCAAAAGTCATGAAAATCGTAGTTTTTTTACGTTTATTTCGGTAAATATAAAAAAAGTAAATATATAACAAAATATTTACACAAAAGTAAGAGAATATATGTATATTATATTTATATTATCAATAAATATAAGATTTAAACATTTAAATAATTGAAATCAACATAATCACGAACGTAAAGAATAAATATACATAAACATAATCATACATACATACATACATACATACATACATGGGGCATTCTTTCTCAACTTTACCACCATGCTGCCCATCTTCAGTTTGAACGAAAATCATTGAAATACCACTTAAAATTTCCAGAAAACTGTCAACTTTTGAATTGTCATATGAGGCTAAATTAAATTTGAGGTTATAATATGGCCGTCAAAAGTGACTTAAATTAACTAATTGTGATGTGTTTTCTGTGCAGCTTTATTTTCAATAGCAAATGAACTTTCAAGGGTTTCTGGTCTTACCCATTACGTATATAACACTATATGTTCAAAATTTAAAATGGCGGATGTAATATGGCGGACATGGATTTTGAAAAATAATTGCATTTGGTTGAAATTTATTAATCGGGGGTTTTCGAGGTCGCTGATTACGATCCTGAAGTTTGTTTTCAAAAATTCAAAATGGTGGATCTAATACGGCGGACATAAATTGTAAAAAACAATTGTATTTGCTTAAAACTTAATTTAAGGGGGGTTTTAAGGTGCCTGATTACGAATATGGTGTTAGTTTTCCGAATTTTTTGAATTAAATCTCTTCTATTATCAGTTTCTACTAAAACCACATTTTACACAATTGACATGATTCGACTATTCTTGTTGATACCATAAAAAAGGTCAATCTCGAAGGATCATTTATGTCAAGACTAGAAGACTTGTTTTTCAATTCAGTCAACATGTCTTGCAATTTCTGGGAATTGTAGCTTCATTGCACTCGAAATACGTTGAAGATTTTTTCTTATGTGGGGGACGCTAGTCATATTCAAAATAATATTCTGGGATGAAAGAATAAACAAATTTACAGAATACTGCAATACTCTGCTTAGTTTTAAATATTTGTAGTAATCGATGTAAAACATACTGCTTATAAAAAAACAATTTTGTGACGACAAAGTTTAAGAAAAATTCAGCAAAGAACTCTCAATGTTTAATAAATTAAACGGGAATAATATCACGGAATGACAAAATTCTAATGTGCAAGAATAGAGGTTCGATTTAAAGCTTTTCTTGTTATTTTAATAAGTTACTATCGTTATCACAGAGATAGATAGTCACTTATTATAATAACAAAAAAGGTTGTTATAGAGTCGTTGTCATAGAGATAGATAGTCACTTATTATAATAACAAAAAAAGTTATTATAGAGTCGTTGTCATAGAGATAGATATTCACTTATTATAATAGCAAAAAAAAGTTGTTATAGAGTCGTAGTCATAGAGATAGATATTCACTTATTATAATATAACAAAAAAGGTTTATACAGAACCTGTGTTCATACACATTAGAATTTTGTCATTCCGTGATATTATTCCCGTTTAATTTATTAAACATTAAGAGTTCTTTTCCGAATTTTTCTTGAACTTTGTCGTCCCACAATTGTTTTTTTAAGAGCAGTAGTTTCACATCGATTACTACAAATATTTCGAACTAAGCAGAGTATTGCAGTATTCTGTAAATTTGTTTATTCTTTCATCCCGGAATATTGTTTCAAATATGACCAGCGTACACGGTGATCGCTGTTGCAATCCTTACAATGTGGATAGCCACAAAGAAAAAAATCTTCGACATATTTCGAATGCTATGAAGCGACAATTCCCAGAAATACCAGATATTGCTAAAATTTGTGTAATGTGTAGAAAAATAAAATATCCTCGAACCGACGAAAATGCAGATGTTTTATCAAGTATAAATGAAAGTTTTGATAATATTCAACGCAATAATTCAATGTCTACCGATGTATCTTCATTATCTACTTCAGAATCTCAGGAAAATATAAAATCACAAAGAGAGATCGAGTTGGAAGATATGTTGACTGAATTGAAAAACAAGTTTTCTAGTCTCGACATCAATGATCCTTTGAGATTGACAATTTTGACTGTAGTGCCAAATACATGGACGATAAGACAAGTTGCTCGAGAATTCAACTGTTCCAGGTATTTTGCACAGAAAGCTAGAAAATTAAAGGATCTAAAGAGCGTTTTAGGAGAAACAGTTGCTAGGGTTGGTAAACCATTGCCGGAAGAAACAAATAAACGGATAAAGGATTTTTATGAATGTGACGAAAACAGTCGAATCATGCCTGGCGTAAAAGATGTGGTTTCGGTAAAAACTGATAATGGAAGAGATTTAATTCAAAAAAGACTTCTCCTTTCTGATTTAAGAGGTCTCTATGCCATTTATACTGAACGTTATCCTGACTGCTCTGTTAGTTTCAGTAAATTTGCTCAGCTCCGACCTAAAAATTGCATACTTGCTGGTACAAGTGGTACCCATTCAGTTTGCGTCTGCACTATCCATCAAAATTGCAAATTGATGATCGATTCGATAAATTTAAAATCTCTTTCCAAAGATTTCGACATACTTTTGGATGATTATAAAGATTGTTTAAGTCAAATTTTGTGTGAAAATCCTGATGAAAATTGTTATCTCGATAAATGTAATAAATGCCCTGAAATTTCTAAATTACAAAATTATCTCAAAGAACTCTTAGAGGAAAAAAGTATTTACAATGTGCAGTTCAGTGTGTGGACAACTACAGACAGATCAACTCTTCAGACGCAAATTTTTCCATCGTCAGAATTTGTTGACGATCTGTGTGAAAAATTAATAAAACTGAAGCCTCATTCTTTCATCGCAAAAGAACAGTCTCAATTCTATCAAGAGACAAAAAACAATTTGAAAATTGGTGAAGTTCTTGCTATATTAGATTTTTCAGAGAATTATAAATATGTTGTTTAAGATGCGTCGCAAGGATTCCATTTTAATAATGCGCAATGTACCGTTTTTCCAGTCGTGTGTTACTATAAACAAGGGTCAGAAATCAAGCACCAAAGTTTCATCTTTTTGTCGGACAGTACACTTCATGACACAGCAGCTGTATATACTATACAAAAAAAGCTGGTCCCTGAATTAAAAAAGATCATTCCTTAGATGAAAAAAGTAATCTATTTTAGCGATGGAGCAAAACAGCATTTTAAGAATAAGTACCAGATGGCGAATCTTATGCATCACGAAGATTTTGGCGTTGCAGCAGAATAACACTGTCATGCAACTGCACACGGGAAAGGTGCTTCAGACGGTGTTGGCGCAGTATTCAAAAGAGAGGCTGCACGAGCTAGTCTTCTGTGCAAACCAAACAACGCCATTCTTTCGTTCGAGAAGCTTCTTGATTGGGCACAGCAAAATTCTAAAAGTATTAGTATACTGTCTTATGATGACAAAGAACACAAAAAGATTAAGAGATCTTTAAATGCGAGATTTGCTATAGCTCCAGCAGTTCCAGATATACTGAGAAGTCACTGCTTCATACCAGTCAACAAAGAACTGGTTATTAAAAGATTTTCGAAAGCCAGTACTTCTTCAGTTCTTTTGTATAAAGATTTGAAAAAGTAGTTGGTAAAATCCCACTTTAAATTACAATCCAAGCACAAAGTTAGAAAAAAAATTTCATTAGCATGTCAAAATCAAAATTTTTAGTTAAATCTGCTGAATAATAAAAAATATCAGTCGTATTGTATCTGTTGTTTCGAATTTAAAAAAACTAACACTATATTCGTAATCAGCCACTTGAAAACTCCCCGTAAATTAAATTCCAAGCAATTCAAACCATTTTTAAAAATTTATGTCCGCCGTATTAGATCCACCATTTTGAATTTTTGAAAACAAACTCCAGGATCCTAATCAGCGACCTCAAAAACACCCGAGTAACAAAATCCCAGCAAATACAATTGTTTTTTACAATTCATGTCCGCCATGTTGGATCCGCTATTTTGAATTTTTGAAAACAAACTTCAGGATCGTAATCAGCGACCTCGAAAACCCCCGATTAATAAATTTCAACCAAATGCAATTATTTTTCAAAATCCATGTCCGCCATATTACATCCGCCATTTTAAATTTTGAACATATAGTGTTATATACGTAATAAGTAAGACCAGAAACCCTTGAAAGTTCATTTGCTATTGAAAATAAAACTGCACAGAAAACACATCACAATTAGTTAATTTAAGTCACTTTTGACGGCCATATTATAACCTCAAATTTAATTTAGCCTCATATGACAATGTAGACATAAAGAGGGGACTCTAAAATGATTATAAAAAAATAATATGGCCAATTAAACAAACACTATAGTTAAATAACAAATTATTTTTTTGACTTTTTTCCGTTTATTGACAGATTCAGAGTGAACCATTTAAAACGGATAATTTTGCCACTCACCAATCAAAAGTTGACATTTTTCTGGAAATTTTAAGTGGTATTTCAATGATTTTCGTTCAAACTGAAGATGGGCAGCATGGTGGTAAAGTTGAGAAAGAATGCCCTACATACATACATACATACATACATACATACATACATACATACATACATACATACATACAATTATATATACATGTATACACACATACATTCCTTCCACGGGGGTGACAATGGTGCAGTTTCCCATTAGAATAAACTAACCTGAGAGTTGACCGTCGCCACTGGTGGCGCTGGTTAGTTAGTTGGCCGATAATGAGTGAAAATGCATTAGAAAAAAAAGAAAAATTTATTTTAGAATCAATAATATTAATTTAATGGTATTTATTTGTATATAATATTAATCCAGTATCTTTTTAGCATTTTTTATAATATTAAAAACTTAGAAAAAGCGTTTAACATTTTATTTATAAAGAAAATTGTGCAACAATTAATGGCGGGAAATTTAAATTAAATACTAAATGATATTATAATAAATAAATTATCAAACAAATTTTTATTTATACTGTAAAATATTATTAAATAATAGTCAGTAACAATAATTAAAATAATAAAAAATAATTATAATTTCATTAATTTAAATTTCCCGCCATGAATTGTTGCGCAATTTTCATTATAAATAAAATATTAAACGCTTTTTCTAAGTTTTTAATATTATAAAAAATGCTAAAAAGATACTGGATTAATATTATATACAAATAAATACCATTAAATTAATATTCTTGATTGTAAAATAAATTTTTCTTTTTTTCTAATGCATTTTTACTCAATATCGGCCAACTAACCAGCCAGCGCCACGGTGGTCACCAGTCAACAGTATGGTTAGTTTCAACTCGAGAGTGTCACCCCCGTGATTCCTTCTCACATACATACAAAAGTATTTTAGAAATAAAAATGGTTCAAAACATTCCTGCTCCATACATGACGCCTTTACTTTCTATTATATTATTTTCCCTTCGGCTTTTAGCAAGAGTCATAATTCGGCGAGCTTTCTTATACTTTTCGGTTGATTTCTCAATTCCTCTTGCTAATTGGTAACATTCTCTTTTCTTGGCTAAAGATAAAGTTTCGCTTCCAAAACACAGTCCTAATTTTTCTAAAATTTCTTTCAATGTTATCGTGAATCCTAAATTATATTCACTAACAGCTAAGCAGACTGCGATATTGATCCGTGACTTTCCAACAAATGTTTCCTTTGGACACCTACTCCAAATGATGCTGTGCAAGCTTTCATTCGCATTTTGCGTAAGGCATCGTGAACATCGTATTAATAAAGATTCATCCATGAGCCTTTCATAAACGGGTAACACTTTTGAGAAAAATAATTTATTGAGTGGTGTTTTAACGTTATTTTTATGAGATCCTGGAGTCTGATTTCTTGCTTTGGCAGCTTGATAAAAACACCAAGAAAATGTACCTTCAGGACATTTCGAATGTTGTGGATCTTTATCTGTGGAAACGGCATGGTAGATAGATGCAAAAATTGCATCTCTCATTGCCTAGAAAATATTCAATTGAAATTTATAATTCAATAATTTTTTATTTATCTTATAAATATTGGAAAATATGCATATTTACATTGATATCATTTTTGTTCCTGTAAATGGCCTTCTTATAATATTCTGACAATTTTTCGATTGTTGTTTTTTTTAGCTGCCCATGACCTCTTCCAGAAAGTGTTACTTTGCGAGCTTTTTCCACTTAAACAAGCTTAGATAGACTACAATACAATCTGAAAGAGCAAATAAAAAGAGTTGCTTCTTTCCATCATATTGATTTGTAAATCACAGTAATTGCATTTCAAATAAATAATCTCTAAAGCTCGATATAACTTGAACTGTGAAGCGCCTTGGCTTAGCGATCATCAAAGTTCAGTAACCATGACAGCATTCGGATATTTAGGATATCGTATGAATGTCTTGGAAGATAACTATTGGTTCGGTGCAATTAGGATATTCTTAGGACATCCCATATATGTCTATGGACATGTTACAGACATATTAGAGATATCCTAATTTCCGAATACGCCTAGGACGTCCATAAGATATCCTAAAACATCTGTTGCTGTTAGGGAAAGTTTTACGTCGAGAATATGTTTGTGCATTTGGATGAATGTTCAAAAGCACATTCGTGACTCAACCGTCAATAAACCGGGAAAAATTACTGGGAAAAGGTTTCGTACAGTTTTTCTAATCATTATCCTGCTCAAAAATAAGGCAAATGCAAGTACAGTCAACACCCAAAAAGACAAGGCGCAATAACTCAAATTTTTTAGAAAGTCAAAGTAATTCTTGGATCTCGATCATTTCCTATAAGCATTATCAACATTTGATAACACAATCTTTTCGATAACTAAAAATTTTGTTGGTCTCCCTTCAAGTATGTCTCATTGAGAGTCGACTGTACTTCATATTCAAGTCAATTTGCACACAGAAATGAAAAATTTTCAAAATGTGAGCATTAGAAGGTTTAGTAAATAAATTATAAACAACAATCTCTAAAGACATTGTACTTACCTCTTTCCAACATGATTTATGCATTCTTCTTTAGTGATTGGATGATCGGTTCCATAAATATTTAAACTTGATAAATGATTGAATGTCTTCGCGTCTCCATCAGAGAGCATTTGAATAAAACGAAAACCGTATGATACTGAACGCTTCCAAATCTTCTCAGCAACCGCTACCTCCATTGCTCCAGATGATCCCTCGTGATTTTTTTGACAAGAATCTACATGACCTTCATACCAAACATCATATTCCGCTAAGTCATCGCCTAACTCAGCAGCAGCAATTGTACAAGCGTGATAATATTTTGTCATTATGTCAAAGTCAACGACGAATCCTGATTCTATGTCAATGACGCAGCCTACACCATGCTTGGATTTGTAGCCACGGGTATGCCACGTACCATCATAACTAACACCAAGGTCAATGAGTTCTTCATTTGATTCTTCGATTTCCCTCAACGATTCTATTACTTCAGATCCATTATAGTCTTCGATTTCTTCCATTTCCGTACGTAACTCTTCTTCTTTATCTTCTCCTTTTTCTTTATAGATTTTCCGTACATGCGATCGACACTCATTCAAAAGCTTTTGCGTAACTTCATCAACACAAGAATTTATTTTTTTCAAATATTTATCAAAGGTTGACTCTGAGAAACAATGTAAACTTAGAATCACAGAAAATTGTTGAATCGCTCTATATCCTTTGCCCATAAATAGAAAAGCTGTTGCCATACGCAAATTTATGTCAAATGGAGCACGAGATGTGTCTTCATTACTTGCAGGTTTAGAAGAATACGTTTCTGATTTTACCTCTTCAAAGCCGTTGTCTTTACATCTTTTACATAATAAGACAATTTTACAAGCGAATCCATTTGAATGTTTTTTATTTACATCAAATGCCAGCGATGTTTCATTACAATCTACACATTTCACTTTATCCAATAAAGTGTTCAACTGTGAAATGTCTATAAGTAGATATTGGAAATTATTATTTTCAACGTTTTCTTCTTTATCCACTTCTTTGAATTTTGCCTGAATCCGAGCATTTCGTTCGGGATATTCGTTTGAATTATTTTCGTCCCAAACATGATTTGTTTCCGAAGTGTCGTTTATTTCGGGAAGATAATTACTTTTTTTGAACCATCATTTTTCCATCGCTTCCGCGCTAACTCTCGAAAGTGTTGAACCCTTTTCTGAGGAGGCATTTTGATTCTTATCGAGGAAAACTGTCGAGGCCCTGATAAGACCCCTATTTCATATCTAGTGAACACCCCACTTAGGGTTTTGGCCAGAATTTCTAGTTAAACCCATAAGATAAAAAAATTCTTAAAAATGTAGTATAATTACTCCGAATAAATAATTTCTTTAATTGTTTATAATTTTATTATGGGAACTAATTTAAAAAACTTAATTCATTTACACTTTATTCAAACGAGAAAAACTGTCGAGGCCCTGATCAGAGCCCTATTTAATATCTTGTGAACACCTCACTTGGGGTTTTGGCCAGAAATTCTGGTCAAACCCACAAAATAAAAAAATTATTAAAACGATAGTATAATTACTCCCTTTAATTATATTCTTCAATTGTTCATTATTTTTTATTAAAAGTAATTTTAGAGATTTAATTTTTTTACACTTTATTTGAACAAGGAAAACTGTCGAGACCCTGATCAGTACCCTATCTTAAATCTAATGAACACCCTACCTGGGGTTCTGGCTAGGAATTCTAGTCATACCCCAAATATAAAAAAATAATAAATAACTAAAATAATGATTGCCTTTCATTGTTAATAGCTTCTACAACAAAAAGAAATTCTAAAAACATTATTAAAAAAAAATTTTAATAGGGAAAACTGTCGAGGCCCCGACAAGAACATTGTTTTAAATAGGGCAGAGTGGGGCATTTTCTGCACGGGGTACCCTGTAATTTTTTGAAAACAAACTTAATTGTAATTAATTTAGTCCTGGGTCTATAACACCTGATCCAGAAGATGATTCTTTTTCTCTATTATTTCTCCCATTTCCTGTAAATAAGATATTTACTATTCTTTTTAAAATTAATAAAAAGCCAAAACCTGAATCTTCAATTTTTTAAAATGATTTTCTTTAGGTTAACAGAAGATGAAACAATATTCCAATTTACATCGGTGTTATAAGATTGCAAAATTTGTATGATTGCACTAATTAATATTGAAGAAATTTATCAAAATTTAAAATCTTTCTTATAAATTTACGTTAAAACAGAATAAAAAAGCGAGTATAGAAAAAATATGTAAAACTATAATTAAGTCATCAAATTGTCAATAATAAAATTCTTAATCATTTAATTTTAGGACAAAGAAACAAAATATGACTAAATTCTAAAAATAATTAGCATAAAATTTTTATAAATTTAATAAATGTAATCATATAAAATAAACTTACGTCTGGTAGAATAGTTTATACCATAATTCCATGCAGTGCATTTGTAAATTAATAAAATTGAACACTCTTTGCTTAAATAATAAAAGAATATTCAATTATATATTCTAATTATACACAAGAACTTACATACATTGCACATTTCAATCACAACTTATTTTTGATTTTTGTTTTTAATTCACAAATCACATAAGCACATGAGAATAATAAACATAACCTGTACGTTAGGCTCGTTCTCATGTCACACTCGACTCGAAACAAAATACTCAAACCAAGTTGAGAACCTTTGTCAGCCCCGAGGCGCCCCAGAGCGTGCATCTCGTAAACACCCAATATTGAAACCATCATATTGTATTTTAAAATGTGACTCCAAATTCGAATTTGGCGACCTGAAAAACCCCTAAATATCAAGTTTCAAGCGAATATAATGATTTAAAAATTTTCTTTTGTCGCTATTTTGGATCCGCCATTTGGAATTTTGAGAATCTGAGTTCAGATTAGTGATCAGCGACCCCAAAAACTTCCGAGTAAAAAGTTTCATTAAAATTCAACGATTTTGAAAAATATCGTCAGCCATATTGGAGCCGACATTTTGAATTTTTTAATTCTGATGTAAGATTTGATAGATTTGTAAACTATGATGGCAAATATATAAAAAAATTATATTTGGAAGTAATTTAAGGGCTTATAAGATTTTTATTGACAATTTTGTTGAATAATTTTTTATTTTTGTGTATTATATGCGTCATATAGAGCCGCCATTTAAAAAATTTTTAAAAAGACCACATTGGATTCGAAAGTGCTTGACTGTACGAACATTTTGATACCAAGAACATATAATTCTGTTGCGCTGAATTTTGGGTCTGCGAGTGATCCGGTTGACATGGAATGGTCCATATATATATATATATATATATATATATATATATATATATATATATATATATATATATATATATATATATATATATATATATATATATATATATATATATATATATATATATATATATATATATATATATATATATATATATATATATATATATATATATATATATATATATATATATATATATATATATATATATATATATATATTTGCTATATATTTGGACTATATATATTTGCTAAAAAAGAATTAAACAATGTTTTATAATCTGCTGTATAAAATATTAATGTTTTATTTTAATTAAAGATTTATAAAAAATAAAATATTTATTCATACTTGAACTGTAATTTTTTTTCTAACTACTATTTTACGATAACTTTCGAGTCTTGAATCTTCTCTTGGTCTTGACTTATTGTCTCGTCTCGTCTTGAAAAGACAAGATGAGAAAAACGTTCATCTTGGTCTCGGTCTTGACGACGATTGTCTCGTCTCGTCTCGAAAGTCTCGAGTTCTTGGGGTCGCTGATTACGTATCTGACATTAGTTTTCAAAAATTTAAAATGGCGGATCCATTATGGCGGACGACAAAATAAAAAATGAATTGGATTTGCTTGAAACTGAATACTTGGGGGTTTTTGAGGTCGCTGATTACAAATCTGACATTAGTTTTCCAAAATTTAAAATGGCGGATGCAATATGGCGGACGACAAAATGAAAAATTAATTTGATTGGCTTGAAAGTTAATTGGGGCTTTTAGTATTACGTAGCTGCATGCAACGACGCATCTAGTATATAATCTAGTATATAAAAAATTTGAAAAAATATATAAAAATTTTTAAAAAATGGAATGTAAAATCCTATGACAGCCTCCTTGTGATACATTCTGAGGTCGTGAATTTAAAAAATTTAATAAACTATAAAAATTAAAGTTACCAGCTAATGTCAGGATATTTAACTAAATTTGATTTTACCCAAGTAGCACTCTGTATCACTTGAGTGTCATGGCAATATCTATCGGGGATATTTCTGTGATACTGAGGAAGTATCATAATGTCCGCTTTTTTTAATATTCCTGTGACATTCCTGCGATATTGAGAGGATATCGCGGCAGTATCTCCTCGATGTCACAGCAATATCCCCTCAATATCGCAGGAATGTCACAGGGATATTAAAAAAAAGCGGACATTATGATACTTCCTCAGTATTACAGGAATATCCCCGATAGATATTGTCATGACACTCAGGTGATACAGCGTGCTACTTGGGTACCAAAAATTATCATAGTGATGTCAGAATAACCAGATTCAAACAATTTCAATAAATTAAAAAAAAATGTCCGCCATATTTAATCAGCTATTTTGAATTTTAAAAAACTAATTTCAGATTCGTAATCAGCGCCTCTAAAAATACCCGAGTATTCAGTTGCAAGTCAATCTGATCAATTTTTTTTTGTCTGCCATATTAGATAAGCCACTTTAAATTTTGGAATACTAATGTAAGATTCGTTATTAGCGATCCTTAAAACTCCGAAACAATCATTTTTAAGCGAATTTGGCCAATTAAACAAAATTTCTGACATATTGGATCCGCCATTTAAAATTTTAAAAAACTAATGTCAGATTCTTAAGTAGCGAACCTATAAACCCCCGATTATTCAGTTTCAAGCCATTATAATTAATTTTTAATTCCTCATGAGTACGTCAGTCAAAATCTGACGCTTTCAACAATCAAAATATTAGAAATTTAAATAAACAAATTTCGCCGTCAGGCGCCAATTAATTTTAGAGATAATTAATAAACTATAACTCAAGCTCGGCTTAACATACAACTCAACACCTCTGAGTTTCTCTCTTACTCAAAGGGAATTCTGCTCAAACAATTGGCAAGCAGAAATGCCAACGACGAAACACGACTGGCTAAATACTGGCACGACTTACCCACGACGATCGGCTCTATCCACTTTCTTGGACTATTTCTCTTCTCTCGGCTCTCCAGTGGTCTTTCTCTCGAAGTGGCACCGGCTTAATCCCAAGGAAAAGAAATTTTACAAACACACACAATTTACTTCAATTTACACTATTTATTCACTCAAAGGAAATAATATCACAAGCTTCACGCTCTATTCCTCGGCTCTAATCTCACAAGATTGTCTCTCACTATATAACTCAAAATTAAACTAGAAAACGAAATTTTCCTCGGCGCTACGATATTCCGTAGAAGTCGTCTCGCGAAGTCCCAAAAACGTTATGGTGGCGAAAGTACAGGACACCTGTAGCGTCCCTAATTTCGCCACATGTCGTCGTCTTCTTCATCTCCTCTTCTCTCTTACTCCGCTGGCTCTCCTATCTCTTTCTCTCTGTATACTCACCGGCCCTGCCCTCTGTCACTTTCTTCGTGACTATCTTGCCGCGCGACACACTTTCACCAACGCTAGTGGGTCGCCCGGCAATACAGGCTTTCCAATTATCATACCGATTAGCTTTTTGGTTCGGGGATCGCTCCGACAGGTGTAGTGACGATTTGCATCATTACAATATATAAGTTTATATGCAAGATCCTGTACAATTTAATTAAAAACTTTAAAGGCTGCGCAGTAGTTTTCTATAGCTTCTGAAGCTGCGCAGTTATTTTTAGATCGTACATGTGGAGAGTGACTAAAAACAAAGTTAAAAATTTCCTTCTATTTTGCATAAATAAAAAAGTTAATAATAGATAATAATAAGATAATATTATTAATTATACATGAACTAATACACGATCTTGTACAAGTACACAAGAGAGAACTCGTGTTTTTCGTTATCTTGAGTTATATTTGCAAGAACATTTGCATATTCTTGTATAGGTTCATTGTTCCAAATCCTTGGGCCGAACGTGTGTAAGTTCATACAAATAGGCCAGTCGGTGAGTGCAAAAACTGCCCAAAAATACAAACAGCAAAGTCTCAACGGTTTCTGGTAGTTTGGAGGCTCCTTATAAGAGCCCCAAAGTTTGCTCTCGATTTCCGGGTGCGAAAAACAGTGTAAACAATCGCCAAAGTTTGGAAAACATGGTTTTTCGATGCTCGTTGCTTCCGGTTAAGTTTTAGGGGAAAAAGTTGTTATTGAAAGTTATAGAGCTTGGAAATACCTTTCAAATGATGGGTCATAAAGGTTAATTAGTTTAGTTGCAAATGAATTTATACCATTAAAAATAGCACTTCTTTAATTGTTTAATAACTTTGTTAATAATTATCAAATTTGTTCATAACTTACCAGGAATGTTCTCCTTGCGTAGCTGAATAAATCCCAATAAAATTAACTAGATCGGAGAAATAGTTTATGCATAATTCCATTTGTTAACTAAAAACATGTAATTTTTCAACGAAATTTACCCACTTTTGGTACATCCAATTTCGATTTTTTCTTTTGGAAAGTACACTTAAGAAGTCAAACTTTCATCCTATTTAAATGGCCAATTGATTTTTTTATCTAAGTGCATAATAAAAAGAGTTAAAAAAGGGTGTGTTTTTTTGTCATAAACAAATGGAATTACTCAGCCAATTTTCATTTTATCAATTAGCTATAAACGGCATATAATTTCATTTGTTTCCACAAAGCTTTTCAAAAAAAAAATCCGACCTAACTTGAAGGGGAGGGGGAGTTAACTTTTTTTTAAAAAAAAATTCCTGACAAGTTAATTATTAATATTTTCTATTGAAACTCGCACGACTTTTAGTTCAAAACATGTATTTTATGAAAAAAATTGAACTTAACGTTTTGTGCTTTTATTTTTCATTTATATCAAGTGAAAGTATTTAAATATTTTTGTCAACCCTTGGACGGCGGAGTGGGGGAACTCTGTAGGCGGGAATTTCGCCCGCCACAAACAGAATTCAGCCGTCAAATCGACAAAAATGGTCATAACTTCGTTAATTATTGACCGATTTTAATCTTTTTTTTTAATTCCATGTATTTTTTTATGCTGAATCCAAATATGAATTTATATATTTTTTAAATAAAATATTTTTTGTAGAAATAAATTTTTTTTTAACAACAAATTTTTATTATTATTTATTATATTTAACAAAGATTTTTCTTCATACATCTTATTTCATTTAATTTAAAATAATGTTATTTAAAAAAAAAACTAAAATTATTTACCAATAAGCGTGTAGCATCGAGTTTAAGCGTTGTAGTGACAAAATACGCTTAAACAACGCTTAAACTCCATGCTACACGCTTATTGGTAAATAATTTTAGTTTTTTTTTAAATAACATTATTTTAAATTAAATGAAATAAGATGTATGAAGAAAAATCTTTGTTAAATATAATAAATAATAATAAAAATTTGTTGTTAAAAAAAAAATTTTTATTTCTACAAAAAATATTTTATTTAAAAAATATATAAATTTATATTTGGATTTAGCATAAAAAATACATGGAATTAAAAAAAAGATTAAAATCGGTCAATATAGTTAACGAAGTTATGACCATTTTTGTGGATTTGACGGCTGAATTCTGTTTGTGGCGGGCGAAATTCCCGCCTACAGAGTTCCCCCACTCCGCCGTCCAAGGGTTGACAAAAATATTCAAGTACTTTCACTTGATATAAATGAAAAATAAAAGCACAAAACGTTAAGTTTAATTTTTTTTTATAAAATACATGTTTTGAACTAAAAGTCGTGCGAGTTTCAATAAAAAATATTAATAATTAACTTGTCAGGAATTTTTTTTTTTTAAGTTAACTCCCCCTCCCCTTCAAGTTAGGTCGGATTCTTTTTTGAAAAGCTTTGTGGAAACAAATGGAATTATATGCCGTTTATAGCTAATTGATAAAGTGAAAATTGGCTGAGTAATTCCATTTGTTTATGACAAAAAAACACACCCTTTTTTAACCCTTTTTATTATGCACTTAAATAAAAAAAATCAATTTGCCATTTAAATAGGATGAAAGTTTGACTTCTTAAGTGTACTTTCCAAAAGAAAAAATCGAAATTGGATGTACCAAAAGTGGGGAAATTCCTTTGAAAAATTACATGTTTTTAGTTAACAAATGGAATTATGCATAAACTATTTCTCCGATCTAGTTAATTTTTTTTTGAATTTATTCAGCTACGCAAGGAGAACATTCCTGGTAAGTTATGAACAAATTTGATAATTATTAACAAAGTTATTAAACAATTAAAGAAGTGCTATTTTTAATGGTATAAATTCATTTGCAACTAAACTAATTAACCTTTTTTAACGTATGACCTATAATTTGAAAGGTATTTCCAAGCTCTATAACTTTCAATAACAACTTTTTCCCCTAAAACTTAACCGGAAGCAACGAGCATCGAAAAACCATGTTTTCCAAACTTTGGCGATTGTTTACACTGTTTTTCGCACCCGGAAATCGAGAGCAAACTTTGGGGCTCTTATAAGGAGCCTCCAAACTACCAGAAACCGTTGAGACTTTGCTGTTTGTATTTTTGGGCAGTTTTTGCACTCACCGACTGGCCTAAAAGTACTTGTCAATGGTCTTGCATAAGTTCTTACGTATGATCTTATACACGGTTTTTTGGCCGGGTTCACTAAACTTTGCATTTAAATATTTCGAAGCTTGCGAGTAAATCTTTAGTAAATTTTTAGGAAAGATTCGGTGCTATGAAGGTAGTTAAACGTGACTAATTGAATTAATCAAAAACAATTGTATTGAAACATCAGTTATTTTTAACTAATTGTCAGAAAAAAATATTACTACTTGAATTAGTGACGGACTTTTTGCTTCTAAATCAGGTATTTTTAACTGATTTAATAATTTAAAGTGCAAAATATAATATATATTGTCTAATGTATAAAATTTACAGTGAAATTGACGTGTGCGACGTAAATCAAGATGAGGGGGGGTTCAAGATTTGTGACGAAGTATGACATAGGGGGAGGGAGGGGTTAAAAATGGTCAAAAATCGAGTGACGTATTATGTGTTCGGCCCCTAATTTTAATTTAAAGACCATAAAAAATGTACGAAGAATCAATAACTTTAAAATTATTGGAGTACCTCAAAATTTGTATTTGTGCGACAAATGACGCAAACAGGCTTCGACAGAAGGTTGGCCTGAGATTTTGATTGTAGTACATTTTTCCTAAAATACGATTTCCCAAAAGATATTTTTCCCAAAATCAAGTCTCCCAAACAATAGTGGTTTCCAAAGGACATTTTTCCCAAAATATTTTTTTTCCCAAAATCAGATTTTCCCAAATTAATAGATATTTGTGCAAGTATTTTTTTTCTGCGGAGTGAATGTGTTCAATGAACAATTGAAAAGCGGTTAAGATAGTTCCTGTCATAACGTTTGTTATTTTAGACGCAAAATCAATTAGTACTAATTAATAAATCAAATATTTACAATAATGGCTGAACTCATTAAAAGCAATCGAGGCGTACTTCTAAATATTGATAACTTTTTGTATTATAAACATTCTGATTCATGGAGTAAGAAAGTATATTGGAATTGTCGGAACAAGGGAGAATGTTCCGCAAGAGCGATAACCTTTGGCACAGAGGAAAATATTAATATTCAAAAAGGTCTAAATGAATCTGAGCATAAACATGCACCGAACGCAGAAGAAGTAGAAGCCTTGAAAATTTTGAATAAAATAAAGCGTACTGCCGAGGAACATCCCGAAGCACTGCCTGTCCAAATTATGCGCTTGGAATTACGCAATGTTCCATCAGGTACATATTTTCTACTAAGTACATTTTTACAGTGCAGTGTGTACATTATTTATATTTGTGATTTTATTTTTAGAGATTTCAGCGGAACTTCCCGATCGCGTCAATTTGAGAAAAGGTCTTTCTCGAGAACGTTTGAAAAAATTGCCTCCAAATTCTACTACAATTCAGGATTTAAATGAGATTCCTGATCGGTTTACACATTTTTCTGGCGGGATAAATTTTTTGTTATACAATTCGACTGACGACGACAACGTAGAAGAAAGAATTCTTGTATTTGCGACTGAAGATAACCTAAGACATTTATTTAAGAGTGAAATATGGTTTGTAGATGGCAAATTTAGCGTAGCTCCAACTATTTTCTTCCAAATTTTTGCAATTCTCGGAGTTATCACACAAAGGGATAGCAAGGGAAATGCAAATGACATAGCATTACCTTACGTATATGCTCTTTTGGAAAGCAAAGAAGAAAAATCTTATACGCAAGTCTTGAATGTCGTAATGGAAAAAGGACGTCACTTAGGACTTCAAAATTTACCGGATGTGGTGATGACAGATTTTGAGCTGGCTATCATAAACTCCATCCAACAGACAATAGAAGAAGAAACAGTCAAATGTTGTTTTTTCACCTCTGTCAAAGTATTTATCGCCACATTCAAGGTGAAGGTTTACAAACTTCGTACAATGATTCCACCACATCAGTAAAAAAAAGGAGCGCAAATGTTATGTGCTCTAGCTTTTGTTCCTGTAGAGGACATTTCGAATCATCTACAATCTCTACAACCACATCTTGTCCAAGAGTTAAAACCTATATATGACTATTTTAAAAAAACATACGTAACTAATGTTCCAGCACGTGGTCGCAGAAGAGCTGTTCCACCACGATATCCTCCAAAACTATGGTCGCAATACGATTCGATGCAACACAGAAGAGCTCGAACGAATAATGCTTCGGAGAGCTGGCACAATAAATTCCAGTTGGTAGTAGGAAAAAAACACCCATCCCTGTATACCTTCCTTACGGAATTATCAAAAGAGCAGTGCGATGTAGAAACAATGTTGCGACAAATAGAACTTGGCCAAAGAGTGAGAAGAGGTTGGAATAGAGATAGAAAGCGAAGAGAAGAACAGATTTGGAACATTGTATCGTCCTACGGAGATTTTCGACATAGAAATGATATGACTGGATATTTGCAAATTATTGGTTACAACAAACAATTCTAAATTTTTCGTATTTTCACATTTTTATATTTTTACATTATTTTATTGAAATTGTATTTGTTTGTTTTTATTTTGTAATTGTTTTATTTATATTTTTACATTATTTTTTTGAAATTTTATTTGTTCGTTATTATTTACTAATTGTTTCTTTATATTTTTACATTATTTTTTTAAAATTTTATTTGTTCGTTATTATTTACTAATTGTTTCTTTATATTTTTACATTATTTTATTGAAATTATATTTGTTTGTTTTTATTTTGTAATTGTTTTATTTATATTTTTACATTATTTTATTGAAAATTTATTTGTTCGTTATTATTTTATAATTGTTTCATTTATATTTATACACTGGATGTAATAAAAAAATAATTTACATTATAGCTCATGGACAATTTTATTTTGGGAAAATATGACTTTGGGAAAAAAGTACTTTGGGAATGACACTTCTTTGGGAATACAATTTTTTGGGAAAAATCTACTTTGGGAAAATGAGTTTGGGAAAAGTGACCCCCTACCGAGATTTTTACTGTTGTACCTGAACCTTCTACTTCTTCAGGAAATTTGAAAAAAATTAGCAGAAGTATTACTTTCAATAGTAGACTTATTGACAAATTAGCAGAAGTATTACTTTCAATAATAGACTTATTGACCGTATCATACATGTAATCGGAATCAGATTCGTTTTCAGAGTCAAATTTATTATTATTCTTAAATTCGTTTTCGACTTAAAATTCACTCAAATTTCCTGAAGAAGTAGAATGTTTAGGTACAACAGTGAAAATCTCAGGCCAACCTTCTGTCAAAACCTGTTTGCGACATTTGTCGCACAAATACAAATTTTGAGGTACTCCAATAATTTTGCAGTTATTGATTTTTCGTACATTTTTATTTTTATGGTCTTTAAATTAAAATGGAATAAAACATTTAACAAAAGGCATTTTTCAGAAAACTTAGACAATGAATAATAAAGAAAAAATAAAATTATAAATGTACTTACTGTGAAAAAAATTACCATTCATTAATAATAGAAAATGGAGACGCATGCTTATTCCCGAAATCTTTTTTGACCAAATAGTTATTTGATATAAAACTACTTAACTTAAAATTCACATAATATGCACATTATTTGACATAATTTTTATTGTACACAAAAACCATTTAACATAAATATCATTTGTCATACAATTCATTAAACAGAAATATTATGTTACATTAAACTCAGATAACTTAATTCCCATTTGACATAAAAATTATGTAACATAAATTTCTATTGACATAAAAATCATTTAACATAAATTTCTTTTGACATAAAATTCATTTAACGTAAATTTTATTTGTTATAAAATTCATTTGACATCAATTTCATTTGTCATAAATGTCATTTAACGTAATTCTCATTTGACATAAATATCATTAGACATAAAATTAGCTTGACATAAATTTCATTTGACGTAAATATCATTTAACATAATTATTATTTAACGTAAAATTAAATTTATATAAATTTCATTTAGCATAAATTTCATGTAACATAAATTTCATTTAACATAATTCTCATTTGGCATAAAATTTACTGGACATAAATTTTATTTGGTATAAATCCCATTTAACATAATTTTCATTTGACATATAGTTCACTTGATATAAATTTCATTTGACGGATAACTCATTACACATAATTCTGATTTGACATAAAATTCAGTTGTCATAGATTTTATTTTACATAAAGATTATTTGACATGGAAATATATGCACGAATTTCAAAATTGTCGAATCACAATGTTGTTGATAATATCTAATTGGTTACTTTTAAAATTCGCGCCGATATTGTTATGTAAAATGTAATTTGTGTAAAATGATTTTTATGTCAAATGAGAATTTTGTTGAATGACTTTTATGACAAATGAGAATTGTGTTAAATGTCTTTTATGTCAAATGAACTTTATGCTAAATGGAAATTATGTTAAATGGGATTTATACCATATGAAATTTATGTCAAGTAAATTTTATGCCGAATGAGAATTATGTTAAATGGAATTTATGCTAAATGAAATTTATATAAATTTAATTTTACGTTAAATAATAATTATGTTAAATGATATTCACGTCAAATGAAATTTTTGTCAAGCTAATTTTATGTCTAATGATATTTATGTCAAATGAGAATTACGTTAAATGAATTTTATAACAAATAAAATTTACGTTAAATGAATTTTATGTCAAAAGAAATTTATATTAAATGATTTTTATGTCAATAGAAATTTATGTTACATAATTTTTATGTCAAATGGGAATTAAGTTATCTGAGTTTTATGTAACATAATATTTCTGTTTGATGAATTCCATGACAAATGATATTTATGTTAAATGGTTTTTGTGTACAATGAAATTTATGTCAAATAATGTGCATATTATGTGAATTTTAAGTTAAGTAGTTTTATATCAAATAACTATTTGGTCAAAAAAGATTTCGGGAATAAGCATGCGTTTCAGAACATGTTATAGGTACAAGAAGTCGCGTTACTTATAATATGCGTAAATAAACACGGTTGTAAGTAAGCATTCATCAGTGACACCTAGTGGCATTTTTGGGTACTCGAATTCTAAACGCGAGAGCATTTTCTCGAATTGAGAGCGTGCGCTGAGCTAGTTTTTAATTTGTAACTCATACAAATATTGCTGTCCCAAAATTCCTTTTGGTGGGATAAAAAGATAATTAAAAAAGGAATATTTTGAGGTAATTTTGAAAAAATTCAAAGGGGGTATAAAGGGTTAAAAATTGAAAAAAAATTTTTTAAATTTTTTCTATGAAATATAAATTAAAAAAATTTTTGTGATATTTAGTTTTAAAGGTTAGATAATTCCGCAGAAAAAACTCTCTAGGCGTTTTAAAATCTATTCATTTTTTTTAAAGTTGTAGCGGTTCGAAAATTATTTTGGTAAAAAGTTTGACCCCTGACAGTATGGTAACCCTGCATTGCACGGACCTAAAATCATGTTTTTCTCTTAGTTTTTAGATGTGCTAAAAGACATATTATTTCCGAAAATAACTGAGCACTTTTTTTAATTGGCATTTTTTCAGAGATATATTATTGCATTTTTTACCAGGCTAAATATTATTTGTCTTGTTTCTGTGTACAATGATGTTTCTTTCTAGAAAAAAAAATTTGAATAATTTAATTGATGATGTCTGATTTTTTTAAATGTTAAAAAAAATTATTATAAATTATTATTCATGCTACAATTGTTTTGGATTTTAAACGTAGAATACATAGAATAAATCTTTTATAATGAAATGATTACATAATGTCAAAAATTGAATTTGCTGTAACAATTTGTTTAAATTTTTGTACAATTTTTAATTCGTCTTTTTGTTTATAAATAATTGTTCTTTTTTTGAAGATATTTTCTACTATTCTTCTTATATTTTTAGACGAAAACAAAGTTACAAGTTATTTCATGCTTTTTTTAAGAATTACTTTTGTTTATGAGGCATTCCATTTCAAAACGACCCCCTTCATAAACAATTGCCATTGTAAGGTAATTTTTAAATAATTATTTCTCCTTTTTATTAATGCCAAACTTTATTCACTAATACTGTTTTTAAAAGAAAAATTTCTCAACTTTACGATAGTAAGAAAATTTTTTTTTAAAATAATTAGAGCTGTGCAAAATTTGAACCGAACCGAGTTTTTTTCAGTTTTGGGCCCCGAAATGTCAAATGTCGAATATTCGACATTCGAACTGGGCGACTAAAATGTAGAATTTTAGAATTCGACATTTTAGCGTACCAAAACCGAACACAACTCGGTTCGGTTCGAATTTTGTAGTAACTCGAATGTCGAATATTCGACATCCGAACTGGGCTAGTTCGAATGTCGGTTTTTCGACATTCAAACTAAGCTAACTCGAATGTCGAATTTTCGATATTCGAACAGTTCGGTTCAAATTATTTTGCACAGCTCTAAAAATAATATTATTTATGAAAAAATTTAAGTTTGAAAGATAACCTTTTAAATATCTCAAAACAAGTTGCCTTCGATTTTCTTGAAACTTCCCAGATAACAATCGTGCGTCGCATTTAAACGAATGTTTCTTGCACTAACTGCAACTTACCAGATGAGTCGGTTCATATACGCATCTTACTATCGTCTGTGACGCTGGTAATAATGCGAGTGTTGTGAACTGCATTTCGTAAGCGCCTGTGATACAAAATGATAAGCATGTTCCGTTCAAGGCCAACGCAGAATAGATCTGTAACCGGAACCGCAATCGTAACCGTAAGCGTAAGAATGAGTTAGAGAAGGATAAACAATATACCTATCCTTCTTTAACTCATTCTTACGGTTACGCTTACGATTGCGATTCCGGTTACAGATCTACTCTGCGTTGGCCTTCACAAGTGCGACTCGCTAGAAGAGTCAATCCATACGCATTTTACCATCCACAGTGCGAATGCTGTGAATGCCTCTTATATTAAATAATCTGAAATTTGGTACATCTACATGAAATGACTTTTACAAAACCACCTATGTGTCACTAATTTTTTGATTTGGTTTAATAACAATGATAGATTTTAAATTTATATTAAATTTTATATTAAAATTTTTGTTTAACAAAAAAATATGCTGAATTTATTAAAGTTACATTCATGAAATTTTAAGTAAATTAATTAAAAACGAAAACCTAAACATAGTTTAGCGCAACCACCCGTATCGGCAATCACACATTTTATAATGGCGACAGCATTATTTGTGGTGTGTTATCAAAATAAGTTTTTATTGTGATTTCATTTTTTATTGTTTTTTATTGCGATATTATTGTAAGGAATTATTGTGGATTTAATTTTTCAGTACTGCAGCAAAATAAGAAAGTTAAATTTTGTTTAAAGTACATATATATTTTTGTTGTATTAGATATAACCTCAAAAAAAAGAATTTGGAAGTTTTTAACAATTTCAGTTCCAAAATTGTACTGAAATATTAAATTAAAATCGTTTTTATAAATAACATTTTAATTTAAAGAAAATTACTAATGTTAATAATCTTTTCTTTTCATTTAATTCAAATGAGGCTGAAGTATAAATACAATTTATTCGCATTATACCGTCACGCATGTGCCCATCACAATATGCGACAGTTATGGATCGCATATGATGATGCATCTAAGTGGTCCAGTGAACGCGCATAGTGCGGATAAATCGGCACGCGTGCAGATGATATTAGTAGCACACAACGCGCATTTTGTTATCTGGGTTATGTCAAAATAAAGCGTAAATATTCTAGTTTCATTCCCTGTAAATATTATAATGGACAATTCAGGGGAATTTAAGAAATTAATTAAATTTTACAAAGATGTCAGAGGTTATAATGCATGTACCGAGCGGAATTTGTTTTTTTCAAATTTTTACACAGTTTAACCTCTGAAATCTTTCTTAAATTTAATTAATTTCTTAAATTCCTCTGAGTTGTTCATTATAATATTTACAGGGAATTAAACTAGAATATTTAAGCTTTATTTTGAAATAAGTTCCAAGAAAATTGGAGGCAACGTGTTTTGAGATATTCATAAGGTTATCTTTCAAACTGAATTTTTTTCATAAATAATATTATTTAAAAAAAAAATGTTTTACTATCGTAAAATTGAGATATTATTCTTTTAAAAACAGTACACTCGACTCTCGGATCTTTTTCATTCAGTTCTTTTACACTCTCGAGCCTTTTGCAATTTTTCACCCGCACCTTTTACCTTTTACATTAAGTAAATAAAATAATAAATGACTATCAGAGTGTCAAAACATTTATTTCATGATAACTTTGATTATCTAAAGTAAATTATAACAGATCCTCCATTATGTGATTAAAATTATATTACAATTTTAATTATTATCAATGTAAATATTAAAACTAAAACATAAATACTGTCATTTATTTGCATATTTGGATATACATATTTTATTGTTTTGCGTTACCATGGCATTTGTTTTTGTAAAAGGTATGAGAGAATTTGGTCCCATAAGTGCAAAAGATCCGAGAGTCGAGTGTATTAGTGAATAAAGTTTGGCTTTAATAAATAGGAGAAATAATTATTTAAAAATTGCCTTACAATGGCAATTGTTTATGAAGGGGGTCGTTTTGAAATGGAATGCCTCTTATATTGAATAATCTGAAATTTGGTACATCTAGATGAAATGACTTTTACAAAACCACCTATGTGTCACTAATTTTTTGATTTGGTATAATAACAATGATAGATTTTAAATTTATATTAAATTTCATATTAAAATTTTTGTTTAACAAAAAAATATGCTGAATTTATTAAAGTTACATTCATGAAATTTTAAGTAAATTAATTAAAAACGAAAACCTAAACATAGTTCGATGATTCGTGTTGGTTCTGAATATTGTAAAATTTTAAAGAAATAATGTTAATTTTTATTGTCTGACATTGTTTCTTTAATAAAAGTTTTGCACAAAATCATTAAAAGAAAAAATGACAAACAAAAATTATTAAATTTATGCCTATATGGTGCATAAAAAAATTTTAATTTCTGATTTTCTACCCCTATACCCCCCTTTTTATGGGGTGTCGTCCCTTGACAGCTTTATAGGTTGACTAATAGAAAAACTGCTTAAATAGAGGCAAATTTTAATTAGGCTTTGTTAAACGGTTATATCTTTAAATCTCTTTTTCTATGAGGATTTTATTGTAAATAAAAAAATTGCTTTTATTTAATTTTTCTTATAGTGTACTTGAAACATTTTATAAGAAGAATTTGAATATGATAAATGTTAATTAAGGAATTTTTTCTTTTTTTATGAAAAATTATTTTGTTACAAATTTATGTATTTAATAATGTTGTAATATTTAAACATTTCTTTTTGTTTTAAAATTTTAAGTAGAATTTGAGTTTTCGAAATTTTAATTTATTAAATTGTCGTGCCAATTTTAAATTATCTGTTTGACTCAATTGAATGTTTGAAGAATAGTTATGTATCCTAATTTTCGAAGTTTAATAAAATGCTGAGATTGTTTTTATTGTTTTATACGTTATAACTTTGCTTCTTAGACATTGTGTATATTTTGATTATTTATTGCGTTAAAATATTTTTTTTTAATTTGTCAGCTATAATTTTTAGAGAACGAGAAATAATAAGAAATATATGTTTTATTTAAATTATATAAAAGTGAATGAGATATTTTAATTGTCGATACAGGCATTTCTTTCAATGTTTACTTCCTACTGACCTAGTCACCTGAAGTGTAACCTGATACGGTGTCGCGTAACCAAGTTCGTACACCTAATTTTAAGCATTTTCTCTATATTTTATTTCAATTATTAATTTTTGTATTTTTGAATAGTACTGCGATAGAACCTTTCAATAAAATCAATTCAGGAGTTAATGTTATTTACAATTCTAAAAAATAATTGAGCATTAAAAGCATTATAGCGTGGATCTAAAAAAAATTTGACTTTGCAAAAATTTCAAATTGAAATCCTTGAAAATCCAAATGTCTGTTATACTTGTCAACTAAACCTTTGCAGAATTATTTAAAAAAATTGGATTATTTCCATATTTATTTAAAGGATTTTTAATGATTGGAATTTTTTTAAAATTTAATTATAAACTCTGGATTTAGGAAAAAAAATCTTGTCTCTTTTTTTAAAATAAATTTTAAAAGAAGTTACTTTAGGAACGGATCATAGCTAAAATTGAGATATATGAAAGATGAAAATGATAAAAGTAATCTGAAAAATTCACAATGGAAATATTTTTGTAATATAAAATGAAAATTATATTACTAGGTTGTCATTAAATTTATAAGAGGTTCGGACTTAAGACCTTTTTTAAAACTTCCATTTCTAAAAGAAAATAGTAAAGTAGTGTATTTATACTATAGTTTTTTTTATTATTTATTAAATTGAAAGTTATTTTGATTAAAAATAGAAAACGTTAGTAGGTTGATTTATTATTTATTATTGTTTTAATTGCATAGTTATTTTAGCTTTTGTAATCAAAATAATTTGTTCTTGCTTACTTTGAGAAAAAAATAATCAATCTAATTTTTAAATAACAGTAAAGAATATTAGAGTGGATTTCTTTTGCTGTAATTGAGTTATTAGAGAATCTTGTTAATATTAGAAGTTTAGTGTTACATTCTTAATTTCAATTAATGTTAGTGATACATGTTTACTCTTTTTTTAAACTTTGAGACTTTTTTTCTTTAGTGTTGTCTTGTATTAAAGATTACTTTTAAAGTATTATTATCAAATATTCACATTTTATAAGTTAGTCAAAAGCATAATTTGATTAGAGCTTGAATGTCATTTGTTTTATTAGTAATTCATCTTGAAATTTCGATGGTTATGCAATAAAATCATAGTATTCCATATTTGTATAAGAAGGTAAATAACGGAAGGTGTGGGAATTTTGATTTTAAGAGTTACATTTAGGGGGAGTAACACCTTTGACCCGAAAAAAATTGATTTTATTTTTTTTGCTTAAACGATACTTTATGAGGTGTAGAATAGAAATTATATCATGAGAAGTAATTTCGAAGTTATTTTATTTGAAAAAAATCGAAATCTGTTAAAGGTGTCCAAGAGCGCTTCGAGTTCTTTTTAGCGCCATTGGCTATTTTTTCTTTTATCGTAGCAGCTCAAGAATACTGAAGACAGCTTCAAATTGCTCTAAAGGATGTAAATGAAGGAAATATTAATGTAGAAAGTCACTTATATGGTGCAGACATCGTAGATTAACAGTGGTTTCATTTTTCATGTTTTCACATTACATAAGTTTAAATGCGTTTTTCTCGAAATGACATTTTTCAAAACGGTGGGCAGTTTAGCCAGAACAGTTTTGATCGGATTGACTTCGGCCAAAGTTTTTTTTGTTCGTCATTTACTAATGCTTTTGAGTACGTAGCGGATTTTTTTTGGTTTTTTTTAGCAATAAATATTTTGAAAAAATTTCGCTCTAAAAATCGACTTTTTTTATCAAACAGCTGCCAAATACACAAAAATTAATATTTTTTAAATATCCTACGTACTCGAAAGCTAAATCTATCACAGATTCAGAAAAACTTTGAATTTTGGTTTTTGATTAAACGGTCTAACCAGAATATTGCCTACCGATTTACCCTGCGTAGAAAAGAGACCAACTTCGGCGCCCTCTGTAGGCAACAAATTGAAACTTTTTTAAGTAAAAATATATTTCCGTAAACTTAAAAAGTTAATAAATAAAGTCCTCGAAACTAAATTTTGTTTACTTTATTCCTGTGTCTTAAAAAAATTCATGAAAAACAGGTTCAAAAGGCACCTTAAAGGTGTCACTCCCCCTTAAGGCAGTAGTCTCCTTTAGAAGGCGAAAAATAGCGTTTTTTCAGGAATTTTTTTGAAAGGGAAGGAAATGATTCCGGTAAATGAAATTTTTGGGTGATATTCTACTGTATTTGAGCTTCAAAAATCAACTTTTATTTTTAAAAAATATTTAAATTCTTCTTAGTAACAACGATTTTTGTGGAGCGCTGCAGTCTGTATTTTTAAATCGGTGCCGGTGATGGAGGTCGTACGATGCATTTGAAACAGTCAAACCAAATTTTTTTTACTTTTTATAAGTGTATTTTCTATTTGAACTAAAAAAATACCGAAGAAATTAAAAAATTCCAAATTTTTTCGAAGTTTGAAAAAAAAGTTCACTTTTTAAAGAAAAAATTCACTTTAAGGTGCAAAAAAATAGTTTAAATAATACTTTTGTCCAACTATTTTAGTTCAAAAAGAAAATAATTTAATACTGAAGCGAAAACACTGATTTTTTTCAATCGGACAAAAATTCTTTTTGCTATCACCGGCACCGTTTTCTATGAAGTGTGAATATGAAAATACGAGAAAAAGCGATTTAAAGTTTTATGTCCAAAAAATACAATTTTTAGGATACTTACACTAATTAAATTTTAATCAGCTATTCCTGGCCCATATAGTAGTTCTTCCTCTTCCTCGAAGAACTCATATTGTCGAAGATTTTCCTCTTGTCGAGCTGTCCGAGCCTCCTTGCTCGAAAATGACGAGCGCCGGTTTTCCCTCGTTATGCGATTCGCATCGATATTATCGGCTAAATTTTTGCATTGCTGCCCGATAACAATATCGAGCAGCTACAAAGTGGTCAGTACAGATGCATAGGCCTCGTTAAAAATGCCTGCAGACAAATTTTCCGCTATTTTGACGATTTTAGAGCCGGAATTGACGTATTTTGGGTTTCAGCGCTACACAAGCGAATTGAACGCTTTGTAACAATAACAACAATAAATAATGATATGTTTTAACAAATTTACATTTAAATACACACACATACACACATATAAATCATAAAAAATAAACTGCGAATAATTACAAAATAATATAAATGTCAAACAATAATAAGGTGTATAAATTCGAAAATCATAATGATCATAGAAATAAATTAATTTTCATGAAGAGTTAAATTACAATCGAGTCAATATTGAATAAAGAATTATAAATAAAGAGAATCAAAAAGTTCAAATAATAAATATAAAATATTGCAAATATAAAATTCGAAATAAAATTATTAATCAATCAAAAACTCCAGATCATTCACTCAAGTACAGTTTTTACTTAGCTGGGAAAATCAGAGGTGAGGCGTCAGTCTCCCCCTCCTGTGGGAACTTCCTAGGATGTTTCTCGTCCATTTTTTATTAATCTTGAATAGTCCTCCTTTATTTAAATGACCATTATTTGGAGTTCAATTAAATTTTCTACGGAAGAGATCCTCAGGTTTGACTTCCCCTTTTCCTCGAAATAATCCGTCCTCCCACTTAAATTCGCCACACTAATATAATTTAAAGAAAAAGATTTACAAAAAATAAAAATACTAAATTTCTTCTTGGACATAAATGAATTAATTTAACATAAATAAAAAGGAAGCTTACCTCTCAGTGTCCCTGGCCGGCACTTTGACGCGTGGCGCGGATCGGTCCGTTGATCTGGAGTTACGATGATCAATTAATTGACCATACGCAAAATTCTACAAATCAACGGCTCACTCCCAAAAACCACTGTCTCTCCCACCAGCCAGAAGATCACGTGAGAAACCTCTTATTTCACACTTCCCTTTATGCTTTAATGTAAAGTGGAAATCAAACCAGAGAATCATTTTTTATTTTACTTCCCACAGAAGGAGATATAACGCCTCACTATGTGTGTTACTTAAAATTTAATAAATCTAAATGTATTCCTTATAGTATTCATAAAATTCTATTTAAGTTCTATATCTCATTTAATCAAATACTAAGTTTAATAAGCTATAATGTATTTTTTCCTTGTACTATGTTACTATGTACTGTATGTTATATGCACCCATGTTTTAAATTTAATGATTTACCCGTGTTTATTATATAGTTCGTTTATGATATTTAAAAGCCAAACAACAGAAAAATCAAGCTTTTCTATATTTAACCGATACCCAACCTATTAAAGGGAACTTTTGTTACTACTATTTTTGGTATTTTACTTTGTAGCAGTTCATTCTCTTCGAATTTGTAGATAATTTTATTTTTCTCATTTGTGTCGAGTAAAAATGTATCCCAAAAATATTTTTGATGTGTTCTTGATAATTGGTTATGTATTGAGATATAATATTCTATCATTTTTAAAATTTCTTGATTTAAACTTTTTCCAGATGACAGAATCTTATTTATGATAAATTCTTCTATCTCAGCATAAGTATTTGTTGAAATGATTACATCTGCATTTAACACTTGAACACTAAATTGTTCTTCTTTACTTCCTTCTTCATTCTTGATACTTAATTTTTCTTGAGTTATAGATTTAATTTGACCAGGTGGTTTTCCTTTTCTTAGTTTTGTCATAGAGTTGTCCGAATTCATATGTTCTATTAGTGAATATGAATTATCTATGATTGAGACATTTTCGTTGTTGACCTGTATAATATCTGAAAGTTTTTCACTTTTCTCGATAATTTTTTCGTTAAAATTTTTTTATCTGATTTTATCTCATTTAGTTCATGGTTAACTTTGGAATTCGAAATATAATTTTCTTGTTGTAAAACTTCGTTAATAGGAAAAGCTTGGTTGTTTAATTCGACTTCTTCCTTTTTAACTCCATTGTAAAGTTGATTCTTCCCGGATCAGGATTTTGTAAAGTGTCTTCCTTATTTTCTTCACCATCTTTAAACATTTCATTGTTCCAAAATTCTATCATTTTCTTTTCTGGAAGTTCTTCACTGATGCTGATATCTTCCTCGTTATTGGAACTGTCTATAATAGGATTCATATACACCGCTATTTGTTCTTCTTCGAAAGGCTTTTCTTTATTGTGAATGGATTTTTTGTCGCTAGATTCTTCACTTTCAATTGTAGGTTGTAGTTGAAAGATGGTTCCTGTCGATTATATAATCTTCTGTAAACTTCCTGTTGTTTGTTGTATCTTCTTTCTCTTTCACTGAGATGATAACTTCGGTCATCGTTGGTGTATGAGTTCTTTCTGGAATTAGTGTTATAATCTTGAAAATACTGATTTCTGTTGTTAAAATTTTCTCTTTCATAGCCCTGTGATGTCATGTCCGAATTTTGACCAATTTTTAATAAATAAATTAAAATTACTTAGAGGGGGATCATAAACTAAACCTAAAATAAAATGGACCGCATGACAAACTATTTTAAGAAAAATAAAATTACATTGACATGTGACGATATTAACATTATAGTGTATACTATTGAAGGCTACACAAAGACCGCCCTTGGCTCTACCATGGGCAAAATCTCTAATCGCTGGAGAATTACAGACCTGAAGCCGGCGTTCTGAAGAACATTGATTTTGTCCTGCTCCACCCAAGTCTCAGAAATGCACAGAATATCACTATCCCTGACCTCACTTTCCAAGTCAGAAAAATTCTTGAATCCGTGGATATTCCAAAAAATTAGTCTGCCACAGGAGTGGTGATTAAATAATTAAGGTGGCTGGGATGTAGAAGCGATTGCTGGGTATGGGGTTGCTCGTTGCTATTCAGCTTGTGCGAAATCCAGTCTTTTAAAAGAACCAGAACGAAGAGATTTGTCCAAAGAAGTTGAAGGATTGGGGTTTCTAATGTTCATAAATTTCTCAAGGTTCGCATTATATTTATTATTCTTCTTCGTTGAGCCAAGAGGGCGACCTACAGGCTTTGGGACAAAAGCTTGATGATTTTGAGGGGCTTGAGGTGTCGAAAAACCATTCGAAGAAGCATCCAGATTTTTGTGCAGATTCTCCGCGTGCAATGTGCTAGAACCCTTCTTAGATAAAGGTTCATTTGCTTCCTCGACGCTAATAGGTTTATCATTGACAACAATTGAATTCCTCTTCAAAGAAGCTTGGATGCCAATTGCACGAAGTTTGCTAATAAGTATCAGTATTTTTCACGTATTAATCTCTCCTCTTTAGAGAGATCATTATAAATTCTTAAATTCCTCTCGTTAATATCTTTGACTTTTGAAAAAAGTAATTTTACCCATCTAGAACCAATAAATTTTATCAGAACAGGGCGATTGCCAACAATCCTACCCAAACGAAATGCATACTCAATTGCAACGTCAGGAATTTGTATGTTGACATCAGCAAATATTTTACGTAACGCTTGAAATAAATTCCCGTTAATTTCCTCTGTATCGTCAAGATTAAAAAGAACAATGTTTTTGGCACGGTTTGAATCAATAATTAATAGCATTCTTTCCTCGTTATTCGTCATTCTGTTTCCTATAGATACCAATTGCTGAGACGAAGAAAGACTGCTGTTTCAAGTCTGATATTGACTCTTTGAGGCCGTCAATCGATGAAAACAAAAATTCCTTCTCTCTACCTCTGAAGTAGGTATATCGTTGACCATTGTGTTGACAGTGAAATGTAATTAAACGTACAAACACAAACATGTAGAATCGATTAACACTGAATAATCGTTACCAAAATGCACAGAGAAACGGGAAAAAAGTCGAGCAGAACGAGAGAGGGCAAAATTGCAGCATTGCACAAAACACAGAGCAAGTTCACAAAACACGAATGTATGGGATGCTTTCGACTATCAGCATTACAGTTTCAGCAGCTCCCCTTACACATTCCCATTGATGTACACTCCAGTCTTTTCTCCATTGACATAATTATTGATTATATTGAATAATAATCATTGTTATTCAAATTTTGTAAAGAAATAATTCTGTAGAAGAAAGGCATAACAGCATAACTGCATTTGTCATAATTTCGAGATAAATTAATTTTAATGTTCTCTCACTTCTGTCAATTCAGAAAATCAACAGATTTGTTCGGTCTTTTGCATTTAGTATTATTATTTAATATATTTTCAAAATTCGTTTATAACATTTAATAAAACACACGATTTGATATAAATTTTAATAATTTTTCATCGGAATCATGAGTTTTATTGCACTTATGTGGTTATGCAAGTTCAGTTTGTCTACACAGGTTTACAAATTAAAAACTTTTTTTTGCCAATCGAACGAAACATTTTTTTCGAAAAGTAGGTATTTTTAAAGTAAGAAAATCATAGTTTTAATTTTTTTCCCTCGTGCAGTTTTTCTGTAGCTTCAAATTTTGCATTTTCGAGGTGCGACGCCACTTAAACTTACCTGTAGGAAAATTAGCTTGTCAAAATATAATAAATGAGGTATCATTGGAAAGGTTATTAAATCACCTTTCGATCCATAGGTCACAGAATAAAATTCAACAAAAATTGAGAGAGTTACAGTCGATTAAAGATGAAATTTCATGACAATTTTGTTGATTTTTAGACATTTGAGTAACTTCTACTATTTTTTTCTACATCAAACAGGAAAGAATGTTTAGGTTTTAGTTTTTTATTGATAGACTATATCATTACACAAATTTTGAGCCCTTGTGGGCCTCGATTGGATTAAAAATGACAATTCTATACTAAATTTAGTGAACGAAACTACATTCTTCATTTTTAGTATCCCTTAAACATTTGCAGCAAAAATTCAAGTGTAATTAAATTTAGTTAAGCGCTAAAGTTACTTAAATCACTAATCAAGAGTTTCTGAAGTCGTAGATTTCGAATGGAATGTTAGTTTTGCAAATTTCAAAATGGCGGATCCAATATGGCCGAAAAGTTTTTAAAAATCGATAAAATTCGCCTCAAATTCGTTACTCGGGGGTTTTCGGGGTCGCTGATTACGAATCTGATGTCAGATTCCAAAAATTAAAAATGGCGGATCCAATCGGTGCGAATTCGATGAATTTTTAAAAAACTCGTTCACCATTATGAATTCATCATTTTTAATTTTCGAAATTTGACATCGGATTCGTAATCAGCGACCCCGCACAGGTCTCCTCAGAGGTGGGCAGGTTATTCTAAAATGTAACGCTACAAACTTGGTAGGGAGTTGTTCCAAATGACTTCCAGATTTCAAATTTTCAAACCGATAAATCGTACCTGATCCTCTTTTCGAATTATCTCTTATACAGATAGTCGGAAACTTGAAAAATTTATTATCTTAATGTGGAAGCTTTGATTCAGAAAACTGCTGATTTTTCGTTACTAAAAATTTTTTAAACAAAGATTTTATAGATAATTATGGTTCCGAATGGTCTCTTCTTCAAGAAACTTTTTCATTTTTTGAATTTGGACACGTCTGTCACATGTTAAAATGCTACATATATGAATATATATATAATTTCAGAAGCCTGCAAAAAAATAAAAATTACCATTCTCTGAGATCGAGAAGTCATTTACCGTAGCTTTTGCTGCGCTAAATCCGAATTAACATTTAACAAAAGCCTCCCATCACGTCAGGATTTTGAGAAAATTGGGGGTAAAATACCCAAAAATCATTTCTTAGTAGTTTTTGAAAATTTCTACTGGGTAAATCCGACGTGGTAGAGACTTGTCATATGAGTTAAAATAAAGCTTGAACCCTCTACTTTACGAAAATATAGCGATATTGCCAACAACAAACTAAATTAACTGTCAAAATTGATTTTTTAACAGTTGTCCTGCATACAAATTGACCTAAATACAACAATTTTAAAAAATGATTGGATTCGCTAAGAATTTGTTACTTGGGGGTTTTCGGGATCGCTGATTACGAATATGACGTCAGATTTTCAAAACTCAAAATGTTGGATCCAATATGGCAATCGACTTTTAAAAATCGATTCAATTTGCCTGAAACTCGTTACTCAAGAGGTTTCGGGGTCGCTGATTAGGAATCTGTCCACAGATTTTTTTATTTTGACATCATATTCGCAATCAGCGACCCCGAAACCCCTGAGTAATAAATTTTAAACCAATCCAATCATTTTTTAAAACCGTTGTATTTACAAAAACTAAAAAGTGATTTTTGGGACTTATAAGGGAGAGTGGGGCAAGACGGGGTAACGGCCCTATTTAACAAACGAATTAACCAATCGCGATTATTTTTTACATAATACTGCACCAAGACGATAATTTCTTGTTTACAAAACCTAAAAGCCATGAGAACAAATCTTTGATCTGTTTTACTAAAAAAACTGTTTTCGACGATTTTCTTGTGAATTTTTTACTTTTTTTAGGAGGTGTTTATTCTTTAAAAATAACAGTTAATGAACTATATAAAATTTTTTATAACTGGCAAGGGTTACAGAAGAAGGGAAGCATATGTTTTTTTCTTTGTGGAATCGTAAATTGTAGTAATTGAGGCTCCGGATCTTAAAAGGGCACACGCGCGAACACACGGCAAATAAGTTGGCCCCTGGAGATAAAATTTTGAAGTTGTTCAAAATGAATTTTAAATTATTGTTTCTTGTACAGAATTTTAAGGCGAAACTTTTTTTCTAATAACAATTTTTTATATAATTTCTCGTTTTCACGTAAATTGAAAAAAACGTGATTTTTTGAGTTAAGAAATTTTAATGAATTTTTGACTTCATCTCGTGACTACTTCGTTAAATATTAATATTTTTCTACGAAATTTACACAGAATATTCTTCAAACTATTCCAAGAGTGAAACAATATTTGGAAATTTTAAAAAAAATTGTATGTCAAGGTAAATAATTATTTAAATAATTTTGTCGGAAAAATGATTCTCCTATTTTCAATTGAAAAAGTTGAGTGACAAATTTTCGTTTTCGGAAAACTTTCAGCGACAAAAATGTTCATTAATATGTTAGGAAGTTTTTTGGAAAATATCTCGCCATTTGATAATAAATTAAAGACAATAGAACAATTTTAACATCGTCGCGCTCTGCTGTAAAATTGCAGCGTGGCGGCGCACGTGTAGCATGGCCGCCATTACAAGACCAATGCATATAGTTAGACATTGTTTACGTTTACAGCAGAGCGCGACAATGTTAAAATTGCTCTATTAACTTTAATTTATTATCAAATGGCGAGATATTTTCCAAAAAACTTCCTAACATATTAATGAACATTTTTGTCGCTGAAAGTTTTCCGAAAACGAAAATTCGTCACTCAACTTTTTCAATTGAAAATAGGAGAATCATTTTTCCGACAAAATTATTTAAATAATTATTTACTTTGACATACAATTTTTTTTTAAATTTCCAAATATTGTTTCACTCTTGGAATAGTTTGAAGAATATTGTGTGTAAATTTCGTGGAAAAATATTAATATTTAACGAAGTAGTCACGAGTTGAAGTCAAAAATTCATTAAAATTTCTTAACTTAAAAAATCACGTTTTTTTCAATTTACGTGAAAACGAGAAATTATATAAAAAATTTTTATTAGAAAAAAAGTTTCGCCTTGAAATTCTGTACAAGAAACAATAATTTAAAATTCATTTTGAACAACTTCAAAATTTTATCTCCAGGGGCCAACTTATTTGCCGTGTGTTCGCGCGTGTGCCCTTTTAAGATCCGGAGCCTCAATTAATCATTTTATTCAATTTCGTAGGTGCGGGCAAGATAGGGTAGGGAAGAGTGGGTCAAGACGGAGTACACAAATAAAGCAAAAGAAAAGAGAAATAAGGGAAGTTAAGAAAACTACTTAAATCAAGACTGAATAAAAAAAGAGTGAGCGAAAAGAAAAAAGCTTGTCAGGTTAAATCAATAATTAGCTATGGTAAAGTGGAAAATACACCTTGTCTCTATAAATTGTAATGGTTATTATTTAGACTCAAATAAAGGCTGGACTGCTTGTTCTGTCTGCGGCCAATGGGCTTTGTGCAGTTGTGCTGGTGTCTATGACGAAGATGAAGATGCAACCTTTACTTGTAAAATTTGTCGACAGAAATAGGTTGCTTTTTTAGTACCGCGCCGGTGGGGCAAGATAAGGAGATTTGCAATTTCTTCCATATTATTAATTTTATGATTTTTTAAGAAACAGTTGGCCTTTGTACGCCTTTATTACTAAAGACTGATTCCCAAAGATGGTTATTAAATAAAATAATAAAGTATATATTCGATAATTTTCGTTTTTTTTGCGCTTTAAACCCCCACGCTTTTTTGCCCTACTCTCCCCTACCCCCACTTTTCTCAAAATTATGAACATAATTAACTATAAAATCTTTGTCTAAAAAATTTTCAATAACGAAAAATCAGCAATCTTCGAAATCAAAGCTTCCACATTAAGATAATACATTTTCAAGTTTCCGACTATCTGTAAAAGAGATAATTCGAAAAGAGGATCAGGTACGATTTATCGGTTTGAAAATTTGGAATCAGGAAGTTATTTGGAACAACTCCGCACCAAGTTTGTAGCGTTACATTTTAGAATAACCTGCCCATCTCTGAGGAGACCTGTTCCCGAAAACCCCTGAGTAACGAATTTAAGACGAATATTATCAATTTTTAAAAACTTGTCCGCCATATTGCATCCGCCATTTTGAAATTTGCAAAACTAACATTGCATTCGAAATCTACGACTTCAGAAACTCTTGATTAGTGATTTTAGTAACTTTAGCGCTTAACTAAATTTAATTACTTGAATTTTTGCTGCAAATGTTTAAGAGATACTAAAAATGAAGAATGTAGTTTCGTTCACTAAATTTAGTGTAGAATTGTCATTTTTAATCCAATCGATGCCCACAAGGGCTCAAAATTTGTGTAATGATATAGTCTATCAATAAAAAACTAAAACCTAAACATTCTTTCCTGTTTGATGTAGAAAAAAATAGTAGAAGTTACTCAAATGTCTAAAAATCAACAAAATTGTCATGAAATTTCATCTTTAATCGACTGTAACTCTCTCAATTTTTGTTGAATTTTATTCTGTGACCTACGGATCGAAAGGTGATTTAATAACCTTTCCAATGATACCTTATTTATTATATTTTGACAAGCTAATTTTCCTACAGATAAGTTTAAGTGGCGTCGCACCTCGAAAATGCAAAATTTGAAGCTACAGAAAAACTGCACACGGGAAAAAAACTGAAACTATGATTTTCTTACAAAAAAATACCTACTATTCAAAAAAAAAAATGTTTCGTTCGATTGACAATTTCACTGTAAACAAGTGATATGAGTCCAACTTCAGACACTTTTAATGTCACAATTTATTTTGGTTTGATTTGTCATAATAATAAGATTTGTTCACACAAACACAAATTAAACTATTAATTCGTTAGAAAAAATTATAAGAGTTTATTTAGTTATAAAATTTATTTCTTCATAAAATGTTTTTAATTTATTGAAACGAGAAAAAATATTTACTTTACTGTTCAACTTCAAGAATATTTCAATTTATTTTTTAAAATACTTTGCAAAATTTTTTAGAATAGAAATACCCTTAAAAATAAGTACATAATTAAATTCACATTTTGTGTTATAAAAAATTTGTTCCAGTTTTATTAAAATAAATATATTTAATTTGAAGTACAAAAAATGTATTTTAAGGTAAATGTTCCTATTATGGAACACATTAAATTTTTGACCCTATTATGGAACAACGAAAAAATTAATTAAATTAATTAATTCAAATTAAAGTAGAAAATATGTTTCTCATCAATTAAAAGTGTTATTATTAGAAAGTTTGATATTTATTTTCACTATTAACTCAATTACAATAGAATTCATATTTTATTTCCTTTTTTAAAAATGTTTTCATCATGTTTGGTCAGAGATGGGACAAATGTAGACAAAAATACGAACCTTGTTAGGGGAAATACAGTGCAACTGTGAAATTCAAATTGTCATAATTATTATAAACATGACAAAATTTAATTAATGAAAATTAATTTTCTGATTATTTATAACTTCGAAATTCATAATTCAGGAACCATTTTCCCGAAAAGTTAAAAAATTGTTTTAAATCACGCATGTTTCATAATACATACATTTTATATTAAAATATCCCTATTTATGGAACGCCTGTTTCATGGTTACGTTCCACTATTTCTCAGCTGCGCATATTAATGGAACACGAATCATGTTTACTTTATTGCACTGATTTTCCACGATTTTTCACTTATTTCACTAATAAAAATGTAGTTTTTATAGTTTTACTTGATGCAAAGGTGTAAAGTGATTGTAGCATAATATTATTTATTTATCGGATCAAGTAAGTATTTCATTTTCATATACCATTATCTTAGTTCAAGTGCACCTAACCTCAAAAATCTGTTAATAAATATGCAGTGTCGTATGAAAATTTTTATTATTAATTAATTTATTGAATATTTTTTTCAGAAATGAAGGTAAATAAAAATAAAAAAATGTGGGTGTAAAATTTAAAGCTTCTGAAAAGAAAAAGAATGTAAATAATCTATTAAAATCGAAGGTGAAGAAAGTTAAAATAAAAAAAGAGCCGTTTCAGTTAAAAGTTTACAAAATAAAATCACAAAGGAGAAACAAACCAGATAAAATATTCTTCAGAAGCTTTAGAGAGAGGAATTTTAGCTGTGAAACATGGAGTTCGAAAACAACACATGCTGCTTCGAAAAGCAACAAGTGAGTGTGGACTGCCAGCTTCAACTTTGTGTAGAAAAGTGAATTGCCCAAATAAAAGTGAGAGAAGATCAGGTCCACCAACAGTTTTATCGGGAAATATTGAACATAATATAGTAAATTGGATGATTCATAGGTCGAAATCTGGATCTCCAGTTAACAAAAAGAACTTTTGGATTCTATTCAATCTTATTTAAACTTCGAAAGAAAAGAAACTCCATTTAAAGATAACAGACCGGGTCGCAGTTGGTGATGAGACCAGTATGGAATTGTGTCCAGCTACAACAAGAGTATTTGCAGAAAAAGGGTCGAAAACTGTGTATAATATTATTGATGGGTCTGGCAAAGAATGTTATACAGCATAATTTATGTTCGGCGCAGATGGAAGACGAGATCCACCAATGTTCATGTTCAAGAATAAAACAAAGATTTCCAAAAATATTCTAGAACACACACCAAGCGATTGGAGACTTGGAATATCCGAAAATGGTTGGATGACAGCAGAGAGTTTTCACAAATATTTCACTATGGTTTTTTATCCTTGGCTTACAAAAGAGGACACAAAGTTTCCTATACTTGTATATGGATGGCCATGCCTCTCACATATCGATTCCTTTATTGTCTTTTTGTAGAGAAAAACAAATTCATCTGATTTTATTATTTCCAAATTCTACTCATCTGATACAACCTCTTGATATTGCATATTTTCATCCATTGAAAAAATTTGTGAAGAGAAATGGTTCCAATCTGGAAGAGAACAAGTAATGCTTCTGAAGTAACGAAAAAAAATTTCCCAGCTGTTTTAAAATTGAAAGTAGATTCTTATAAAGATGAAGCTAAAACAGTTATTAGTGGATTTAAAAGAGCTGGATTGGTTCCTTTTAACCCTGATGCTGTCAACTGGGTAAGAATTCCTGAAGTGGGCAACAGATTTTCCAAGGTTTGCAATTTCTATAATAAACTTTATAAAAATAAAGTACTAATAAAGGGACAAACAGTCACTAAGATTTATATGAAAATATTCATTTGTTTATTTTTTATAAACAATTTAATTTTAATGTAACATTTTTTTTAAACATTTATATCTTAGAAGTGGATTATCGGATTTTGATGAAAATTTTTGGACACAATTATTGAAGGTTTGAGCTTTTTAAGAAAAATTATTTTAATGTTGAAAAAAAATTATTTATTGTAAAAAACAATTGTTAATAATAAACAAATGAATAATTAATTGTGTTCTGGACCTTTTTCGTAAAATTTTTTTTCAGAACCTTAAACTATATAAATCAAGGATTAAATAACTGAAAGAAAAAGTTGGTAGATCGAAATAGTTTATTAACTGTGAATTTTTTTGTGAGCGCGGTCGCGTTGTTACATGCGTTGCGGCTTGACGTGGAGCTCCATAAGTTCATTGCACACTCACCACGAACACAAAGTATGCTTAAAAACTGAAATACAGAATAAGTATCTAAAATTTAAGATTATTAGTAGAATTATTTTACCACATTATTGTTTATATTAGTGACAATAATATGTGAAAATAATTTTTTTATTCAGGTATTTTTAAGAAATGTAATTTATTTTCAATTAAATAAATTTTACTTTTTTAGTGTTTAACTAGTATTTTTGTTTTAATTTTCGACTAAATTTGTAAGTAAATAAATAAACATAACATAAGCAAATTTCAAATCTTTGCTTTAGACGAAATTTTACCAGTTTCAATAAAATTCCATAACAAAAATTTAAATTTTTACTTTTAACAAAAACATTTTTTATTTACTTACAAATTCAGTAGAAAATTAAAACAAAAATATAAGTTAAACACCAACAAAGTGAAATTTATTTAATTGAAAGTAAATTACATTACTTAAAAATACCTGAATAAAAAATTATTTTTACATATTATTGTCACTAATATAAACAATAATGTGGTAAAATAATTCTACTAATAATCTTAAATTTTAGATACTTATTCTGTATTTCAGTTTTTAAGAATACTTGTTGTCATGAAGGAGTATAAGGAGAAGTATGTATATGTATCCCTATTGACTGTACTTGACTGCGTAAAATGTTTATCCCGTAAAATCGCCATGCACGAAAATTGGCATACCGAAAATTTGTTCACTGATATTAGCGCCCCTACAGGAGAAAATATATACCCTCCATGCTGTTCATGATAAAAGTTTTGTTTACGTAATTTTTTTTAACTATAAAATAATAGTAATATGAATTGTTTTATAAAAAATTGCATGTCTAGTTATAAAGCAAATAAAAATGCTTCTGAAAAAAGTGTTTTTTCAAAGCACCAAGAATGATAAGTTTATTTAATATACTATTTTGTAAGGGTAAAAGTTTTTATACTTTTACCAACAGACATTTATGAATTTAATGCAAAGAATTTTTGGTTGTTTATTTGAAGTCCTATCTATTTATATAACGTATAAAACAATTTAATTCTGTTCATCTATTTTACAATACAACACTCAGAGGATCTTTTAACCTTAAATATCAATCAGCTGTCAAAGATAAAAATACTTAAAATGTAAAATTGCACTTATTTCTCCCGTTTGGCGGAGCTGTTATCAGTGAACATGAGGCTATTACTTTTCGCGTGCCTGTCAATTTTACTGCAGAGAAGTACAGTCAATATCAGGAAATTTTCCCATTGGAGATATGTCTCCTTATTCTCCTTCATGCTTGGTGTTCATGGTGAGTGTGCAATGAACTTATGGAGTTCCACGTCAAGCCGCGACGCACAGAACAACGCGACCGCGCTCACAAAAAAATTCACAGTTAATAAACTATTTCGATCTACCAACTTTTTCTTTCAGTTATTTAATCCTTGATTTATATAGTTTAAGGTTCTGAAAAAAAATTTTACGAAAAAGGTCCAGAACACAATTATTTATTTATTTGTTTATTATTAACAATTATTTTTTACAATAAATAATTTTTTTTAACATTGAAATAATTTTTCTTAAAAAGTTCAAATCTTTATTAATTGTGTCCAAAAATTTTCATCAAAATCCGATAATCCAGTTCTAAGATATAAATGTTTAAAAAAAATGTTACATTAAAATTAAATTGTTTATAAAAAATAAACAAATGAATATTTTCATATAAATCTTAGTGACTGTTTGTCCCTTTATTAGTACTTTATTTTTATAAAGTTTATTATGGAAATTGAAAACCTTGGAAAATCCGTTGCCCACTTCAGGAATTCTTACCCAACTACAATATTTTAGATAAAGGAAAGGAAAAAGTGTCAAAAAATGAAAATCAGGTACATATTGGTGATGTTTCCGTATCAAAAATTGAATATTTGGAGCATTTCGAAAGAACATTAGATCCTGGAGTGAAATTGTTATTCGAGACTAGTGAAACTGGACTATCGTGGATTGGTCCACTTGAAATGAAAGGATTGTATAATTATTGGTTAAAAATGAAAAAAGCAGCTTGTGGTATTTGAATACAATCTATTTTTGATTTATTTTAATGATATTTTGAATAATTAATTTAATAATCAACGTTAATAATTTTTACAATATAGTTATATAAATCGTTTCGTATTGAAACTAAATGTCAACGTGATCGATTTTTTTAAAACAGATTTTTATTCATATAATTAAAGTTTATAAATTTGTTACGTTCACCTTCTTTAAGTTTGGGATGTTTGTGTTTGCAAACATTACCTGTAAAGGTAAAGTGATCAAAACAAACAGTCCCAAACTAAAGAATGAAACATTTGGAGAGGTCTAAGCTCCTATTGTCCCGAGCGGCGACAACGCCTTGGGAAAAACCCAAGAGCATCTGGCGAACAGTGAGGAAAAACCCGTGACGTCAGTCACGGACGTCGGCCAGTTTCCGCGTTGCCTGTACGACCAACGCAAAGCGCTTAATTTTAGTTTTACCTTTTAATATTTTACTTTTATCTTCGATTTCTTTTATTTTTTTTGTTTGATCAAATAGTTTGTTAACTTTATTATTCTTAGTATCGTTGTTTTTTTATTCTCCTTAATAGTATCAATTTTAACGTTATTAATTAAGGAAATGACTTTTACTTCTTAATATTACAAGTAATATTATTATTGGTATTTGTTCTTAATATTATTAATACTCTTGTTATCAATAATAATATTATTATCAATTAATATTAATATTATTTTATTATTAATGTTACTATTTACATTATAAAAAATAAAAATATTAATAGGGGAGAGTCGGTAGTGGCGAGACACGCTTTGTTTTTTTTGGGTAGGACTCATATTTTCATGAATATTTGGTCTGCTTTTGTGCAGACAGACTAGTGATACTATCTTTTACAAATTTACATAATATAGATAGCATATGTCTTAAAAAAAAAAGTTATTACCGAATTTCAAAAATGTCCCGCGACTACCGACGTTCAAAAACGTCGGTAGTGGCGAGACATTACTTTAAATCGCAAATTTTTCAATTACAATGTCTTTTACGGCTTTCAATTTCAAAGCATTTGGGTTCCTTTGTGTCCCTTTTAAATTGATTACGTTTCTTACATCTAAAAAAAGAGTTAAGATTATTATTTTTATTATTACGGATTATTTGAAAATACATACGCAACTTTAAGATTAGGTTATTGTTATGCAAAATATTGCTGACAAAACTTAAAAAAAATAATACCGAAGTCATTTAGAAATGTACTATTTTATTAGATTTAAACAAGCAGTGTCCGGACACTGCCGACAATAAGTGTCTCGCCATTGCCGAAACAGTGATTTACAGTAATAACGATCTACAATTGTGTCTATCGGACTATTATGCATAATGTTCTAGGAATTTTGAAGGAATCTTACATACTAATAACTTAAAATATTTGCCTCTAACCAAAATTTGAAAAGTTTAATTTTATAAACACTTTTTCATACGAAGAATAAAACTTTAAAACTTGCTTAAAACTATTGACAGCATTATAGTGACAGATTTTACATCCAGAAAGTGTGTATCATATAAAAAAGCTTCAACAGAATAAAACTTTACTTTTACACCAAAAAAAGCAACACTGTCAACTCAGCTGTTTGAAATATCGCAGTGTCTCGCTATACCCGCTGTCTCGCCACTGCCGACAACGCCCTATTATTATTGCTAACAAGCAGCGACGGATCAAGGCCTTAGCGGGCCTGAAGCACATACAAATTTTGGGGCCCCCTTTATAATTTTTTACATAAAAGGATTATGTTCCAAACTATTTATATAAATTTTTTATATTCTTTAATTTCCTACATTATGTTATAAGTATCAAGAAAAAAGTGTTTTCAATCAAGAATGAAGGAACCAAAAAATAATGTTTTGTATTTTTTATTAAATTAATATAATTTCTATAACTTATTAGTTAAAGCTATTAATTTTAATAGTATTAAAGAGTATAAACAAACTATATACTGAGAAACGAAACAGTTGCAACAATCGATTATATTTAAACAGCTCTGTATTTAAATGTACACTTTTCTGGCTTTTTTCGAGGCAAAATCTTTTATGATATCATCATAATTTATGTCATCTAAACTTTCGCGTTCAATGTGCATTACAGAAAGAGCATCCAGTCTGTTTTGACCCATTCTAGACCTCAAATATGTTTTTACTCGTTTCAAGGCAGAAAATGATCTTTCTGCAGATGCATTTGATAATGGAATTGTTAAAAAAATTTCAATAAGTGTAACAATGTTTGGAAATGTACTCCTAATGTTTTGCGCAAGATCTAATTTTTTGAAAATTTCATGGACTTTTGAATCTTCACATAAGACTTTAAAATGCTTAAATTCTTGGTCTAAGTGATTCGGTTCAATATCATCATGATACGTTTCGCGTATTTTTGATAAAGATTCTTCAATCTCTTCTTCTTTATTTGTAAAAAAGCAATTGAAGCATTTTATTACTTCAGAATATGATGACAATCGACGTCTCAATTCAGCAGTCAATCCATCACACATCACATAAAAAACATTAATTTTGAAATTTTCCCTTCCAGTCAAGAAAGTTTCATTTTGTCTAATTTCATCAAAGAAGGCCTTTCTTTTCCTAGTTCTCTTTTTTTCATTTTGATATTGAACTTCCTTAATATCCAATAATATTTTGGTTTCATTTTCGATTTTATCAAAGGTACTTCTCATTTCCTCTATAAAAAGTAGTAATGATTCTAAAAGCTGTACGCCGTACGTTAAATTTAAATTTGGATTTTCCAGAGCTTTGCTTGTCGCATTAATCCGTTCAAGCAATTTGTCCCATACAATTGTTAGAAAGAAAGTTTCAAATATTTCCATATTTTTAAATAAACCTAAAGCTACGCTGCGAGCAAGTGTTTTTTCATTCAAGTCACTTGAAAAATTAAATAAAACATCTTGAATCAAACCATATTCTTTCTTCAAAACACTCACTGCATCGTGTCTGGCAGACCATCGACCACCACTTAATTGTTTAGGGACTGTCTTACAATTTTCTTTTAATATATTCCATTTATGAGTTGACGCTGAAAAAAATGTAAATATTTTTTGAACAAAATCAAAGTAAATCACGACTTGCAAACATGATTCACAAGCAAAATTTAGCACCAAATTAAGTGAGTGGTTTGTACATGGTACATAAAAAGCTGTAGGACTCAAATTTTTAATCCTTGCTTGCAAACCATGATATTTGCCTGACATATTTGCAGCGTTATCTTAACTTTGACCTCGACAATTTGCAATATCTAGATCTAGTTCCTTTAACTTTTTTAATACAACTTCTTGCAAATTTTTAGCACTGTGACTTTCAATTTTAAGGAAACCCATAAATCTTTCTTTTATTTCGTTTTTGTGAATGTATCTTATTACAAAAGTCAGTTGATCGCAGTGACTAATATCAGGTGTGGAATCTACTATAATCGAAAAATACTTGGCTGATTTAATCTCGTCAACAAAAGTGTTAATCAATTTATCTCTCAACAGTAGTATAAACTCATCACATATTTGATGTGATAAATAGCTTGTACAACCTTTTCCTTGATTTCCATATCTACGAAGATGTTCCTCTAAAAACTCATCAAATTCAGATAGATATGTAAGACAACTTAAATAATTGCCTTTATGTTGACTCTTTAAATTTTCATCAGATCCTCGGAAAGCTAAGCCTTGTTTAGAGAGAAACTTAATAGTAGCAAGTACGCGCAAAAGAAATTTACTCCAATATTTTTCTTCAACACTAATTTGTTGTTGCAGTTTAGTGTCTAATACTCCAAATTCAGAAGACCTGGTTATTAACGTTACAGTCGCAGCCAAATGAGACTTACTTTCCTCATGATTTTTAAGAGTTCTGGAAATATTTCTCCAATCATTAAAACCACAACTACTAGTAAGAGAGCAGGTTACGTCTGTAGAAAACAATTTACACGGATAACAGTATAAAGATTTTGTACTTAAGTCGTAAATAAGCCATTCTCTTTTTTCTTTTCCGCCATTGGATTTTAATCGATAAAAATCAGAAGTTTTTAATGCTCTAGTATAAGTGCGATTAGCATCTTGATATGTTTGTTCTAAATCTTTAACATCAATGGAGTCGCTATTTGGTTTATTCTTAATCACAAGATTTAAAAATTCCTTATTTTTAATAATTGTTGCACTCCACTCAGAAATTTTAGGAATTTCGTCTACAAGTTTATTCTCAACACTAGTTTCATTTTGGTTTTTTATTTCATTTTCTTTGTCGTCCTCATTATGATCTTCTTTCAAATTAATATCAAGACTGTCAGAAATTAGAAGACCATCAGTTTTATTACTACAATTTTGCAAACAAGAATCAGACTGATCACTGTTTGTTTTAAAAGTGGAATCGATTTCGGTTTTCTTATTTAAATCCAATGTAACATCTTCATCAGTTTTGGAGTTAAAGAAGTTTGTTATTTTAGGTAGTTTGTTTACTGATTCTTCTTAAATTTTTCTTTTTTTCCGTTTTTCCGAACCTGATGCATGTTTATAATTCATCTTTCATATAATGGCTAAAATTAAAAAACATTTACGAAATAACTTTAAACTACTTATGACTTCATTTATATTCTATATAAATAGGTGATTCTCCAAATAGATTTATTTTTGTTAAATAGAATAAAAAAAATAAAATTTAAAATCTTAATGCCCTAAAGCATTAAATTATATTAAGGTCTTTAATATTAAACATTTCTGTACCTTAATCATGAAGTATTATAACTATTAAAAAAATTTTAAAGTTAAAAAAACAAGAGGTTAAAATTTATTGCAGGTACTTTTTTCAACATATTAAGAAATTCTATATCATTCAAATTTTAAAATTAAGTTTAAGAAAATAAGTTTTTTTGATTAACAAAAATGAACTTTTTGAGAAGAAAATTTATTAAAAATGATTTCAAATTAATTTTTTAATTTAAATTTCACTGACAAAATTTCTAGATTTATTTTTTACTAACACAATGGAAACAATTGATAGTTTATTTAATAATTTTAACCTGAAACAAGACACTATGAAAAAGTCAGAGAAATGACGATTTTTCTTATTTTATTTAATAGGAACCAAAGGACAAAATTAAATTTCCTTTTGTAAAAAACGTAAAAGTCCCATTTTTTTAATATTGTGTAGAAATGTTTTACAACCTTATATATTTAAGAAAATATTGATTTTGCACTGGCTTTTAAGTTATAATTACTTTTTTTAAGTGTTGAGGGAATGAAAAGTAGTCATGAGACACACGAATTAACCTAGCATTTTGAGTTAAAATTTATGAGAAAGTACATTAAATAATAAAAATATACATTTGTTTCTTGTGGGATTTTTATAAAAAATAGTAAACTAATGGAATATGCATTGACAATTTGATTAATTATTATAAATATTGAGAAAAACGCGAGGACATGCAAAATAAATATATTTGGAGAATCACCCATTAATTAATAATTACTCACGTTGAAATTTTATAACTGATGCAGACAGATGTAATGCAAATAACAAATGACGAAAGAGACAACAGCCAAATCAGTTATAGGGAAAAACGCATTGTTTTATTCTATCAATAACTATGTCTACGTAACTTGTTAATAATTATTTATTTACTTTTTGATTTAACCTTACTTCTGGGATCGGGGAATGTACTATAGCATATGTTATTGTAGTGAGAACTCGCCGTGAACCTTAAGCTTCGATCACATGCATGTTCTGCACCAGGGTTGTGTAGTCACGATTGTTACAAAATCCCACACTTCACATCGTACAGTGGTTAGTCAGAAATAGAGTATCGTCATTCTTGAGAGAAATATAATATGCCCAACATTTTAAGCATGGGATAGAAAAGGATGCAAGTAAAAAAAATTATTAATAATTTTTTAAAATTTTGTCCTCAGCAGCGGGCCCCATGGGGGTACGGGCCCTGAAGCACGTGCTTCATGGTTGTTCCGTCTCTGCTAACAAGAGTATTAATAATATTAAGAACAAAAACCAATAATAATATTACTTGTAATATTATTATTGGTATTTGTTCTTAATATTATTAATACTCTTGTTAGCAATAATAATATTATTATCAATTAATATTAATATTATTTTATTATTAATGTTACTATTTATATTATAATACTGCTTTTTTCCATCACTATCACTATTTCTATAATAATAATAATAATAATAATAATAATAATAATAATAATAATAATAATAATAATAATAATAATAATAATAATAATAATAATAATAATAATAACAATTATTATTATTATTATTATTATTCGTATTATTAGTATTATGATTATTTTCTTAGATATGTATCGGGCCATGGTGCAGAAGTTGTGGCCAGAGTGGGAGCGTCTCGTACGCTGATTGGCTCTTGCACTTGGGGAAAGGATTAGTTATCTTTATTTTAAACGTTTGAATATTTTGTGGCTTGTGACAGCCCGTGACAACCAGCTCTAGGGGACAGTGCTCAAAACCTTGTTCAGGTTCGAGTGCCCGACACCTAGGGTAGAACGGGTCTTCGGAAACGCGAACATTGCTTGGGTTCTTTTTTCTCGAACGACACCGATCCGCTCTGTGCACGGTGACTGCTCATGTCAGCCAGGTTCGACTGCGTCAAGAGACGCCGTCCAGGAAAGGCAACTCGCGCGCGTGCCCATCGAAGGATCCTCCGGGAACATAACGCTGAACTCGAGGCGTACCTTGCCTACGACCCGGAGCACCCTCAGCCACCGTCATCGTCGTCTAGGTTTTTTATGGAGTTGGTCCGTGGACACCTTCTGACTAGGGATCCTTGTCGCAGGCCACAACGGGAACAACTTTGTGGCGCACTGACGTTACCGGCTCTGAGATACACATCGGTTCGGGCCCCGTCCACCACCGCAGCCGTTGCGCGTCCTACTAACGTACAACGTCCGCGCTCCTCCGAGCCTCTCTCCAGGCCACCTCTTGCCTCACCCCGGGACGTGGTACCGGTATTGCCAACCAGCCGTCGACAAGGGCAACAGTTCGAGGAACTTTTCGGCCTCAGCCCGAAAAAAGGTCAAGCCCCGTTGGTGACACCCTCACGCCTCGCATCCGCTCTGACTCAGTACTCACCCGACACGCTCTTCATCCCCGTCGGCCTCTCCCCCGAAGCATTCTCGCCGGATAAACGCTCTCCCTCTGTAACGTTGGCGTCCACCTCGCGCAGGCGTCTACGTTTCGAGCCCTATTAGCTCTTAACTGCTCTCAATCGGCCTTTTTCAGGGCCACCAAAGATTTTTTGCGTAAGGATAATTTTCCTATTTACTTGCTCAGCGAACTACTTCGCCTCGCCTTTGAGCCAGTCACTACCCACGACACAGTGACCAATATCAAATTGGCGCCCAACATGGGTCCACAACTTTTTTTTGGATCCTGATGGATGTCAGGATGGATACCCCTACAACAGAATGTTTTTCATGCCTCACCGAGCTAACAGCTGGCCCATGCCTGTAAACCTCTCTTTCTTCTCCACTTCCGGGAGTGAACATCAAAACCCGGTGGCGCTCAACAATTTTTCTGCACATTCAGCTATACACAATTCTCCACACTCACCCGGCCCAAGCCAGGGCCACACCATCGCTTCAATTAGGTGCCATTTTTTTAAACAGAAATGGGCCATGTGTTATATCGTCATGCCACTTAATCCCCACTAAAAAGGGAGCATTGGCCAAATTCGCGCCCTTTCTTGGTCTGTACAAGGGCCACGCAATTTCTCCTGTCAGGGGCCATTTCTTGAAACAGAAATGGGCCAAGAATTTTTTCGTCATGCATAACAAAAATTTGTGCATGACAAACACGTCAACTTACCGCACATCTTTAATTACTAAGGAAGACGCTGACGGTCATCATCTCTCTATTCCGTTTCTCTTTTAAATTTAGTATATTCCTTCTCTTCAAGTTGATTACGAACCTGGCATCTTCATCTCCTCCTACTACTTTGCCCCGACCAGGGCCACTACAGACACGTTCATCAAAATATCTCGGATGAAATATTTTTGTTATTCTAGTATGCGACTGAAAAAGTTCATACGAACTCTTCCATCTTATCCTCACAACAAACTTAATGTCGGACGACATTGAGTTTTGGAAAAAAGATTTCTTGCTCACACGGCATCGACAAGAGCCACGTCCCGACGGAGACCCGCTTTTTCCACGCACGCCTACAACAGCAGATCTTTTTCCAATCGATCCCAGCAGGGACGAATTCACAAGGACCGTCATCGGAGACTGAAAAAGACCCCCATGACTTAGAACACGACGATGTCTTGCCCAGAATTAAAATCACGCTTAAAATGTTAAAATTGCAGTATCCATCTACTGAGACCATTGCGAGAAAATATGTCCCGAACAGGGCCATCTCTAACAATCGTCTGTCCTATCATAGACTTCCTTCCCACAAGGAACAGTATCGGCCCCAGCAGGGTCCGACTTATTTGCAATCGCGTCTGGTAACCTCGTGACTGAAAAGTTCCCTCGTTTCCACGACTTAGTGTAGATCACCAACTGCTAGAATATTTTCGCCCTTTTTTCGCCTGCGGAAAATTTCTCGAATTTCTTTTTCTGAATAAGAAAACAAACAGAAAGAATATTTCCCAATTAACATCGCTTTATCTATGAACTCCAAGAAGGATGATCGGTTTCCGGAAACACCATTATCGACGCTACGAAGGAAGAACGCAGATACCGGATTCACCCCTGAATACTTACTTTTCGAAAGAGAAATCAAACGCCCCGGAGAGGTTGGCTTGCATCTAGAACAACAACCCGAACCGGAACCGGAACCAGCTGCTCGACGCGAAGAAGAGGCCAACCGACGCCAACAACGCTACCAGCAGAAGTATGCTGGATCCGCATCTGATCCACTGTTCCAAGTTGGTGATTTCGTCTATGCACGGAATCACAAATTGTCGAATGCTGCCGAGCGCTACAACGCGAACCTGGATTTAGCCCTAACAGGGCCATACCGAATCATTGAAGTGGCGTCATCGGAAGTGTACTGGATCCAGAAGGAAGAAGGACCGCACAAAGTTCACCACTCGCAACTTGTCGCCGACCCTCGAGAAGAAAGAATGCCGGTTCAGGAACAACAAAGACTGAACGGGGCCATTCTAGAACCAGTAACCGCTGTTTCGGAGGAAATAGCCAAAGAAGGCGTTAACCCTGTCCCTGGTGGGACAGCAACGACGGGTTTACATGCAGCTGAACAAGCTCATACGAATCCAGAAACCACACCCTTGGTCATCTCAGAGGAGATACCCGTCAAAACGGTACCTGCGTCTGAAGAAGCCGCTGTACGAGGAGAAGAGCAGCCCTGTGAACCACCACCTAGTGTTATCTCAGGAGAGATAACTGAAGCCGATCCTTATGTGGCTGAAAGAGCTCAAACAGGAGAGGAAAACGACAAGAAAGATCCAGCTGATAACGTCCGGAGACGTTATCCCCGTCGACCACCAGGGGCTGTCAACTATAGAGACGCGCGTCAATACGCGCCAAGGAGGAAGAAGCTAGATTAACAACTCGCCATTTCGTGGTCGAAACTATTAACGGTATCGCCCGGAACCATAGAAGATGACCCCTCTCTAAATGGGGCCAATTGTTACGTTTACCTTTTTTAAATTTGGGATGTTTGTGTTTGCAAACATTACCTGTAAGGTAAAGTGATCAAAACAAACAGTCCCAAACTAAAGAATGAAACATTTGGAGAGGTCTAAGCTCCAGTGTCCCGAGCGGCGACAACGCCTTTGGAAAAACCCAAGAGCATCTGGCGCACGGTGAGGAAAACCCCGTGACGTCAGTCACGGACGTCGGCCAGTTTACCGACTGTTTTATATTGAAAAATAAAGAATTAATTATTTAGATGTTTAAATATTATTAAATTTACTATTTTCTTAACCCTTGCAAGTTTCTTGGTTTGAACAGCACTAATTGTAAGGTTTTCCTATTCTCCTAATTCGTCGATACATTCAAAGATAGAACCCACCTGGTTACACCAATTTAATTATTGCATTCTGTTGTTATTCCGGGACAAGTTTTTTAAACGAATAAAACAAAGTTTAGGGTAACGAGAATCTTCCATCAACAATTTTTCTATGAAGTTCAATACCGATTTAAATACAACTGCTGACAATTTTGACAAACTAGTTTCATATCTAACGGCGTAACCAGGGGTGTTATTTAGCAAATACAAAACTTTCTTATAAAATGTCGTTTGAATTCTTTCGATTTCCTCGAGATACATGAGGCCCCAAATAATCACACCATACAATAAAAAGCTTGTAACTAAGCTATTAAACAATTTACTTACAGGCTCCCAGGTATCCAAGTTTAATCTATTTACAAGAGCAATGGTCAATCCCAGAGCAATGTTAGCCTTGGTACTCGCAGAACTAGTGGCGGCAGCAAAAGTAGCTGAATTTGAAAACAAGACACCCAGATATTCGTAATTCGAGACTATATCCACCTTTTGGTCTTTCCCGAGCATAAATGGACCTAATCTTTTGTTGTAAACATGACCCCCTTTCCTGAAAATAACTATTTTTTTTTTTTTTTTTTTTTTTTTTGCTTAGGGACTTTTGGGAAATCTGCCTACTGATACCTTGGATTCCGCACTCCAAGGTTATGTGGGGTTGGTACAATGAAACAAAAGGAAATATTAAAAAAAAAGATAAATACATAAATGTTATAATAAATTTAATAAACTGGCGACCTACTACCAGCCCGACCCACTAAAACCCGTAACCCTTCTTCTGGAGCCCTTTACCCTCCCTCGGAACTGTCGCAAGACTTTAGCCTTCGAGGGTGGCGCTCCAACTCTGTCGCTAATGCGACCTTCTCCCTTTCTCTGCGGTCCTCCTGCGTCCGAAGTTAAAAAAAATGATTAAAACTATTACAAAGTCCAAGCGGAATTCACAGCACAAAAATAATAAAAAAAAAAAAACAAATATTTTAAGAAGTGTAAAAAGTCAAAAGACAAAATTGTAAACGGATATAAAAAAGAAAAGAAAAAAAAAGTAAACACGTATATAATGTTGAAAAGATAAAACTGTTTAAAGACGAATAAAAAACACAAAACAAATTAAACAAAAAGAAATGTATAAGGACAAATAAATCACAAAATAAATTAATAAAAAACAAACAAACAAATTAAAAGCTGTTTAAATCACATTTTTTGGCTCCTTTTAATACTTCTTATTTGCTTTTAGTTCTTGCGAGAGTCTTCTTCGCCTCCTCAAGGGCCGTCCTGAAGACTCCGCATCCTCCGCTGCCTGCAATATGGGTGGTTGACACCTTATTGCCAATCTTTTCCTTGCACAAAAAGCAACTTGAGTTGTTTTTACAGTTGGAGAACCTGTGACCGGCCTCACCGCACTTAAAGCACGCAGCCGATCTGTCCTCCTTCTGGCATTTGGCTCCATAATGGCCGTATCCCAGGCATCGATGACACCGGACGACCATTACTCTTCTTTTGATTGGGCAACACATAAAACCAATTTTTACGTGTCCCAATTTCTCCAGCCTGTTCGCCTCTTCCAGGTTGGTGACTACAACCGCGAGCTTCATCCCTCGGCGGTTGGGTCCTAAGACCGTCACTCTCCTGTTTACTGGCTTACCCATTGCTTCAGACAACACTTGTTGCACCTCAGCTTCTTGGGTAAGGCAATCCAAATCACGGATCTCGAGTGTAACTCTTCGATCCAATGACTGCACCTTACCCATGCTTCCAACCGCCTTGGTGACCTCAGCGGTGAAAGCGTCCTTATCGGAGTCTCCTCTGAACTTAATTAGAAGGTCCCCCTTGTTTGTAGCTTTTGCTGCTACTATTCTCGTATGACTGTCCTCTGGGTTGACCTCTTTGCGAAGCTTACCCAGAACGTCAGCATACGTCAATCCTTCACCGACTCGGATTAGAACTGTGGATCTTTTTGACCCAATTCTTTCCAATTGAGGAATCTTTGAATCTGGTACTTCCGTTTCCATTGGAGGAGCTTCCTCCTTCTTCCTCTTATCGGTTTTGGTTCGAGTCTCTTCTGGACTGTCACCCTCTCTCTTCCGTTTCTGAGCATCTCTTAAGACGCTTTTGAGATTACGCCTATAGAAACGCTCTCTCTCTTTCTTACGGTCCTTGCGGTTGCATTCCGCACCGCTCAGAACGCATGCCAAATCGAAGTCCGACTCATCGGCCGCGGCATGCTTTGCCCTTGCCTCCTTTAGCAGGACGTCGATGACCTTGAGTCCATCCTTTACCGTCCTATTGACGGTCTTCTGAATGTCGCAAGATTTTATCATCTTTGCGACCTCCAACTCCATTTTTTCGAGACAAGTCGCCTCCTCCTTTCTGAGCCGCAAGCATGTCTCGCGAGTCTCTTCTATCGCCTCGTCGTCTACTTCTGAGTGGATAGCGCTATGAACGGTTTTTCCGCTACTGCAGTTTGACACACTCAGAAGGCTCGACGTGCTTCCTTTCCTCGTTTGATTATTTTCCACGATGTTCTGTGGATCTACCCTTTCCACGATCACTCGTGGCACTGCAAGAAATTGTGCGCCCCCACAATCCGCGCGCACTTGAGCATCGGTCCTGGGACCGATGGTGAGATTTCCCGTTTCCGGCCTGCTCACATGGGGTACCTTCTCAGAATTTTTTGAATTCATTTTTCTTGCTGTTTGGTTGTCCTTTAGTTGAAAGCCCCGCCACCACGACAAGGTCTACCGAACATATCCATGATGTCAATCATGTCTGGCAGTGGATATGCATCCACTTCTCCCAGCACATCGAAGACATCGATGAGACATCGATTCAAGGTCATTTTCCTCGCAATATTTTTTTAAGCATTTAAAATTTTTTGCATCTCTACTCTTGAATCGGCCAGTATCGCTATGTCATGCGCGTAGGCAAGCAATAATATTTCCACCAGGTGGTTTAATGCAACCCCTCTAATACCCTCACGCTTTAAAAACTCTTCCAGATCTGCGATAAAACAAGCGAATAATAATGGGCTCATTACTTCTCCCTGTAATACCCCCCTTGTGACCGATATTTGTTTTGAAGTGCCAAAAGAGTTTCTGACAGCGACACTGGCTTTTCCATATAAATTGTTTAATAAATTGATCATTTTACTTCCAGTTTCCAATTTAAAGAGCTTTTCCCAGAGCAAATTGTGCCTAACTGAAGGGAAGGCACTTCGAAAATCTACAAAGAGGACAAATAATTTTCCTCTGTCCAAACTCAGGCAGCTCTGAATCATGGAATTAAGCACAAATATATTGTCTGTACAACCTCTTTTTTTTCTGAATCCCGCCTGCCATTCAGGCAGAAGGCTCTGCGATTCGAGCCACCTTCCCAATCTGTCCGTTAAAATCTGCATAAAGATTTTAATGATGGAATTCATTAGGGCAATGGGTCTGTAATTCGCCGGGTCCGACTTATCACCCTTCTTATATATCATTTTCATTAAGGCATCCGTCCAAGAGTCAGGGACCTCTTCTTTACTTATTACTTTATTAAATAAATTTAAAATATAATTGATCCCAGACTCTGGAAGGTTTTTAAAGAATTCATAAGATAGACCATCTAAACCCGGCGACTTACCGTCCCTACACTTTCTTAAACTCCAACAGATCTCTACTTGCATGATTTCCGAATCCAGGATGGGTTACTAGTTGTTATGTGGGGACTGGATGTGTTAATGATTGATGGGAATGCTAATTGAAAAAAGTCATACCATACGTCCAGGTCTATCAAGTCTGGCAATTGAGATTTAAAACGAAATTTATTAATTGTTTTTCAAAAGGTGGAGAAGTCTGTCGTAGCTCTTATTTGCTTTATAACTATATTTTTATATTCAATTTTTTTAATTCTTTGTATCTTTTTAAATTCCTTTCTTTTTTTAATATATTCCTCCACCAGTTCTGCAGCGTTAAAATTACAATTTTTACATTTATTGAGCAAATTCTTAACATATTTTTTAAGTTTTGTGAAGTCTGTATCAAACCAAGGTTTAGAGACATTCTTTTTAAATTTTGTATTAATCTTCATACCCACATCCTCCGCACTCCTACACATATTCTGAATTAAGTTATTTGACAAAGAGTTGTTATCCATTTACTGGTCTAAATTACTCAAGGACGCGTTGACCTTTAATTCGAAATCTCCACTCAATTCTTTTTTTCATTTATACAACAGCGCAGCGTTATTTATTTCCTTTCCAGTTGCCTTAACTAATAATTCGATTCTAACAGAGAAATGATCTGAATTTGTGGGGATACAATTAACCTTGAAATCAGATACCTTATCTAAAGCAATTAAATTTGACCACGCAAAGTCAATCTTTGCGTCTATTAAGTCAATCTAAGCCTCTATTACTTAGATATGTAAAGTTAGAAGGGTTATCGCTCATTGTCCTGCCGTTCAATAACACAAAACCATTGCTATCCATGACCGGGACGAGTTTTTTTCCCCTACTGTCTAGTATTAAATCAAAATTGAGGGTCCCAATCAAAGAACCGGTTATAATTTTTTTAAGCTCAAAATGATTGCCCTATAAATCACAAATTAAACTGTTTTTAATCCCAATTTTTCGAGAAACATTTTAGTAATCTTTGTGCAAATACGAAATGTTTTCAAGAAATTAAAATTTTAAATTCTTTTTTGATTTAGAGATCGAGAATTTTAAGTCTCAAAAACTTATAACCGGTTCTTTGATTGGGACCCTCAATTATGTCTTTTGTTGCTAATTAATAAATTTTCTGGTAATAATTCTGATGCTAATTGATTTAAGTTTGCAACTCTGGAATTGAAATCCCCCCCAATATAAAATGGCAAGTCTGGGTATTTTACTAACAAATCCGAAATAATGCAGTCAAGTAAATCCAAAAATGAATCGAAATCTTCGCTCGGGGAAACGTAAACAAAGCCAACTATAAAACCTATTTCATTACTTACTAATTTACAAAAAATACAATCCTTATTGATGATCAGAGTCTCTTTCTTATATTTACATTTGGGAAATGCCACGAGTAAGCCCCCTCTATTGAGCTGAAGAACGTAACGTTAAAAACTTAACAAAATTAAAAACGTGATTATTAGTGTTTTACCAGTCTATATTTAAATTTGTTGCAATTTTAATCACTATCAGTCGAAAGAAAGTCAGAAAAGGAGTCAGAAACTGTTTTAGTAGTTTCATTAGAGGTTGCGGCAAGGGGTGAAAAGTAACTCTGAAATTTTAATTTGGCGTTTTTTAATGTTTAGCGATTCTTTTAGGGTTTATTGTAATTAGTGTTTCTTTCGAGCGACACCATCCGAGAAACGAACCAAAAAACAATATTCTTTTTGTTTTGATAACCAGCCAACCGATCGATTTCTCCGATCAAACGAGAAGTTCATTCTCAATATTAAAATCATATTCTTTGTATTGAAAATAAATGAATAAAATTATATATTATTGTAAACTCAAATAGTAATTAGATATATGCATATGTTATATTATTTATAAATAATGGGATTTAATTTTTGAAAAATTCTTTATATAACTTTTTATAACTTGTTATTAATATTATTAATTATATTATTAATTTATTATTTTATAATTAATTTTTTTAATTTATTAATAAAAATAATAATAATAATGAGTAAATAATAAGTTATAGATTAATAATAAATAATTATTTATTATTAATTTATAACTTATTATTTTTCACTGTACAAAGCATTAATTTACTTCTTATGTTAATGTTATTTTTTTATAAAATAACAGAGTCTAGCGTTCAGAAATTTCGGGAATTTAGTTAGACCAGAAAAAAGTCGGAAAATTACAGTGAATTTTTTAAAATATTCGCTACTTCGTTAAAATTTATAAAAAATTTGAGTATAAATTAACTTTTTATAATAATCTTAATTAACTAAAATAAATTTAATTATATTTTTTTAAAGAATTAACAACAAAGAATTGGAATATTTTTGGTTATTAAATTTGTTTAAAAATAGGTTATTTCTATATTTTTTAGCTGTCAGTTATGGGAAAGTCGAGAAGTTCAGTACATAATTAACACAGCCCCACAAAAAAAGAAAAGTACCCTGTGCGAAAGTCCACAGTACCATACCCCTATGTATTTTGATGCGCTGAACGCGAATCCGAAGTCAGATTTGCTCCATCACGTCAGGATTTTTTTCTAACCTCAAAAAACATGTCAGATTTTATGTAATTTATGTAAAATACAAAATTTTTTAAAAATTAATTAGATTTGTCTCAAACTTGTTTCTCGGGGGTTTTTAAGATCGCTGATTACGAATCTGCAGTCAGTTTTTAAAAATTCAAAATGGCGGATCCAATATGGCGGACAAATTAAAAAAATTTGTTGGATTTTAACTTTACTTGGTATATAGGGGTTTTCGTGGTCGCTGACTACAGATTTGCAGTCAGATTTTAAAAATTCAATATGGCGGATTTAATATGGCGGTCATTTTTTTGAAAATTGATTTATTTTGCTTTAAAATGGGTACTCAGTGGTTTTTCGGATCACTGATAGCAAATCTTCGATTAGATTTTGAAATATCAATATGTCCGTTTGAAAATAATAATATGTCTGTTTATGGTAACGGACTCGTTTATCTTCGAAAGACCTGTGCAGTGATTTTCTTTTTAAGTTTACTCTTCCTGGAACAATATCCCTTTTTAGCATCCAACAATAATCAGCCATCATATTTACGTCCCATCTGCCTTAATATCTGCTCTTCATTTCATTAATATCTTGATGAAAGCGTTCTCCCTGCTCCTCGCTGTACTCTCCTAAATTTTTGGGAAAGTAACTTAGATGTGAATGTAGGAAACGGAGCTTCAAACTCATCAAGCATCCCAATTTTTGAAAGTTTTTCATCATATTATTCACTATTAGTTCCCAATTCATCTTTTACTAGTTTGCGAATTTGAGGACAACAAAAATTCCTTCCTTAAATTTAGCATCAGATATCTCTGGAAATTTTTGTTCCAGGTACTTGAAACATTTTCCTTCTTTATCTAAAGACTTTACAAACTATTATTATGTCCTAGTAGGCCTGCGTCCAAGAGAAAAGTATTCTGCAATTGTTGAATTGAACTTTATCCAAAAATTATGCCTAATTCTCTAGAAATGTTCCTAGATGTCGTCTCGATAAATACACTTTAATTTAGGCATTCAGGTTACCAAAAATCTGCATTTCCTGCTGCATAAATGTTTACCAACAAACTTTTCGAAACTTTTAAATTCACTGACTCCCAAAATGCTTGCATATCAAGTCATATTGAACCAGTTGTTAAAAATTTTTAAAGTCTGATTTGAAATTTGTGATCAGCGATCCGAAAAACCACTAAGTACCCATTTTAAAGCAAAATTAATCAATTTTCGAAAAAATGACCGCCATATTGAATTTTTAAAATCTGACTGCAAATCTGTAGTCAGCGACCCCGAAAACCCCTATATACCAAGTAAAGTTGAAATCCAACAAATTTTTTTAATTTGTCCGCCATATTGGATCCGCCATTTTGAATTTTTAAAAACTGACTGCAGATTCGTACTCAGCGATCTTAAAAACCCCCGAGAAACAAGTTTGAGACAAATCTAATTAATTTTTAAAATATTTTGTATTTTACATAAATTACATAAAATCTGACATGTTTTTTGAGGTTAGAAAAAAATCCTGACGTGATGGAGCAAATCTGACTTCGGATTCGGGTTCAGCGCATCAAAATACATTTAATCGTCATAAGTACACTACCGTCGGGAATTATCGGTACGGCTGCAAGAGCACGGCCCAAAAACATACCAATCTATAAATCACGATTTTTTTGTAAATACAAATGTCAGAAAATTAACAAATATACCATTCGAAAGATTATTAAATTATACGATTAATGATACATAACTGAAAATTTTAATAATTTATACAAAGATTGCAGCAATCGACAAATTTGCTAAAAAAATTTAAAAAATAAAATTTTTTTGGAAATTTTTTCAACCCCTCACATTTTTTCTACAATTTTAAAAAAAATGTGTGGGAGTTGAAAAAATTTCAACAAAAAAATTAATTTTTTAATTTTTTTTGTCAAATTTGTCGATTGCTGCAATCTTTGTATAAATTATTAAAATTTTCAGTTATGTATCATTAATAGTAGAATTTAATAATCTTTCGAATGGTATATTTGTTAATTTTTTGACTTTTGTATTTACAAAAATATCGTGATTTATAGATTGGTATGTTTTTAGACCGTGCGCGTGCAGCCGTACCGATAATTCCCGACGGTAGTGTAAGTTTGAATTATATTCTATATTAAATATGATTTTTCCTTAAATCGTCCTTTTTTCATTTTCTGTCTGAATTTTTCAAAATTAATTATCAAAGTCGAAAACTTCCCCTCTTTTGGTGTAATTTTTGACTTTGATAATTAATTTTTAAAAATCCAGCTAGAAAATAAAAAAAGGGCGATTTAGGGAAAAATAATATTTAATAGAGAATATAAAACAATCTTTCTTATGGCGATTAGATGTTTCTATGGGCGTAAATATCAATCCGCGTTTTAGGAAACATATCAATATAGGTATATAGGTATATCATATAGGTCAATATGAGAAGTTGGAGATGTTGGACATGGCGGACCATAACAGGTTGCTCCGTTTGCGTGGTACAGTAAGAATCAAGGTGAGGAACAAAAATATAAAATGTCAATTACTCTTATTGTTTACTATTATATTTATTATTTGTTTATTTGTTTATTATTGTTATTATATCTATTATTATTTATTATTATACTTTTTAAAAAAAGTTTTATATAAAAATTTTTTTAAACAAAATTATTTTAAATACCAAGATTAATTTTTTTATAGACAATTTGAAAATTATTACACTGGGAATAATATTGACACATTTAGAAAAATTAAATTTTAATGGATAATTTTTTTCTTTATTCTTTATCAACTATAGTTTATTCCTAAAAAGACTATATTTATAAAAAAAATTTGGTTTTTTTATTTCTAATGATTTAAAATTTCATTTTTACTGCCTGCAGGTCGTGATGGTAACACATAAGAGTAAGAGAGTCTGAAAATTTAAATTAAATGTTTTTTCTCCCTTACTCTCATTGCTCCTGCCTGCGCAGGCAGTCAGGCAGTAGAGGTGAGAGAGCAGAGCTATGGGTAAAATAATTCTTCATATCTATTTAAAATACAAAACGCCAAATAGGTTCATAAAACCTATTTAAAATGGAAAATGATTTTATTTATGTCAAATGAGAATTACGTTAAATGACATTAATGCCAAATGAAATTGATGTCAAATGAATTTTATAAAAATTAAAATTTACGTTAAATGAATTTTATGTCAAAAGAAATTTATGTTAAATGATTTTTATGTCAATAGAAATTTATGTTACATAATTTTTATGTCAAATGGGAATTAAGTTATCTGAGTTTTATGTAACATAATATTTCTGTTTAATGAATTCTAAGACAAATGATATTGTTACGTCGTAACAATTTTATTTTGAATTTAAGATTTTCTTTGAAAGTGCTTAAAGAAAGTATATAACAGTAAAACCTATAATATTGAAAAAACAGATGTTCATTTATGAAGATTTTTACTTTTTAAAAGCAGTTTGTAAATACTTCACTCGAATTTTTACAACTAAATCCTAAAATAACTTCACTACTCACGTACACACAACAATAGTAAAAAGGATAGAAGCCATTAAGGTATTAGTCGCGTAAAATGGTTTTCGTCAGATTTTTTTCAAATTTTGCATACTTATTCCTGAAGTATTTATCTACAGAATAAGTCCAATTTCATTAATTTTGACCGTTTCAAAGCTTTAAAAAATGAATTCAAAGTTCATACATTTTGTATGGAGGGAGCACCCAATGCATGTATTGCATTTGTTTCATTATTATTTATATGATAACTAGTCGTCAGATTTTGAAATAAAACTACCAAAGTATTCAATTAGGTGAAACAAATGAATAGAAAAAACATGACATTTTTTGACCGCACCAAACTATAAATATATTGACAGAAAGTTAAAAAAATAACTAAATTATACGAATTTTTATATACGAACGAATAGAGTAGGGAGTTAAACTGTCTCTCTCACTCTCATTGCCCCACTCTAGTAAGCGTCCCGGTAAACTTTTGGCCAGAGCCAGCAGCGCGACTACTACCTTAAACCCTCTAAATGAGTTTATTACTGGTCGCCCAAACTACGGTCCCATTCATTTAAATTACCTGGGACAAACTCAATGTAAAAAAGGGCATATTTCGGTTTTTCCAGAAATCTGTGACGTCAAGTGAAGGAGTGTCTACGAACCTCCTCTTTTCTTAATTTTAACCAATAATTGCACTTTTAACCCCCACTATTTTACATAGCACCTCTTGAAGTTGTGTGACGAGAGAAATAGGGATGAAATGAAACATTAGAATAAAATCAGACAATCGCGTGTAATTTTAAATCAATACATTTCACAAAATCTTATCACTCACGTATAAGTCTAAATTCAAATTGCTCTTTCTCTATTTCTAAAATTATGTTTATGTGTAAGGTGTTTATCTTTTTAAAATATATGTATTAAATGTATATTAGTGCATATTTATTCATTTATAATACCTGCATGAACCATCCAACAAACAGATATTTATGTTAAATGGTTCTTGTGTGCAATGAAATTTATGTCAAATAATGTGCATATTATGTGAATTTTAAGTTAAGTAGTTTTATATCAAATAACTATTTGGTCAAAAAAGATTTCGGGAATAAGCATGCGTCTCATTTTTTTGTACAAGAAGTATTCTAGAAAATATATAAAACATGCTGATATGGTGTAGATTTTTCAAGAAAATTTAATAAAAAAATATTTTTGAATTTTAAAAATTATTTTTCTGTTCAAAAGATTGTTTCAAATTTTTTAAATATTTTGTTCTAACTTTGACGACCCGCATTTTCAAAGAAAAAAATTATACGTTAATGACTATAAATTATCCTCATTTTGTAAAAAATGACCTTTAAAATAAGCTTAGTATCATTAAAAAGTGTTCATTACATTAGAAATTATTCAAATTTTTGTAAAACATTGAAAATTATTATTTTTTAAAAATATCTAAATAAAATACTGGCAAAATTACTTCTTCAATGAATGAATTATAAAAATGTTATAAATTTTTAAAAACAACACTTTTAGCAAATTTTTTAAAATCTTTGCCATGGACAATACAATGCATTTTTATTTTAAAAATGTCTAAAATCGCCTAAAATTTATTACTCGGGGGTTTTCGGGGTCGCTGATTACGAATATGATGTCGGTTTTTCAAAATCTAAAATGGCGGATTCAATATGGCAGACATTTTTTAAAAAATTTTGGATTCGCTTGAAAATTATCATTCGGAGGTTTTCGGGGTCGCTGATGACGAATCCGATGTCCATTTTGAATTTTGAAAAACTGACATAGAAATGTCCACCATATTGGATCCTCAATTTTTAATTTTAAAATACTGACATCGGATTCATCATCAGCGACCCCGAAAACCTCCTAATGATAATTTTCAAGCGAATCCAAAATTAAAAAAAAAAATGTCCGCCATATTGGATCCGCCATTTTGAATTCTGAAAAACCGACATCAGATTCGTAATCAGCGACCCCAAAAACCCCCGAGTAACAAATTTCAGGTAATTTTGATTAATTTTTAAAAAGCCGTCCGCCATATTGGATCCGCCATTTTGAATTTCGAAATACCGACATCATATTCGTAATCAGCGACCCCGAAAACCCCTGAGTAACAAGTTTCAGACAAATTTGACGATTTTTTATTTTTGGCAATCTGGGCACATTAAGTGTTTTTCAGCCGGCAGTTAAGGGGTTAAATAGATATGAAGAACCATTTTACCCAGCTCTGCTCTCTCACCTCTACTGCCTGCCTGCGCAGGCAGGAGCAATGAGAGTAAAGGAGCATTCAGACCTCTGCAGGCTGCCTGTGAGACGCATGCATATCCCCTAATCGCCAAGTCGTCGAATGATCAAATAGTCGAATGCCAAGTAATCGAATGGACAAAACGTCGAATGCTAAAAAAATCGAATGGACAAAACGTCGAATGCTAAAAACATCGAATTGTCAATACGTCGAATGTTCAAAACGTCGAATTATCAATTTGTCGAATGTTAAAAACATCGAATCGTCAATACGACGAATTCTCAATTCGTCGAATGTTCAATACGTCGAATGTTCAAAACGTCGAATGATAAAAATGTCAAATTCTAAAAACATCAAATCGTCATTTAGTCGAATGCTAAAAACATCGAATCTTCATTTAATCGAATGCTAAAAACATCGAATTCTCAATTCGTCGAATGTTCAAAACGTCGAATGCTCAAAACGTCGAATGTTTAAAACGTCGAATGCTCAAAACGTCGAATCGTCATTTAGTCGAATGGTAAAACCATCGAATAGTCCATTCGTCGAATGCTCAAATAGTCGAAACGCCATCTGTTCGAATTATTAAGAAGTAGAATGGTAAATTTGTCGAATGTTCAAAACATCGAATCGTCATTTAGTCAAATGCTAAAGACATCGAATCTTCATTTAATCGAAAGCTAAAAACATCGAATCGTCAACATGTCGAATGTTCAAAACGTCGAATTATCAATTTGTCGAATGCTCAAAACATCAAATTGTTAATTTTTCGAATGCTTAAATCATCGAATTTTCCATTCGTCGAATGTTTAAAACGTCGAATGATCGAAACGTCGAATGCTAAAAACATCGAATTCTCAAATCGTCGAATGCTCAAATAGTCGAAACGCCATCTGTTCGAAATGTCAAGTAGTAAAATGGTAAAGTAGTCGAATGGTAAAGTAGTCAAAACGCCATCTGTTCGAATTGCCAAGTAGTAGAATGGTAAAGTAGTCGAATGATCAAAACGTTAAATGATAAAAACGTCGAATGCTCAGAACATCGAACTGTTAATTCGTCGAATGCTCAAAACGTCGAATGATAAAAACGTCGAATGCTAAAAACATCGAATCGTCAAAAGTTCGAAAAAGTTCTTTGTCTTCAGTAGACATTAACTTAAAACAAAGAACTTTTTCGAACTTTTGACGATTCGACGTTTTTATCATTCGACGTTTTGATCATTCGAGTACTTTACCATTCTACTACTTGGCAATTCAAACAGATGGCGTTTCGACTACTTTACCATTCTACTACTTGACATTTCGAACAGATGGCGTTTCGACTATTTGAGCATTCGACGATTTGAGAATTCGATGTTTTTAGCATTCGACGTTTTGTCCATTCGATTTCTTTGGCATTCGACTATTTTATCATTCGGCAATTAGGAGATATGCATGCGTTTTATATTGAGCTATCGGTTTGATATGTTTCGTAAAACGCGGATTGATATTTACGCCCATAGAAACATCTTATCGTCATAAGAAAGATTGTTTTATATTCTCTATTAAATATTATTTTTCCCTAAATCGCCCTTTTTTTCATTTTCTGTCTGGATTTTTAAAAATTAATTATCAAAGTCAAAAATTACACCAAAAGAGGGGAAGTTTTCGACTTTGATAACTAATATTGAAAAATTCAGACAGAAAATGAAAAAAGGGCGATTTAAGGAAAAATCATATTTAATAGAGAATATAATTCAAACTTACTTATGACCATTAGATGTTTCTAGGAGCGTAAATATGAATCCGTGTTTTACAAAACAAAGCAACAGCTCAATCTAGGACATGGCCGACCATAACAGGTTGCACCGTTTTCGTATTGAAAGTGTTTACGCTATAGTAATTTAGGGACGTAGATGATCAACAAAAATAATAACTTTAATTATGGAAGATTTTGACTATATCAGCAATTAGTGACATCAATTAGACGTCAATTGAACTCTTTGGTTTAGAGTCAGGTGTTATTCTTAAGATAATTATTCCGATATGGTTATCGGTATATAATTATATTTTTGAATTTAATTTTTGATCTGAAAAAATAAGCTGCGCGAACGACTGCACTGTGCATCTGTGAGGACTCGAACCCCAGTTAATAGCTGCCTTTCGCGGGACTAACGCATACCAATGCACCATGCCAACACAGCCTGGACGTTCACGTTTCTTATAATCTCAGATCAAGCCCATACACTAGTCGAAGAGCTGTATAGTTAATGTAGGAAATTATTTGCTGATTAAGAATTTTAATTAATTGCTGATATTAATTAATTGCGTGCAGTCGTTCACGCAGCTTATTTTTTCAGATCAAAAATCAAATTCAAAAATATAATTATTTACCGACAACCATATCGGAATAATTATCTTAAGAATAACACCTGACTCTAAACCAAAGAGTTCAATTGACGTCTAATAGATGTCACTAATTGCTGATATAGTCGAAATCTTCCTTAATTAAAATTCTTAATCAGCAAATAATTTCCTACATTAAAAATAATAACTTATTACTTTTATTATTTAATATTACATAAATAATTATATTTATTTGTTTATTTATCTATTATTATTTAATATTATTCTTATTTTTTAGAAATGTTATAATGGAAAAGTATAAAAAAAAGTCATGTAAATTTTTTATGAAAATATTATTAAACATAATTTTTGTCATAAAATTGGATCTTTTTTTATGAAAAAAGTCCTTTTTCCGAAACACAGAGGTACTCAGAATTTATTTCCAATTACGAAAACCATTTTTGTCTTGAAAAAAAGACGTTGATGTTTGCAAATTTTTTCTAACAATTTTTTAAGTCGATTATTAAATTTTCGTCTTTTTTTAACACATTAGAGTAGAGGGGGGTAATGTAGTGCACTGGCTTTATTGACTAAACGAATGAATTGAATTACTTGCCGTTGGTCTCATAGGGTTAAGGTATCAAATAATAGTGATGTATATCATTTTGGCTTTATTGTGCTTCTTCTAAAAGAAGTTGTGGCGTCACTTCAAAAACACTAGATTTCGAAACCATATTTCCGTTTTTTTAGTGACTTGAAAAAAATGTGAGGCTCGTTAAAAAAGTATCAGAAAAGTGATTTTTCCATGTAAAATTTACTTCTGAACACAAATTTAGTATTGTTTTGACGTTTAATTTTGTTTTTATTGAGATATTGAAGTCAACGTGAAAAAAGTGCTTGGGGGCATTGTAGTGCATGGGGTTGGGGGCAATGTAGTGCAATTATACAGAGTACCGTAAGTATGTATTATTTAACCATGTTTGCTTTTTGCAAATTTTTGCAGTTTTCTTTTAGTTTTATCTAACACAGGACCAAAGAAATCTCTAGTTTATAGTGCTATCCACGAGATGAGATGATACCATGCAAAGTCTTAATTTGTCTCGGTTTTTACATGCAAAGTCTCGTCTTGTGGGCATCACTACTAGTTTATAGTTTTTTAAGTTTCTTATGTTCCTAATATTATATCTAATAAAATAAAATCGTTCATGAAATATTCTCTGCTTTTTATTTCACTAAGAAAGTGGTGCACTACATTGCCCCACAAATTTTAGAATGTCGAAAAAAAGTGCCTTCAGTTTTTTAGATATAGAAAAGCTCCATCTACATCTACAAAAAAATAATGTACACCATAAATGTAGCTAGAAGCATTGCCTTTCCAACGAGTCCTTATTGATCAAAATTGGTTAAAAATTGCGACCACAGGAGTCTTCGAAAGAAAAGTGCACTACATTACCCCCTTCTACTCTACTGCTTTTTTATTAAAAAAGGCATGTTTTGAAATTTATTTTTCTAAATAATTTCATATCATAATTTTTATTGATGAAAAATAAAAAATACAGAAAAATTAAGATCAAATTTTGATCAGAAATTAAATAAATAAACAAATAATTTTCCATATAGAAAAATTGAATAACAATGTTATTTTTAGAATTTTTAGTTTAAAAACAAAGATTTTTTTCAAAACAATACTTTTTTAGGTAATTATGAAAATCATCGATTTCATTTGGAATTTTTTTATGGATTTAAAAACATATTTTCTACCAAATTACACGTGTGTTTCAAAATCCACCAATTTTTAAGAAAAATGAAAATTGAAAAAGGGTCAAAATATTTTCTGTCTGCTTTTATTTTATGACCGTTGAATTCCTTACAAAGAATTACTTTAAAACTAATTTTGTGGAATATTTAAATTATATTTTTCTTATACCTACTTAAAAATATCAATAATAAAAATAACAATAAAAAATTAAAAAAATTATGCACTTTATAATTTTTTATTATTTATTTTTTTTATTTGATAAATTTATGTTTAATAATATTTTCATAAAAAATTTTCCTTTACTGTTTTAATACTTTTTCATGATAATATGTTTAAAAAGTAAGTATAATAATAAATAATAATAGATATAATAACAATAATTGTGACGTGGAGATTAACTGATGAATCAAATTAATATATTGAAATATTCAATTTAAAACATTTGCATCGAATCCCGTCCAAGAAAACACTCTGCTACTCGCAACTCCACAGCTTCCGCAAAACACAAAATCTCATCGGGGAATTCTTCCAAGACGATGCCGTGATGCAAACCGGTCAACTGAACAACGAACAACCAACGAACTGTTCGAACTCGACCGTTGAGACGCTACCAATTTTCTATACTCTTTGGCACTCTCCTCCGGTCCACAATGAGCGCAAACATATTAAAACACAGATTTAACAAACAATAACAATTTATTAATAATACTCAAAACTCGAAATAATTAACAACTACAAAATCAATAAATCATATTCTCAACTATAACTCTCGACTCTGACACTCGTCAAAACCGCGTCACGACTTCTCGGAAATTCGCAAATAAGTGTCGAACCATCTATCGAAATCGTTTCCTTGTTTTTCCTTCGCAATTTTCGGAAGAACCCTTCTTCTTATCCCCACGGAACGGCACCTGAAAGAAACCTGGAAAGGGTCGCTGACCATGTGACGTACGCTGACCGTTAATCATGCGCAAAATCATTTAAATTCTGATTTCACGAAAACCACAGATCCTCACACGCTGATACGAAAGAAATATAGAAAAGACTTGACAACAAACAAGACAGACCTTTGATAAGAAAGAGACAAACAAACGATTCTCCAAACTCGGAAAATACTTTTCCTACACATTGCAAATTAGGCCGAGTACACGGAAAAAAATTTAGTGCATCATTTGCGCTGCCTATAGTACAGCTGTTGTACCAGTAGTTCGGCGCACTGTTATCTTGTTTTGGCGCGTCAGATGCACGAAAATGGGACGTATGTTATCCGTATAGGTGTAGTATATCGTCTGCTCTATTAAATAATGCAGAGGGCTCACCAAAAGGGTGCCCCTGCTGTCACAAAACGGTACGTCTGCTATACTAAGCGCTAGGACAACATTCGTCCTGCGGTTTGGTATAGCTCGTGCATTAGTAGGAACGACTGGTGCACCAAAATTTTTTCCGTGTAAGTAACGAAACACTTCGTTACAATACCCCTCCCTAGGCCAATATTACTCTCAGTAATATTGCCGATAAAAATAAAAAACAAAAACGGAAATATTACATAAGAAAAATAACATCTAACCAAAATAAACACAACTCTGTCTTCACTACAGGTTTGACAACTTGACATGTTACACAACATTTCTGTCAACTCAAAGTATTTTATACACATTCTAAAATACAAAATAATTTCAACACAAAAATTCTATACCCTCAATTCGAAATACTCAATTTTTAAATCGAGATTTAGTTGCCTCAATGCAACTTACTTTACTTCGAAATAAACTCTAATCTCTTCACAACACTAAACACAATAATTAAGTCTCTTCTCTTAATCAATTTTCAAAACTACAAAAACAACTTAGTCTCTTTCTCGATCTCCTCTCTTCTCTAACCCTCTCTCTCTCTTTAACCCTTGGGCGGGCAAGCGGGGTCCACTGGACCCCGCGAGTATGTATTTTTCAAATTTCTCCGAATCCGTATGAAAGAATGAGTTTATCCTAGAAATTCTGTTAAAAATACTAAAAATACATCCAAATACTTTTACAGTTTTCATATTTCAATTGTACATGATGCTACATGGATGATTAAACTTTTTACCGGCACGAACGGGCAAGCGGGGTCCAGTGGACCCCGCATTGTCATAAGCATAAAATTGCAATAACGTACACGGTAAAAAATATACTATGTGGACTACAGTACCACTTAGTGGAATAGACCAAATTTACAAATTGTAAACAAATAACAAAATAGTAATTAGTTTATAATCTTTAACGTCCGAGATCCTTTATAAATTAAGGCAAATTGAACGAAAAATTGCAAATTGCATTTGAAATTAAAATTTTCTATTTTTACAATTTAGAATTTCTTCAGAAAACATAATTTTAAAGACATTTCCAAGTTGTTTTCATGCAAAGACTTAATAGATTATTAATCTAGGGATGTTACAGTATATTTTAAGCCAATAAAGAAAAAATCGACAAACAAAAAATGCCAAATAGGTATAACCCCGTAAGCGTTTTTGAAGCGGGGTCCAATGGACCCCGCTTGCCCGCTTACGTACTTTTTTTAGCTTGCCCGCCCAAGGGTTAACCCCCTCGTCTCTCTCTCTCCTCTCTCTCCCTCTCTCTCTTAAACCCTCTCGTCTCTCACTCCTCTCTCTTTCTCTTAAACCCTCTCGTCTCTCTCTCCTCTCTCCTTCCCTTTAAACCCTCTCGTCTCTCTCTCAAACACAAAAAACACCCACAAACGCTGATAACTCTCCCAGGGATCTGATTACCCGGACGCTGATCGTAACACAAATTGAAAGACAGGAATGGATCCTTCACACTGATTTCCCTCACAAAATCAAGTAATGACTCTTTAGATTTACGCCACATTAATTTAGAGTTGGTAACGTCACTCGAATTTTCTCTCACTATACTCATAATGATATTAGAGTGAGTACCCACAACTCAAAATTTTCCCGAAAATTCACCTCAACAACAGCACAAATATAATTTGGTCATCACCCACACGGAGTTCTCCTCATGGTGATTGGAACACTCCATAAAGACCAAACTACACAAATTCTCTCTCCCTCATAGTTGAAACAGCTGATAGTTAACACACATTAACCATTTCACTTCAACCGCTGAACTTCGAAAAGGGGGGGGGGGTATCAATTATCCAATTCTTTATAAGTTCTCACAGAAGCGCTGATCGAAAACCTCATTTTCTACTAAGCAAAAGAAATGGAAATTGATATTAACACACTCTCTTATCTCCCACATTAGAATCGTCAACACAATAATGACTTCTCCAAAGAGTCATACTCGAACACATGAGAATCCAATTATATTAAAGATTAGACTCTCCTCAAAGACCAAATAACCCTTAACACACTCAGTACAATAAAACTATCTTCCTCTTGTGAACCACGACCGAGCCAGTTTTACTCAAAACTCTTCACTACCCCTGACAGAACTCTCTCAACAAGACGCTGACCGTGATTGCTTTGTAAAGATACACTTTCCTGATAGATAATATTCCTTCTGTTCCCGGTGATCGCTCTTGAGTGGAACATTTACTGAAAAACCGGTAACAACAGGAAAATTAAGAAATAATTTCTGTTTGGATTCCACTAAACTCAGGAAAGTTGCCATTCTATTCAGATATGTAACTCTTTTAACCACAAATCGGTATTGCGGAGCAACTCTCCCCACTGATAAATATTAATACGAGCCACAAACGATTTAATCGTTTACAATGTGAATCTATGACAAAGAACGACAAACTCTTCACATTGCAACGACAGGCCTCAAAAATTCACGAACACAATAACTCAACTCAAGACAGCTCAACACATCTTACGATTAGTTATTTTTCCCGGAACACGAACAAATCAGGGAAAATAATTATCATCCGAAATAACACAAACTAAGTTCTCTCTAAAACTCTAAATAATTATCGTAATGATTATTTATTTCCCGCAACTCACATTTCTGAGGAAAAATAACTATCAGAAACACATTTTTCCCGAAACACATTAAGCAGGGGAAACTATCTTAATCCACTGAAAACTCAATCAAAATTTTCCCAACTCAACTCTCTCACATGACGCTTTATATTTGGTGGCTTGACCCACGCGGATAATTTTCAGTGACAAATTTTTCCCTCCATCCTCGAGGGGGAACGCGTAAACAATTACGTCACGCGGGAAAATCCGGCAACACACCCTTTTACCGCGTTGATCAAAAATTGATAATTAACGACAAAAGAAATTCAAATCTCCATTCTTATTCTTAAACGCTGATAGCAAGATGAGAATAATAGAAATTTCAAAATTCTATTCTACAACGCTGACAGAAAAAGGGAAACTCATAAAAAATTTTTAAAATCTCATTTTCCAAAACGCTGATAACCAAATGAGAATAATAGAAAATTTCAAACTCCCAACTCTTCACTCTGGACGCTGATCGCAAAAATGAAATTTATCGAAGTCGCTAATAATCACTCACTAATCAAGCACCAAATTTTAAACCGCGCTTTTCAATACCGCGTCTCCAGTTGACGAACACAGGGGGGGGACTAGCGTCGCTTCACTATCCTCGCACTTCCATGTACAAAAGTAAAATTTCTCCAAATTAAAATCATGAATTCTATCTAGTCGCTGATAACAAAAAATAATGTATGCAAAACCATTGATTGTAGACGATCTTTACGAAATTTATGATCTTGACTATTCCTACACTACTAGTCAGAATAGTCAATTTAAAAATCAATTAAAATTTCGTAAATTTCTCCTGAGAATGCACTCTCGAAATATTATTTCGCTTGGAAACTCTATACACTGGAAAATTGACGTTCGAGATGAAGACGCCAGTCAGCTGCACAAGTGACTCACTTTGCCGCCAATATCCTCCCGCCTGATGACGCCGCGTCGAAGTACGCGTCCACCAAAAAAAACCGTTGGAAACATACTCTATTTCCTAATTCAACAAAGAATACACAAAATAGATCACGTTCGAAATCAAGAATTTGTAGGACGCTGAAATTCACTATTCTTGATTATGCGGACGCTGATCGACACGAACGAAAAATTCACTATCTTCTTGCTCAGCACACACATTCACTATAAGTTCTTTGGTTTGGAAATCCTGGCGTGGCCCGTTGTAACGCTGACATTGCCAAGATCGTTTTTGGTTAAATCTTAGCTTGGTCCAATTGTAACAATGCCATCGCAGATCGAAGTTGTCAGAAGAACTTGGAGCAGCCCCACGTTGGGCGCTATTTGTGACGTGGAGATTAACTGATGAATCAAATTAATATATTGAAATATTCAATTTAAAACATTTGCATCGAATCCCGTCCAAGAAAACACTCTGCTACTCGCAACTCCACAGCTTCCGCAAAACACAAAATCTCATCGGGGAATTCTTCCAAGACGATGCCGTGATGCAAACCGGTCAACTGAACAACGAACAACCAACGAACTATTCGAACTCGACCGTTGAGACGCTACCAATTTTCTATACTCTTTGGCACTCTCCTCCGGTCCACAATGAACGCAAACACATTAAAACATAGAATTAACAAACAATAACAATTTATTAATAAAACTCAAAACTCGAAATAATTAACAACTACAAAATCAATAAATCATATTCTCAACTATAACTCTCGACTCTGACACTCGTCAAAACCGCGTCACAACTTCTAGGAAACCCGCAAGTAAGTGTCGAACCATCTGATTGTCCCCAAAGGCTTTTCCGCTATCAAAATCGTTTCCTTGTTTTTCCTTTGCAATTTTCGAAAGAACCTTTCTTCTTATCCCCACGGAACGGCACGCTGATACGAAAGAAATATAGAAAAGACTTGACAACAAACAAGACAGACCTTTAATAAGAAAGAGACAAACAAACGATTCTCCAAACTCGGAAAATACTTTTCATACACATTGCAAATTAGGCCGAGTAAGTAACGAAACACTTCGTTACATAATAAATAATAATAAATAATAACAAATAATAAATATAATAGTAAACAATAAGAGTAATTGATATTTAATATTTTTGTTCACGTTCATTCCTACTGTACTACGCAAACGGTGCAACCTGATATAGTCGGCCATGACTAACCTCCCATATTGAGCTGTCAGTTGGCTATGTTTTGTAAAACGCGGATTGATATTCACGCTTACAGAAACATCTAATCGTCATAAGAAAACTTGTTTTATATTCACTATTAAATATTATTTTTCCTTAAGTCGCCCTTTTTTCATTTTCAATCTGGATTTTTTTAAATTAATTATCAAAGTCAAAAAATTTCACCTAGAGAGGTGAAACGAGGGGAAAAGAGTGGAAGTTGAGGAGAAATCGCTGGCTACGCCTATGCGTACTTTTAGATATTTCCCACCGAGCAGCGTCCTTAACGGTGTTCGATGGTTTCTCTGTTCACAGGCACGTGAAATTGGTAAGCAATCATTTTCTAACAAATGTTTCTCTGTTCAAAGGGACTTTTTATAAAATCTGCTAACGAACCGTCGTCACAAATCTTCTTAATTACCTAAATCTGAAAGATTTTTTTAATCTATGCAGAAACGCGATTGCAGAATTGGAAATACTGCAGCAATGTAATGACAGGTGGAAATACGAAAATTACAACTATTTGCCATTAGAGGGCAGAAGTATGCAGAGAGCGCAAAGACTCACCTGTCAATATGATTAGCATTACATTGCTGTCATATTTCCAAATCTGCAACCGCGTTTCTCCATGGATTTACAAAATCTTTTGAATTCAGATAATTAAAAACATTTGTGACGACGGTTCTTTAGCAGATTTTGTAAAAAGTGACTGTGAACGGAGAAACGTTTGTAAGAAAATGATTGTTTACCAATTTTACGTGCCTGTATGTGAACAGAGAAATCATCACACACCGTTAAATAATAATTGTAATTTTAATTACACTTCTTAAAGTGCAATAAACTATGCTATTACTTTATGATTGATTTTAATTACTTTCTTATCCATTCATCTTTTATGAAATATTTTATTATCTTCAAAAAGTGGTTTAGAGCAACAAATTATTAAAAAGTTTCTGTGAAAAACTGCATAGAAATTTTGTTGTCTTGAAATTCAATTTTCGGGTACTATATTTTTTTTTCAATTCATAACAACACTATAAAAATTGTGTTCCTGGTTTTAAAAACTTATATAGTTAATCTGTATATCATTAATTTTTTAAATAATAATCTTTACACACTTCAAACACCAATTTTACAGTAGCGTTTTACGCATGACATAAACTTATGTCACAACTTTCATGGCATGATTTGCGTGGCGTCGCGAAAAAACGTCACGAAAATAATACCATGCGCTCATGACATGTTTTACGTGTCATACATTTTCGTAAGGGCTTAAAAAGAAAATTTCATCTAAAGTACTTTTAACAGAGAAAAGTATATTAAAGTGTGTTTTCCTTTGACTTTTAAGTTTTTCGTGTCTCCTGTAAAATTTAAAAAAACCGAGTTGAGCCCTTTCCGAAATTCACGATTCAATTATACGTGTATTTTTTAAATAGGATTATTAATGTCGATTCCATATTAGAGTATGTTTTGTGTTTTAGAAATTGTAGCTGTTTCAAATTCAACTGAATGTGGTGAAGATGCATCGAGTTTGCAGTAACGGGGAGATGATCAGTTCTACTGCAAAGCTAATATTTATAGGACTTTTCATTCTTTCATTAGCATTATGTGATACTGCTGGTATGTATATTATAAATTGCTTCCTTAAAGTAGGAAATTATTTGCTAATTAAGAATTTTAATTAAGGAAGATTTCGACTATATCAGCAATTAGTGTCATTTATTAGACGTCAATTGAACTCTTTGGTTTAGAGTCAGGTGTTATTCTTAAGATAATTATTCCGATATATTTGTCGGTAAATAATTATATTTTTGAATTTAATTTTTGATCTGAAAAAATAAGCTGCGCGAACGACTGCACAGTGCATCTGTGAGGACTCGAACCCCAGTTAATAGCTGCCTTTCGCGGGACTAACGCCTACCAATGCACCATGCCAACACAGCCTGGACGTTCACGTTTCTTATAATCTCAGATCAAGCCCATACACTAGTCGAAGAGCTGTATAGTTAATGTAGGAAATTATTTGCTGATTAACCCCTTCGCAGTCAAGACCAAAATCTCATAAAGGCCTTTCTCCAATAGGTTACCACAAGTGTGCGAATGACTGCGTTGCGTTGATTTTAGCATGTGTTGCTATAGCAACCGACGCAGACGCAGTCATTCGCACACTTTTTAAAACCTATTGGAGAAAGGCCTTAAGTGGGCTCAAAATGTCGACAACTTCTTAGAAAACTAAAATTTGCGCAAACGAGCATACTATTGTATTTGAAGTCGCTGATTACAAATCCGATATCAGATTTTGAAAATTCAAAATGGCGGATCCAATATGGCGGACATGAAATTAAAAAATCGACTGAATTTACTTGAAACTTGTTATTCAGGGGTTTTCGGGGTCGCTGATTACGAATCCGATATCAGATCGAAAAAAAAATAAATTCAAAATGATGGTTCCAATATGGCGGACGAAATTTTCTAAAATTCATCGGATTCACTTAAAACTTTTAACTCGGGGGTTTTCGGGGTCGCTGATTACGAATCTGATTTCAGATTTTGAAAATTCAAAATAGCGGATTTAATATGGCGAATGAAATTTTCTAAAATTTATCGGATTCATTTGAAACTCGTTACTAGAGGGTTTTTGCTGATTACGAAAAACTTTTGAAACGATAATAAATACAAAATTTTTCCCGCAGTTAGCTGTTAAGTATACTAAGTTATTTACGACCCCAGAGTTTACCACGTGGAGGTATGCGGTCGGATTTTACACTCCTTTATTTATTTTGTATTTTTATATTTTTTTGTTTGTTCTTATATTGGATCCGCCATTTTCAAAACCGATATTACATTTTTAATCTACGACATCATTAAATCCCAAGTAACAATATTTAAGTTAATCTGATAAATTTTTTAAAATGGCTCCAGCTATATTCAAAATGCCACATTGTATTTTAAAAATCTTATGCTACATTCGTAATCAGCGACCCAGAAAACCGCCCAGTAACAAGTTTTAAATGAATCGGACGAGTTTGTAAAAATGTCGTCCGCTATATTGGATCCGCTATTTTAAATTTTTAAAACCTGAAATCGGATTCGTAATCAGCTACCCTAAAAATCCCCGAGTAACAAGCTTCAAGTGAATCCGATGAATTTTTGAAAATGTCATCCGCCATATTGGATCCGCCATTTTGAATTTTTAAAATCTGAAAACGGATTCGTAATCAGCGAGCCTGAAAACCTCTAAGTAACAAGTTTGAAGTGAATCCGATTAATTTTTAGAAAATGTCCGCCATATTGGATCCGTTATTTTAAATTTTCAAAATCTGATATTGGATTCGTAATCAGCGACCCCGAAAACCCCTGAGTAACAAGCTTCAAGTGAATCCGATGAATTTTTGAAAATGTCATCCGCCATATTGGATCCGCCATTTTGAATTTTTAAAATCTGAAAACGGATTCGTAATCAGCGACCCCGAAAACCCCCGAGTATTAATTTGTGGACAAATCTGTGTGTTTTTGTAGCCAAAAATCTGCTTGCGTCTATACACGTCATCGACAATTTTAGCCCACCTGCACCATGACGTGTATACACGTCATCGACTGCCAAGGGGTTAAGAATGTTAATTAAGGAAGATTTCGACTATATCAGCAATTAGTGACATCTATTAGACGTCAATTGAACTCTTTGGTTTAGAGTCAGGTGTTATTCTTAAGATAATTATTCCGATATGGTTGTCGGTAAATAATTATATTTTTGAATTTAATTTTTGTTCTGAAAAAATAAGCTGCGTGAACGACTGCACTGTGCATCTGTGAGGACTCGAACCCCAGTTAATAGCTGCCTTTCGCGGGACTAACGCCTACCAATGCACTATGCCAACACAGCCTGGACGTTCACGTTTCTTATAATCTCAGATTAAGCCCATACACTAGTCGTAGAGCTGTATAGTTAATGTAGGAAATTATTTGCTGATTAAGAATTTTAATTAAGGAAGATTTCGACTATATCAGCAATTAGTGACATCTATTAGACGTCAATTGAACTCTTTGGTTTAAAGTCAGGTGTTATTCTTAAGATAATTATTCCGATATGGTTGTCGGTAAATAATTATATTTTTGAATTTAATTTTTAATCTGAAAAAATAAGCTGCGCGATAAAAAATTAAATTCAAAAATATAATTATTTACCGACAACCATATCGGAATAATTATCTTAAGAATAACACCTGACTCTAAACCAAAGAGTTCAATTGACGTCTAATAGATGTCACTAATTGCTGATATAGTCGAAATCTACCTTAATTAAAATTCTTAATCAGCAAATAATTTCCTACACGGAGAGAAAAATCAAGCGTTTGTAGTATGGACAGTTAAGCTTATTTCGTAAAAGAATGCACATGCGCAATATGCGTAAAACTTCTGCTGTATTTGTATAAATTTCTACGTTATCAGCATAAAAGTTCTACCTGTAACGCATGGGACGTCAGTATACTACGATTGCAAGAGATCCATGCTTTTTTAGTATATGTTTCATGCAACTGAGGTATAAAAACATGCCTCTTTAGCAGGACGTTCATACAAAATTAGCATAGGAAGTCTCCATACTACAAACGCTTGATTTTTCTCTCCGTGTACATTAACTATACAGCTCTTCGACTTGTGTATGGGCTTGATCTGAGATTATAAGAAACGTGAACGTCCAGGCTGTGTTGGCATGGTGCATTGGTAGGCGTTAGTCCCGCGAAAGGCAGCTATTAACTGGGGTTCGAGTCCTTACAGATGCACAGTGCAGTCGTTCGCGCAGCTTATTTTTTCAGATTAAAAATTAAATTCAAAAATATAATTATTTACCGACAACCATATCGGAATAATTATCTTAAGAATAACACCTGACTCTAAACCAAAGAGTTCAATTGACGTCTAATAGATGTCACTAATTGCTGATATAGTCGAAATCTTCCTTAATTGCTTCCTTAAAATTTTCTGCCTGTTAGTATTTTACTAAATTTTAGTAATTTACGTCAAAAACCTCGAGTGACGCGTCACTACACAACCTTCGTATATACTTGGTAATTATGACTCAATTCGGAAGCAGCCTGAACCTCTAGTGAGGAATCGGAATCCACTCTTGTTTTGTGGCTGTGGTTGCCACAACTTTTGTCCAATGAACGTACCTTTATTCCACTTTAATCAGCTACGCATGCAGAGCAATGACCCTACCCTTACTTATTACTTAAAGGGGATTGTGTTCGTGGCCTTAATTTGACGATGTTGAAAGTGTTACTTAAAGGCCAACGCAGAATAGATCTGTAACCGGAACCGCAATCGTAAGCGTAACCGTAAGAATGAGTTAAAGAAGGATATGTATATTGTTTATCCTTCTCTAACTCATTCTTACGCTTACGGTTACGATTGCGGTTTCGGTTACAGATTTATTCTGTGTTGGCCTTTAAAGCACTCAAAGTGTTCATCTTTGTTTTACTGACTGTCTACCGTCTATAATGCTAGCAATAATATTATCAAAGCATAAAAAGGAATAAAGATGGATCGATATCTTATAAAGCGGAAAAGAAAAAATGATGAGAATGTTGACGCCATTTGTAGTCAGAAAAGTGATTTAGATTATTCTGATAAGACCAACCTGAAAAACTCCATAACCCCTCAAAGTGACAGTGCCAACGGTGCGAACAGTGTTGTTGCAAGTTTTAAACAACCTAAAGTTATTGGAAAGATTGATGAAAATTAATAAAAAGTGGATAACCGTAAATATATCATTGCTATTGGGAACGGTGGTCGTGACGTCACAAACCAATATGGCCGGCGAGATCGGTCTGTTTTAATGACAGATGTAAAGTAAACACGTGTAATTTTGATTGAAAATAAAAAAATGCAGCTTTTTTGAACAGAAATATTGGTTTTCACCAATTCGACACATTTAAGTCGAATTTTATAGAGGGTGAAAGGTTATAAAAAATGCCGGACATGTTACCTTTTGTAGAAAACTGCAAATGGAAAAATCAAAATCAACCAAAAGTTCATTGCATTCTGTTTGCAAACATCGAATATGCGTGATAACCCAATAATGTTTGAATCTTCATTATTCCCAAAATATTCAATAAAAACTGATTTCGATTTTACAGGAACAAAAAGAAACTTTTAATGCTTTTAATCAAGATAAAAATGTCGTCAACATAACCTATAAAATTCTTGAGAGCGCATCACAAATAGTAATTCTATAACAATTTAAAGCCTTAATTATATTTAAGCAGATTTAATACAATTTTTAATAACTTCCCTGCTTCAGTAAACAAGAATAATCATCTTTTGTGAAATGCGACTTTTTTATGCCCAATTTATTTTCGAAATTGACCATTAATTCTCCAGCTCTTGGAAATCTTTGACCAAGTTGAACTTTAAAACATTGACCAACGAAAAAAAATATTCGCTAAATAATTTAATTATAGATAAATCAACAATATTGCCACAAAATATTTAGAAAAAAATTTATGTTTATGTTTTGATGATATTATTTTATAATTTTACGAATACAGCACTTTCTACTGCTGCACCCAAAAACTGAGCAAAAATTATTGGTTTTCGATGTTTTGGGAGTAAATCTTACTCCGATGAAATTCGATTTAATTTCTTCAATTTATTATTTACTTTTTATGAAGTTCTTTCTATTTTAAACCTAAAATATAAAACGACTTAATATGTTATTTACATCTGTCACGTGTATTTTCCCTTAAACCAGACCGATTCCTCTAGTTCCAATTTTCACCACCACATGGCGTATCGCAGTTTAGCCGTTCCCAATATTAAATAAATATCAATCTACGAGGTATTATTTTAGTACCAGTGAAACAACAAATGATAAATAATCGCATTGCATTAAAAAGTTTTCAGTACTCTAAAAGCTTTAGGCCAACAAGGACTGCTTCTACGTGGGTCACACAACGACGAAAAATTAAATTTTTTGCGACTTTTGCAATCTCGCGCAGAAGATGTCAGTGAGTTAGAATCGTGATTAAAGAAAACTGGATTCATTCTTTTGAAATTCACTCTCAATTCTTTGCCGAGTTTTCGGAAACTTGTTTAACAAGGGTCCAAAACTCTCTGGTATTGTCAAAGCGCAAAATTGACGGTGTCATAATAATTCATTCGAAACTGTTTCATTATTTGACAATTATTTGCAAAGAGATTGTTTTAAAGAAAAGCTTGTGAAGAATGCCTTCTCCGCATACCTCTGTTTAAAAAATGGACAGCAACGACTTTGATTGAAATATTTTTGACGTAATCTTCTGAAAATTCACATCAAGCTAATTTTAGTTGCATTTATTTAACAGTTGGGTTTTACGAGTAAAATCATTAAAAACCGTCACAGGTAACTATCAACTTCTCATGAAATTTTTCCATAAGAGAATAGAAGATACTGACGTTGATAGTACCGTGACAGCTAAGACTTTTGAGTTTCTTATACAGATGCAATCCTTTGAGTTCGCTTATTATTTGACTTTGATTATGGAAATTTTTTAACGTATATATATATATACTATGTCCACTTTCAAAGTGATAGATATAAGGTAGACATAAGGTAACAGTCGAAAAAAACTATTTAGAAGGTGTTATATAGTAAAAGGAAGTATTGATAATGTAAAATGGATATTAAGAGATTCGATTTAAGCAAAAATTTGCAATTGATAAAGCTCTAAGTAATAAATAATTACTTGAAATTCCTGACAGATTAGATAAACATAAAAAATGTACTTGTACCCAGGTGGTTAGACTTTAAATAGTGGAAAAAAGTTCATCAAAAAAACTAAAAATGTTAGAAAAGCTCTTATAATTAATAAATAAACTATTCTATAGTCGATTTATCCAATATTTAAATTAAATTAAACCGTAAATTATTTAATTATTAATGTTAAATATGCAGGCTGTGAGACCTGGCAATGTAACATGCGTAATACTTGTAGCAGACTACGATCATATTCTGAACGGCGCGGCGGAACGAAAAAAACTGATTTGGATAAACGCGGGAAGTTTCAAAATGATGTCTAAATATAGTAAACATTGAAAAAAATTGCTTTCTTTGATTTAAGAAATATTACTAATAATATTAATACATTAACATAAATCATATCTTTTACTTTTAAAAATCGTTTTTTTTACAACATTGTGATTAAAAATTAGAAATTTAGCAAAACTATTCGATTATTAAAATAAATGAATTTATTTAAATAAATATTATTGAAAGATAAAAATCAGTATTTTACTTAGAAAAATAAATTTCAATAAAAATATTTTATACAATTTCATGTAAAAAATAAATAACCTGCACAATTAATTTTGATTGAAAATTAATTATTATTATATTAAGTAGAATATAAAAAATAAAAAACCGCTGCCAAGTTGTATATTTTTTGTATAATTTTGGTGCTCATTTCATAAACACTTTACTTCCTCATAGAGATAAAAATAATAGAAATATACAAATAACTTTTTATAAATATGGTAAAAGTGATTGAATTTTGGGTCAATCAATTTATTTTTAAATACCCTACAAGATAGTTACAATAATTTAATAGTTAAACAAAAATTTTCAAACAAAAAAGTTGAGAAAATGTCATTTTTCACAATTTTTGGATTTTAAAATACCAATAATTTTAAAATTTATTATCGAATTAGGTTCAAAAATAGGTCAATCGAAGCGTTTTTTAATGCTCCACAAGTTAATAACGATAATTTTAAAGTTACTTCAATGTTTTTCAACAAAATTTTCAAAAAAGTCTTATTTTCCAAAATTTTTGATTTTTAAAAGTTTAATAACTCCGGTTAATATGGACAAAAAATTTTCATTTAGGGCTCAAAAGATGCGTCTAAAAAAACTCTACAAAATTATGAAAAAACATTTATAGGTGTCCTAACATTTTTTTTAAGTTATAAGGCAAAAAACGTTTTTTTGCAAAATAAAAAAAAATTTAGTTAAACTTTATTAATATATCAGAAAGTACTCTCACTTTATGTCCGCAGGTGAGATCTACAATTTAAAAAAAAATCTAGCCCAAAAGCTCTTAATGATTTTGAGATATTTATGAAAATGTGATGTTTATACACACACACACACACACACACACACTCATACGGAATGACATTTTATAAAAATGTCATTTTTGAACTCCTGAGGTCAAATAACATAAAGATATTTTAAAAAATCGAACTCAAAAAATTTCGGTACTACAATACTTCCTCTATGAGGAAGTAAAACAGAAAATAAATAGAATTAATGCTACAATCAATTATACTAAGAAAGATAAAATAGACCATTTTTTCCCGTTTTTCCAAAATAATTAGAAAATTTACTTTTCAGACCAATTAAAATGAGATTCTAACTCCTCCTACTTTAAGAAAGCAATTTTTTTATTCGTTGGTTCAACAGTACAAAATGGGAGTGAATATTTAATTTTTAAAAACTTACATTTAGTCTTAACCCATTAAGAAAAAAAGACTTCTGTACAATAAAAATAAGCTTCTCCTATTTTCAAAATGCAATTTTTTATTTGTTGGTTGAGTTAAAGAAAATGGAGAAAGTAATTAACATTTTAAAAATAACACATATAATTACAACCCCCTAAGAAAAAGTTGATGATTTAGACCAATAAAAATAATAAACAAACTCTTCCTATTTTCAAAATCAATTTTACTATTTGTTGGTTAAGTTAAACAAAATGAAAAAAAATTAATATTGAAATTTAAAAAATTTAATTCTAACCCCCAAAAGAAAACATGGATGTTCTAGACCAATTAAAATAAAATTTAAACTCCTCCTTCTTGATAAAACCTTTTTATATTCGTGAGGTTCAATAGAACAAAATGGAGAAAATATTAAACTTTAAAATATGTAAAATGTAGTCTTAACCCCTTTAAAAAAATTAGACTTCTATTAGCCAATAAAAAAATCAAACTCCTTCTATATTTTTATTTATTGGTTCAGTAAAACAAAATGAAGAAAAAATTAATATTTAAGAAATAAAACATATAATTCCAACCCCCAAAAGAAAAAATGAATGTTTTAGACCAATTAAAATAAAATTTAAACAATTTTATTTTTTTAAATTTTATTTTACTCCTTCTTTAAGAAGGAGGAGATTAAATTTTATTTCAATTGGTCTAAAACATCCATTTTTTCTTTTGAAGGTTAGAATTATATGTTTTATTTCTTAAATATTAATTTTTTCTTCATTTTGTTTAGCTCAACCAATAAATAGAAAAATAGGTTTTTTTAAGGAGGAGTTTAAATTTTTTTTTAATTTGTCTAGAACATCAATTTTTTCTTTTAGGGGTTGGAATAGTAGGGAAGATTGGGGAATTGTGGGCCACCTCAATTATTTAATAATATTTATAAGTTTGATCATCAAATTTTTTTTTATTGCTTCGTCATAGAGGAAGTATTGTAATACCAAAATTTTTCGAGTTCGATTTTTTGACATATTTTTATGTTATTTGACCTCAGGAGTTCAAAAATGACATTTTTAAAAAATGTTATTCCGTATGTGGTGGATTCCACGTCAGTTCAACACACTTCTTTTCATGACTTGTTGGGATTTGGTTATACTTTTGTAAATTTATTACTTTTACAGTGATAAACAACTCCACTAAATATTTTTTCAAAATTTTGAAAATTACCAAAAATATGGCATTTTCAAAATTTTTGTCTTTTTTTTGAAAGTGCTAAAACTTTGGTTCTAATTAACCGATTTTTAATTTTAAAAAAAGCATTTCTTTGTTTTTAAGTATATTTTAAGTTAAAATTAATATAAAAAAAATTCAAAACATTTTTTTTTTAAATTTTAAAAAATTAAAAATCCGTTTTTAAAAAAACATCATCTTTGATTTTTTTAAAAATTTTACTAAATGTTAGGGCAAATATGCTTTACATGTCCTGTAAGTTTTATCTTGGGATCTTAAAGGGATTCGGAGTAAAAAAATAAAACGTAACCACAAATTACGAACATATGCACAGTGGGGCAAAATGCACGACCGTGGACAAATTGATTTGTAGACTACAATTTTTAACGGATTTAGCTAACTTTTTTTGGAAAATGAAGGTAGACAAATTTGTCATCAAACGTTCATCTCGAATTTTAAAAAAAATTTTGTTTATTGCAATATTTAATAAACAAATGGAAAAAATAATTTTTTTTCTTTTAAGGAGTGCTATTTTTTTAAAATGATGAGAATTTGTTTGAAAATTGTTGGAATTAGTGAACAAGATATTAAAAAATAGTTTTTAGCAACATTGTTATTAAAATAAAATTTTTTACTTTGTTATAAACAAATAAATAGAAAATTACAATTTCATCGTTTTTAAAAACATTGTATGAAATTTTTTGATCAGAATTTGACCAAATTGATAGTATTTTAAACTAACAAATGATTTTTTTGTAAATCCATTTGTTATTTATTAAAATTAATAACAATTAATAATTAATTATGAGGTTATTGACTTTGAGATTATCAAAAATATTATTTTTTGAGCAGAATAAACTGTTAATTATTATATTATGAGCCTGAATTCACATCCTAACCTTTTAAGGATATTTCACAATTGTTTAAACAAATCCTAATTAACAAATGCACTGGTTCAACATTTGTTAACTTAGGAGGTTCGTTTTTTCTGTTTTATTTTTATATAAAAACTTGTTACATTTCACAATTGTTTAAACAAATCTTAATTAACAATTTCACAATTGTTTAAACAAATCTTAATTAACAATTTCACAATGGTTTAAACAAATCTTAATTAACAATTTACAATTGTTTAAACAGATATTAATTAACAAATGTACTGGTTCGACATTTGCTAACTTAGGAAGTTCGTTTTTTCTGTTTTATTTTTATGTGAGAACTTATTATATAATGTTTCGCAACAGTGATTAATTAGTACCAATCTAATAATTATTTAAACAATTATTAGTTAACAAATACATCATTTAGATCTTTTTTAGTGTAAAAACTTTGATTCTATAACATTTTTGGTTTAAATTGAAACATTTTATTATTATTAATAGCTGCTAAACGGAACTTCTTTAATAAATTTTAATTTATTAATTTTAATTTATTTTTAGTCGTATTTAAGGACTTTTTAATCTTTAAGCAAAGCTCTTGCTTCTGGAAGAAATTGTTTCTCTTGTTTTGGAAATGATGTCCTCAGAGATGATATGTAAATATCTGCTGAGAACAAAAGATAATGCAGTAAGTCTGTGTTCGTATTAATGCGACTTGATTTCGTGTATGCATCTCCCTACAATTTTTAAAATCTTTGTTTCTAGCTTCTTGAGCCTCCTCAGATAATTTCCCGTTTGGAATTACAAAGGACTCTATTATTTCACCACCATGCACCAATGTTTTGTGCATGGATGCTGGCATATTATACCAGTTATAGTTTTTGACAAACAACTCTGCTGTTTGAAGAGTGTATTCTTTGAATTTCTGTACCTCAATTGCTTTACCCGATGACAATGTCTGCAAAACTATATACAGTTGTTTTAAAAGTTCCTTTTCAAAACCGGTAATTTCAGAGATAACTTCGTAGTTTTTGAAAAATTTCCGAGCTGTATTTCCATCATTGGAAGTTCCACCCGGCCAAAAAACTGTGTACAAGATCATACGTAAGAACTTATGCAAGAACATTGACAAGTACTTTGTATGAACTTACACACGTTCGGACCAAGGATTTGGAACAATGAACCTATACAAAAATATGCAAATGTTCTTGAAAATATAACTCAAGATAACGAAAAACACGAGTTCTCTCTTCCCTGCTGGAAGTAAAGAGATACAAAGAGATTAAAAAAGGGGGATAAAAAAAGATTAGAAGATATAATAGTTTGGAGATGCAAAATGGATACTTAAAAGAGATACAATTTTTTTATCTCTTTCTATAACTTTATATTTATATCTCTTTTTATCCCTTCTAATCTCTTTATATACAGTTTTAGATATAGAAATATATAGAAAAAAATATATAGAAAGAGATAAAAAATTGGGGATGCAAAGTGGTGAATTAAAGAAGATAGAACTTTTCAATCTCTTTCTATTCATACATTTCTGTCTTCCTCTATCCATTTTCACATCCTTTCTAATCCAAAGAAAAGTAAAAAAGGAGATACCCCTTATAGAAGAAATCGATTAATTTCAATTAAAAACTTTCTCTATTGTTGTTAATTTAGTTTCTTAATCGTGTTGTTCTAATTCATTACGATTAACTATAAAAAATTTGCAAGTAAATCTTTAATACATTTTTAGAAAAGTTTCGATGCTTTGTGAGTTTAAAACTAATTTTGGTTGTCTATTACTGATAAACATTTATTGGTTAAATATATTTACAATAAACTATAAAAATATGGAAGTTATAAACTCAAACAAAAAGGTACAATCGCACAGTGCATAACACACGCTTTCTGATCTACGGATCTACTGACCCGACGCCATGACACATAACAGCTGAGAAGATCGACGCATGCGCGTATAAGTTTATGAGTATGTATATAGAAAAGGATATACTATAGTAGATTAGAAGAGATAATCTTATTATATCTCCTCAAATCCCCATATTCTTAACTATCCCTATCTCTTCTAAATAAAGTAATAGGAAATAGAATATGGGATTGAAAGAAGATTAAAAGAATAACATTCGGAAAAGAAGAATGATAAAAAGGAATAAAAAAGGTTTATAGTTTTGCAGTCTCGCATTTCTATCTTTTTCTATCTCAATAATGGGAATAATGGTAATAAATAAGTGTTAATAAGATCCTACATAAAAAGCGATGGAAGGGTATAAATAGGATATCAATAGTTATTAAGAAAAGGTTATAAATGTGGATAAAGAAGAGTATCGAGAACTTCTGTCATAAAAAGAGATAGAAGTTTATAGACAGGTTATTAAAAGGTATTGAGAATAGGTTATTAATAGGTATAAAGAATAGTGTCTATAAGGTCTAACATTGAAAGAGATACAAGGAAATAGACAGGATTTTAAAAGTAATAGAGAAAAGGTGATTGAAAGGGATAACAAAAAGTTGTAATAAGATTGTATATAAAAAGAGATAGAAGGGTTTAAAATGGCTATTAAAAGTTATTCAAAAAAGGTGATTAAAAGAAATAGCGAACAAGTTGATAAAGGTAGGAATAGAAAGGCATAAAGAAGTATAGGTAAAAGATTAAAAGTTATACATTATTCATATCTCTTTCTATATTAGCAATAAAAAGGGATTAAAAGAGAAAAGGTTTCTATCTATTTACTTCCAGCAGGGTTGTGTACTTGTACAAGATCGTGTATAAGTTCATGTATAATTAATAATATTATCTTATTATTATCTATTATTAACTTTTTTATTTATGCAAAATAGAAGGAAATTTTTAACTTTGTCTTTAGTCAGTCTCCACATGTACGATCTAAAAATAACTGCGCAGCTGCAGAAGCCATAGAAAACTATTGCGCAGCCTTTAAAGTTTTTAATTAAATTGTACAGGATCTTGCATATGAACTTATATATGATTTGTACAAGTTCATGAGTCTAATAGATAGTTTTACTTACTCTCGGTATGGACTCTTATGCATGTTCTAGCACATGTTCTTTGTTCCAAACCCTTAAGCTGAACATACACAAGTTCGTGTGCAAGATCATCTTATTAACGTTCTTGCACATGTTCTTACGTATGATCTTGAGCAAGAATTTTCAGCCAGGCAGCATTTTGTTTAGGAGTATCAACTATGAGTCCAAGTCGTTTTTGAATTTCATTCTTAATTTGCTCTTTTTGGGTTTTGAAAATCTCTTTGTGTTCAGGAGCTCTGCACTGCCAAGTTTTAAATGGTTAACGGTAACTAACTTGTAACACGCATTACATTTGCCTAATCCACTGATGTAAAATTTGTAGTCCTAATTGATAAGCTCCTGTATCTTTTTCTCTTTTCATTAACTCTGGTAAATTATTCATTTCGCTTGGTTTTGCACCACAAATAATACAATTTGCTGGAGAAGAAGTTCCAGTCACATATAGACAGACTTTTCCATCGATCATTGTTCCAAGCAATTCGTGATTTATATTATAAATTGTGCCGTCAATCTCAACTTTGCTTGGCTTTAACTTTTTTATTTGAATATTAATATTACCAAATTCACGCAAGACAGTAGTTTTCGATTCTTTAATGTATTCAAACATAATAGGCATACAATTTTTTGGAGAACATGGTCGAGGGTTTTTCCAAATAATAGTGGAGGATGACTCATTTAAAGATTCAAGTCATTAAAAAAAACTTTTATCTGGATTTTCAGGGTCTTCAAACTTTTGTTTATAAGCATTAAACCCGGATGTTCCATCACCACCATACTTTGAAATCAGTTTAAAATGAGTCTCATTTTTTGAAGGTGTTGCATCTTTTCTCTGCAATAATCTAGCAGCAGTGTGGTCAAGAAGTTCTTGAAGCTGGATACTGGCACGAGTTTCTGTAATTTCTGTTGCAGAGTTTGGCGGATAACATTTAACTTTTGCATCTGTTATATGTTTATATGGAGGAAAAATATCTAAATTTTTTTCTTTCAATTTTTTTCTTGAAAGTTCATACTTAGATTTTTTCAAATCTAAATCAACAAAAATAGCCAGAGCTTCATCATCTGAAAATGGAATTATTTTTTTGTTTTCCACAACAGCTGCTTCAAAATTACCAGGATTATTTGATATTCCTTTCCGAACAATATCTAGTGCTGTTTTCTGATCTAAAGTCTGTAAACTTTGAAAAAGATCAACTTCATCAGCTGACACAGATTACTTAAGTTCTTTAATTCTTCTTTTTTTAGTTTTGTCTGAACAGTTATCAAAGCTTTTCGTCTTTCAAACATTTTGGGAATCATCTTTTAACTCTACTGAAAATTTAGATTCCAGCCAAGATTTATTTACCGAGAAAAACTTCTCTACTTGATTTTCTTTAGCATGAAGAGTTTTATTCCATCTTCTTTTAAATTAAGGGATAAAATAGCGAGACAGTTGAAGACGAATTAAGTCTTTCAAGTTCTTAGAAAAACTGTACTTTTTGTTTAAAAGATTTAAAAGTAAATTTTCTGAAGAAGAATTTGAATTTATAAGCATATTGCTTAATTCTACATTTAAAATTTTAAACGAAGTCATTATTCAATAATAACAATCAATAAAATTCTTACTGGATTTTTATAGTCCTTAAAAGGACAGATTGGTTTGGTTTTTTGAAAAAAGCTGAAAATTACTTGCTTTAAAAATACTAGATTTTTAAAAAGAGAAAATCTCTTTACCTTAGCAGTTGTAATAAAAACTTTAAAAATTTGAAAAACAAAATCACTTACCTTTACAATATAATACACGTACCAATATTTAAGAAAAAATTGTGTTTAGAACAGCACAGGACTTGGCTACTTATACTTGTGGCTGTCAGTGTCACTAATGAGAATACAGTCAAAACACTTGAATGTGACATCTAGCGGTCAGTAACGTAAGTTTGGAAGTAAGGCGCGCAATTTAAAGCATTAGACATTTTATAGTTCGGTTTTCAAAGACAAGAAATGAAAAATCTATAATATTTTTTGAAAATTGCGATTATCTCTTAAAATAAAATAATATTAATAAAATATATGGTAATATTTATAAAAAATAAACTGTTCACAAAATATAATAAAATATTAGAAAAAAAATTTTAAAAAAACCTTAAAAACTAATTTATTGCAAAAATTAGCAGTTCTATATTTTGAGTAATTATTTGCATAAAATAATAATAACAATTTTCTTATAACATGATAAAAATACAAGGTCAAGAAGCTAGAAATAAAGAACATCAGTTCGGAAATTTGCAAAACCATTACTTTTAATAGCAAAAGCTTTTCTTTTTTTTTGAGAAGTCGTCATATAATTTTATAAAATCATGTTTACAAGACTAATTTTCTTCGGTCAAAAAGCTCAAAATAATTTATTTATTAATTAATACTTGTTAATATAATTATTAAAGAAGTTCCGTTTAGCACCTATTAATAATAATAAAATGTTTCAATTTAAACCAAAAATGTTATAGAAACAAAGTTTTTACACTAAAAAAGATCTAAATGATGTATTTGTTAACTAATAATTGTTTAAGTAATTATTAGATTGGTACTAATTAATCACTGTTGCGAAACATTATATAATAAGTTCTCACATAAAAATAAAACAGAAAAAACGAACTTCCTAAGTTAGAAAATGTCGAACCAGTACATTTGTTAATTAATATTTGTTTAAACAATTGTGAAATTGTTAATTAAGATTTGTTTAAACAATTGTGAAGTGTAATAAGTTCTCATATAAAAATAAAACAGAAAAAACGAACTTCCTAAGTTAACAAATGTCGAACCAGTGCATTTGTTAATTAAGATTTGTTTAAACAATTGTGAAATATCCTTAAAAGGTTAGGATGTGAATTCAGGCTCATAATATAATAATTAACAGTTTATTCTGCTCAAAAAATAATATTTTTGATAATCTCAAAGTCAATAACCTCATAATTAATTATTAATTGTTATTAATTTTTATAAATAACAAATGGATTTACAAAAAAATCATTTGTTAGTTTAAAATACTATCAATTTGGTCAAATTCTGATGAAAAAATTTCATACAATGTTTTTAAAAACGATGAAATTGTAATTTTCAATTTATTTGTTTATAACAAAATAAAAAATTTTATTTTAATAACATTGTTGCTAAAACTATTTTTTAATATCTTGTTCACTAATTCCAACAATTTTCAAACAAATTTTCATCATTTTAAAAAAAATAGCACTCCTTAAAAGAAAAAAATTATTTTTTCTATTTGTTTATTAAATATTTCAATAAACAAATTTTTTTAAAAAATTCGAAATGAACGTTCGATGACAAATTTATCTACCTTCATTTTCCAAAAAAAGTTAGGTAAATCCGTTAGAAATTGTAGTCTACAAATTAATTTGTCCACGGGCGTGCATTTTGCCCCACTGTGATATGGGGCAAAATTCCTCAACTGCCCAGGTAAAAAAATGAATTTTCTCTAAACTTTTCTAAAATGTTACTATTATTAGTAGAAGTGTAAATATTAATTTTTTTTGAATTTGATAAAATATTTTTTGAGTTATGGAGTTTCAAAATTTTGATTTTTTTGAAAATATCTTTTTTTCGATTTAATACTATTTCCCGCTTAAGACGCTCATTTATGGTGGTCCCTGCAATTAAAGACATACATTTTATATCCCGCCTAATACGTTTTCCCGCATAAGACGCATTCTTAGTGCGGTCCCTACAGAATCGTATTAACCAAGTTCTACTGTATCTCAAAATCGGTGTTTTTTATTTTTTCGTAACCTATCCCAATCGAAAGCTTACCTTTTTCATATGAGCCATGTAAAAATCAGAGTGGGACCATGGAACTTTTTGAAGAAATTAATTATAAATCATCATTTTCTATGTAAAATAATGATAAATTATTATTTTCCTCAAAAATTCTGATAGTCCCACTCTAATTTTTACATGGCGCATAGAAAAAAAGGCCACCAGCTTATAGCCCGTGAAAACCCCTTTAAAAATCACTATTCATACTTTAAATTTGATTAATTCTACTTATCAATATATTAAATCGAAAAAAAGATATTTTCAAAAAAATCAAAATTTTGAAACTCCATAACTCAAAAAACATTTCATCAAATTCAAAAAAAAAAATTAATATTTACACTTATACTAATAATAGTAACATTTTAGCAAAGTTTAGAGAAAATTCATTGTTTTACCTGGGCAGTTAAGGAATTTTGCCCCATATGTTCGTAATTTGTGGTAACGTTTTATTTTTTTACTCCGAATCCCTTTGAGATCCCAAGATAAAACTTACAGGACATGTAAAGCACATTTGCCCTAACATTTAGTAAAATTTTGAAAAAAATCGAAGATAATGTTTTTTCAAAAACAGATTTTTAATTTTTCAAAATTTCAAAAAAAAAAATTTTTGAATTCTTTTTTATATTAATTTTAACTTAAAATATACTTAAAATTAAAGAAATGCTTTTTTAAAATCCAAAATCGGTTAATTAGAACCAAAGTTATAGCACTTTAAAAAAAGACAAAAATTTTGAAAATGCTATATTTTTTGTAATTTTCAAAATTTTGAAAAAATATTTGGTGGAGTTGTTTATTACTATAAAAGTAATAAATATACAAAAGTACAGCCAAATCCTAACAAGTCATGAAAATAAGTGTGTTACACTGACGTGGAATCCACCATGTGTGTGTGTGTGTGTTTGTGTGTGTGTAAACATCACATTTTATATATCTCGAAATTATGAAGAACTTTTGGGTTGAATTTTTTTAAATTGTAGATCTCACCTGCGGACATAAAGTGAGAGTACTTTCTGATATATTAATAAAGTTTAACTAAATTTTTTTTTATTTTGCAAAAAAACGTTTTTTGCCCATAACTTTAAAAAAATGTTAGGAAACCTATAAATGTTTTTCCATAATTTTGTAGAATTTTTTAGACGCATCTTTTGAGCCCTAATTGAACATTTTTCGTCCATATTAACCGGAGTTATTAAACTTTTAAAAATCAAAAATTTTGGAAAATAAGACTTTTTTGAAAATTTTGTTGAAAAACGTAGAAGTAACTTTAAAATTATCGTTATCAACTTGTAGAGCATTAAAGAACGCTTCGATTTTTGAACGCTTCGATTTTTGAACCTAATTCGATAATAAATTTCGAAATTATTGGTATTTTAAAAACCAAAAATGGTGAAAAATGACATTTTCTCAACTTTTTTGTTTGAAAATTTTTGTGTAACTATTAAATTATTGTAACTATCTTATAGAATATTTAAAAATACATTGATTGGCCTGAAATTCAATCACTTTTACCATATTTTTAAAAAGTTATTCATATATTTCTATTATTTTTATCTTCATGAGGAAGTAAAGTGTTCATGAAATGAGCACCAAAATTATAAAAAAAAAATATACAACTTGGCATCGGTTTTTTCTTTTGTTTATACAAAGTAAATTTTTTATTAGCATTTCATTACTTTACAACGCTTTATAATTACCTATTAACCGTAAACAAAAATCACCTAAAAAATTGCATTTAAATATTTATTTTGGGCCTTCATGTTTTTATTGTTTTTACAAGGATTTTCAAGAATAAATTATGAAAAATAATTTTTTAATCATTGTGTGGCTTTGGTACTTTGACTCCAAAAAGAAACTTTGCATCAAATTAAAATAAATAAATAATACAAAGCTTTTTGTAAAATAAAGCATTTGGGGAATTGTGGGCCACTTTTTTTAGGGAAGTATTTATTGCTTGTTTTTGGCGATTTAATTTCACAATGCAGGAACATATATTATTAAAATCATTGTTATATTAATTTAACAAAAACAATTTGTTTCATTGCGATTTATGCGATAAAGCTGTTTATTTAAAAATTTGTAATTAATTAATTGTGATTCCGATTAATTTCATTTTCTTACTATATCTTTTCTAATTTTAAACTAATAATTAAACATTTTAATATTTCTAACCATTTAATAAATATATTTCATCGTTATTTTTGATTTTGAACTCAATTTAGGCAGTGGCCTACAATTCCCCAACATTTTTAAAAGTCATAAAATTGCACTCTTTGGTAAAACTGAAATTTCTTCAAGGTTAGTGATAATTTTGGGAAACTGACTACCTATGATATATGTTAGTTTATATCTCCTACAATACAAAAAATTTAAAAAATTTTTTGTGTAAGATATTGAGCTAAAAAAAGTGTGGCCCACAATTCCCCAATCTCCCTTATGTTTTAAATTTAAATATTAACTTTTTCTCCATTTTGTTTAGCTCAACCAACAAATAGAAAAATAGAATTCTTTAAGAAAGAGGAGTTTAAATTTTATTTTAATTGGTCTAGAACATCCATTTTTTCTTTTGGGGGTTGGATTTATATGTTTTAAATTTAAATATTAATTTTTTCTCCATTTTGTTTAACTTAACCAACAAATAGTAAAATTGATTTTGAAAAAAGGAGGAGTTTGTTTATTATTTTTATTGGTCTAAATCATCCAATTTTTTCTTAGGGGGTTGGGATTATATGTGTTATTTTTCAAATATTAATTACTTTCTCCATTTTATTTAACTCAACCAACAAATAAAAAATTGCACTTTGAAAATAGGAGGAGCTTATTTTAATTGGCCAGAAGTCTTTTTTTTCTTACTGAGTTAAGACTAAATGTAACATTTTAAAAATTAAATATTCACTCCCTTTTTGCACTGTTGAACCAACGAATAAAAAAATTGCTTTCTTAAAGTAGGAGGAGTTAGAATCTCATTTTTATTGGCTTAAAAAGTAAATTTTAAATAAGAGTTTTAAATAATGTTATAGAGTATTTTAATTTATTTCCATTTGTCCTGATTTTTCGTTGATGACATTGCACAAATTAATGTGCAATGAAGTAACCACACTTCGTGCGCCTGTATTCAATTCGAAAATAAAATTTTCTACAAAATTGTAGAAGGGCTGTTCACTCTCGAATCCAAGATTCGTAAGGGAACGATTATTTACGAATACAAAGAAATCCGTGGAGAATCCGCCCGAATTTTAAGAAATCATAAGGATTCGCCTTTTACGAATCCAAGCGATTTCATGTGAATCCAAGATTCAGAAAATTCGTCACCTACGATTCTAGTCGATTCCATGTGAATCCATGCAAATAATAATAAATTTTTAAATTATTGTTGAATTGGATTCTGAGTGATCAGCCCCTCGGTTTTGCAACCCGGGAGGATAGCACAGATTCAAGACGTAAAATATTTCAAATAATAAATTAAACGCAGTGACTGAACTTTCAGTGGGTGGTTTTAAAAACCACCCATCCCCTTAAACGAAAAATGAGTTTTCTTTTCTTGATTTTAAGCAGATAACATATATTTTATCTTTCTTAGTACAATTCATTGTAGGGTAATGTCACTTTTGAGTCGACCGCCACTTTGAGTGGACCACCTGAGCTTATGGTAAAAATAATTAAGCTGCCCGTGCAGGTCGCTCGCACGCGGCACACTGGGGTTTTTTTACAATTAACTGTTCAAAATTGTCTAGAGTCTACCAATTTTATCGGATTTTAATGTTCTTAGTCTTAAATTAAAGAATAAAATTTTTAAGACACCCCTATCGAATTGATTCTGATCATGTGCAATGGAAAAAAAGAAAAACATGATTTTTTCCAAAAATATTATAATTTGTTAACTTGGAATATCAAAAAAATATAAACTATGAAAATTTTAAAATCGGCTTCTAGGGATGTCTTAAGAATTTTATCTCCTTTAATTTAAGACTAAGAACATCAAAATCCGATGAAATTTGTAGGCTCTAGACAATTTTGAACAATAAATTGTAAAAAAATCCCAGGGTTATGCCGCGTGCGAGCAACCTGCATGGGCAGTTTAATTATTTATTTAAACCAATCAAACTTGTCAGGCCCACTCTGAAACTTTTTGCATAACCTTCTTAGCATTTCCAGGTATGTATTAAGAAAAAAATATATCAAACCCAAAGTTAAAAAAAACTTACTTTGTTTATAAATTTTTTTTATTTTTTTAATAAAAAATATAAAAAATTTTTTGTGTTATGATTATTCATAAGTAGAGAGAAAAACAAAACTTTTTTTCTCTTGTCAAAAAATGAAAAGAAGCAATTTTTTGAGTTATCTGACATTGAAAATATATCTACATTTAAAAAACGAAAATTTTGAAAATTCATAACTCAAAAATTTGGTCTTGAAAAAAATACGTATCTGTTTTTTTTCAATATATAATAGAAAAAATATTTTTGGCCGATTTAAAAAAATTGACTGAAATCTCACGTGCCCATATATATATTCTATATAATCGAAGTATACAAAATGGACAATACAAATCCTTTGTACAATTGGGCCTTTGTTAATGAGAAAAACTTTGAGAACTCAGGTAATAATTTCAGAATATTACCAGCGAATTAACGCTACCCAAGTGCGAAATGCCAAGACTGCAAAAAAGGCCCATCATTGGTCTAGTAATATCTGCCGAGAATTGGCAGTAATTACTGGGCCATTACTGGTGTTCAAAACATCCCATTGCCGGGCCAATGATGGTGCCGATGGTCAGGTTTTTAAATTTTCCAAGACTAAGCCAACTCTTTTTGAGGCTGAATTTAAGGTGTGAACGGAGTAAGTCCCGTTAAACAAGGACATACTTATGTGAAAATACATGGGCTGAATTTAAGGTGTAAACGGAGTCAGACTTATTTTCCTGTGTAATTTTCATATCTACACGTTCCTAAATAAGTATAATTGTCTTATTTTATTTCAGGCCCAAAAAGATTTTAAATTTAAATTTCTTTTAAATTTAAGAAAAAAACGTTTGAGCTGTATGTACTTTAAGATTTTGTTTTTACAATGTATGTCATTTGTATGAAAGTAATTATTTAGATAAAAAGATTGAGTTTGCATTTCGCAAGAACCAAACTTTACTTTAAAACACTAAAATTCTAAAAATTCATAATGTTGAATCTCCAATAAGCATTATTTGCCAAAGGTGAGAATTTTGTTATGCCTAAGTCAAGGTTAAAAACATATATGGGGGATTTCACGGGAACTGATCCGACCTCATGCGTTTACACGTCATACTTTGATGACTTGTAGTTAGCTTTAAAAAAAGATGTAAATTAGATAAAATGTGTTTTGGAAAGGGGTTTTCGTGTACTTTTAAATAAAGATGTTAGTTTTTTAAAAAGAAAAAAATTTTTTGACCTTGAAAATTAAAAATTAAAATTTAATTTTCATTTTTTTGTACAATCGGTATTTTTTTAAATTTTTTTTTATTTAGAATGAAAGCTGAGCTCTTTTCCTATCAAAAACATATCTGCCCAAAATGGGACTAGAATCATGAATTCTAGTTAATTAATTTTACAAAAAAATGAAAATTTAATTTTAATTTTTAATTTTCAAGGTCAAAAAAAATTTTTTTTTAAACTAAAATCTTTATTTAAAAGTACACGAAAACCCCTTTCCAAAACATATTTTATCTAATTTACATCTTTTTTTTAAGCAAACTACAAGTTATCAAAGTAAAACGTGTAAACGCATGAGTCCTGTGCAACATGTGATACAAGCCTCATGCGTTTACACGTCATACTTTGATAACTTGTAGTTTGCTTAAAAAAAGATGTAAATTAGATAAAATATGTTTTGGAAAGGGGTTTTCGTGTACTTTTAAATAAAGATTTTAGTTTAAAAAAAAATTTTTTTTGACCTTGAAAATTAAAAATTAAAATTTAATTTTCATTTTTTTATAAAATTAATTAACTAGAATTCATAATTCTAGTCCCATTTTGGACAGATATGTTTTTGATAGGAAAAGAGCTCAGCTTTCATTCTAAATAAAAAAAAATTTAAAAAAAATACCGATTGTACAAAAAAATGAAAATTAAATTTTAATTTTTAATTTTCAAGATCAAAAAATTTTTTTTTTTAAAAACTAACATCTTTATTTAAAAGTACACGAAAACCCCTTTCCAAAACATATTTTATCTAATTTACATCTTTTTTTTAAAGCAAACTACAAGTCATCAAAGTATGAATTGTAAACGCATGAGGCCGGATAAGTTCCCGTGAAATCCCCCATATGTACTACTCGAAGCTGTTACTATATGTATTTTAGCAGAGTGTAGAAAAGTGTGGCAGTAGGATGCGAAGTACCGTTAGGTGGACTCAAACTATTTTTATTTTTATAGCACTACACTTATTATTTGTTACAAGAGATTTTAGAGTACATTGTATACGAAATATTAAAAATATTAATATTTCCTTTTTTATTATTGGTGAAGTAATTATTAATAATACTTGATTTAATAGACAAAATTGTAAAAACTCTTTATATCACAATATATTTATGATAATATAATAATATTATATTACATTACTTTAGTTCACTAATAAATTTGTTATTTTGCATTGAAGACTTAATTGCAAGTCATCAATTACAAGTTTAAAAATCTGCCATAAAATGTTTCAATCTCTTCAACACACATATCAATTAATTTTTTCATTTCAGAAAGTTTTATAAACACTTTTACTTTTGTCTATAAATTTATCTTACTTTAAATTATTAAATTTTTTATTTATAAAGTGTACTGATCTTTAAAAAATTGTTTATTTATCATACAATAATATTAGATTATTTGTTTGATATTGTGTTTCTAAACAAAATTTTTGTAATAATTAAATATTTTAAAATATAACTGCATTAACCCTTAGAAGCATACCTATTTTTCCGCCGTTTATCTCAATAAAAATGAAATTTAAATGTTTACAAACAATCTTTTTTGCACATATCAATTAGATATTGTATATGAACAAAAAAATCAAGCTAATTTGTAAATATTATTAACAAAATATTGTTATAAACAAACAAGATTATAAAAAAAGTTTATTCTTTTTTTCAAAATTCATTTTTAGGCGGTGATTTCCAAATTTCGAAGTGACTATTTCACTCCAACGGTTTTGGGATTAACTAATTTTTAGAGACAGAAACTTTATGCTTCAGCACACTGTAAATCTGTAAAAATTTCACTGAAAATCAGTGACTCTATTTTCGCGATTTGAATTAGTAAAATTTCACTAAAAATCAGTTGAAAATTATTGAAATATTCGTCATTTTTAACTGATCTTCAGTGAAATTTCACTGCTTCAGTATTCAAGAGTATTCTAGTAATAAACACTGAATTCAATTTGTTTCTATAAAAGTATTAAACTGTTTTTATTGATTATAATTTTTCATTTTCTAAATATTTTCCACTTTCATGCATTCCACTTTCTAATATTATTAAATAATATGTAAAATTTATTATACCTTCTTATTTCAATGACTGAATTTAAAATTTATTAGATTTACTTACTAATATTGAGCGTAAGTTTAAATTTCTTAAGCATATTTATAGCATAATTATCATTTTTTAAAGCATAATTACAGAATAATTACAAGTTTTTAAATAGCATAAATTGTCTTGTCGAAACGCATAAAGTATCTGTCCCTAATAATTTAATTTAATTGTGTATTTATTTAAAAAATGTGCAGAATCGTAATGCAATTTTCTGTGTACAAAAATCAAAAAATCACCGAAACAATTAAAATTATTAACCCTTTGATTCACGCATTTTTTACATTCTCATCAAAAATGAGAAAGTCTTGGATTTGTGCGCTTTTGAGAAATTTTGATAAATCTTTACGTTTCATGACCCCCTAATTCCAAAAAAATGGTTTTTAGAGAAGTGTCTGTCTGTCTGTCTGTAGAAAATTTTGTCTCGACGATAACTCGAATAAATTTTAATAAAACAACTTGGAATTTAGGGTGCTTTCTTAGTCTATTAAAATGAAGCCTGAGTTTGTTGGACAGCTCATTTCGTCAAAAAACGACAAAAATACAAAACTTTTAAATTTTCAAAATTTTGTATTTTTTACAATTTTCAAAGAAATATTTTTTCTAATTTTTTGCTGACAATTTGTACAAAAACAAACGACTTTTTCTTAAGACACTTTTTTGTATAACAAAAAACAAAAAAGTTATGAATTTTTTTGAAATTTTCAAAATTTTGGATTTTTGACAATTTTCAAAAAAAAAAATTTTTCTTTTTTGCTTTAAATTTTGAGCAAAAACAAACAATTTTTCTTTTAGATACTTTTTTGTACAACAAAAAACAAAAAAGTTATGAATTTTTTTTCCAAAAAAGTGAAAAAAATTGAGATTTATAGTGATTTAAGCATTAGCCGAAACATTAAAAAACATTAAAAACATTTCAAAACTTTCATTTTTTTCTTTTAGATGCCAAATTTAGGTAAATATACAAAATTAGGAACAAAGAAGAACTCAAAATATCCAAAAATTTCGCTTTTTCTTAATTTTTTTGTAAAATTGGTTGTTTATATTCTCATCAAAAGTGAGAAAGTCTTGGATTTGTGCGATTTTGAGAACTGTCTGTCTGTCGATCGGTCTGTCTGTCTGTAGAAAATTTTGTCACGACGATAACTCGAATTAGGCCTGTGCGGTTATTGAATTCTGTAACCGGTTCCCGGTTATTGAAATAACCGATTATAAACCCGGTTAACCGGTTACAGATAAATAACCGGTTATTCAGTTATAACCGGTTTTAACCATATAACCGATTAACCAGTTCTTTGGTTATTATGAAACAACCGATTAACCGTTTATTCGGTTATTATAAAATAACCGGTTAACCGTTTTTTCGGTTTTTTTGAAGTAACGAGTTAAACGGTTTTCCGATTATATTGAAATTATAAGGAAAGAGAATCATTATTTTTATTTGTGTAGAAAAAATTGTTTCTTAAACATCTAATTTGCAAAACGGAAGGCAAAATTTTCAAATCTAAATTTAAATATTTTAATAGTTTCTTAGATTTTTTAATGTTATTTTTAAAAAGTGAATTTTTCTTTAAGGGGACCGTACACCACTTTTGCGTGTTTTTTTCAATATTTATTTTTTCATAGTAAATTGTATTGAAACACTAGGCTCTTTTCACACATATTAACACACATATTGAGGATTAAGAAAAAAATATTTTTTTATTTAGTCTGCCCTTCATGGCGACAAAATGGCGGCTGAAGTGATTGTCCGGAAAAAACTGGTTGACACGTTATCTCTGCTTCAAAATGTCGGAAACAAAAAATCAAAAGGATTTCTTAAAATATATATCAGTGGCTATGGCCTGAACCACAACCAACATTCTACATCTATTTTTTACTCATTTTTTTACCGTTTTAGGGGTGGAAAAGGGGTAAAAAAATTTAAACCGCCGCCATTTTCTCATTTTTTATTCAAATTCATTTTTTTTTGGTTCACTGACATATATTTTAAGAAATTCTTTTGATTTTTTGTTTCCGACATTTTGAAGCAGAGATATTGTGTCAACCAGTTTTTTCCGGACAATCACTTCAGTCGCCATTTTGTCGCCATGAAGGGCAGAATAAATAAAAAAATATTTTTTTCCTAATCCTCAATATGTATGTTAATATGTGTGAAAAGAGCCCAGTGTTTCGATACATTTTACTATGAAAAAATAAATGTTGAAAAAACACGCAAAAGTGGTGTACGGTCCCCTTAAGCACATAGAGTTTAATTGCACACACTAATTTTATGTTTTTTGAAAATAGAAAATGAATAAATAATCGGTTATTCTAAAATAACCGGTTATTCCTAAATAACCGAAAAAAGGTTAACCGTTTGCTCAAAAATTTTATAACCGGTTAACCGGTTATGACAATAACCGGTTTTATAACCAGTTAACCGGTTAACCGCACAGGCCTATACATACATACATACATACATACATACACATACATACATACATACATACATACATACATACATACATACATACATACATACATACATACAATTATATATACATGTATACACACATACATTCCTTCTCACATACATACAAAAGTATTTTAGAAATAAAAATGGTTCAAAACATTCCTGCTCCATACATGACGCCTTCACTTTCTATTATATTATTTTCCCTTCGGCTTTTAGCAAGAGTCATAATTCGGCGAGCTTTCTTATACTTTTCGGTTGATTTCTCAATTCCTCTTGCTAATTGGTAACAGTCTCTTTTCTTGGCTAAAGATAAAGTTTCGCTTCCAAAACACAGTCCTAATTTTTCTAAAATTTCTTTCAATGTTCTCGTGAATCCTAAATTATATTCACTAACAGCTAAGCAGACTGCGATATTGATCCGTGACTTTCCAACAAATGTTTCCTTTGGACACCTACTCCAAATGATGCTGTGCAAGCTTTCATTCGCATTTTGCGTAAGGCATCGTGAACATCGTATCAATAAAGATTCATCCGTGAGCCTTTCATAAACGGGTAACACTTTGAGAAACATAATTTATTGAGTGGTGTTTTAACGTTATTTTTATGAGATCCTGGAGTCTGATTTCTTGCTTTGGCAGCTTGATAAAAACACCAAGAAAATATACCTTCAGGACATTTCGAATGTTGTGGATCTTTATCTGTGGAAACGGCATGGTAGATAGATGCAAAAATTGCATCTCTCATTGCCTAGAAAATATTCAATTGAAATTTATAATTCAATAATTTTTTATTTATCTTATAAATATTGGAAAATATGCATATTTACATTGATATCATTTTTGTTCCTGTAAATGGCCTTCTTATAATATTCTGACAATTTTTCGATTGTTGTTTTTTTTAGCTGCCCATGACCTCTTCCAGAAAGTGTTACTTTGCGAGCTTTTTCCACTTGAACAAGCTTAGATAGACTACAATACAATCTGAAAAAGCAAATAAAAACACAGTTAATTTGGAGGTATCAAAAAGCGTTGCAAATCAAATTGATTCAAAAAAAAGATCAAAATGATCCAAAATTTGTATCATTTTATCATCAAATTAAAAAAATATACGTCAATTGTTATTTTTCAAACTGTCAGTGTACACAACTGTCAGTGTATTGATTTCTAAAAAATAGAATATTTTTCTAAAATTTGCCTAAAAGACTTTTTAATCCCTTAATTAAATTAATTACCAAAATCATTTTCGTGGTCAAATTTGGTTATCATAACCAAATTTTGTTTGATCGAAATAAGGTTACTTGGAACAAGAAATTTGATAAAATTAATCCAATAATTTGTATTTCACAATAAAATAGTTTGATAAGGAAATTTGATATTGTGAAAATTTTTTTTTAAATAATTAAATTTTACAAAGAATTCTAATAATAATTGAATTTCCAAGAAGAAAGTTATTACTTTAAAAAATAATCAAATTTTTGTGATGAATATGGTTATTTATGAAAATAATTGAATTTTCTAAAGAATTTTATTAAAATGCCTCAAAATAATTGAATTTTTGGAAAAATTTTTTATATTTATCGACATAATTGAATTCTTTCGAAAAATTTTACTAAAATCTAAAAGAATAATTGAATAAAAAAATTGAATTAAAATTTTATTTAAGATAATTGATATCTTTTGAACAATTTTATTAAAATAGTTAAATTTAATGTAATGCCTATGAAAAATTCTAATATTTTTGTAAATAATTGAATTCTTACAAAGAATTTTAAAAAAACCTTTTTTTAAATAATTGATTTACCAAGAAGAAACTTATTACTTTGAAAAAAATGAATTTTTGTGATGAATATTGTTATTTATGAAAATAATTGAATTTAGTAAAAAAATTGTTTAAAATGCCGCAAAATAATTGAACTTTCGGGAATAATTTTGATATTTGTGAAAATAATTGAATAGTTGCTAAGAATTTTATTAAAATTTTAAAACATAATTGAATTCCTGAGAAGAATTTTTTTATTGATGAAAATAATTGAATTATGGCAAAAAAATTTAGTAAAAACTTTAAAAATAATCGGATTTCTGTGAAAATTTTTGTTATTTTTTAAAATAATTGAATTCTTCATCTGAATTTTATAAACATTGTTTTAAATAATTAATTTTTTTGAAATATTATTAATATTATAAAAATTTTACTTTAAATATTTGAATTCGAATGAAAAACTTTATTTGCGAAAATAATTGAATTTTTCGATTAATTAATTAAAAAAACATTAAAAATAATTGATATTCTTCGATTAGTTTTATTATTTATGAAAATAATTGAATTCTTGCTTAGAATTTTATGATATTTTTTTTGAAAATTGAATTTCCATGAAAAATCTATAATAATACTAGATATTAAAAATAATTGAGTTTAGAATATTTTTTGAAAATAATTGAACCGTTTTAAAGAATTTGATTATAATTTTTGAGAATATTATTTTTATTTCTAGTATTAGCGAATTTAAAGTAGTGGAAATTCTCAAAAAACAGAAATAGTATCTTTTAGTAGCTGAAATCTAAAAAAGTACCCAAATAGTAGCTTAACGTAAAAAAAGTAGTAAATAGTAGCTTTTAGTAGATAAGTGCGAAACCTGATCAATTTATTTAAAATTTTTATTATTAATATATTAATGAACAACTCGAATTAAATATAAGTTTTAACTTCTTGCTAGAAAAATCAAAACTGATTAACATTTTGGCATCTCGTAAAATTTGGGTGTGATGCCTGCTTTCTCTAATACGTTTGTCACTGACAAGTATTTTGAATTTCCAGGCGAAATTTGCGAAACTTCGCTACCAAAAATTAAATATAATTTAATTTTTATAATTGATGTTAAAAATGTAGAACGATGCGATTAAAAATAATATAGCTTCAAATGGCTGTGTACAGTGCATATTTTTCAGTTGGTTATCGTCTGCATCAGCTGCTATTAATATCGGGGCGGTGATTTTTAAAGGAGCCTCTTCCTAATAAATCGAAACTGTGAAACAGAATTAAAAAATTAATTTAGTAAAGGTAAGTTGTATGAATTACATTTAAGATTTGGTTAGTTTTGTGACTTAAGGTAGTGATGATAAAACAGAGAATTTTATTTACTTACACGAAAAAAACAATTCCGGAAACTTTACTGAACTATTACGAACCAGCAGATAAAGCAATTCACCAAACGGAGTTTTTCAAATGTGGTGAATAATACAGGATACAATTCAGAAGATTTAGAAAAAATACAAATCCGGCAGGTATTTTAGGAGATGTAGTGCCTTTCTATTAATATCACTTTCAGATATTGTTTTAACTTTTAAAATCGTCAGAATTTTGTCTATTGAAATAGTTCAATTCAATTGGATGTCAATGGATGAATAGCAATGGATGAATCTGTACAAGTTGTTCGAACTTCCAAATGAGCTGAAAATAATTAACCTTATTATTAAAAATAATAAATATTTTAATCTTTACTCTATTTATAACAAAAACTTGCTTTCAATAACAGAATAATTAATTATACTTAACCTTCGGAGAACACATGGGGGTCTTTTTGGCCCCACGTATTTTTACGAAAAGCTTTTTATCTTTTTTAATATTTTTAATAAAGATTTTCAAGTATACAGACTTATTTTACAGAGTTTAAACTATATTTACAAAAATTCTTTAGTTTTATTAGATGAGCAGTTTAAAATTGGTTGAGCTTTGAAAAATGGTCTAAAAAAGAGGTGTGTTCTCCGAGAGTTAAAGAATTTTTTGACATTTCTCAATGTAGTTGTTTTATTCAATACCTGACGAGTTAATAAATTTTGTGTATTATGTAAAAATAAAATATTCACTTTATTTAATAAATAAAACAAAAAATTAATTATAAACATACTAATATTAATTAATGAAAAAGTAGATAATTTAGAAAAATATAATAAACATACATATTTAGATTTTTAGGTATTCAGAAAAAGAATTTTGGGTGGTAGAACATTTTGCAATTATAAAATATTATAAATCTACATTGCTCATTTCTGAAAAATAATTTTCGAATTTTAATGCTTAAGTATTATTTTTCTTGAATTTCTTATTAACTTAATATTTTTCTTTTTAAATAAAAATATTAAAGATTCATTAGAATGAATGTTAAACTTAATGGTTTTTATAAATTTTAAAGTTAGTTAATTTGTAAGTTATTTATTAAGTTAGTTAGTAATTTATTTAGTAAGTTGGTTAGTAAGTTAGTAAGTTAGTTAATAAGTTAGTTGGTAATTAAGTTGATAAGTAAGCTAGTTAATTAGTAATTTAGTCAGTAAGATCGTTAGAAAGTTAGTTAGTTAGTAATCAATAGTTGACTTGGTTTTGATTTGACGTTACATTTTTTTAAATTATGAAAATGTAGAATAAACTTACATGTTCTGTTTCGATAAACAATATCCGTGTTCAAATAATACAACGAAGTCGTAATGATGTTCTACATATAAATAAGCGAATAATATATCAAAGTCTTGATGATCTTTTCAAGTAAGAAGAAGAAGAATTTTAGTATAAATCTCCGAAGCATCTTTTTATGATAACGAAGCGTTTGTTTTCTAACTTGTGGCAATGAAATACCTCGTGGTTCTTAAGATCACAAGGTCTAAAAACTTTATAATCTTCTTGAATAGATATTTCGTATGCCATTAATCTCTTATTAAGGCATATGGTTTGAACAGCTTTGCAAATAAAAACTGGCCCTTCATTATATTTAAGGACTACCATTAATACAGCAAATTCGGGTAAATCGTCGTTGGAGTAACCAACTGCAAGCAGACACTTTCCTGGAATATATTTTACACTATTAACGCTGACCCAAGATGTCGTACAAAATAGCTCTCCTGTGTGGAATAATTGAGAAAATGGTAAGTTGTAATTAATTACAAATTTCTCCTGACCAAATTTGACTTCCTTAATCAAAGGTTTTAGCAATTCTAGAGCCTGTCTTTGTTGGTGCCTGACAGATAAAGTCAGAGGTAAATTTTTATAATTTCTCATGCCTTGTGTGATTCTTTTAAAAAACTGGTGTTTTGCTTCAAAGCGTAAACACATAAATGTGTAAAGTGGGCCAAAAAACTCAATTAATCTAGGATAATGGGTCATGAAATGTTGTTTTGGTATAAGTGAGTTAGCACCATAAAGCTGAGTGTAGGTATCCAAATATTCAGCAATAAGGTCAGCTAGAGCATCAATCATTCCGTGACTAATTTGATATCCAAAAACAATGGACATTATCTCTAGCAGATTTATATAATTTTCGAAGTATGGGCAATTTTCTTCCAGGAGGTCTTGTATTATAAAAGGCAACATACACCCAAGTAACCACATTTCAACAGCAGATAACTTTATACCTGCACCTGGAACTAGATGTGTTGCTTTTAGTGTGGGTGGACGTTGGTCAACTTCCGAATAACCGTAATCAAAAGAAGCTATTCTTTTATTTAATTCTTCAACTGTAATTTTGATTAAAATAGCGTTCTGAAGAAAGTTTTGCAAAGTTCTTGTAAGTACACCTAAAATTAAATCATGAACCAGATCAGGAGGCGCTCCTTCAGTGATGTGATGTTCATAACATTCATTTAAAATACTTCTCCCTTTGATTCCTTCTCCTTTGATTCCTTTGATTCCTTTTATTGCATCATTAATTTCTCTTTTTCTTGACCAGCAGCATTTTCGATTGATTCGACTTGCCTATCGTGTTCTTCTTTTGTACGTAAAAGACTCTTATCTTCTTCGACTATTTTACGGATTTGAGTCAGGTCGGCAAGGCAAAAACGACAAGGGTGTCTTGTTTTACCAAAGGATTCTTTTAAATTACACGCACTATTTTGCGAAAGATTATCGCCTGCCGTTGCAAATAATGAGCTTGTAGTAAGAGTTCCATCCGCGTAATTAATCCCATTTTCCATTTTTTTCAAATCTTTGACAATTGGTTTTAACACGGTGTTTAATCCATATCTTTTTACATCTCTAGATCTCACAATTGCGATTAGATGAATGTGTAGCAAAGAAGAACGAAACATCGAATGTACTTCGAGATTGGACGCATAAATCATTAATAGTTTTTGTTTACCCGCAGATTTCGACCCCAACCCATCACACATGTCCACATCGTCCATGTACAGCAAAATACTATTGTGTGAATTATCATGTCTCCAGACTTCTCTTTGAAATTTTAACCCATCTTTAAATGATATGAACACGCCATCCTTTGGAGTATGATTGTCAAGAATGTCAGGAAAAGTTGGATTTCGAGAAAAATTTTTTAAAACCTTCGAAAGAGGAACAAAGTACATTTCATCAGTTTTGATTTTCAAAGGACGTTCTTGGTTTATCCTTGTACTTCCACATTTAACAAATCGCCTTCCTAGGATACATTTTTTTGGCATTAGTACGTTAAATTCTTTTTGAAAATACTTAGAACGTTTCTGTTTATTATTGAAGTCATTAACGAAGTTTATATTTCTGACATGTTCTTCAATGTTAAAGATTGCTCCAAGTTGTACATTTTCCTGATCTTCTATAACATTTTCCACTTGTTGTAAAGAATGTGTTACAAATTCTTTAACAGCATTTTGCATCGTCTCGAGAATAATGCCTATTTTTTCCTCAGAAATGGTTGTTTCTGTTCTCAGCTGCAATAAAAGTAATCCTATAGCACGTTTTCTTGGATTCAAATTTTCAGGTTCTTCATTATCCTCTTCGTCGGTATCATCACTGTCTAATTCTTCTTCTTCTTCTTCTTCTTCTTCGCTATCGGTACTCGAATATTCAGAATCGCTTTCGCCGCTAAAGTGTTCTGAGTTTACGTCATCGTCTCGAAGGTTTTCGCTGATATTGACCTCGTCGACATCCATGTCGTGATTTGGTTCCGGGTTTACATTACGCCTTTGAAGGTTTTCAATATTATTCTGCTCATCGACATTCATATTTCCATGTAGTTCAACTATATTTCTCTCAACATTTTGAATTGGTAGTCTATTTCTATGGTTTCTGGATTTATGCGATCTTAATGACGACTTATTGTTGAATGATGCATTGCAATTTAAATTATCACATTGAAATCTACGTATTTCGTTTATTAAGGCGTGGTTTCGTTGTAGATGATAATTCATCTCTTCCAAAGAAAGAAAAAATTCTTGGCAAATATCACACTTCAGTGGTAGGTCCTCCATTTCTGAAAAAAGTATATAAATAAATGCTTCGTTCTTGCGAAAACTTCATAATTCAAATTGTTTATGCAAAATTACAGAGTGCCTAGCGAATTTTGTTTTTGAAATTCCCGGTAAATTTCTGGATTTCCCGGACAGAAACCAAATTATTTCTGGATTTATTTTTTAAAACATTATTGACTTTACTATTATTATTACTATATTATTACTTTACTATTAAATTATTTCTGGATTTATTTTTTAAAACATTATTGACTTTACTATTAAAATTACTTGATTTTGTAAATAATAAGTTAACAACATTGCGATTTATTTAAACTTTCTAATTTGAAACTTTAAAATGTTAAATCAAAATGTTATTTTTTTATTTACTTTGTTATGTAAAAAGAAATACGTATTTTTTATTTTTTTATTCTATAGGTGGACAATTTTTTTTGTAAATCTTTTATTATGGGAGATTGGGAAAGTGTGGGCCACCTCAATTATTTAATAATATTTATAAGTTTGATCATCCAATATTTTTTTATTTTCTTTTGTTCGTCTAAAGTAAATTTTTCATCACTTGATGACTTTACAACACTTTACAATTGCCTATAAAACGAAAACAAAAATCAACTGAAAAATTGCATTAAAATATTTATTTTGGGCCTTCATGTTTTATTGTTTTTACAAAGATTTTCAAGAATAAATTATGAAAAATATTTTTTTTATTATTGTGTGGTATTGGTACTTTGACTCTAAAAAGAAATTTTGCATCAAATTAAAAAGAATAAATAATACAAAGCGATAAAGATGTTTACTTAAAAATTTGCAATTAATGGAGCATATTTTACTTGTCCAAATTGTGATTCCGATTAATTTCATTTTCTTACTTTTTCTTTTCTAATTTTAAACTAATAATTAAACATTTAATATCATTTAATAACATTTTTAATATCTTTAACAATTTAATAATTATATTTCATTGCTATTTTTGATATTGAACTCAATTTAGGCAGTAGCCCACAATTCCCCAACATTTTGAAAAATCAGAAAATTGCACTTTTTGGTTAAACATAAATTTCTTTAAGGTAAGTGATAATTTTGGGAAACTAACTATGATATATGTTAGTTTATACCTCCTACTGACACGAAAAATTTGAAAATATGAAAAATAAATTTTGTTTGTAAAATATTGAGCTAAAAAAAGTGTGGTCCACAATTCCTAAATCTCTCTTATTTTTACGTGTGTATTAGAAAAATTAAAAATAATAAAATCCAAATTGAAAGAAAGTTGAATTTTTTTAGATATAGAACATTTGGCCCATATACAAACAATATTTTTTTTATGAAATTGTTAAAAAAATAAAACTTTAATACGAATTTTTTGTAGATTTTAACAAAATGGCAAAACTTTCAAAAATTCACTGATATTTTTTAAATTCACGGTAATTTAAAAGTTTGTCGAACAAAATTTCCGGAAAATTCACGGTGGCTAGCCCTGAAAATTTGCTCTTAAGAATGACCACACAGTGTGACAAAAAAAGACCTAGAATTTTTGTGAATTGAAAAAAAGATTAATTTAAATATATCGGGTAAGTGCTTTTTTAAAGTAATATTTACTGTTGAACACGAATTCAGTATTATCTTGACATTTAATTTGGTTTTTATTGAGATTTTAAAATCAGTCTGAATAATATACTTTCTGGTACCTATAGTTAAAAAAAATTATATTACAATTTTCATTTTTTTGTACATTTTTGCAGTTGTCTTTTAATTTTATCTAAAGCAAAACAAAAAATTCCTAAATTACAATTTTCTATGTTTCTTATGTTTTTAATATCCTATCTAGTTAAATAAAATCGTTTCTGATTTATTTAGTATTTTTTACTGCACTAAGAAATTAATGCACTACATTTTCTACAAATTTTAGAAAGTAGACAAAAAGTACTTTTGATTTTTTGAATACAGCAAAGTGCCACCTATTCTTACAAAAAATATATAATATTATTATACATATATATATACATTTAATGAAAAAAGATCATATTGAATTTACAACTTTTAAATATACTAACAAAACGAAATTCTTAAAGAAAAAGGTGCTATATCAAACTTTAAAGTTTTTTTTTATGCTTTTGTAATATTTTTAAGTTGATTGAATTCATCAATCAACTCCAATCTCATAAATACCACAGCTCATTAGAAATTGAACTACATCTTTTTCGAGTCAATATCTATCAGTATACCAAGCTTTATCAAAAACTGTTTGTTATTTTTATTTCCGAGAGAACCTTCCATCATATTACTGAAAATTTTCTGAATGTTGAAATTAACTTTACTGTAACCTCTTGAATCTTTAGTCCCAAAGCTTATGAAACTTATTTCATAAGCTTTAGGAAAACTGTGGATATTTAAACATTCATTTCAAGAAATTAATCTTTAAATATCCGCAGCTTTTCATTCAAGGGATTGAAAATTGACTGATCATTGCATGAAAGTTTAAGTCTTTTTAAACCTTTTTTTAATTTTCTTTAAAATTTCTCTTCTTGTTAAAAAAAAGTTCGAATAATATGTGATAAATAATTTTAAACTGAATTAATAAAGTTAATAAGCACAAAATTAATAAAAGATGGCAACGTTGCATTTCTTTTAATCGAACATAATTTGGTAAGGTAATTAAACTATAACTGAATGAAAGCTTTAGATAAATTGATATTTTAATTCTTCATGTACAAATATTTCTATAATCGTTAAGTGTTAATTTTATACTAAAAATACAAGAAATAAATTAAAAATGAAATTTCAAACAATATAAACTAAATTTTTAATTTTCAGGAAAAATTAACTTATTGAAATTTAAAATTTTGATAATAATATTTAACTATAATGCTAACCGTCAAAATATTAACGAAAGGCTGATAATTAAGTTATTTGATTAACAAAAAATTGTTTATAAAATGGAATTAAATCGAAATTTTTTTACAATTTTTCTGTTTTGACTTTCTCTTTAAATATCTTGTCAAAAGATAGTTGTAGAGAATAACGTGTACACAAATTTTTAATTAAAAAATTTAAAGTAACAATAATTTTTATACATAATTATATCTAACATAATAAATAATATAATACAATATAAATTTAAGTTAAGATAAACATTTAAAATTTGATCAATCTATCAATTCACTCGATAAAATTAATAATATAATTACTATAATAAACATTTATTAATAAAAAAAACCTGTGCTAAATTCTACATAGTAGATGTTAAATTCAAAAATTATTGTATTTGCTTGTTGTCCCATACCTGGTACAAAAGGCCATTTAACCAAAAGAAAGAAATTTAAAACTTAAACAGAAGTTGCATAAAAGTTGATAATATTAAATTTCAAAAATGCTTAAGAACAAAAAATGTAAATTCTCCTAAACTTTTGAAAAAAGTACACGGTAGAATTATCCCAGTAGAATTTAGTTTTCTTAAAATTATGACTGAAAGAATGTTGAAAAATAATTAGTGTAAAATAAATATTGGATATATATATATTAGTTATATTAGTTAACCTTAATTTTTATATAAAATGAAATGTTTGTTTCTTCTTACCTCTATTTCTAAACAGTCCTTAAAATTGAAGAGGAATTATATAAATCAGTACACATATATCGCAACGATTGTCACAACCAAAAATTGTTTTCGTCATTTTCTGCAAAAACCATTGTATTTGCTTTCAAAAATGTAGGTTTTTCTTTTTTCAATGAAAAGTCTGTATTTTCAATTAAAGACGAAGAACTGTTGATATATTTTAAAAGTAGATTTGTTACTATTAAGCTATCAAGTCACGCAATAATTTTCATCTTTTTACACTACATAAAATGTTGAAATAACAAAATACCACAGATAAACAGGCAGGAACACGTGTTAAGTTTTCATGTTTATTTTGTTACGCATTTTACTGCTGAGTGAACAGTTTTTAAAGGCTCTTCTCCAATAAAATCATAAAGGTAGCTTTCTCCAAGCATGCATTGCCAATAAGGTCGCGTCCACACGCAGATTTTACGAAGACAGAAAATCCTTTTCCAAAGCGGGAATTTTAAAATGTATAATTTTTTAAGAATATAAAATTGTGTATTTACAAAGGAAAATTATTATTAGATAAATGCGATTTTCTCAACAAATTGTTTTATAAAATATTTTTTTATTGATAATCAAGTAAATAAATATCGACTTTTATTATTAAATTAATGAATTTTTGCAATTGTTGTTGTGGCATTTAGAAGTAATAAATTTTTATAATTGCAAGAAATAATTATTTATTACAAATTTAAATAAATAATTATTTATTAACGTAAAATATAAAAATTCATTACTTGTAAATGCCACAAAAACAATTGCAAAAATTTATTCATTTCATAATAAAATTCGATATTTATTTACTTTGTTATTAATCACAAAATATCAATTTTATAAAATAATATGTTGAGAAAAGCTCATTTATCTAATAATAATTTTACATTTTCAAATAGAATCACAATTTTTTTTTATTCTTAAAAAGTTACGCATTTCAAAATTCCCGCTTTAAAAAATGATTTTTTATCTCAACAGAAATATGTTCCAACATAAATATGAATGCACCCTTAATGTTTAAAGGTCAGGGTGCGATCCCATGTGAGCAGAATACGTTGACCGAAAGCAGAAAAAATGAGTGCAAAAGAGATAGATAGATATTGTTGTTCTTTTCACTCTTATGATTTTCTGCTTCGGTCTACGTATTCTGCTCACATGTGATCGCACCCTTAGAGCGTCAGAGATTTCTGGAGATATTTTATTCTATATAAATTAGCAAGTTTTGACTTTTTGAGACTGTGTTATTGGCAACCCTGAACTTTCTCGTTTTAGGTTAGTTATTATGTGTTTTGTCGTTTTGTAACCGCGGTACGCCGGTACACGTGTGTTTAGAAGTGTTGTTTAAAGTATATATATGTTATAGTTAAAGTCCGAAATTCAGGTAATGTGCACATTAACTAGTTAATCTGCGGATTACCTGATCAAATCCGTTAAAGTTCGAAAGAAAATTTTTTTTTCGAACATTAACTAGTTAATGTCCAGATTAACTAGTTAATGCGAACATTACCGAGTTTACTTTCGTTGAAGTGCGAAAAAATGATTTAACTGAAATAAAACATGAATTATTATTGCTTCAGAGTAAAATTACTTTATTGAATAACAAGTGTACAATATTAGAACTTTTTTAAAAATAAACTTATTACTTATATATTAAATAATTAATATTAATTATAATTATTTATTATTATTATATAATTGTGCCTATTTTTTACTTGTAAAGTTTGCATATTATTTTTAAACATATTGCAGTAAGTTCGTACATAAAAACTAAACATTTTTCTCTTTGGAACCCCATCTCTATAACTAATTGTTTCTGAGATATTCCATTTGTAACAACTGCACACTGTAACAACCGCACCTAGTCTCCCCTACTTACTTTGTCTCTTTCTAAATTGATAGACAGAGTCTCGAATTTCACGAAATCGAGATCTTTTCGCACTTTAACGGTTTGATTCTCGTTAATGTTAGCATTACCTAGTTAATGTCCGAATTTCTCACTTTAACTGTGAATCTTAGGGAATCCGCAGATTAACTAGTTAATCTCTACATTAACGGATTTCGGACTTTAACTATAACATATATATATATATATATATATAACAGTGGTGCTGTACTTATATAAATTACCATGCATTTGTTTTATATTTTAAAACAAATGAACAAACTGCTAAAAGATGAAAGCAAACTTCATTGCGATAAAAAAATATTTCTAACTAGAAGTGTTTTTATATTTCTACTCGTATTCCTTGGATTTAGATCATCATTTAAAGCAGGTAATAATAGTGTTAAAATTAAATTTTGAATTTAGTAAAATTTCAATTTTAACTTTGTTTGCTGTTTTTGATATAAAAATTAAAATTGATTCTTTAAAAGTAATATTCCTTCCGTGAAACTATATAAAAAATTTTAAGACTAACATTAATTCTAATGAATAGAATTATAATCGCATATCTTTAATATTTTTATTTAAAAAGAAAAATATTAAGTTAATAAGATATTCAAGAATAATAATACTTAAGCATTAAAATTCAAAAATTATTTTTTAGAAATGAGTAATGTAGATTTGTTTGGGGTGAAAAGGGGTGGCTGTGATTGTAAGCAGTGCCCCACATATTGCTATGCGAAGGACAATTTATGCTCTTATTGTGGCTGTGTCCCAATAAAACATATGAAATTAGGTAAATAAAAATAATTAATTTTATCGTCAACTTAACTTGTTATTAACTAAGTTTTATTTAAACTACATTTTTCCTGTGTGGTTGAGTGTAGGTAATTATACTTATTCTCAACAATTTATATTTTATAATTGCAAATGTTCTACCACCCAAAATTTTTTTTCTGAATACCTACAAATCTAAATATGTATGTTTATTATAGATAATCAAGTAGAAATTCTTGAAGATTCAGAAAATAATTAAGATAATCCACAACCTAGCTCATCAGGTTACAATGAGAGTACACCTAACGAAAACCCAATTATTATCAATTTACCAGTCGACATTCAACAACATTTGGTAAAAGCATATTTTTCTAAATTATCTTCTTTTCAGGCCTCGGAATAATAACATTTTCGACTTTTTTCGAATTATTTTAACAAATTATGACTATTTCGACTTTTCTTTCGAATATTGCAATAATTTTTAGTACAAACTGCAACTTATTTTCGAAATTTACAGTTAAAAAGACTTTCAATAAATATTTAAATTTTATAAAATTTAATTAAAATTATTTGATTTTTTAAAGTGTTTTCTAAAAATATTTTAAAATCAACATTTGAAGAATTTTAATTAAAAATTTTGAAAATAATTGAAATTAAATCCCTCGGAAGAATTTAATTTTTAAAACAATTTTTAATATATTTCGAATAAATTCCATTATTTTCTAAAATAATAATAAATCTTTCGAAACAATTTAATTATTTTTCTAAATGGTAACATTCTTCGCAAAAATTCAATTTTTTTAAAAATAGTAAAATTCTTTGCATGAATTCAATTATAAAAAAAAATTAATTAAAAAATTTTATAAAATTTAATTGAAAATAATTGATTTTTCTCAAAGTGTTGAATAAAAATTTTTGAAAATAAACTTTAAAAGAATTTTAATTGCTAATTTTGAAAATAATTGATTTCTCAAAAATTTTCAAGTGTAAATTTAAGAATAGTAATTAATGAAAATTAGCTACAAAAAAATTATAAAAAAATATTTTTGATGGAAATAATTCTTACAATTTTTGCATTCTAATTTTTAAAATTCAATTATTTTCAATATTTTTAAATACAAATTTCCAAAAATTTAAATGCATACAAAAAATAATAAAATAAAATTTTTTACAATTATTTTTAACATTTTAACAACATATAACTTTGTTAGATTTATTAAAGCTTTGGAGAAATCGCGATTATATTAATAATTAAAATTCTTTAAAAATTCAATTACTTTTCTAATAGAATTTACCAAATTTCAATTGTTTGGAAATTTTTCAATTCTATATAATTGAAAAACTATTATCTTTCATAAATTATTTCTAAAATATTTTTGAAAAATTAATTTTAAGAACTTCTTTATTACAATTTTTTGAAAATTAATTAATAACTTAAAAAACATGAGACAGTTAGAATCATTATAAAGAACTGAATTTAAAGAACTGATTAAAAATTGTAGAAAAGAATTGAATTTTAAGAGATTTAAAGTTGTAATTTTTAGTTATTCAATTTCAGAAGGTTTTAAATAGAAATTTTAAAAATTTTATTCTCATATAAAAATAAAGAAGTATTTACATATTTATTTAACGAAATTATTCTAGTTTTCAATAATTACATCTAGAAATCAGTGAAAGATTAGAAGAATAAAAAATAAAATTTTTGTGATGACTCTGAATTAATATTAGTTTGTTTATAATTATTTTTTTGTTTTATTTATTGATATTGGTCGCATTCACAGTTCTACAAATTAAAAACTTTTTTTGACAATCGAACAAAACAAAACTTTTCAAGTATAAAAATATCTGGTTTTATGATTTCAAAATTTCGGATTACCGTATTAACCATTATTTTGACAATATTGATTAACAGGAATAGACCTTTGTCTTGTATTTGTATATAATAATATTATAATTAAAACAATTATATAAATTTAATAAATAATTGAAAATTTTGTAGATCGTAATCTACAAAATTCATAGTAAATTTTTTATTTTCATACATTATTTTGTGATTTTGAAAATTAATGTTGAATTAGTAATTAACGAACCCAAAAAGCAAAAGTAGTTTCGTTCACTAAATAAGCTTATAAACCTAAACATTTATTATTGTTTACTTTAAATAAAATTAGCAAAATTTACCCAAGAGTCTAAAAATCAATAACAATATTTTTATTTAATTATCGACTGTAACTGTAACTGCCTTTTTTACTCAAAAATACCTACTAATTGGAAAAAAGTGTTTTGTTCGATTTGCAATTTTGATGTAGACTAGTGATAGAGAATAATTAGTAACGAATGCAAAGGTTCTGAAAGATATAGAAGGTGATTTTTTATTTAATTTGTAATAATCAAACAGTTTTGTGGAACGCTTTATGTAACAATAACAAAAATTTTTCTTGTGTAGAATAAATTATCCAGTTTAATACCTGATTCATTTTACCAAACTCCCGAAATTGATAATAAGATGGGACTCTATACATCGATGGAAAGAAAGGAGTTTAACAAGGTTATGCGGATTTTGTGTGACCGAATGATTAGGGCAAATTGCACTTCAAAGACTGACACCATTCAAATTACGTCATTAGCAATTGATAAATTTCCAGGCTTAAAGGGAAGTTTTGGAGGAGATAACGTAAGTACTATTTTTTCTTTTTAAAGTGTAATATTATAGAATTTTATAAAATTAATTACGTCTGACCATTGACTTTTAAATAAAAAAATTTCATTTCTAAACTGGGGTCAACAAGTAGAATAAAATTCGAGAAAGAATTTTTTATTTTATTGTAAAGACGATAAATTTAAATAATATGAATAATTTTTTCCTGGTTTATTTTTAAGTTTTTACCGCAGTTTAATTAAAAAAATCATATTTACAAATGTATAACTTCCAGTATTATGTAGAACATTTTCTTCACAGTAGTTTTCGAGTTTTCGATTACAGTTCAGAAAATTAATTTCTTTTTATTTAAAAGTCAATATATTTCAAAAAAACCTTAAAAAAATTATTTCTACATTGTTTTTTAGTTTTATTGGCTAGTAAAAAATATCCAATTTGCAATATTTTTTAGGTTTTAACAAAAAATTAGTCATATTTTTATTATAACAAAATTAAGACACTGTCTTTTATTTATAATCGGCTCATCAGCCACATACATAAAACTAATTGTACGATTTTCACTCTCTATTATTGCTTTGCAAAAACTTTCCGAATTCACGACAAATTTTCTACGTCATAATGCATCCCAATTCTGACTGACTCTTAGGCCGAACTCCACTTTTATTTTCATACACTGGAACACATTCATCAAAATGCGAATATTTAAAATAATAAGCAAATATAATTTATTACGACTTTTTCATAAAATTTTGACAATTCTGGTCAAAGGCATAACCTTCTTTTTAATTGTATTTCAGGAAAGAATGGTAAAAGCATTATCTAATTACATTAAAAATAAAACTACTCGAGATCATATTCCGAATAAAAAAAAACCTGATCCAATTAAGGGAGTGAAAAAAAACGGTTCAGTCTAGCGATAATGATGGTGACCATTTGAATGATTTGTGCACAGAAATGGTAGAGGAGTATTCAAATCTAGAGAAAGATGTAACAAAGCTTAAAGGTTTACTAAGAGAGACCCGAAAAATAAGATTAAATGAATTAAAAAAACTGTCAGCTAAAGACCTATTAAACAAATATCCAGCTTTGAATGATAAAGAATTAGTAAGTTTCCAAAAATTTTCATAAAATGTAAACAAAGTCGGGCAACATTTTTTTATTAAGTAGATCACATAAGAGAATGAAATGAGAAAATACATAAAAATGTCACTTTAATAGAACTAAACAAATTTTTTTTTGAAAATTTTTTGAAATTTTTGAATAAAAAGATTTTTGGAATTTGAAAAAAAATAAAATTTTTTTGTTGGAATCTCTTTAATTGTCTTTTCAACATTTCTAAACCTCATTAAAATGCATACAGTTGTTTTTGGGAAAAATGAATTTTTCGATTTTTTCCCCTCCAAAAATTAAAAAAAAAATCAAAATTTTGAGTTACAAATTTTAAAAAGTTATTTTTAAGTGGGCAAGAATGAATGGGAAAAATATATTCGGGTCACTTTTTCCATACTTATTTGGCTATACTCTATCATATGAAATTGCCCATATGTCATTACCATATGTGACAAATAGCATGACCATGTCTAGTGTCGCCGAATATTTGGAAACAATCTCTGCCTTTAGTACCTACAACATTTACTCAACATTTTTTTTATTATCATATTTGTCTTTGTTATACACAGTAAAAAGAAAGTCTTATTTTAAGACAGGAAGGCAGTCTTAAATTAAGACTCAACATTTTAAAGGCAGTCAATGCTGAATTTAAGTAATGGATTTTGTACAGGGTTGCCACAGGCCAGGGAAGTCAGGGAAATCAGGGAAAAGTCAGGGAAAGTAAAATTGGTCAGGGAAGTCAGGGAAAAGTCAGGGATTTTAAGTAAAAGTACTGGAAAAAATTGAATTTTAAAAATTCATGAAAAAACTGAATTTTGATTTTTTTTTGCCTCGTAAACTATGAAACTATCACGAATTTTAATACAAAACCTTGAATTTTTTTCTATTTCAGACAATAATTTCTTCTTAAATTACTTAATTTTACAAGAACTATCATAAAATTATTACTTAGAAATTATTTAATGAATAATTTTTACAATTTTTATAAATACTAGATTGATAAAAAATTTTAGTTAAAAATACTAAAAAAAAATTGAATTTTGGAAAAGTTACAAATAATTCCAGAAATTCAATTATTTTCAAAAGTTATAAAAATTCTTCGTAATATTTCAATTATGTTCAAAAATTAAAAAAAAATTCTGGTCATTTTAATTATATCTTAAAAAATAATAAAATTCTTCTCCAAAATTCAATTATGTTAACAAATTTTTTAAAAATTCTCGTCAAAATTTCAATTATCTTTATAAATAATACAATTCATTTTCGAAATTCAATTATTTTTAAAAACTTTAATAAAATTCTTGGCAAAATTTCATAGGAATTCAATAGTTTACAAAATTTTTAATAAATTTCTTCGAGATAAATCAATTATTTTCATAAATGATAAAATTTTTACAGGAATTTGTCAAAAAATATCAATTATTTAAAAAGAATTTTATAAAATTCGTCGCAAGAATTCAATTATTATTTTTAAAAAATTTAACAATGTTTTTTTTCAAGAATTCAATTATTTTTAGAAATAGTAAAATTCTTCACCGAAATTTAATTATTTTTATAAACTTAAATAAAATTCGTTAGAAGAATTAAATTATTTTTAGAAGCAATAAAAGTCCTCGCAGAAATTCTCAATTATGTTAAAAATTTTTTTAAAAATTCTGGTCAAACTTTCAATTATCTTTATAAATAATAAAATTGTTCAATATTCAATTATTTTAAAAATTTTTTTACAATTCTCGTCAAAATTTCTATTATTGTTATCGAATATAAAAAATAAAAATCTTCTTCAAAATTTTATTATTTTTAAAAACTTGAATAGAATTCTTATTAAAATTTCACAGAAATTCAATAATTTATAAAATTTTGAATAAATTTCTTTGAAATAATTTAATTATTTTAATAAATAATTAAATTTTCACATGAGTTCAATTATTTAATATAAAAAATTTCATAAAATTTTTCGAAAAATGTCAATTATTTAAATAGATTTTTATAAAATTCGTCGCATGAATTCAATTATTTAAAAAAAATTTAACAAAGTTGTTTTCAAGAATTCAATTATTTTTATAAATAATAAAATTCTTCACCGAAATTCAATTATTTTAGAAAAAATTTAATAACATTTTTGGGAAAATTTTTAATTATTTTCATAAATAATGAAACTCATCGCAGGATTTTAATTAATTTTTGATACAATATTTTAATCAAATTTCTTGAAAAATGTAAATATTCTTAAAAATTTCATTTAAATTTGTCAAAATAATTGAATTATTTAAAAATTGATTGAAAAAATGAATTACCGAATAATCGATTTATTATTTATGAAAATAATTAAATTATTTCAACGAATTTTATTACAACTTTTTTAAAAAATTGAATTTTTTTGAGAAAATTTACTACTTTTAAAAATAATTGAATTCTTGCGAAGGATTTTATTAGGATTTTTGTAAATAATTAATTTTTTTGAAAAATTTCATGGTTATTTAAATTATAACAAAGCATGAAGAAGGCGATCACTCCGAGTCGAAGACTCGCCTTCTTTGTGTTTCGTAATAATATTCTTATAAATATTGTTGAATTTCAAAAAGGTTTAAATTTGAATGTATTGAAGAATTTTAATTCCTACGGAAAAATAATAATGACACAGGCACACAAAAAAAAAGTGTCGTGGCCGAGACACTACAGTAGTATATTCCCATGTATTTTTGGCCGCTGAATCCGAATCTGAAGTCCGAATGCTCAAATTGGTTCTTTTTTTTGAGTTATACTCAAAAAACGACTCAAAACACGAATTTGAACCAAAAAAAATTAAAAATTTTTTTGTGACATGACAATAGCATATTTCCATGTATTTTTTCCCGCTGAATCCGGATTCGAAGTCAGAATGGACATATGTGCTCAAAATTTTGAGCTAAACTCAAAAAACGACTCAAAAACCCGAATTAAAATGACGAAAATGAAAAATTTTTTCTGTGACACTGCAAAAGTATATTCCTATGTATTTTTTCATGCTGAATCCGAATTCGAAGTCAAAATTGACAGATTTGCTCAAAATTTTGAGATAAACTCAAAAAACCACTCAAAAAAAGACTCAAAAATCCAAATTAAGATGAAAAAATTTTTTATGACACTACACTACTATATTCCCATGTACTTTTTCCCGCTGAATCCGAATTCGCAGTCAGAATTGACAGATTTGCTCAAAATTTTGAGATAAGCTCAAAGAACTGATAAAAAAAGCGATTTAAAATAAAGAAATGGAAATTTTTTGCTATGACACTACATTACAGTATTTCCATATATTTTTACACTCGGATCTCGCATTTGAAGTCAGAATTATTCTAATGGCTCAAAATTTTGAGACACACAAGAAAATCTGTTAAGTTACAAAAATGAAAGTCAAGAAACTCTACTTTTCTTGCTAGTACACTACATTAGTATATTCTCATGTTTTTACATCTGCTTCTAAATTCAAAGTTAAAATTATTAAATTGGCTCAAAATTTTAAGTTAAATCCAAAAATGCTCAAAATTTAATTTAATGCAAAAGAGTTCATTTTTTTGGTATTCGGTAGTGTATTCCCATGAATTTTATATACGCTGAATACAAATTCGAAGTTAGAATTATCAGAATGACATAAAATTTTTTAGAACTCAAACCCTGGTTACAGGTACAAGCATGCATGTTTTTGAGCACTTTTAATGAAATCCAAAATTTTGAGCCACTTTGAAAATTCTGACTTTGGAATCACAGTGAAAAAATACATGGGAATACACTAGTGTAGTGTCATAGCAAAAAATTTCCTTTATTCATATTAAATTACATTTTTATCAGTTTTTTGAGTATATCTCAAAATTTTAAGCAAATCAGTCAGAAATCTGTCAATTCTGACTTTAAATGCGAGATCCGATATGGAAATACTGTAATGTAGTGTCATAGCAAATAATTTCCATTTCTTTATTTTAAATCGCTTTTTTTATCAGTTCTTTGAGCTTATCTCAAAATTTTGAGCAAATCTGTCAATTCTGACTGCGAATTCGGATTCAGCGGGAAAAAGTACATGGGAATATAGTAGTGTAGTGTCATAAAAAAATTTTTTCATCTTAATTCGGTTTTTTGAGTCTTTTTTTGAGTGGTTTTTTGAGTTTATCTCAAAATTTTGAGCAAATCTGTCTATTTTGACTTCGAATTCGGATTCAGCGTGAAAAAATACATAGGAATATACTTTTGCAGTGTCACAGAAAAAATTTTTCATTTTCGTCATTTTTATTCGGTTTTTTGAGTCGTTTTTTGAGTTTAGCTCATAATTTTGAGCACATCTGTCAATTCTGACTTCGAATCCGGATTTAGCGGGAAAAAATACATGGAAATATGCTATTGTCATGTCACAAAAATTTTTTTTAATTTTTTTGGTTCAAATTCGTTTTTTGAGTATAACTCAAAAAAAAGAACCAATTTGAGCATTCGGACTTCAGATTTGGATTCAGCGGCCAAAAATACATGGGAATATACTACTGTAGTGTCTCGGCCACGACACTTTTTTTTTGTGTGCCTGTGTGATTAAATATTAATTATTAATGTTTTTGAATAATTTTACAATTAATGAAATTTGTAAATAAATGTAATAGAACATTTTTTCGAGTATCTGATAATTTTTAGAGTGAATCAGAATATTTTTTAGGATCAGGGAAAAAGTGAGAATTTTGTCTGGAAATCAGGGAAAAGTCAGGGAAAAATAAATTAAAATATTTATGGCAACCCTGTTGTATGATTTAACATTAGAGCAGACAGTGTTGAATTTAAGTCTGATCTTAAATTAAGATTTACTTTTTACTGTGTACTGTCGTCCTAATAAAAAAGGCACTATCTACAATATTCAAGTCAAATGGAGATATTTAATGAAACGCGTTTGCATTAGTTCCATTTCTTATATTAAACTTTTTGGAAAAATTCATCGTTCTTAGGTAAAATGGACACAATATATAGATTAGCCCAAAAAATTGAAATAAAACTTATCTTTCGTAAAAAATATAGATAGTGACTTATTTTCAGGACAGTAGTATTGCATAAATTATAAATACATTTTTTTCGTTCTATATGCACAGAAAAAACAATTAAGGAAATTTTTACAGAACGTTTTAGATTAGCGGAAACAGCTATTCACGAAACGGAGTTTTGTAGAATCTGTTGAATAATACAGAATAAACATAAAAAATTACAAGTATTATTTATAAATCTTCTGAATTTTATCCTGTATTATTTATTACATTTTGAAGAACTCCGTTTCGTGAATTGCTTTATCCGCTAGTACGTAATAGTTCTGTAAAGTTCCCAGCATTGTTTTTTTTGTGTATGTAAATAAGATTCTCTGCTTTATCATCACGACTCAAAGTCACAAAACTAACCAAATCTTAAAAGTAATTCATGCAACTTACCTTTACTAAATTAATTTTTAAATTCTGCTACACAGTTTCAATTTATTACTATTACTATGATACTATTATAATTTATATAATATATTATATAGGTAATATATCACTACTACTATAAATTATTTTTATAGGAAGAGGCTCCTTCAAAAATCACCGCTCCGATATTGATAGCAGCTGATGCAGACGGTAACCAACTGAAATCATACGTTGATTCTGAGCCCATGCACTGTGCACAGCCATTTGAAGCTATAATATTATTAATGGCATCGTACTACATTTTCAACATCAATTATGAAAAGCATCTCAATTTGCAGTTTATTCTTTTAGAATATTTAATTTTTGGTAGCGAAGTTTCGCGAATTTCGCCTGGAAATTCAAAATACTTGTCCGTGACAAACGTATTAGAAAAAGCAGGCATCACACCCAAATTTTACGAGATGCCAAAATGTTAATCAGTTTTGTTTTTTATAGCAATAAGTTAAAACTTATATTCAATTCGAGTTGTTCATTTATGAATTAATAATAAAAATTTAAAATAAATTGTTTTGTTAGAAACTTCTTTCTCATTTCGCCGTAATGTGGGGGTTCTTAGCAATATTTTATCTTTATAAATAGATTTTAATTTATTTTAAAAAGTTCGACACAATTCATTTCTTGAAATAGGATTTTCAGTGGAATTTCAAGTTTTATAAATGCTAAAAAGGCGATAACTAAAATCATGTTTATTTTCAGGTTTTTTTATTTTCACAGTTAAAAAATATGTTTAATTTGACTTTTCGCAAAATTAATAATAAAACATATTAGCTTTTAAAAAGACACTTACTGTAAAATTTTTTTAGACTTTATTTTGACTTAATTATTAAAAATAACTACTTATTGCAAACTATCCAAATATAATTAAAATTAATGATATGACAGAAATGTTCAATAGTCACAAAAAATGTCATAAAAACACAAAAATTGATCAAATTTCCTTATCAAACTATTTTATTGTAAAAATACAAATTATTGGATTAATTTTATCAAATTTCTTGTTCCAATTAACCTTATTTCGATCAAACAAAATTTGGTTATGATAACCAAATTTGACCAAGAAAATGATTTTGGTAATTAATTTAATTAAGGGATTAAAAAGTCTTTTGGGCAAATTTTAGAAAAATATTCTATTTTTTAGAAATCAATACACTGACAGTTGTGTACACTGACAGTTTGAAAAATAACAATTGACGTATATTTTTTTATTTTGATGATAAAATGATACAAATTTTGGATTATTTTGATCTTTTTTTTGAATCAATTTGATTTGCAACGCTTTTTGATACCCCCAAATTAACTGTGAAGAGTTGCTTCTTTCCATCATATTGATTTGTAAATCACAGTAATTGCATTTCAAATAAATAATCTCTAAAGCTCGATATAACTTGAACTGTGAAGCGCCTTGGCTTATCGATCATCAAAGTTCAGTAACCATGACAGCATTCGGATATTTAGGATATCGTATGAATGTCTTGGAAGATAACTATTGGTTCGGTGCAATTAGGATATTCTTAGGACATCCCATATATGTCTATGGACATGTTACAGACATATTAGAGATATCCTAATTTCCGAATACGCCTAGGACGTCCATAAGATATCCTAAAACATCTGTTGCTGTTAGGGAAAGTTTTACGTCGAGAATATGTTTGTGCATTTGGATGAATATTCAAAAGCACATTCGTGACTCAACCGTCAATAAACCGGGAAAAATTACTGGGAAAAGATTTCGTACAGTTTTTCTAATCATTATCCTGCTCAAAAATAAGGCAAATGCAAGTACAGTCAACCCCCAAAAAGACAAGGCGCAATAACTCAAATTTTTTAGAAAGTCAAAGTAATTCTTGGATCTCGATCATTTCCTATAAGCATTATCAACATTTGATAACACAATCTTTTCGATAACTAAAAATTTTGTTGGTCTCCCTTCAAGTATGTCTCATTGAGAGTCGACTGTACTTCATATTCAAGTCAATTTGCACACAGAAATGAAAATTTTTCAAAATGTGAGCATTAGAAGGTTTAGTAAATAAATTATAAACAACAATCTCTAAAGACATTGTACTTACCTCTTTCCAACATGATTTATGCATTCTTCTTTAGTGATTGGATGATCAGTTCCATAAATATTTAAACTTGATAAATGATTGAATGTCTTCGCGTCTCCATCAGAGAGCATTTGAATGAAACGAAAACCGTATGATACTGAACGCTTCCAAATCTTCTCAGCAACCGCTACCTCTATTGCTCCAGATGATCCCTCGTGATTTTTTTGACAAGAATCTACATGACCTTCATACCAAACATCATATTCTGCTGAGTCATCGCCTAACTCAGCAGCAGCAATTGTACAAGCGTGACAATATTTTGTCATTATGTCAAAGTCAACGACGAATCCTGATTCTATGTCAATGACGCAGCCTACACCATGCTTGGATTTGTAGCCACGGGTATGCCACGTACCATCATAACTAACACCAAGGTCAATGAGTTCTTCATTTGATTCTTCGATTTCCCTCAACGATTCTATTACTTCAGATCCATTATAGTCTTCGATTTCTTCCATTTCCGTACGTTACTCTTCCTCTTTATCTTCTCCTTTTTCTTTATAGATTTTCCGTACATGCGATCGACACTCATTCAAAAGCTTTTGCGTAACTTCATCAACACAAGAATTTATTTTTTTCAAATATTTATCAAAGGTTGACTCTGAGAAACAATGTAAACTTAGAATCACAGAAAATTGTTGAATCGCTCTATATCCTTTGCCCATAAATAGAAAAGCTGTTGCCATACGCAAATTTATGTCAAATGGAGCACGAGATGTGTCTTCATTACTTGCAGGTTTAGAAGAATACGTTTCTGATTTTACCTCTTCAAAGCCGTTGTCTTTACATCTTTTACATAATAAGACAATTTTACAAGCGAATCCATTTGAATGTTTTTTATTTACATCAAATGCCAGCGATGTTTCATTACAATCTACACATTTCACTTTATCCAATAAAGTGTTCAACTGTGAAATGTCTATAAGTAGATATTGGAAATTATTATTTTCAACGTTTTCTTCTTTATCCACTTCTTTGAATTTTGCCTGAATCCGAGCATTTCGTTCGGGATATTCGTTTGAATTATTTTCGTCCCAAACATGATTTGTTTCCGAAGTGTCGTTTATTTCGGGAAGATAATTACTTTTTTTGAACCATCATTTTTCCATCGCTTCCGCGCTAACTCTCGAAAGTGGTGAACCCTTTTCTGAGGAGGCATTTTGATTCTTATCACAAATTTGCAATTTACTACACGGAGAAGGATATCTAAGTTACAAAAAATGTCAAACTGACAAAATTATTTATTGACATTCATTTGTTACTTAAAACAATTGAAAAGACAGATTACGTAAGTATACACAATTTGGAGAAAACTAGATGTTCAGATCTTTTGAAATTGCAGCAAAATGTCAAAATGTCAATCTTAAAAATCGATCTTCTCTTACAGTTTTTAATATTTTTTAACGAAAATTTTTTTCCATGTATATTTTATCATTCTAAACAACTTCTCGCATGGATTTGCAATAATATGCAATTGGTGAAAAAAAAAGAATTCTAACCTCTTCAAAAATTAAAATTAAATTTTTTTTGACCATCTTATATGTCTTTAGGTTAAAAATGATGCAAGAAAAAAAATATTACCTCGTTTAATAATTTTATTTTAAAGGGGTCAAAATTAAGGTGGGGTCTCCCCTTAATCACGAAAGTATTATTACAGGGTGTCTAAGAAGGATTAAAAAAACCTCTGACTTCTTCCCTTAATTTTTATTAATTTTATTTCTGCATTTTTGCGAAAAAAATTTGGTAATTGGTATATTTCACAATAACCCTGCCTTTGAATAAAATTTTTTGACATTCTCTGACTTTCCCCGGACCAAAAAAACTCCCTGACTTCCCTGACCGTTAGACACCCTGTATTATTATTAATAATAATTATAAATAATTTAAATAAAACGAAAAAATATGGGTGTATGCAGGATATGTACATCGAATTTTTATGTATTTCTTTTTTTTGTGATCGTCTTTTAGTCTTTCTGAATGAGAATTCTATAAAGGCTAAACTAATCTTTAGTTATTACAAATGAAACACGTATTTTTCACTTATTTTCCTTAGAGATTCTTCGGTACCGTACGTTTAGCTGGAGGAGCTAATGATCATCCATGCACTCCTACGTTTCTGCAAATTTACAAATTACTTTCTGCTTTTAGTATTTTAAAACCGCCGAAATTAGGAAATTGTACTCCTGTAGACGAAAAACTGTCAAAACCATTCATAACAATTTCAAAACTAAAAGAAATTTATCAAAGTAAAAAGCCTAAGGCTTTCGAAAATGCCACGCAATATAGAAATATTTATCAATCCAGAAAAAGAACTTATTCACCCAAATTTGCAAATGTACAATTTAATATTTAATTAATAATATTTAATATTTAATATTTAATATTTAATTAACAATTTAATATTTATTTAATTAATAATTTCTTTCATTTAATCAAAATGACATTTTTATTGAGACGAATATAGAGTCTCAATCACTGCGGCTTACTGAAATTTTCAAGGACTTAATACATAAACATGTCCCTATTTTCGATCCAAATTCAAAAACTCGTAAGAGACAATATCCTCCATGGTTCACAGGGGATATTATAAGTGATATAAAATTAAAACGGACCTTGTTAAGACGTTCTCGTCAAAATCATTGTGACTATTTAAAATTGCAGTTACATTCTTTTAGTTTAAATTTAAAAAGTAAAATTCACACAGCTTTCATTAAGCATCAAACAACCCTTGAGAATCAAATATTCTCAAATCCTAAGCAATTTTGGAAACAAATAAAAAATAACAAACATAAATCTCGTATACCCGAGATAATGAAATTTAATGATAAAAATCTCAATGGTTTTCAAGAAGTTGTTGATGGTTTTGCTGATCTTTTTTCCTCTGTGTACCATTTGGATCTTGTTTCACACGTGAACCCTAATCCCTTTGTACTTTCAACCACATCATCTTCCATTGATTTTCAGTTATCTCCCGCAAATGTTAATAGTGCTATTAAGTCTTTGAAATCTACTTTTACTTCTGGGGTTGATGATATTCCTGCGTTTTTATTAAAGGATTGTCGTCCCTTTATTTGTGATTCTTTATGTACTATATTTAACAACATTCTAAAAACTGGTTATTTCCCTGATTGTTGGAAAACAACAAAAGTTGTTCCTGTTTTTAAATCAGGGAAGGTTGACAGTGTTTGCAATTATCGTCCTATATCTGTGATTACTAATTTTGCTAAGATATTTGAGAAATCCATTGCTTCACAAATAACTTCTGCATTGTCATCACAATTGTCAACGGCTCAGCATGGTGGTGTAGCAAAAAGATCTACAGTTACAAATCTTATATCAATTACGCAATTTATTAATGACTCTTTTGAAGATAACAATCAAGTTGACGTTATCTACACTGACTTTTCTGAGGCGTTTGACAAAGTTGACCACTCTATTTTATTTGACAAATTATCTCGTTTGGAAATCCCTTCTAACTTAATCAAAACTCTAAAATCTTATTTAACTAATAGAACAAATTTCGTAAGTTGTGAGGGATTTTCATCTAAGCCTTTTCTCTCAACGTCGGGCGTGCCACAAGGGTCTGTTTTAGGTACAGTTTTATTTACAATTTATATTAATGACGTTGTGGACTCTCTCGATGTTGGGAAATTGTTGTTTGTTGATGACTTTAAAATCTTTGCTAGAATTTGTTCATTAAGTGATGTTGAACTTTTGCAAAAAAATCTTGACACTTTGTCAGATTGGTGCACATGCAATAAGATTTTAGTTAATCCACTTAAATGTTGTGTTATATCTTATTTTAAATCAAATTTATCACCAATAATTTCTGACTACACAATTCAAGGGACGACAATACCTCGCAAACAATCAATTCGAGACCTTGGGGTAATTTTCTCACAAAATTTAAATTTTAATGATCATATTTTGGATGTTTACAGCTCTGCATCTAGGGCCTTAAGCAATCTTTTTAGAAACACTCGCAATTTCAAGAATATTAAAGTTTTGAATATTTTATTCAACCTTTTTGTTAGAAGTAAAATTGAATATGCTTGGCTCGTTTGGGAACCACATTTTAAAAAAGATTTGCTTCTCTTAGAAAAAATTCAAAAACGTTTTCTTAAATATTGTACTTTACTTAAAACTAATAATTATCCTCCTCAAGGCTCTGATTATCCTTTACTTTGTAAAGAACATAATGTTCTTACACTTGACCAACGTAGTAGTATTACTAAGTTCAAGTTTATAACTAATCTTATAAATAACTCTATTGACTGTCCAGAATTGTTATCTTTTTTAAACTTTAAAATTCCGAGATTTAATAGTAGACACTATCAACCTTTTCTTAATGTTCTACCTTCTTCGTATACAAGTTTTCATGCGCCTATGTATAATGTCACAGAAACTATTAACTTTTTTTATAGAAACTCTTCAATTGATATAGATATCTTCACTTCTGCGATTTCAGTAATTGTTAACCAACTAACATGTTTACATTCGGACACACCATAATTTTACTGTATCTCAAACGTCGTACTTTCAATAACTATATTTTTGTTTCATTATTCAACATTATAATTGTGTTTTATAATTAATAGTTTATTATTTTGTTTGTATTGCCCATTAATGATCCTTGTGATTGAGGGCTTAGACTTAAATAAATAAATAAATAAATAAATACTGAAAATTGAAACCTTGTTTCAAAAATATTGCAAATTAGGTCGAAATGTTTTTGATTTGATTTTAAAAGATATAAGCGCGGTTCCATTTGTTATAAATTTTTCATGCGAAGAACACGAAGAAGATGTCATAGAAATATTGGCATACATAATTCATTTTTATTTACAGATAAGAATGCGCGAATTTGTTAAACAAGAAATGTCAAACATTAGAAAAGAAAGTCGTTTAAAAAAGAAAGCAGCCAAGCTTTATTCCACCTAATGCAATAAGTTTCTTAAGTAGTCAACTTTTAATCGTTTTTATTTTATTTAAAATTTTATTAAAGCGTAGTTCCAGCGTTCATCGAACAATTATATGTAACTTATATTAAATTTAAGTGTTTCTAATAAATTATAATTTATATTTTAAAAGTGTAAAATTAATTTTTATTGCCTTTTATAAAAATCATTTTATCGAAAAAATCATTTCTTATAATTATTATTTTTACAAAATTTTGACTCTACTACTTCAAAGTTTTTGTTTAAAAATTTTAATGTTATTCAAAAGATTTATTTGTAAAAATTTGATGTTTTAACAAAAGAAATTATCAACTTTTCAATTATTTTATAATATTTTTTCTTTATAAGTAAATGCATTTTGAAGCCTCTTGCTACAGTGGCGCCTCTATTGGTTTTAGTTCCATCGGAAATACTAAGGGTCCACGAGTTTCACTAAAGACATACCGGGGTGGATCAGAAGCGTGTGTTTTGCACTGTGTGATTATAAGTGTTGCTGTTTAATATGTTTAACTTTCACATTTTTTTTAGTTTCTTGTAAATGTCTTTAACCAATAAATATTTATCAGTAATAGACAAAATGAATTGACCAAAATTAGTTTAAACCCACACACAATAAATGTTTAGCGTTAAAAAGACATTTTATTAAATTCAACTAATGTTTATTAAATCACAAAAAAATAACTTTGATATTAGTCAAATAATCTTTTATTTTTTTCTCATTCTGGTTATAATTTAATAATGGTTTTTCTACTCTTTAAAGCTCTAATTATTTTTCAACATATTACTATTTCTCACGTGGCATATCCCGTGTGGAAAATATTAGGATATCCCGCGCGAGTCTCCCATGGGATGGAAATTTGGATACCCCAGGGATATCCCAATATCCCGCGATATATCTCTAGGATATCCCTGGGATATCCTTTTGCTCAGAGGGTTACATGGGGGTTTTTAGAGCCGATGGGTACGAATCTGAGGTTATCTTTTAAAAATTCAATATGGAAAATCCATCATGGCGGACACGTAAATGGAGATTTGAATGCTAATATTTCTGCTAGTAACTATTTAGCGGAATCAATAAATCAAATGACGATCAACCTGCAACAACACTAACGCTCTAATGACTTTTTCAAGAGGCAAGTATCTGATTCAACAAAACAAACGATAATCGCCGGGCACTAACACTAATACTCTAATAATTCTGCCAAAATGAAAGTATTGAATTCGGTGAAACAAATGACGATCGTCACAAAGTAACACTAATGCTCTAAGATAAGTATCGGATCAATAATACAAAAGACGATCATCAGAATGTTGAGTAATCGTTAGAATAAACGATTATAACTCGAGCTACGCTCAAGACAGAGTAATTGTGATTTGGTATTAGTGTGATGATCGTCATTTTTCTGGTACTTGACTTACATACAAGCATCTTACATTTTTTTCAACCATTTTGAATCATCAAAAACTATTTTCATTTTCGTATTCAACTACCCTAAAAAATCCCTGAGTAACTATTGTTTCAAACAAATTCAGTCGATTTTTAATTTTTATGGCCGCCATATTTTCGCTATTTTGAATTTTCGAAAACTAACCTCAAATTTGTATTCAGCAAACCAAAAACCCACGAGTAACTATTTTCAAGCGAATCCAGTCGATTAAAAATTTTCATGTCCGTCATATTGGATCCGACATTTTTAATTTTTAAAAATTATCTACAGATTCCTATTCAGCGACCATAAAAACTCCCGAGTAACGAGTTTCAATCGAATTCAGTCGATTTTTAATTTTCATGTTAGCCATATTAGATCCGCTATTTTGAATTTATTAAAAATAATCACAGATTTATATTCAGCGACCCAAAAAACTCCCGAGTAACGAGTTTCAAGCGAATTCAGTAAATTTTTAATTTTCATGTCCGCCATATTAGATCCGCCATTTTGAATTTTTTTAAAATAACCACAGATTCGTATTCAGTGACCCAAAAAACTCCCGAGTAACGAGTTTTAAGCGAATTCAGTCGATTTTTACTTTTCATGTCCGCCATATTGGATCCGCTATATAGAATTTTTTTAAAATAACCTCAAATTTGTATTCAGCGATCCCAAAAACAAAAATTATCGTGAAAATTTGCAAAAAAGAATGAACAAAAATTGTTTAGGATATTATAAGTAAAGAAAAAAATTCACATCTCAAAAGTTGGATAGGATTACCAGAAAATGATTTTTTATGTAAAAGGGACATTTTTTTCTGTTTTTCATTTGTTTATAATGGTTTTATTGTAAATAACTTTTTTCTATATTTTTTTGTTAATAGCGAAGAAATGGCGCCTGTAAAAAAAATCTCGAAAATCTGGTTGACATGATATCTCCAGTCAAAACAGACGGAATCAAAAAATTCAAACGGATTATTAAAATATAGGTAAGTGGTTACAGCCTGAACTAACATAAAAAAATTACATTGAAAAATAACAAAATGGCGAACTTTTTACTTTTTTAACCCTTCTTTTGCAACTAAAATTGTTTAAAAAACAGGTTAAAAATTATAATTTTAGTTCAGGCTGTAATCACTTACCTATATTTGAATATACCGTTTGAATTTTTTGATTCTGTTTGTTCTAAATGAAGTTTGTGTTTTTCTAATAGAAGATTTAAGAACATATTATCTTCATAGTTTTTTAAGCACAAAATCTTAAAAATTAATTACATTACACATATGTGGACGTCCACATGAAAAGGGCCCATTTTGGCACTATTGGAGTTATCTATATGGGCGTATTCCTGGCAAAATTTAAAAAATCTTAAGTGGTCTTAGAACTTTTTTGGTTAAAAATTCGCTGAGTTATGGAATTTCAAAGTTTAGAACGCCAAAATCTCATTTCGAGAAAAACGGAATTAAAGATTGCGATACCAACTAATTGTTGTATCTCTGGTTTTTCTTGAAAGTTATTCAGATAAGAATTGTTTCCAGTTCAGGGCACCTTAAAGATAAAAAACCAACAGTTTTTTAATTTTTAAAACCACCCTCCCCCCTCTTAATTTCAAAAATACGAAAAACCGACAATATGGGCACTTTTCTAAAAAGGACAGTTTTTCTATTAAAAACCCATTTTTTTACAAGATTAATGATTAGGTACAATTTTATTGTGTCATTTGAAGAAAAAGAATAGATATTAAACTTATTTAAAATTTTTTGATAGTCTCTATTATGAAAAAATTGACGCAATATCCAAATTTTTATTTCGACAATTACGAAAAAAAGACTCTAACATCAATATCTCTAGTTCTTCTGGGATGTTATTCGAATAAGAATTTTTTACAGTCCAGGGTACCTAAAAGATTAAAAACCAATAGGTTTTAAATTTTTCAAAAACCATCCCCCCCTCTTAATTTTGAAAATACGAAAAACCGACAATATGGGCCCTTTTCTAAAAAGGGCAGTTTTTCTATTAAAAACCATTTTTTTACAAGATTAATGATTAAGTACAATTTTATTGTGTCATTTGAAGAAAAAGAATAGACATTAAACTTATTTAAAATTTTTTGACAGTCTCTATTATGAAAAATTGACGCAATATCCAAATTTTCAATTCGACAATTACGAAAAAAAAGACTTTACATCAATATCTCTGGTTCTTCAGGGAAGTTATTCAGATAAGAATTTTTTACAGTCCAGGACACCTTAAAGATGAAAAATCAAGAGGTTTCAAATTTTTCCACGCCTCCATTTTTAAAATACGGATTACTTTTGCAAATGACCGACAAAATGGGCCCTTTTCATTGTTCTAGAGAACCAATGAAATCAAACAGTTAAATTATCGATAAATTAATGAAAACCGCATGATTCGACTTGTCAAAACATGTAGATTGATAATAAAAATTTTTTAAAAAATTAAGATTTTGCTCCAAAATTACTAAATTGCGATTATCTCGAAAACTAGAACCGACAATATGGGCCCTTTTAATGTGGACGTCCACATATTATCGTCAAGCAAAAATGCATTTAAAATTAATATTTTCGAGGTGTCCTTTTCTTTAACTGAAAAGCGAGGTGTCCTTTTTTTGAACCAAAATTCGAGGTGTCCTTTTTTTCCACTAACCCAGCGAGTTATTTTAATAAAATATATTAAAAAAGCCTTCTTTTTGTCTGTTTTGAACTGAAATGTCCCCTTAATTGCATGAAATAAATGTGTTAACTACAGTAATTCTTAATATTAAACAAATTTTTAGTATTTTAAAAGAATTAATTTGTCTAGTTTTTCTACAGAACCGTTGACCAGAATTAATAAAGTTAGGCTATTTAATAACTTGATGAAAAAAGCGTGACACTCCATTCCAGTTATTAGCCAGTTGACTAGTAAAGTAACTAGACAATTTTAAGCGCGACTGGACAGTTCCTTTATAATAACTAGGTCAAATTTCTTCTAGGCTTGTTCTCCACTCGTTGCACAAAATATATACATACTGTTTTCACAATCATCAAGACTACACTAAGAAACTTTTAGTATTTTGTCAATATTTCTAACACTTTATGTTTTATCATTTATATTGATTATTTTGTACAAGAATAAAATTGAACCTAAGTAATTTTAAATTGTAACCTAAAAGTCGAATTTCTCAAAAAGGGCACTTTTTATTTAAAATGTGTTAAAACTGACTATGTAACCGAGAAATGAATTAATATTGTTCTATTTGCAGAACTACCTTTGAAAGGAGATAGTCGCTGTCCGGCCTACGAAGGGCAAAAAATATGTCCTAATAGAGCACCTGGCTGTAATAGCGATTCTGAATGCCAGACGTCTAATGAGCGTTGCTGTAAGACTGCCTGTGGCAATAAATGTGTTATGGGAGAGCTGACAGGATGCGAACATTTAGCCCTTGCTGCTACCAATAGATTAAACGCTTCAAGTCCAACTAGAAAAAATCAAACAATACCAAAATGTGATAACGTCACTGGTGAATTTGAAAAAATACAGTGCAACGCTGAAGATACTTATTGTTGGTGTGTTAATTCATTTGGAGAAGAAATACCTGGAACTTCTGTTACCAACAAATCATTTATTGATTGCGACAATCCCAGGCCTTGTCCAGCACACACCTGTCGCATGCTTTGTCCATTAGGATTTGAGGTATTGTTAGAAGATTATTTTAAAATATTTCAAAAATATAATTTATATTAAATTTATATTAGGTATATTAAATTAAAGTTTAAATTATGAAACCGTTCATGTGATAACATGAATTCTTTCTCTGTGTGTGGTTTAGGATGTTTTTAACATCACCTACTCATAGCGAGAAAAAATGCTGTGTTTTGGACAAAATTCTACCGACAACACAAATCTCCAAAAACTAAAATTTTCTTTTTTTGAAATACTAAGGAAGGTTTTTCCTACACTGAGAGACCTTTTTGGGACTGTAGGGGAACAACGTATGTGACAGCAGCTCCACTATGGTTTTGGTGTGCTGCGGTACAATTTTGGATGCGTGACAGTCCAAAATGTTTGTGAGCAGCTCACCGAAGTAGTGCGGATGCCGCCTTTGGTTTGTAGCTGTACAACTTTTGGACTGTCACGCGCCCAAAATTGTACCACAGCAACCCAAAAATATAGTCCTGTAGCGTTCCACCAAAATGGTCAGTAGTAGCCAATCGAATGTCTGCTGCTGACCCAAAGGTCTCTCAGTGTATAAGCATTCACTGCTATTAATTTTTGCAACATAACCTCCAAAAATTAGATTCATTCAAATAGTGAGAGAAAGTTACACAGTGCAACACAAAATGTGCACTAAGTTTTGACTTCAATTTCTGAAAGTACTTATCGAAACTAACAAAAACCTATTTCAGTTTTGCTAGATTAGCTCGGATTTGAAATTTATCGACATTTGAATTTTTTTTGAATTTTCACATTTTTCAGTTTTCTGATACGGGCGGGTGGGAACACTAAGTATTAAAAGTTTATTAAAAAAATTCGCAATGGTCATAATTTGAAAAGCAATAATCCTTCTTTCATTACAGATAAAGAAAAAAAATTTGGTCGAAAATTGTTTCAGTTACGAATTTTTTATTGACTTTTTTACATTTTTCGGTTTTCTGAAACGGGCGGGTGAGAAAGCTGGCTATTAAATTTTTCTTTTTTAAAATTTGCAATGGTTATAATTTGAAAAGCAGTAATCCCTCTTTAATTTCTGTCAAAGAAAAAAAATTTAGTCAAACATTGTTCCAATTATGGATTTTTTTTTTACTTTTTTACATTTTTCGGTTTTTTAATACGGGCAGGTGGGAACGCTGGCTATTAAAAATTTATTAAAAAAATCCACAATGGTCAAATTTTAAAATGCCACAATCCTTCTTTAATTTCTGATAAAGGAAAAAAAATTGGTAGAAAATTATTCGTGTTAGTTATTTATTTCTGTAAATTTGTATACCCGCTCTTCTGTATACCCGCTGAACATTCGAAATTTTTTTATAAATTTTTAAAAGCCTGCGTTCCCACCCGCCTGATCAAAAAATCGAAAAATGTGAAAAAGTCAAAAAAAAAATTCACAACTGGAACAACATTTGACCAAATTTTTTTTTCTTTGTCAGAAATTAAAGAGAAAGTATTGCTCTGCAAAATGTGACCATTGCGATTTTAAAAAAGAAAAATTTAATAACCAGCGTTCTCATCCGCCCGAATCAAAAACAAAAAAAATTTGAAAAAGTACGAAAAAAATTCATAACTCGAACAATTTTCGACCAAATTTTTTTTTCAATGTGAGAAATTAGAGAGGGATTACTGCTCTTCAAATGGTGACCATTGCAAATTTTTTAAAATAAATTTTTAATAGCCAGCATTCCCACCCGCCTAACCAAAAAATCGAAAAATGTTCAGAAGTAAAAAAAAATTCATAATTGGAACAATTTTTTACCAAATTTTTTTTCTTTGTCAGAAATGAAAGAGAAAGTATTGCTCTGCAAAATGTGACCATTGCCATTTTAAAAAATAAAAATTTAATAACCAGCGTTCTCACCCGCCCGAATAAAAAAAAGAAAAATTTGAAAAAGTACGAAAAAAAATCATTACTCGAACAATTTTTTACGAAATTTTTTTTCTTGGGCAGAAATTAAAGAAGGATTACTGCTCTTCAAATGAGGGCCATTGTGAATTTTTTTTATAAACTTTTAATAGCCAGCGTTTCCACCCGCTTTATCAAAAAACCGAAAAATGTGAAAAAGTCAAAAAAAAAATTCATAACTCGAACAATTTTTTACCAAATTTTTTTTTCTTTATCAGAAGTTAAAGAGGGATTATTGCTTTTCAAATTGTGACCATTGAGAATTTTTTTAAAAAATTTTAATAGCTAGTGTTCTCACCCGGCCGTATCAGAAAACTGAAAAATAATAAAATTAAAAAAAAATTCAAATGTCGATACAATTCAAATCCGAGCTAATCTAGCAAAACTGAAATAGGTTTTTGCTAGTTTCGATAAGTACTTTCAGAAACTGAAGTCAAAACTTAGTGCACATTCGATGACCTCAAAAATGTTGCACTGTGTTAGGGGCCGTCCATAAATTACGTAAGACATTTAGGGGGGAGGGGGGGTCAGCAAGATCTTACGCACAATAGGAAAAATGGCGCTAATGTATGTAAAATATCTTACAAGGGGGGGAGGGGGGGTCAAATTTACCCAAAAAATGTCTTACGTAATTTATGGACAGCCCCTTATCTATGGGGGATTTTACGCAAAGTGATCCAGGCCTCATGCGTTTGCACGTCATACTTTGGTGACTTGTATTTCTCTTTAAAAAAAGATGTTAATTTCACAAAATATGTTTTGGAAAGGTTTTTATGTGTACTTTTCAATGGATATGTTAGTTTTAAAAGAAAAAAATTTTTTTGACCTTGAAAATTAAAAATTAATTTTCATTTTTCTGTAAAATCGGTATTTTTTAAACCTTTTTTTTATTTAGAAAGAAAGCTGAGCTTTTTCAATCGAAAACGTTTCTTCCCAAAGTGGGACTTAAATACATAATAATAATTTGCTATTCCGTGAACAGAAAGTGTCGTCTTTTGTTTTTCTATATAATTAATGTTTTGACAGATATGTTTTAAAGTGTTGTTTCAGTGTTGTTTCTATTTTTGTGGTTAAAAATTAGGTGCGCATGACTTCCCCCAAATTCTACTTTATACAATAAATTATAATTGTTATTTAGAATTTTAAAATTTATAAACACCAATTACTCTTAAGGTGAGTGGCTATAATTTAATGACAACATTATTACAATTCTTAATATTTTAATTTTTAAATACAATCGTTAAAAATATAATATTTATTTCTCATAATTTTTATGAATTATTTTTATTTATTTGAAATAATGATGGTTTTATAGGATATTTTTCAAATAACATAAATTTAAATACGCGAAATAATATTTTACATAATTTTAATTTAATGGAAGATTTAATTTTTATAATCTCTATTGCATATAATGAACAATAGATTTTCATTAATTCATAGAATATTCTACGAATTAGGTATTCAGTGACATAAAATAAAAACTAAGCAATAATGTTAGCATTAAATTTTAGATATCTACCTTTTGAGTAAATAATAATTATAAAGTTTAAAATTCCATGAAATAACAATTATATTATAGAGTTAAATTTGGGGAGAGTCATACACTACACCGTCGGGAATTATCGGTACGGCTTCACGCGAAGGGCCCAAAAACATACCAATCTTCAAATCACGATTTCTTTGTAAATGCAAATGTCAGAAAATTAACAAATATACCATTCGAAAGATTATTAAATTCTACGATTAATGGTACATAACTGAAAATTTTAATAATTTATACAAAGATTGCAGCAATCGACAAATTTGACAAAAAAATTTTAAAAATAAAATTTTTTTGGAAATTTTTTTCAACCCCTGCACATTTTTTAAAAATTGGGATATACTTCCGAAAGCAACATAGCTCTGATTTTGTTGAAACTTGGTATACTTACGTAATTTTGTGCCCTGATTACGAAAATCATAGTGAAAATTGGCGACTAGGTCATCTTCATGGTAAAAACCATAAAAAACACCATAAAATGTGGTTTTTTGCGTTTAACTCGCAAAAAACGCAAAATTTCAAAAAATGTTTCATACAAAAGATATAGATTTTACAAAAATGAACATTTTTTGTCTAAACTATTTCCCCCTAAAATTGTTAGTTTTCGAGAAAAATGCCAAAAACCATAAAATACCATGAAAATTGGTTAAAATATACTCTCAACTAAAAGGACATGTAATTTTAACAAAATAAAGTTCCTTTACGTATTTCGGTACGCTGATTACGAAAATCATAGTGAAAATTGGATACTCGGTCATATTCATGGTAAAAACCATAAAAAACACCATAAAAATATGGTTTTTTGCGTTTAACTCGCAAAAAACGCAAAATTTCAAAAAATGTTTTATACAAAAGTTGTAGGTCCTAGTAAAACACATCTTTTCTCTCCTATACGTTTTTTTCCAATGCTAAATACTTTTCGAGAAAATCGTAAAAAACCAAAAAATATCATAAATTTTTCTGAACTATAAAAATTATCATATGACTGATGCTTTATAATACATTTACTGACCCTGGTTGTAACCCGGTTCGAAACAGGAAACCAGTTGAAGGCACAGTCTGGCTTAAGCGTGCTTAATTAAGACCAGGTGGGGCCAAACTCAAATTTTCATCAGACTGAAACTAAGTTTGCCCGGCTCCGTGATGTTCCGTCACACTGGACGGAACATCACCATTTTTAATGTGTTAAAAAGGTCTTTTTAAAGGGAAACGTTGGAAGGGCATTCGGTCCGGGTTGAGTACCTTCTAATACCAACAAGAAAGTCAATTTGACTCTCTTTCTACGTAAAAAAGGACGAGGACAGGTGCGAAGCCGGGCTTCGCCCGGCTCCGAGGTGTTCCGTCCCACCAGGCACTTTAAAAAGGGCTCTCTTAAAGGGAAACGTTGGAAGGGCATTGGGTCCGGGTTGAGTACCTTCTAATACCAACAAGAAAGTCAATTTGACTTTCTTTCTACGTAAAAAAGGACGAGGACAGGTGCGAAGCCGGGCTTCGCCCGGCTCCGAGGTGTTCCGTCCCACCAGGCACTTTAAAAAGGGCTTTCTTAAGGGGAAACGTTGGAAGGGCATTGGGTCCGGGTTCAGTACCTTCTAATACCAACAAGAAAGTCAATTTGACTCTCTTTCTACGTAAAAAAAGGCGAGGACAGGTGCGAAGCCGGACTTCGCCCGGCTCCGATGTGTTTCGTCCCACCAGGCACTTTAAAAAGGGCTTTCTTAAGGGGAAACGTTGGAAGGGCATTGGGTCCGGGTTGAGTACCTTCTAATACCAACAAGAAAGTCAATTTGACTCTCTTTCTACGTAAAAAAGGACGAGGACAGGTGCGAAGCCGGGCTTCGCCCGGCTCCGAGGTGTTCCGTCCCACCAGGCACTTTAAAAAGGGCTTTCTTAAGGGGAAACGTTGGAAGGGCATTGGGTCCGGGTTCAGTACCTTCTAATACCAACAAGAAAGTCAATTTGACTCTCTTTCTACGTAAAAAAAGGCGAGGACAGGTGCGAAGCCGGGCTTCGCCCGGCTCCGATGTGTTTCGTCCCACCAGGCACTTTAAAAAGGGCTTTCTTAAGGGGAAACGTTGGAAGGGCATTGGGTCCGGGTTGAGTACCTTCTAATACCAACAAGAAAGTCAATTTGACTCTCTTTCTACGTAAAAAAGGACGACGACAGGTGCGAAGCCGGGCTTCGCCCGGCTCCGAGGTGTTCCGTCCCACCAGGCACTTTAAAAAGGGCTTTCTTAAGGGGAAACGTTGGAAGGGCATTGGGTCCGGGTTGAGTACTTTCTAATACCAACAAGAGAGTCAATTTGACTCTTTCGACGTAAAAAAGGGCGAGGACAAGTGCGAAGCCGGGCTTCGCCTGGCTCCGAGGTGTTCCGTCCCACCAGGCACTTTAAAAAGGGCTCTCTTATAGGGAAACGTTGGAAGGGCATTAGGTCCGGGTTGAGTACCTTTTAGTACCAACAAGAAAGTCAATTTGACTCTCTTTTTACGTAAAAAAGGGCGAGGACAGGTGCGAAGCCGGGCTTCGCCCGACTACGAGGTGTTCCGTCCCACCAGGCACTTTAAAAAGGGCTTTCTTAAAGGGAAACGTTGGAAGGGCAATGGGTCCGGGTTGAGTACCTTCTAATATCAACAAGAAAGTCAATTTGACTCTCTTTGTACGTAAAAAAGGACAACGACAGGAGCGAAGCCGGGCTTTGTGGTGTTCCGTCCCTCTGGGCACTGTGAAAATGACTTTTTTAAAGGGAAACGTTAGAGATGTTGCCTCTTTCCATTGGTTTCGGTAAAATTTTACCTACTTACGCACTTCACCACGAGGAGGTCGGAAAGAGGATTTTGAAGTGCAGTTTTTTTTTTGTTTTTTTTTTGTTTTTTTTGTTTTTTTTACTTTTTTTGTTTTTTATATTTAACGTTTTTTAATATCTATATACAATTAACTTATAATATAACGTCCATTCTATAGACTAAATATGTTGAATGACTAACGAACGTGATATCTAACGAACATAACCAGGATAAACTGTTCTTATGTCCCGGATCAATTGATTAAATGGGTCTGCAGCTAATTTCTTAACTCGGCGTCGCCACAAGAATTCACACAAGTGCTCATCCAACTTGTCTTTGTGAATTCCACCCCGAGATAAGAAACGTCGCATTGACCGCCATGAGGATTCTATATTTTGGGTATGTGCACCAGTTTCACTATTTACAAACTCAACAGAGTGATTAACTGTTAAATGCACATACCCATGAGCTTCAAGATCGAAGTAGCCCTTCCAACAATCAGTGTGGATCTCTGTCCCTACTAACACATGTTTTTTGATTAATTCTAATAAGGTACCTTTATCCCTTTTGTTTTCAGGACAGATCTCCAACCGATAGTTTTCAGGACTACCTCGCTCTATGAAGCCTAGAATCCAGGATCCTTCGACAACTCTACCACGTTGATACTTTCGCCTACCGATTTTACATTCGTCGATTTCCACAACTTTCCCTTGACCGCCAATTTTGCCTTCCAATTCAAATTCGTTGTCAAGGGAAATCATGCAGATTTCTCGACAGAATGAAAATCGGTCGGCGATAGTTTCTGTGGAAACAGATTGATCTTCGATGATACTGCTTTCCCTAATAGTTTGCTCAAAATTGAGGCCAACAGAGAAAGAGTATGTAATGAAAATGCAAGTGGCTACAAGGATATGAGAATACTCAAACCAAGTATTCTCTGCCACAGTTTTGTAATGAACGTTTGTCTCTTTGTTCGATCGACAAACAAATTCTCCACAGACTAATCTGTTTTCGTATAATGTCATGGTTTTTTTATGCTTAGGGCAGTATCTCTCTGTGGGTATTAACCCAACAGCACGAACCCATTCCAAACTGGATTCCCGATTTAACAGAATACGACCTAATTTCACTAAATTATACTTCTCATCCATTCTGCTTTTCAAATAGAAGGAGAATCAGCAAATGCCACTACAATCAATTATAAAATTTAAGGAATATAAATTTTACTATGCAGGTTGACGGAGCATCAAACGCCACTGAGGTAAGTATGAACAGTAATGAATTATGTAACTGAAATATACATATACTCTAATTTACAGATCGACGGAGGAGCAGCAATCGCCACTATGGTAAGTATGAAAAACTGAAATAAACATATACTCTAATTTACAGATCTACGGAGGAGCAACAAACGCCACTATGGTAAGTATGAAAAACTGAAATAAACATATACTCTAATATACAGATCTACGGAGGAGCAGCAATCGCCACTATGGTAAGTATGAAAAACTGAAATAAACATATACTCTAATATACAGATCTACGGAGGAGCAGCAATCGCCACTTTGGTAAGTATGAAAAACTGAAATAAACATATACTGTAATTTACAGATCTACGGAGGAGCAGCAAACGCACTATGGTAAGTACGAAGAGTAATGAATTATGAATCTGAAATATACATATACTCTAATTTACAGATCGACGGAAGAGCAGCAATCGCCACTATGGTAAGTATGAAAAACTGAAATAAACATATACTCTAAATTTCAAATCAACAGAGGAGCAGCAAACGCCACTATGGTAAGTATGAAGAGTAATCAATTATGAATCTGAAATATACATATACTCTAATTTTCATGTCGACGGAGGTGCCAGCAAACACTAAGGGGCCATCCATAAACCACGTAGCCTCTTGAGGGGGAGGGGGGGTCAAGCAATTGACTACGACAAGAGGAAAAAATGGCGCTAATACATGTAATAGCATACTACATGGGGGAGGGGGGGGGTCAAAATTCCCCAAAAATGGGGCTACGTGGTTTATGGACGGTCCCTAAGTTTCAGTTTGATCAAAATTTGAGTTTGGCCCCACCTGGTCTTAATTAAGCACGCTTAAGCCAGACTGTGCCTTCAACTGGTTTCCTGTTTCGAACCGGGTTACAACCAGGGTCAGTAAATGTATTATAAAGCATCAGTCATATGATATTTTTTATGGTTCAGAAAAATTTATGATATTTTTTGGTTTTTTACGATTTTCTCGAAAAGTATTTAGCATTGGAAAAAAACGTATAGAAGAGAAAAGATGTGTTTTACTAGGACCTACAACTTTTGTATGAAACATTTTTTGAAAATTTGCGTTTTTTGCGAATTAAACGCAAAAAACCATATTTTTATGGTGTTTTTTATGGTTTTTACCATGAATATGACCGAGTATCCAATTTTCACTATGATTTTCGTAATCAGCGTACCGAAATACGTAAAGAAACTTTATTTTGTTAAAATTACATGTCCTTTTAGTTGAGAGTATATTTTAACCAATTTTCATGGTATTTTATGGTTTTTGGCATTTTTTTCGAAAACTAACAATTTTAGGGGAAAATAGTTTAAACAAAAAATGTTCATTTTTGTAAAATCTATATCTTTTGTATGAAACATTTTTTGAAATTTTGCGTTTTTTGCGAGTTAAACGCAAAAAACCACATTTTATGGTGTTTTTATGGTTTTTACCATGAAGATGACCTAGTCGCCAATTTTCACTATGATTTTCGTAATCAGGGCACAAAATTACGTAAGTATACCAAGTTTCAACAAAATCGGAGCTATGTTGCTTTCGGAAGTGCACCCAAAAATTGTAGAAAAATTTGAAACTTATATAGGTGTGATCATTCAAGTCTCATCTTTAATTTAAGACCAAAAGAGTTAAAAAATCTTATTCGGTTCGTGAGATATCATTATATACGTCCGAGCATGTTTTTTGACAAATGCATTGAATTAGTCGATTTTGAACGTTTTTTGGCTGAAAATGCTCTTCCGTTTATAATGATATCTCTCGAACCGAATAAGATTTTTTAAATCTTTTGGTATTAAATTAAAGATGAGATTTCAATGATTACACCTATATAAGTTTCAAAATTTTCCTACAATTTTTAAAAAATGTGCAGGGGTTGAAATAATTTCAAAAAAAATTTTATTTTAAAAATTTTTTTGTTAAATTTGTAGATTGCTGCAAGCTTTGTATAAATTATTAAAATTTTCAGTTACATATCATTAATTGTAGAATTTAATAATCTTTCGAATGGTATATTTGTTAATTCTCTGACATTTGTATTTACAAAGAAATCGTGATTTGAAGATTGGTATGTTTTTGGGCCCTGCGCGTGCAGCCGTACCGATAATTCCCGACGGTAGTGTACGTCCCTAAATATTGACAATTTAAGGAATTAAAAATTTGTAATAATAACTTTTTTGTGCGCTATATTAACAAAATTCCCGGTTTTTTCACGACTTTGTCCTAATTATTTCCGGTTTTTTTTCTCATCAAATTTAAATTTATTTGATTTCAAATATAAATAAATCTACAAATGGCTTCAAAAATTTTTATTAGAGTTTTTGTGAATAATAAATAATTCTTTTGGCGAGTTTCTTAAAATTTTTTGAAAATAATGTTTTTTTAATAATTTTAATTGAAAATTTGATTATTTAATTTTATTAAAATGTTATTGATGATAATTGAATTTCTGCAAAGAATTTTACTATTTATGAAAGTAATTGAATACTTCCAAAGAATGTTATTATTTATGAAAATAATTGAATGTTTGCGTAGAATTTTATTAAAATTTTTGAAAAAATGAATTGTACAGAACAATGTAATTATTTATAAAAATAATTAAAATTTTGATAAGAATTTAAACAAATTTTTAAATATAATTGAATTTCTGCGACGAATTTTATTACATTTGAAAATAATTGAGTTGTTTTTTTAGAATTTTATAGAAATTTATGAAAATAGCTGAATTCTAGTAAAGGATTCTTTTTAAAAATAGTATTCAAAAGAATTTAGTAAATCTAAAGAATTTTGCAACTTATAGAAATAATTAAATTCTTGAGAAAAATTTTTTACTGTTTCTAGAAATAATTGAATTCTTTTGACGAATTTTAATAAAATTTTTAAGAATAATTACATTTTTCCAGGAATTTGATTAAAATTGTCTTAAAAATAATTGAAATTCTGCAATGAGTTTTACTATTTATGAAAATAATTGAATATACATATTGTGAAGAAATTTAAAAAAATAAAATTATAATTATGGTGACTAACTTCCCCTGATTATTTTCAAAAAATTTCAATAAAATTCTTTAAAAGAATTTTTAACATATCGATATTATAATCGATATGTTTAAATTTGTAAAAGGAACACAGAAAAATGCTGTCTCACAAAAATCGAGAATTTATTCTGAAATGGTGAATACGGAAAATTTTTTAGAGAAGTTACAAAAAATTACAATATATACCAATATTATTATTAATTAGTAAAAAAGAGAAAACTGAGAGACAATTTAAAATTTTGCGATTGTTGAGTAGTACAACAATTATTCTATCTAAAGTTCAGAAAGTTTCCATTAAATTCATTATAATTTTTATCGAAAACTCTTAGCACACGGAAAACATTTTTTCAGTCAAAGTTCCCGAACTGTACCTGAACGGTGGATATGAGAAAAAGTTAAGGTCTAATTCTGCATTACAAAGATGTGCCTGAATTTTTTAAAAATCTGCCGTGAACTTCGAGAATTTCTCCTGCTCTACACAGTAGATTCCTGAAAAGTTCAAGAATTTCTTTAGTGTAATGCAGGATTAGACCTCAACTTTTTCTCATGTTCTTTTCTCACTGTTCAGGTGATCAGGTACAGTTCGAGAACTTTCCCTGAAAAATTTTTTCCGTACATTTTTAACCTACGGTTTTGTAGCATTTTCAAAAATTTTTCCGTATCCATAGTTCTGAAATATATTCTTCATTTTATTAATCATGAACATTTTCCCGTATGTACTTTTTCTGTGGTAAGACAGGCAGGTAAATTGCTACCGTGATAATTCTTTAAATCATTCACGCGCGCATCGCGCGCGTAGGATTTTGCTAGTCATTAATAAATAAATAATGACATTTTCTTTCTCGGTAAAACAATGACGCGCCGCGCTCTCGCGCGCTGATAATTAATAATAATAAAAGATAAATAATAATGAATAATTAAATAATAAATATTAGAATAGATATTAAATGCCAATTCAGTAAAAATTTTTAGAAAAATCTAAAAATTAAAGAATTTTGTTACAATTTCGTTATATTTTACTAGAAATATATAAAAATTTCTAGAAATGTACGAACATTCAAGTTTTTGACTTCTAGTGACTATCAACATTTTTTGAAAACGTTAAACTTTCCTTTAATATTTTTTTACATAAAAGAGTTTATAATCAGTATGAATTTTAAAACAAAATCTTCCATTTTTCTCTTATTTTTAACAGTAATTAAAATTTTTTGGAACAATTTAATTAAATTTTTAGTAATTATTAACATTCGAAGAACTTTCTTAGAATTAGTTGTTAAAAATAATTAATTTTGCAAAAAATTTCAAGTAGTAAATTCTAGAAAACTAAATTTTACATTTTGGAAAAGATACATTTTCATAAATTTCAAAACTTAATTGACTTTCAAGTTTCAATTTTTACAAATATTTCATTAAAAATAATTCAAATAATTGAAATTTTGTAAAATATATTACGATAATAATATTTAAAAAAATTTAATTTTCAAAAGTGTTTAATTAAAATTTTAGAAAATAATTCATTTTTAAAAAAAATTTAATTTTTACCAATTCAGAAATTAGTGTATTTGACGACAAATTTCAATGTATTAGCCAAAATATTTCTCTATTTTAAAGAAACTTATTACTGTTCAAGGTAAAATTTTTTTTCTTGCGAACAAATGTCAAAATTCTATAATTTGGAAAAACAGAAATAAAATTTTTTACTGAATTGACATTTAATATCTATTCTAATATTTATTATTTAATTATTCATTATTATTTATCTTTTATTATTAATTATCAGCGCGCGAGAGCGCGGCGCGTCATTGTTTTACCGTCGTGAAATAAATGTCATTTTTTATATATTAATAATTTTAGTCCCACTTTGGGAAGAAACGTTTTCGATAGGAAAAAAACTCAGCTTTCTTTCTAAATAAAAAAAAGTTTTAAAAAATACCGATTTTACAAAAAAATTAAAATTAATTTTAAATTTTCAAGGTCAAAAAAATTTTTTTCTTTTAAAACTAGCATATCCATTGAAAAGTAGGGGAATAGGTTCGGTTGTGGGCATAGTTTCGTTTTTGACTTATAACTTGTGTCCAAGTAGCAGGGCCAAGTAGATATTAAACGAACATATGCATATGGGGCATTTTCCGTCAGATTTCCACTCAAAATTTTTTTTTGTATTAAAACATTTTTTTTTAATTCTATATGAAAAATAAGTGAATACGTGTTTTTTTATTTTTATATTTAATAAAAATTATAAAAGTTATGATTTTTTTAAATTTAACATCTTCGGAAGCAAAGGATTTTTTGAAACACTTTTAACTCCGTTATACCAAAAGATAAAAAATAATGAAATATATGAAAATGACTTGTTTTTTCTTGAATATTTCAAATATGTAATAAAAAATAACTTTAATAAAGCGAAAACATTAAATAAATTGAAATTTCGTCTAACATGTGACTTTTCTCAAAAGCGAAGTAATCGATTTTCGATTTTTTTTCTTTCATTACAACCACTGATAAATAAAGAAATTTTTTCCCACTTATGCCAAAGTGGTGTTCTTTAGGGTTCAAATTATATTTAAAATTATATCAGTCGTTGCACAGATTTTACAGAAGGAAATTGAGAAATTAACCACAAACATTCGTTTTCTTTTGTTTTTGAAGGTTAAATTTTTAAAAATTGTAAAAATCGAATAAAAACTCTCAGTGGCACATAATAGGTACAGGTTAAGAGATTTGTTTACATATAAAATTATTATATTTTAAATAACAATATCCTTAAATGGGCCCTGTGTTCTATTTGCGGGGGGGCCCCCAATTCGTAGTTTCGCCACTGAAAACTCTGTGCAACTACTGACATAATTTTAAATATAATTTGAACCCTAAAGAACAACACTTTGGCATAAGTGGGAAAAATTTCTATATTTATCAGTGGAATCAATTACTTCGCTTTTGAGAAAAGTCACATTTCAGACGAAATTTCAATTTATTTAATGTTTTCGCTTTATTAAAGTTATTTTTTATTACATATTTGAAATATTCAAGAAAAACAAGTCATTTTCATATATTACATTATTTTTATCTTTTGGTATAACGGAGTTAAAAGTGTTTCAAAAATCCTTTGCTTCCGAAGATGTTAAATTTTAAAAAAATCATAACTTTTATAATTTTTATCAAATAAAAAAATAAAAAAACAAGTATTTCCTTATTTTTCATATATGTAGAATTCGAAAAAAATTGTTTTAATCCAAAAAAAATTTTTAGTGAAAAACTGACGGAAAATGCCCCATATGTATTTAAAGCTAGGGACCTTAGCTAACTACTGGTAAAGAAACTGAACTGATTCTGTCGAGTAGAAAAATTTTATTAAAAATTAAATAAAGTGGCCATTTTTATAACAAAGAAAATTTTGGTTCGGTTGTGAGCACTCTTGAAAAATCTACTAAAAATGCAAAAAAATTAACTAAGTAACCGCATTCATTAACAACGTAAGAATAATTTTTTTCAAATTTTTACCTCCCCTATTCCCCATGTAAAGATATATAAGATTTCTAACACTGAACCTCAGTAGCACAGTTACTACCCAAGTGCGAAATGCGAAGACTGCAAAAACGGCACATCATTGGTCTAGTAATGTCTGCCGAGAATTGGCAGTAGTTACTGGGCCATTACTGGTGTTCAAAACGTCCCATTGATGGGCCAATGATGGCGCCGATGGTCAGATTTTCAAATTTTTTAAGACTGGGCCAGCTCCCGGCCCAATAATGCCACATTCATGGCAAAGTTGATCAATCTTTAATGGCAAAAAGCAATTGCCAGTGATGTGCCGACCATCGGCCCATTAATGGCACATTAGTGGCACTTTAATGGCAAAAATTTTGTATCTTTGATGACAAATTGTAATTGCCAGAATTGGGGCGTAGCTTGGCTCAATAATGGTACAATATTGGCAAAGTTGATCAATCTTTAATGGCAAAAGACAATTGCCAATGATGTGACAAAGATCGGCCCATTAAAGGACATTAGTGGTACTTTAATGGCAAAAATTTTGTATCTTTGAAGGCAAATTATGATTACCAGTATTGGGGCGCAGCTTGGCACAATAATGGCACATTCATGGCAAAGTTGATCAATCTTTAATGGCAATATTCAATTGCCAGTGATGTGATGAAGATCGGCCCATTAATGGAAAAATTTTGTGTCTTTGATAGCAAATTATAATTGCCAGAATTGGGACGCAGCTTGGCCCAGGAATGGCACATTAATTTCTATCATTTTGTATCTATGATGGCAAATTATAATTGCCAATATTGGGACGTAGCTCGGCCCAATAATGGCACAGTATCGGCCAGAGTAGTGTAGCTTACAAGAACCCTTTTGCATTATCGACTTCACGTCAGAGTAGCAGAGTGGTCAGAGTGTTAGGCTGTGGTGCGTCAGGTTCAGGTATCGATCCCCGCGAGCGGTAAGAATTTTTCAAATATTTGTAAGTTTGCGATTAATTTAGGGAAATAAACTGTATAAATATTATGAATTAATTAGTTAATTAAATAAAAAATATATTTTTTTTTTAATTTTTTCAACACTGGGGTGTAATGGCAGCCAATAATGGGCCATTAATGTTTACCGAGAATCGGCCGATGATTAGCTGCCGACGGCCTACCGCGGTTAACCTCCCGACAGTCGGACCACTATTGTCTGCCAAGAGTAGGCACTGACTATGCCGTCACTGGGCCAGTTTTGGGCCGTTTTTAATTTCGCACTTTGATAGCTACGAACGACGCATAAAAATCAAAGTCTTGTTATATTAATTTTCGTGCTGGACCACGAAACTCTTAAAATTAATAAAACACTATTAAATATTATAAGAAATGATATATTGTCCTTTTTGATTAAAAAATAACTTACTTAAATTGTTATAAACAATATATTAAATAACAAATAGTTATGTAACTTATGTTCCTGTCCACCAAAAAAATTTTTTTTCACGTCTACTTTTTAATTTAAGTTCATTTTAAAAATATGTGTCCTTTTTGTTTAAAAAATAACTTATTTAAATGGTTACAAATAATATTAATTAACAAATAGTTAATTTTTGTTACTTTCCACAAAAAATTTTTTTTTCACGTTTACTTTTTTATTTAGATAATGTTAAAAGACCACGGATATATAATATTAAATATTTAAATAAGTTATATTATAAGCAAAAAAGACATAATTATATTCTTTAAAAGAACCTAAGTAAAAAAGAAAATTTGTAACAAAAATTTTCTGTTGGACAGGATTATAAGTTAACTATTTGTTAAAAATATTGTTTATAACAATTTAAATAAGTTATTTTTTAATCATAAAGGAAAAATTTTTTTCAAATGAACTAAAATTAAAAAGAAAATGTGAAAAAAAATTTTTTATTGGAGAGGAATCAAAGTTAACTATTTGTTAATTAATGTTGTTTATGACAATTGAAATATATTACTTTATGGGTTTTTAATTGTCTGCTGGTAACATTGGATTAATTTAAACTGATTTAGAGCATGTGCAGTAACGGAATTAGAAAATAAACGTAAAACGTCCGTTTTTAAAAAATTGTGTTAATTTGTTAACTTTGATTGAAATTTGAAAATAAAAATTATAAACAATTAAAAACTCAAAAATTGGCCTCGAGGGATGTCTTAAGAATTTATTCTCCTTTAATTTAAAACAATAGGACAAACGCACCAATTGTCGAGGGTGAACCATTTGTCATGGTGATAACCAAAAATATTGCCTAAAATGTTAAATTTATTTGTGGTTATAATATTAACATATTATTTTTGACATTTATAACTCTTAAAAACTCTTAATTATTTTTCACACTTAAATTGAAATTCCATGTTTAAGGCAAAAAAATAAATTATTATTAATTAATAATTTTTAGTATTATTGTGAATTATTAATAATAAAAAAATTTTTATTATTTTAAAAAATAGTTAAATTATAAATAATAGAGAATAAATAATTAAATTAATAATTTTTACCATATTATTATGATAAACATATTAATTTATATATATATATAACATACATTTTTAATAATTTTTCTACACGGAAAAAAAAGTACGTGAAATTTTCATTGACTCGGTACTTGACTTTTGGATACGACACAAAATACTGAAAACAGTCTAGTACTTTTGCATCAGAGTTTCAAAAGCAGTCAATGAAAATTTCTAGTACCTTGCTTGAGAATTTCATTGACTTTCAAAAAAATTGTAAAGTAAAAAAAATAATTTCCACTTGTTCACACAGTTTTTCTGAAATTCACTCATTCATTCACATATTTGGATAATTAATCACACAAACAAAGAACAATTATTGTATCACTTTTCGACGTTCGTCAACACTTATGAACTAACCTATAACACACACATATATTCGCGTATAACTTAAATATAAACACACACTTAACACTTAAAAGTACGTATCGAATTGTTCTTATATACCACATGGTGAAATTTTTCACGACTTCTGAGACATGCTATTTCACTGAAAACTGAGACTTATATAACATTCTGTTTTGTGAGAAACACAAAACAAAAAATATTTTTTTGAAAGTCAATTCTTGAAGACAAATATATATTAACACTATTTGTTTTTCATGAAATAATAGTATATTCACATCTGAAATTAACACAAATGGAAACAGACGATCAGCTGGCATTTACCTTGGGTAGAAACGGGCAACGTACACTGCGCATGCTCTACAGAATTTTCAAGCGCAGTCACGTACTTTATAAAACTGAACAAATGACTTTTCGTTAAAATTTAAAAACACTGTTGCCCATACTAGTACTAGAATAACTCTAGGACTTTTATATATTTTCTAATAAAAAGTATATGATACAGCCTTGTATTTTGTGTCCTATCCAAAAGTCAAGCACTTTCAAGGAAGGATTTACGTACTTTTTTTCCGTGTATAAATAAATATGATACAGTCAATTTATTATGATAGCACTGTATATAACGATCCCATGATTCAAAAGGAAGTTTAAGCGAGGTCGCTTCCAAGCTTGCGTGGCTATGCGGTATGTGTATTCGACTTGCGTCCTCGAGGTCTAGGGTTCGATCCCCCGTGCGTGTGATATTTTTCCGTCTTAGTTTTAAGTGTTTTGTGTATAATTCTTAATAATGTCACATAAAGTATAGGTTTAAATAATTATTAACAATAATAATAATAATAAATTAGGCATTAATTTAAATAAGATAGTCTGTCTAAATTAATGAAAGAAAATAAGAAAAATATTTTTTTTAAAAACTTAGTTCAATAAAAGCAATTCTAATAATTATTTACATTTTTAATGACACTCATAAAAGTTTATTTACTACAAAAATATTAATAATAATTATTTAATGTAGGAAATTATTTGCTGATTAAGAATTTTAATTAAGGAAGATTTCGACTATATCAGCAATTAGTGACATCTATTAGACGTCAATTGAACTCTTTGGTTTAGAGTCAGGTGTTATTCTTAAGATAATTATTCCGATATGGTTGTCGGTAAATAATTATAATTTTGAATTTAATTTTTGATCTGAAAAAATAAGCTGCGTGAACGACTGCACTGTGCATCTGTGAGGATGTGTTGGCATGGTGCATTGGTAGGCGTTAGTCCCGCGAAAGGCAGCTATTAACTGGGGTTCGAGTCCTCACAGATGCACAGTGCAGTCGTTCACGCAGCTTATTTTTTCAGATCAAAAATTAAATTCAAAAATATAATTATTTACCGACAACCATACTGCCGTCCAAAGTAAGAAGATACATAAGCGCCATTGTCGCTTAGGTCAAAATTTGTATAGTGTAAACATAAGAATAAATACCTAAGCGACATTGGCGCTTATGTATCTTCTTACTTTGGACGGCAGCATATCGGAATAATTATCTTAAGAATAACACCTGACTCTAAACCAAAGAGTTCAATTGACGTCTAATAGATGTCACTAATTGCTGATATAGTCGAAATCTTCCTTAATTAATAATTATTAATATTAAAGTAAATACTCCCCATGCTTTAATAATCAAATAACGAGCTTTAATATAATAAAATGCAGTCAGTATTGGATTTCTACCTGGGTAGCGAAAAGATCGGGGGAAATCCCATGGCCCCGACCGGGTCCCGACAGGGCGGCCAGATCGGGTAAAGTGTCATAGCCCCGGTCGGTTTTAGTGTTTCAACCAGGCCGGGGCCAGGTCGGGTTGCCAGATCGGGGCCCGGTTTGTCCCGATCTGGCCCCGACCTGGTCCCGGTCAAAATTTCTGCACGGGTGGTATTGGATCACAAAATATAACATATTTACTGTGTAAATACGGATTGAACTTATTATTCTAATTAATTCACTTCGATTTGTTGAACATATAATGTTTAAAAATACATTTTTGTTATATTCAACGTGTCGAAAAATTAATTTATATATAGTAAAAAGCACAGGTGACAATAACTTTCGTATTCGCATAAAAAACTATGTTCGGTCATAACACATGATATTTGTCAGATTTGAGAAATCTCATTTCTGTCAAAAGTTCTGCGGGGGTGACCATAACCATACCATGCCCACAACCGAACCTCTTCCCCTACACATAAAAACCTTTCCAAAACATATTTTGTGAAATTCACATCTTTTTTTTAAGAGAAATACAAGTTAGGCCTGTGCGGTTATTAAATTCTGTAACCGGTTCCCGGTTATTGAAATAACCGGTTATAAACCCGGTTAACCGGTTACAGATAAATAACCGGTTATTCAGTTATAACCGGTTTTAACTATATAACCGATTAACCAGTTCTTTGGTTATTATGAAACAACCGATTAACCGTTTATTCGGTTATTATAAAATAACCGGTTAACCGTTTTTTCGGTTTTTTTGAAGTAACGAGTTAAACGGTTTTCCGATTATTTTGAAATTATAAGGAAAGAGAATCATTATTTTTATTTGTGTAGAAAAAATTGTTTCTTAAACATCTAATTTGCAAAACGGAAGGCAAAATTTTCAAATCTAAATTTAAATATTTTAATAGTTTCTTAGATTTTTTAATGTTATTTTTAAAAAGTGAATTTTTCTTTAAGGGGACCGTACACCACTTTTGCGTGTTTTTTTCAATATTTATTTTTTCATAGTAAAATGTATTGAAACACTAGGCTCTTTTCACACATATTAACACACATATTGAAGATTAAGAAAAAAATATTTTTTTATTTAGTCTGCCCTTCATGGCGACAAAATGGCGGCTGAAGTGATTGTCCGGAAAAAACTGGTTGACACGTTATCTCTGCTTCAAAATGTCGGAAACAAAAAATCAAAAGGATTTCTTAAAATATATATCAGTGGCTATGGCCTGAACCACAACCAACATTCTACATCCATTTTTTACTCATTTTTTTACCGTTTTAGGGGTGGAAAAGGGGTAAAAAAATTTAAACCGCCGCCATTTTCTCATTTTTTATTCAAATTCATTTTTTTTGGTTCACTGACATATATTTTAAGAAATTCTTTTGATTTTTTGTTTCCGACATTTTGAAGCAGAGATATCGTGTCAACCAGTTTTTTCCGGACAATCACTTCAGCCGCCATTTTGTCGTCATGAAGGGCAGAATAAATAAAAAAATATTTTTTTCCTAATCCTCAATATGTATGTTAATATGTGTAAAAAGAGCCCAGTGTTTCGATACATTTTACTATGAAAAAATAAATGTTGAAAAAACACGCAAAAGTGGTGTACGGTCCCCTTAAGCACATAGAGTTTAATTGCACACACTAATTTTATGTTTTTTGAAAATAGAAAATGAATAAACAATCGGTTATTCTAAAATAACCGGTTATTCCAGGTTATTCTAAAATAACCGGTTATTCCAGGTTATTCTAAAATAACCGGTTATTCCTAAATAACCGGTTATTCCTAAATAACCGGTTATTTTAAAATAACCGAAAAAAGGTTAACCGTTTGCTCAAAAATTTTATAACCGGTTAACCGGTTATGACAATAACCGGTTATATAACCAGTTAACCGGTTAACCGCACAGGCCTAAATACAAGTCTCCAAAGTATGACGTGCAAACGCATGAGGCCTGGATCACTTGGCGTAAAATCCCCCCAATATACAATTTCAGAAAAAATTCATAAAAAAAGCATTAAAGTGTTATTGAAATATTTTTTCAGAGTATGTTATAAAATCTTTTAAATTTTAGTCAAAATGCTTGTTACAAGACTTCTTGAGTAATTAATGACTCTAAATACTTCTGATAATTCTTACGAAGTAATAAACATTATTTTCAAATTTTAGCTGCTATTTTAAAAATAATATTTTGAATTACAACATTGTGACATTATATTTGTCATCATTGAAACGAAAAATCAGCCATTATGCGTTTCGTTTCGACAGTGTAATATTATGCCCCAAAAATTATATATATATATATATCTCCCTATATTACAAAAATATATCGCTGTCGCCGCTGTTTCAAGATTCCATCCCCCCTCCTCAAAGGACAAAGGTCAAAGGTCAAAGGGCAAACATAACCTCAAAACCCCGTTCCCACTCATAGGTCAAAGGGCAAACATAACCTCAAAACCCCCTTCCCACTCAAGGTCAAAGGGCAAACATAACCTCAAAACCCCGTTCCCACTCACAGGTCAAACATAACGTCAAAACCCCCTTCCCACTCACAGGTCAAACATAACCTCAAAACTCCCTCCCTACTCACAGGTCACATGGCAAATATGACCACAAACCCCCCTCCCCACTCATAGGTAACATGACAAATGTAACCTCGAAACCCCCTCAAAACATTACCTTAAACCCTCATTTACATTATTACATTACACCCCTTCTTCCCACTCACAGGTCACAGGACAATCATAACCTCAAAATCTCCCCTCTCCTCTATTCTCACTCACATGTCACACGTCAAATATAACCTCAAAATTGCCCCTCCCTCTTTATCCCCAAGGACAGGTCACAGGGCAAGTATAACCTCAAAGGCCTCTTGCAAGTGAAAGCTATAGTATATTAAAAACAACCTTTTTTACTTTTATATTAATTATTAATAAATTATAATTATTATAATTAACAATAATATGTTAACTTGGTTAAAGATAGGAATGAGTGAAATTGATTCGCAGATAATTTATAATTTAATAAAAATAGTTTAATGAAAGACTAATAATTATTGTTCAGGATTACATTTACACTTAACACCACAACACCACGAAGGCTTAACAGTTCTTATTACGTTCGACACACAATAACGAGACTACTTTCTCAGAGACGCTCAACAGACGATAAGATCTCACGACACGAAGTCAGATACGTCGAAGACGGCACAGCGTTGCCAACATAAATCTAACGAATCACTCTAGCCATACATTAATACATAAACACACTATATCATTCGTCCATCCTGACATTAACTTGGTCTCCAAGTCGCACTTACAATGCTCGAAAAATAAAAAAATTTAAGACATTATTTTTCTCAGATAAAAAAAATAACACACTTCTAAAAAATGCTCTTTTAAACGTCGAAGTTAAATCTGTTTGGAATTTTTCGAATTCTTGAGCTTCGTCGTACATTATCATTTTGTCCTACAGAATTGTCTTGATTAAGACTTTCGGAGTCGACTCGTTCGATTTCCGAGTCCGATTTTACATCAGTTGTTATGTTCGCATGTACATTTGTTTCAATTTGTGAATATTCGGTTTCTTCGTCGCTTTCTTCGTCATGTCCTTTCCAAATACGCAATTGACTAACGTTCGCTGTTGTTTTGTTAGCTTTTGAAGGTGAAATCAAACTTTCAACTCGGTAAGTGTCAGAAGGAAGACATTCGGTAATTACTAAAGGTCCTATATTGCGCGCTTGCCATTTTGTTGATTCTCCCTTTCCAACTGGATTTGATTTTATGACTACGATGTCACCAACGTTAAATTTGACATTTTTAAGTCTCGATTTATCATATCTAACCTTAGCTTTTTGCTGTTCAATTTCGATTTTTTTGAACTACTTCATCTCTTATTTCTTGTGGAATTTGAAATCTCTCTGAATCCGCGGTTAACTCTCTCGAAAGGCCATCGTGGAACCTCGGTATATATCCGTAGATTATTTCAAATGGCGTTCGTCCCGTTGTTTTGCACACTGATGTGTTTGAATCGCGTTCTAATTTCGGTACACCCAGGTCCCAATCATGACCCTCCGAGTCTGTGAGGCTCTTTATTAACGCAGGTAAAATAGTTCGGTTTAGCCGCTCAACCTGACCATTCGCTTGGGGATGACGACTAGAGTTGAGGGTATGTTTTATACCGTGGCTATCACAGAACGATTCAAATTTTACTTGAGGTGAATGCGGTACCTCTGTCGGTAATAAAACGCTTTGGAGCTCCGAATCGCTCAACGAATTTTTCTAGTTTCTGAACTACAGGTGCAGCTTTCGTACTAGTGACTACATACAGTTGTACAAATTTAGTAAAATTACATATGACTGCTAAGATGTATTTCATACCTCTTTTCGAAGTGACAAATGATCCTAGGTGGTCCGCGTGCATAATTTCGAAGGGCCGTGACCCTGGAGGAATTGAATGGAGTTCACCTGCTTGTTTTCCCGATTTTCTTTTTGCAAAAATGCATTCCACGCATGACATGATATGTCTCTCAACATATTTACGCATATTTGCAAAATAATAAAATTCTCGTATTCGGGCTAGTGTTCTATCGATGCCGAAATGGCTACGTAAATCGTGGTTTTTTATAACCAATGCCTTTCTCATTGTTCTAGGTACTACATAAAGTTCTTTGTCGTCGATGATTTTGTACAACAGTCCCTATCGCAATACATAATCTATAATTTCGCCTTTTTCTTGTTTTGTACGCTCGCAATCGTTTTTTCGCAAGATTTCGATTTTTCGTGATAATTTTTCGTCGGTGTGTTGATACATACTGATTTCGTCTTCTCTGACGTAAACATTGAAAACTAATTTTTGTTCTAAAATATTGTCGGCAGCTTCCACAGGGGAGCGAGATAACGCATCAACATGTCTCATTTGTTCACCTTTTCTATGTTCAATACTGTAGTTGAAATCGGCGAGGTCATTAAGCCAGCGTATAATTTGGGGGCTTTTAATTTTCATAGATTGAACATACAAAAGCAATTGACAATCAGTGACTATAGTGAAAGGTATTCCTATTAACAAGTGTCTCAATCTATCTACGGCCCAGACAATAACTAAGAGCTCCAGCTTGCTCGAATGATATACGCGCTCTGTTTCGCAAGTTTTCCTGCTGATGGCATAAACTAATCGTAAATTTTTTTTGTCTGTTCCCTGGAATAACATCGCGCCTAGACCGTCCGCGGAAGCATCTGTGTGCAGTTCTGTGCATTTATCATTAATATCAAAATATTCTAAAATTGGTTTGGAAGCGATCATTTTTTTTAAGTCAAAAAGGCTTGTTCTTGGCGTTCGGTCCAAACGAATTTTGTTCCATCTTTAAATAGTTCTATAATTGGTCCAATTATTTTCGAAAAATTCGGAATAAATCTGCAAAAAAAACTAGCTAATCCGTGAAATTGACGCGCCCGATGAATATCTGTCGGAGTAGGAAAATCTACGACTGCTTGAACTTTTTTGTTACCCGGACTGATCCCGTTCTTATCAAAAGCGAATCCTAAATAATTCACCTGATCCATTCCGAATCTACATTTTTTTAAATTCATTGTTAACCCGGCATCTTTTAATAATTGTAAGACTTTCTCGATTTTTTCTAAGAGGTTTGGCCAAGACCGCGCGTGAATAAGAATGTCATCGAAGTAAGTTAATGCCAAGTCGGGTCCATAACGTCCAAAAATCATTCGCATCAATTTGGCAAAATAAAATGGAGCGTTCATGAGTCCGAACATGGCACGTTCCATTTGGCCGGTTTTATTCGGGGTAATGAAAGCAGTTTTTTCTTTTGCTTATTCTGACAGAGGGATTTGTAAGTATCCTAATTTCAAATCTATTATCGCGAATATACTAGCACCGTGTAAGCATTCCAACCCGTCGTCGATATTGGGGAGTGGAAAGATCATTCGAATTGTATTCTTATTTAATCGTCTATAGTCTACAACTAATCTTATTGACCCATCTGGTTTTATGATAAGCAGACATGGACTCGCGTATTGTGAATTCGTCTCTTTTGCAATACCTAAATCTTTCCATTCTCCAATTTTTTTTGTCATTTCCGATTTTTGAGTTTCGTTTACTTTATAAGGTCTCGAGACTACAGGGACGCTTCCCGGTTTCTCTTGAATGTCCATTTCGATTAAATGAGTACATCCCAATTCAGCGTCGTTCATTGCAGAACAAACTCTATATTTGTTAAGCAATTCTAATAATTCGACTTTTTGTTCTGAATCTAATGAGGGACCGGTCGTTATATCCGCGTCGGTGATCGGATCTCTTCTCGGATTTAATTTAGGGGCTGTTCCTTTAACTGAAAAAAACGATTGAATCTAGTTTTTCGCCGGCGCGAACGGAAACATTATTTTTACTTTGATTAATTATTGGCAATTCGAACTCTTCATTTTCAATTTTGACGTGAATAAAATTAATTGTGGCGGGAGGGATCATTTTCGATTCAAGTGATTCCGGATAATCGCATCTATTTTGTGACGGCTCCACCTCTGGAAATTTCGAAAAACAATTGAAATTTTCTCTGTAAACAAATTTAAGATTATTATCAATTTTATAATAAACGATTTGCGGTAATTCTGTAAAATTTCTACCGATAATAATATCATGCTGTTGTGCTGTGTCGGGTACGACTCTAAATCTTATATTTTTTTCTTCACAATCGTCAACTTTAAGATTTTCAATTATTATTTCGTTTGAACGTGTTATACCTCCACCAAATCCTATTAAATCACTGGCAGCTTTAATAAAATTAAACCCGTGCGACAAAACTAAAGAAGCCTTTATTAAGCAATCTGAACTACCTTGATCAATTAATGCGTCAAATTTAATATTTCCTACTAAGACATTTTTTTCGTATTTCGAATTAGAATTATTTTCATTACCTGATATTACGGCGTTTACTTCAGATTTTTTTATTACCTTCGGCTTGCTACAATCTTTCGATATGTGTCCCGTTTGTTGACAATTGTAACATTTTACTTCTCGTTTAATTGTACAGTTTTTAGCCAAGTGGTCGGTGGCATGACATTGATAACATTCACGATTACCTGTGTTCTCGGTGTTGTCCTTACGCTGAACCTTTGGGAAATTATAATTCCGTGATAAATTACTGTCGTCACCTGAAGTCTTGCGACGTTCCTCAAACTGCTTGGCCTGATCTCGATTGGCGTTTATCCGTTGTCCTCTAGTTGTTTCTAACGTTTCTAATTCGATTATGTTTCGGAGAATATCGTCCACATCAAAATGCCCACGAGATAAAATCGCTGTACTAATCTCTTTCGACCAAAGTCCGATTGCTAATTGAGTTTTAAATTCTTCGAGTCCCAAATTTAATGCTTTGCATAAGCGTAATTTGTCGAAAAAGTATTCTCGAGTGTCTTCACCGCGCTGTTGACATCGAGTGTGCATATCTTGCCACTTTTCCGTAAGAGATTTTTCGATCATAAACGTGTGAGAAAATGACATTCGAAATGATTTCCAGTCCTTTATACTGTCAAGATTGGCAAGGTACCAATTTTTAGCTGCTTTTGTTAAGTGGCTCCTTGCGGTTTCAAAAGCAATTGGTTCTGTCCATCTGTGTAGATTGGCTGTAGATTCTAATTGTGTCAACCAGATTTTTGCGCTGGCAGCGCCTGTTAATCCATCAAATTGTGAAATATTGTGTGACAAGTCGGGTAATACGTTGTATAGTGGTGTCGTTGGCGGTGGTTGATTCACTCTGGCTAAAAGTTGTGCGTTCTGGTTCATCATTGCTGACATTGCGGTTATCAGCTGTTGTATTTCTAATCCATTTGCTGGTAGATGACTTGGTACTTGGTTTCCATGGAAGTTTTGTCCGCCACTCGTTGAATTTCCATTGTTAAGGTGTGAAGTGTTTGTCTCTTTATTATTGCTTGCCATATTTAATAAAGTTTCGGCTGCTTGTTTTGTACTATCGTTCAACGAACCATTTGTAAACATTTTCTGCTCTTCGGTAAACTTCGGGATCTTCGGCAAGATTCGGCATTCGGGTAACTTCGTTGATTTTCGCTTCATAAACGACGAGAAATAAAATGGCTTCCGATCACACATACACGTACAAACTCAGCGTTCCGATGTGAATTTTTATGCACTATTTTACTCGATGCGTCGCCATTTTAGATTCAGTTTTTCACAATGATATTTCACATTTTCTCGATTTTCCACAATCTTTCCGCACTTATTAACACAAGTTATAGAGTTTTGTCGTTTTTCTATTAACACTGAGCACAGGATAATCCCACTTCTGAGATGTTAACTTGGTTAAAGATAGGAATGAGTGAAATTGATTCGCAGATAATTTATAATTTAATAAAAATAGTTTGATAAAAGACTAATAATTATTGTTCAGGATAACATTTACACTTAACACCACAACACCACGAAGGCTTAACAGTTCTTATTACGTTCGACACACAATAACGAGACTACTTTCTCAGAGACGCTCAACAGACGATAAGATCTCACGACACGAAGTCAGATACGTCGAAGACGGCACAGCGTTGCCAACATAAATCTAACGAATCACACTAGCCATACATTAATACATAAACACACTATATCGATTAATAAAATTCAGAATTTTAACATAGAATTTTATGTTATTTATGTTATTTATTTATGAATTTTATGTTTTTATTTTTTTTTTAAACCAATAATTATAATTTTTAAATATTATAAAATACTATTGACGTAAATTATTAAAGAAAGAAGAAGAAAAAACAAGGGGGTTTGCACGCGAAGCGCGCAGGGGGTCGGAGCCCCCCTAGTATATATATCTCCCTATATTACAAAAATATATCGCTGTCGCCGCTGTTTCAAGATTCCATCCCCCCTCCTCAAAGGTCAAAGGTCAAATGTCAAAGGGAAAACATAACCTCAAAACCCCCTTCCCACTCAAGGTCAAAGGGCAAACATAACCTCAAAACCCCGTTCCCACTCATAGGTCAAAGGGCAAACATCACCTCAAAACCCCCTTCCCACTCAAGGTCAAAGAGCAAACATAACCTCAAAACCCCCTTCCCACTCAAGGTCAAAGGGCAAACATAACCTCAAAACCCCGTTCCCACTCACAGGTCAAACATAACCTCAAAACCCCCTTCCCACTCAAGGTCAAAGGGCAAACATAACCTCAAAACCCCGTTCCCACTCACAGGTCAAACATAACCTCAAAACTCCCTCCCTACTCATAGGTCACATGGCAAATATGACCACAAACCCCCCTCCCCAATCATAGGTAACATAACAAATGTAACCTCGAACCCCCCTCAAAACATTACCTTAAACCCTCATTTATATTATTACATTACACCCCTTCTTCCACTCACAGGTCACAGGACAATCATAACCTCAAAATCTCCCCTCTCCTCTATTCTCACTCACATGTCACACGTCAAATATAACTTTAAAATTGCCCCTTCCTCTTTATCCCCAAGGACAGGTCACAGGGGGCAAGAGGGGGCAAGAGGCCTTTGAGGTTATACTTGCCCTGTGACCTGTCCTTGGGGATAAAGAGGGAGGGGCAATTTTGAGGTTATATTTGACGTGTGACATGTGAGTGAGAATAGAGGAGAGGGGAGATTTTGAGGTTATGATTGTCCTGTGACCTGTGAGTGGGAAGAAGGGGTGTAATGTAATAATATAAATGAGGGTTTAAGGTAATGTTTTGAGGGGGTTTCGAGATTACATTTGTCATGTTACCTATGAGTGGGGAGGGGGGTTTGTGGTCATATTTGCCATGTGACCTATGAGTAGGGAGGGAGTTTTGAGGTTATGTTTGACCTGTGAGTAGGAAGGGGGTTTTGAGGTTATGTTTGACCTGTGAGTGGGAACGGGGTTTTGAGGTTATGTTTGACCTGTGAGTGGGAACGGGGTTTTGAGGTTATGTTTGCCCTTTGACCATGAGTGGGAAGGGGGTTTTGAGGTTATGTTTGACCTGTGAGTAGGAAGGGGGTTTTGAGGTTATGTTTGACCTGTGAGTGGGAACGGGGTTTTGAGGTTATGTTTGACCTGTGAGTGGGAACGGGGTTTTGAGGTTATGTTTGCCCTTTGACCTATGAGTGGGAACGGGGTTTTGAGGTTATTTTTGCCCTTTGACCTTGAGTGGGAAGGGGGTTTTGAGGTTATGTTTGCCCTTTGACCTTTGAGAAGGGGGGATGGAATCTTGAAACAGCGGCGACAGCGGCGACAGCGATATATTTTTGTAATATAGGGATATATATATATATATATATATATATATATATATATATATATATATATATATATATATATATATATATATATATATATATATATATATATATATATATATATATATATATATATATATATATATATATATATATATATATATATATATATATATATATATATATATATATCCCTATAATATAAAATCATTTCGCCGCCGCCGCTGATTCAGTCATTTCTAAGGGCCCCTTAGAAAGGGAACATAGTCAAGGTTGGCCCACTGTTAAGGTAGGACAAAATTTAGGTCAAGTTTGAGGGCAGTTTTGACCTAGACGTCAAAATTTGACAAAGAATTCCCGCTACCCTCAAAATTTAGGTCAATTTTGAGGACAGTTTTGACCTAGACGTCAAAATTTGACAAACAATTTCCACTACCCCCAAAATTTAGGTCAATTTTGAGGGCAGTTGTGACCTACGCGTCAAAATTTGTCAAACAATTTCCGCGCGCAGACTTAATGATGAGGTGAAGTTTGCCATCTGACCTAACAATGTAAGGTAATTTTAAAATTGTGTTTGCTCTTACACCTATCATTTTGACCTAATTTTGACGTTTTATTTTTACTCTCTCATTTAGTTACGTCATAATCTATGTGTAATTTGACTTTTATTTAACTACAACTTAAAAAGGGACAATAAAGGACAATAAACGTATCTATGATACGTCAAAATCTATTTAAAATTTAACGTCTTTTTAACCTACAGGTTAAAATGGGTCAAAATATATGTCAAAGTTTAATCTAATTTTTGACATATAGATAAAAAAGGTCCATAACGATTGTTACATTGCGTCGAAATCTATGTGTATTTTGTCATATATGTATTGTATGCAATTTATTAAGATGCATTCATATTAAGAAAAAATTACTTTAAATTTATAAAAATTAAAATAAATATAAAAATAGAGGTGGGGGGGTTGGCGCGCGAAGCGCGCAGGGGGGCGAAGCCCCCCTAGTATATATATATATATATATATATATATATATATATATATATATATATATATATATATATATATATATATATATGTTACGGTTAATATGAAAAGTTGGTGAATGTGCACATTGACCGGTGAATGTGCACATTACCCGAATTGGACGTTAGTTGGATGGTGAATGTGAGAATAACATACGAATTTTGTGTTTCTACGCACTTTAACCGGTGAATGTACACATTTACCAAATCGTTTTGGTCAAAGTGAAAAATTAGTATATCCCGAACAAGTGGTAGGGTAGTGCATGTATAGTCGGACAGTACCAGTGGTCGGACACTTTCATGTTTTTTGTCAAATAAATAATAATGCATTGCGATAATTACTTTAAAGTAATATACTGGACGAATGTATGAAGTATGTATTTTATTAAAATAGAGTTATGTTACAAAATAATTCAACAAGAAATATTTTATTCATTATTTTAAAAATCATGCTGTCCGAATGTAGATGCAACCATTTTCGAGTAGCGCAATGAGTAGAAAAAATTTTTGTTGATAATTAGTCGTAAATATTAAAAATTAAAGGATTTAAATATTATAATATTAACTTTTAATAAGCTCTAATTCAATTTTCCACTAGGAAGCAATTACAAAATTATCTTTTTTTACTGTATAAATCCAAAATATCTGACAGATGTCACTGCAGAATGCAAACTAGAATAATAACTGACGTTGAGAATATAAACATTCAACTGTTATAAATTTATTGTATTTGTAAAAGTTTAATTCTTAAACAATTGACATTTCAATTTCCATTTGTTACATTTGTATTTCTATTTATATTGTTCTACTTACACCTTTATTTCTTTTTTAAAATTTATATTATTTAAATACTTATATTAAGAATTAATTTATTTATAATAATTCCTTACATTATCATATTTTATAATAATTATAATTACTGAACAAATTACTTGCTTTCAATTTCTACATTTACCAACTAACGTTGGTCAATGTGTACAATCACCAATTTACTTGGGAAATGTACATAATTTCTTTTGTGAATGATAGATTATTCACATTTACCAAAAAGCCCGGTAAATGTGCACATACTACAGTGGGCCAGGAGGTAGGCAAAAGCGGCCAAAACTTAAAATTTAATCGGATTCACTTGAAACTCGTTACTCGGTGGTTTTCGGGGTCGCTGATTACGAATCTAATGTCAGTTTTTCAAAATTCAAAATGACGGATCTAATATGGCGGACGCTAATGTTAAAAATTAATCTAAATTACTTAAAAGTCGTTACTCGGGGGTTTTTGGGGTCGCTGATTACGAATCCAATGTCAGTTTCTCAAAATTAAAAATGGCAAATTCAATATGGACGATGCCAAAGTTAAACATTCATTTAATTCCTTTGAAAATCATTATTTAGGGGTTTTTCGGGTCGCTGACTACAAATCCGATGTCAGTTTTATTTAAAATTCAAAATAGCGAATCCAATATATGGCAGAAGCCAATGTTAAAAATTAATCTAATTTACATTTAAATCGTTACTTGGTGATTTTTGTAGTCGCTGATTACGAATTTGATGTCTGCTTTTGGAAATTCAAAATGGTGGATCCAATATGTCAGATCAGAAATTTAAAAACTTATTTAATTTAGCAGTTAATAATATCCTAAGAGTTTTTATGAGTTCTTAATAAGAATGTGTAATTAATAATTTAAAATAATGGACCCAAAATTTCAGAAATTTTTTTTTAATTAGGGTTTACAGTGGGACAAGTGACCCTATTTCATAACTAAAAGTCTAAATGTACTAAAAATTGATAAGGACTTGTTACTCGGGGGTTTGCGGGGTGATGATTACAAATCAGACGTCAGATTTTCAAAATTCAAAATGGCTCGATGATTCTGGAGCCAATAAAGAGCGAATAAACAACAAGATTAAAATTCTTGGGTATCCAAATTCTTAATGCACTTTAAATTTTCCATTTTAAATTTTGAAAAACTGACGTCGGATTCCTAATCATTGACCACGAAAAAACTCAAGCAACGAGTTTAAAGGGAATCTGTTGACATTTTTTTAATTTGTTCCCCATATTAGTTTTGACATTTTGAATTTTGTAAATCTGGCGTCGAATTTTTAATTAACAACCATAAAAACCCCCAAAAAACGACTAAATGAAATTCGTTGAATTTCTTTAAAAAAATTTCGCCATATTTGATCCGCCATTTTAAATTTTAAAAATCTGACATCTGATTTGTAATCAGTGACTCCGATAATCCCCAAGTAACTAGTTTGAAGTGATTTTTAGTACATTTAGACTTTTAGCCACGAAAAAGGGTCTCCTGAACCACTATGCATTATTTCCTTTATAATTTTTAAAAAATACAAAATAAGCAAAAATGGGCAAATTAATCTAATACAATATATTACATTTAGATGAGATTTCATGTTTAGCTTAGGGAATATAATGCGGATGTTAGGAGAACTATATAATAACACTGAAAAAAACCTAGTCTCAAAATGAGTAGCATACGCTACTCAGTTTGAGTTGCAACAAAAATGAGACTCTTAGGTGGCGCCACGTTCTATGGCGTTTAACATAGTCTCATTTTGAGATGCAACAAAAATGAGACTGGGTTTTTTGTGTGAATATCAAATGAATTTCGAAAAAAGGAAAATTTAACAATATCAAATGTGCTTTATTTTTTATTACATAAACTATTTTTAATTTTTTTTTCTTTTCTTCAAAATTGTACATCTTATAATAAAGAAATAAAGGTTACGAGTCAGAAAATTAATTAATTTAAGAAAGAAATAAGTACATAGTCCAAAATTTGTCTTTGTAAAAAATTATATCCAAGGAGAAATTTTTCGCCTTATTTTGTATATTACTCCACCAAACTTTAAAATGGGCAAAAATGGGCAAATTTAATTAAAAGTACATTTAATTTAGAAGATATTCTACGCTTAGTTTCTTCTATATCGCGAAGAAGTTAAGAGAACTAACAAATAATAGCAAGTGCATTTTAAAAAAAATAAACATTTTCCGACGTTAAATGTGTATGATTTTTTAAAATGTAGTGTTTTTTAATTTATTATAAATATTTTTTATAATAATACATAACATTTTAAAGAAATAAAATTTAAAAAACAGAAAAACAATCATTTATACAAAAATAAATAAATATTTTAGTCGGTAGAGTCCTTTAAATTTTTTAATCAAACTTTTTAACAAACATACAATCGCCGCTATAATATTTAACAAAGAACTATAATATTCTACGAAAATTTACATAAAATACTATAGATTTAGGTTATTATATGTAAAATTTTTAATTCTAAAGTGGACTTTTCGTCGCTTGGGGGCAGCAACATGCCGACTCAGCTAAACGGTGAAAAAGATGCCGTTTCAAAAAGAAAAGTGAAAAACATGCCATTTCACGAAACCTATGGAAACTATTCCTCGCCGCGAAAGCGCTGAGAAACATACCTTCTCCAAACGAACGGTGAAGAACATGCCTTTTCAATCGTAAATAAGTTGAAAAGTTGTATGAAAAGGCATGTTCTTCACCGTTCGTTTGGAGAAGGTATGTTTCTCAGCGCTTTCGCGGCGAGGCATAGTTTCCATAGGTTTCGTGAAATGGCATGCTTTTAGGGTTTCGTGGCCTATGGCCGAAAGCCTTATAGTTTCACTTTGGCGTCCGTCCGTCCGTCCGTCTGTCCGTCGTAATTTAAGGCACTATAGATCCCAAATCAGTCAGTCAGTCTTAACCACAATGGTTTATGATAACCATTATTGTACAAATAGTCGACAATGCATATGGTTCGACAATCTTTTTTTAATATTATTAAATTATAATAAAATATCTATAAATACAAAATATAAATAAAATAAAATATATTAATTAAAATATATTTATTATTATTATTATATATTATATTATAATACATATAATATATATAAATATTCTTTTTGAAACGGCATCTTTTTCACCGTTTAGCTGAGTCGGCATGTTGCTGCCCCCAAGCGATGTTTTGTCCGCTGTTGGATGCGTACTGGCCCACTGTGCATTCACCGGACTTCGCACTTTAACCGTAACATATGGGTCAATCCAGCGAAAATCATCTGGAGCCGGTTGCACGATGATTTTAAAAAACCTAAATATTTATGTATAATATTTTAGTATCAAAATTGTGTATTAATGTGGGTTTTATATTGCTGTATGTGTCTTAGTTTTTTTTAAAAAGCATTTTAAGAAAGTCGATAGACTCAAGTCTATGAATCGTCCATTTTGCAGCGACTCATTAAAAGTCATTATAAAATGTAAAAAGGACATAAAATATATTTTGTTTAGTAAATATTCACATAATATATCTAAATAAATGCAATTTAATTAAATATTACTCACATATCATTATTTAAATCCAGTTTTTTCACTTTTGCACAGTGTTATTTACTCCCTTTTCTCTTGCGAATATCTGCTGTAAAGAAAAATAAATTGTTAAAAAACCTTTTTCTCGTAACTGATATTTTTAACATTGAAAATTAATTAAAAGTAACCTAATTTGGACACAACTTTTTGTTTGGATGATTCGAATAAAGTTGATCACAAAAATTTTTCTATTAGAATTTAACGAGAATTGAATTTCAAAATCTTTTTCTTATGGAAATTAAACTCAAAAATTTTTAATTTCAAATTACTAAGTTGCAGTTTTAAATAAATATATGAATAAAGTATTTATTAATTAATTCTTTTTACATTAATATTTATATTATTTTTTATTTTTGTTACCAACTTACTTGATTTTGTGATTTGTACATTTTCGTGGTTCGCTGACATGTTTCGTTTTAATAATTTCTGATGAGAAAGGGATGAAACAGTGCAATCTTCTTGTCCCGAGAATTGTACTAGCTGAATGAAAGCGGCTTGTCAATTTTTGTCAGTTCTTGCAACCTCTTTATTTTTTACTTTCATAAAAGTAATTCCTGTTACTTTATTTTCGCAAAAATTGAACAAATCCTCTAGACACACTATCGTTTCTTTTCCTCCAATTCGCTGTAGGGATGCTTTTCTCACAAGACGTTTCACAGTGCCTCCGATTCTGTCGCATGGACTTTTTCCGTGGGACGTGGCAAAGAAATGCCATTCCGCATCAATATCAAAATCATTTTTGTAGTTACATAAATTAATAAACTTTTTAAAATTTTTGTATTGACTTGCAGCACCATCGGAAAAGTAATAAATCTTTTCTAAGCTTGGCAATAATATTTTTAATTCCTCCATTAGCTTAGCTTGAAACGCATACACCGCCGAAGTTGAATGTTCTGTTGTGTCTGATACAATACAAAAACTTTTCGATTTTATTTTGCCAGCTGTTTTGAAATAAACCACAAAAGAATGCAAAGTATAGCCTGATCGTTAACCCAAAAGTGACTTTGGATGGAATCTTGCATTATGTAACTCAAATTTTGAGCAAAATCACACAATACTATGCAATCCACGTTTTCGGTCAGATTTTCTTTCTTATATCTTAAAAATGCCGCTTGATGTTGTGATACAAAATGATGTTCTTTTAATTGTATTAAATTTGATATTAAACTGTATACAAATTCATCCGAAGTTTGCACAACATTCATCAGTTCACACGTCTTATTCACATTCAAATATATATGCAGGTCAAATATATTTGACCTGCACTCCATGACTAACGTAATTTTCCATACTTGACGATATCATTTCTAAATCAGGACACTCACTGCATTTTCCTAACATGCAAGCTTCATTTTCAGTATCACAAGCAGTCTCCCACTACGTAGCCTTACTGATGAGTCCAAGTAGTGGGGACCGGGACGAAACGATATAAAGTGGTCTTCATACCACTCTATGGTTAAAATATTTTTTAATCTCCATAGGTAAAGTAGTCGAAACGCCATCTGTTCGAATTGACAACTACTTTACCATTCTACTACTTGACATTTCGAACAGAAGGCGTTTCGACAATTTGAGCATTCGACGAACTGACTATTCTATGTTCTGAGCATTTGACGATTTGAGAATTCGATGTTTTTAGCATTCGACGTTTTGATCATTCGACATTTTGAACATTCGACGAATGGAAAATTCGATGATTTAAGCTTTCGATGAATTAACAATTCGATGTTTTTAGCATTCGAAGAATTGACGATTCAATGTTTTCATCATTCGACTAAATGACGATTGGATGTTTTTTGCATTCGACGTTTTTATCATTCGACGTATTGACAATTCGATTTTTTGAGCATTCGACAAATTGATAATTCGACGTTTTGAACATTCGACATGTTGACGATTCGATGTTTTTAACATTCGACGAATTGATAATTTGACGTTTTAAACATTCGACGAATTGAGAATTCGATGTTTTTAGCATTCGAGTAAATGCCGATTCGATGTTTTTAACATTCGACGTTTTGTCCATTCGATGTTTTTAGCATTCGACGTTTGTCCATTCGATTACTTGGCATTCGACTATTTGATCATTCGACGACTTGGCGATTAGGGGATATGCATGTGTCTCCAAATATTTGAGTAAAAGAATTTTAGATTATATAATTAAAGGCGAAAAAAGTACTGAATTTCCAATACTCAAACCAGTACTCACTCTAGTACTTTTTCCAATACTCATTCCAGTACTCTTTTTTCATAAGGGATATGAGGTATTTTACGTGAAATGTCCTAAGTTGAAATTTCAACTTCTTGAAAAAAATTGAAACTTAGAGAATTTGTTGTTCTATCAAGTAGAAATGTGCCCCAAAAAACCTTTTTGATTTTTTCGAAAATTTGGAGGGGGTAGAGGGGGTCAATTTGAACAATATTGCTAACACCGGCTACTTTGTGAATTTTTTCTGAACATACTTGTAAAAAAAAATTTTTTTAGAATATGTTTCTGAAAGGTTTTTTCGTCCTCTTTCCAATGGTGAATTTTATTTTTTAATATTTTAAAAATTGACCCAAATTTTTTATAATTAATATTCAATTTTCAATTTCCCAAAAATCGGTCCGTTTTATTTGAAAATAAATTATTGCAAACGAAAGCTGAGGTTTTTTCCTATTGGCATGTAAATTTGCAGAATGCCCTTTTTTGTTTTTAAGTTATTAAATTTCAAAGAATAAATTGCAGCGCGCTGCATCGCGGTCGCCTCGCCTCACGCCGGTTTGCCACGCAGCTCAGTGCAACCACGACGCAGCGCGCCGCAATTAATTCTTTGAAATTTAATAACTCAAAAACAAAAAAAGGGCATTCTGAAAATTTACATGCCGATAGGAAAAAACCTCAGCTTTCGTTTGCAATAATTTATTTTCAAATAAAACGGACCGATTTTTGGGAAATTGAAAATTGAATATTAATTATAAAAAATTTGGGTCAATTTTTAAAATATTAAAAAATAAAATTCACCATTGGAAAGAGGACGAAAAAACCTTTTAGAAACATATTCTAAAAAAATTTTCTTATTACAAGTATGTTCAGAAAAAATTCACAAAGTAGCCGGTGTTAGCAAAATTGGTCAAATTGACCCCCCTCTAAATTTTCGAAAAAATCAAAAATGTTTTTTGGGACACATTTCTACTTGATAGAACAACAAATTTCCTGAGTTTCAATTTTTTTTAAGAAGTTGAAATTTCAACTTAGGACATTTCAAGTAAAATGCCTCATATTCTTCATTTCATCCTTTGGCAAACCTTTATGTAAAATATAATTTCAAACGTCAGCTAAAGGATCAGTGACAGCTGGAGCAAGATGTCTTTTTGGAAATAACCTGTTTCCAAATATATCAAGATCTTCTTGATTAATAGATTGCCTCGAGACATCACCTTCTTCTCCAATTTGTTTGTCATCAACTCGGTACATGACCTGTCAATTATGGTTATAATTAAATTATTTTGTTTATTTTCTAAATTTTTTTAACACAAATATTGGTTGAACCAAAATTTGTTTAAAACTTAAAATATTGAGGTGTTGAACACCTCAATACTAATTAAAGATTCTCATTATTTACTTCAGTAAAACTTATATGCAATTATTTAATAAAAAGCAAGGCTTCGGAGATGAAATTGAATTTTTACTCGGGCAAATATATAAAATTTGATTATTTATAGAAGCCATAATTTCCCTCCTTTTTATAAATAATAAATAGGGAAATTAACCCATTAAGGACCAGACGGACGAAAAATTTGAACTGATTTTGAGGACCTCGTTTTTTATTAAAATGCATATAGAAAAAGTGGCACATACTATTTTTAATGTTAAATGTACTCCTCTTTCAGATTCTGCAGTTAAAATTTGTTTATACCAGATTGTTAAAAAGTTATAAACAATTTAAAAAAAACGATTTTTCGAGAAAAAAAATTTCATTTCAGACGTATTTTCACCTGAAAAAAGTAGGTGGATTCTCTCAAAAGCTCAAAATATCGCGTCCATGGACCCTCAGCTACAAAACCCTGAAGCGACCAATTTTTTTTTTCAAAATGGCGGATGCTAATATGGAAGCTAAAACTAAAAAAATGACTCACATATGAAACATAGTGCTCCAACTTTTTCAAGTCACTGAAATCGCCTGACACTCGTTACTCAGAGGTTTTTGGGGTCGCTGATTACGAATATGATGTCAGTTTTCAAAAATTAAAAATGGTGGATCCAATATGGCGGACGAGTTTTGTAAAAATTAATTGGATTCACCTGAAACTCTCTACTCGGGGGTTCTTGGGGTCGCTAATTACGAATATGATATAAGTTTTCAAAAATTCATAATGTCGGATCCAATATGGCGGATCAGTTTTGAAAAAAAAATTTGGATTCACCTGAAACTCGTTACTCGGAGGTTCTTGGGGTCGCTGATTACGAATATGATGTCAGTTTTCAAAAATTCAAAATGGCGGATCCAATATGGCAGAAGAGTTTTGTAAAAATTAATTGTATTCACCTAAAACTCTCTACTCAGGAGTTCTTGGGGTCGCTGATTACGAATATGATGTCAGTTTTCAAAAATTCAAAATAGCGGATCCAATATGGCAGAAGAGTTTTGTAAAAATTAATTGGATTCACCTAAAAATCTCTACTCGGAAGTTCTTAGGGTTGCTGATTACGAATATGATGTCGGTTTTCAAAAATTTAAAATGGCGGATCCAATATGGCGGATAAGTTTTGTAAAAATTAATTGGATTGACCTGAAACTCTACTCGGTGGATTTTTGGGACCGCTGATTACGAATATAATGTTAGTTTCCAAATCAGCGACCCCAAAAACTCTGAATTTGAATTTTAAAAAACTGACATAAGATTTGTAATCAGTGACCTTGAAAACCCAGAAGTAAACAGTTTTAGGTCAATCAGGATAATTTTTTGAAAATTCTGCCATATTGGAACTGTCATTTTAAATTTTGAAGAACTAACGCCGAATTTATAATCAGTGACCCCAAAAACCCCCGAGTGACAAGTTTTGGTCAAATTCGACATTTTAACACTTAAAGAGCACACATACACGGAGAGAAAAAACAAGGCTTTTCCCATGAAAAAATATACATTTAACGCGTGAAAATTATTACAGTACAAATGCAGGACGCTCACGGTTTATCCCGGTGATATTCTTGCAACGAGCTTAGGCCAATAAGGGCTAAGGCGTGGCCTAACCACTAAATTTCTAAGAGTTCGAAGAAAACCATAAAAATTTAGTTTTCTTACAGAAGTCCTATTAGAGACATGTTATAAAGGCTTCGGAGATAAAATGATTTTAGTTATTTCATGAATTCAGTTGAAAAAAATTGTTTAATTTTTTTTTGAATGATAATAATTATTAGAGAGTAGATTTTGTAAAATTAATCGAGACATAAAAAATGTCAGTTTCAAAAGAATCACCCATATAATATATTAATACATATGTCAAGCTTATTATAATATGATATAAATAAAAAATTACCCATAAAAATGACAAAATTGCAAATATATATGAACTGATATGATATTTTTATTGCGATTTTCTGTTTTCTGGGCATATAAAGTGTTACTTTACATGCGTCAATTTTGTCGTTTACCAAACTTTTTTCGCTTTCCTGATAACTGTGGAATCGATATTTAAAAATGTAAGATAATATGTGAAGAGTAGGGACAACTGATAAGAAGGGGGACGTTGGTAAGGGAGCGATTGCGAAAATAGGCAGAAAAGTTTTAGTTTTAATCATGACGAAAGACATAACACATTTTAAATTCCGTATCGAGTATTATTTTATCCTAAATTAAATATTATGTCTTGATTTATATTTTGAGTTGAACTGTATTTATTGCCCTTTTAAAGTGACCATCCTCTTACAAAAAGTCGTCCGCCATATTGGATCCGACATTTTAATTTTGAAAATCTGTCATCATATTTGCAATCAGCGAACCTAATAACTCTCGATGCCAGTATCATGTAACGTTCCAGTAACATTGACAACATTGAGGTAATATTGGTAATGTTAAAGCAGTGTTCTCAGAATTGCTGTAATATTACGTGCTTCTGGGGAAGTAACAATTTCTAAGCAAACCAATCATTTTTCAAAATAGTTGTATTTACAGACAATGTTAGTCAATTTCTATGATTGACAACTGTTAAAAAAAATCAATTTTACAGCTAATTTAGTTTGTTGTTAGCAGTGTCGCTATATTTTCAAAAAGTAGAGGGTAGAGGTGTGCAAAATTCGAATCGACAGAAAATTCGAATCGAACTAGCCAATTCGAAGTTTCGAATTTCGAATCGGCCGATTCGAATTCACTTAAGTGAATTCGAATCGAACTAGCCAATTCGAATTTGAAATTTCGAATCGGCCGATTCGAATCGAAAGTAAATTCGAAACCTCGAATTTCGAATTGGCCTATTCGAATTGAAAGTAAATTCGTATCGAACTAGCCAATTCGAATTCGAAACTTCGAATTTCGAATTGACCGATTCGAATCGAAAATAATTCGAATCGAGTCGGCCAATTCGAAAGTAATTCGAATCGGACAATTCGAATTTCGTATTGTGCGACTCGGTTATTTTATTCGCACAACTATTTTGACAGAAATCCTAACCTAAAATTAGCAGGCTGGTATTCATAATAAGTAAGTATTCATAATTCTAAGTACTTAGAAACTTTTTCTTAAAAATGTCAATATATTTTTTATTAATTCTATAATTTTAATATATAAATAACATACAAATACCAATAATGTGTTGACAGTGAACAGGGCTCTAATTAGTGAAAGTTTTTAAAAATACGGACTTTACGGACCAATTACTGACAAAAATATAACCAGTCCCAGTCAAATAAGAGTATATATTTTACTTCAAATTATAAATTCAATTTTTCATAACATAACCGATCACTCCAAGTCTTCGACTTGGAGTGATCAATATCTTCAAGTTTTTTCTATTCTATTTTTCAATTATTATTTTTAAGAATTTTTAACTAAAATTCTTCTTTAAATCGATTATTCTTAATAGTTTTCGAAAAAGTTCTTTGAGAATTTTCAAATCCTTTAGTTTACAATATTTAATTTTATGAAATTTCAAATACATATTCCTAAATTCTTTAATTAAATGAATATTAAAAATAAAAACTTAAACAATATTTACAAAATTCAATTAAACTTTTTCAAAATTGAATTATTTTTAAAAATTCACGCTATATTGCTTTTAATATTTAATTGTAATCTAAAATTTTAACTAAAATTTATTTTTAAATCAATTTTTATTAGAAAATTTTACTAGAATTCAATTATTTATAATTTTAAATACAAAAATAAATAATTCATTGAACAATTGAATGTTTCTTAAAATTGAATTCCCATAAAGAATCGTTATCAACAAATTGTAATAAAATTTTTAAGAATAATGCTATTTTTGGAGAAATTCGATTAAAATTGTATTTAAAATAATTGAAATTTTTTCAGTTTCATTATTTTCGAAAATAATTGAATCCCTAAGAAGAATTTTATTATTAATGAGAATAATTGAATTTCTGCAAATTTATTATTTATACGAAAATATTTGATTTTCTGAAACGAATTTTATTATTTTAAGTAAAAACACAAAAATTAAATTTCTGTAAAGTATTTTATCATTCATGGAAATAATTGAATTTTCGCAAAGATTTTATTTAAATTTATGACAAAAATTAAATTCCTTAGAGAAATTTTGTAAAATATTTTTAAAATAATTGAATTACTGCCAAGTCTTTTATTAAAATTATACCAATATTTAAATTCTTTTGAGATTTTGAGATTTTTTAAAAAAAGTTTCTATGTACTTAGAATTATGAATACTTACTTATTATAAATACCAGCCTGCTAATTATAGGTTAGGATTTCTGTAAAAATAGTTGTGCGAATAAAATAACCGAGTCGCACAATACGAAATTCGAATTGTCTGATTCGAATTACTTTCGAATTGGCCGACTCGATTCGAATTACTTTCGATTCGAATCGGCCAATTCGAAATTCGAAGTTTCGAATTCGAATTTACTTTCGATTCGAATTGGCCGATTCGAAATTCGAAACTTCGAATTCGAATTGGCTAGTTCGATTCGAATTATTCCCGATTCGAGTTTTCTGTTGTCGAGTCGAATTTTCGGTTCGACTCGATTAAATGCACACCTCTAGTAGAGGGTTTAAGGTTTAATTTTCCTCTTATGACAAAGTCTCTAGCACGTAGTATTTGCGCGGTAGAAATTTGCAAAAACTGACAAAGACGTGATTTTTAGGACTTTTACCTAAATGGGAAAAATGACTTGTAGATTGCAGACAACGTATTTGTTTGCAGGCTTGTGTAATTCGTAATGTAAAACATATCTTGAATTATTTGTTTGTAATTGAAAGAGTAATCACGCGCTTCCATACAATTAACAAGTTTAAATATGTTTAGATTCAACAAGAGACTGGTTGCAGAAAATGCGAATGCAAGGATCCTTGTCGGGGAGTTAATTGTCCTGGAGTTGCTCAGTCATGTGAATTAATAGAAGTTCCTTGTGCTCGACCTCCATGTCCATCTATTCCTAGTTGTAGGAAATCTAAATCATTTGAAACTATTTGCCCTATCGGTGAGCCACTAAAAATCATTGATACACCACGCCCATACTTATGTGGAAATTCTCCTGGAAAACCTAATTGTCCTCCACTTTATAAATGTCTTGTACAACATAAGCAAGAATACGGCGTCTGCTGTTCCATCAACATCGATCACAGAAGATCTGGATTTTGTCCAGTGAATGGATCAGATAATTGCAATCTTAAGTGTACACTTGACTACGATTGTCCATCTCCACAAAAATGTTGCAACAGCAAAAGGTATTTTTTTAAACTTTGGGCAAAATACGTAACATGTTCGTTTATTTGAATAAATTTAAAAACAGTGTCCTGTATAAATAGCTCAAGTTTGATTTTGTTTATACACTTTTAGTTATAGTAATTTTTATGTACATTTTTGGGACCCATTTTTAGTTTGTCGTTTTATAATTAGAAATTAATGTTTTTTTAAAATTACGAATAATAAATTCAACTTTATCTGCAATAAGTGACATCTATTTTGCTGTACGCAGCAAAAACTTGTCGAAAAATGAATTTTTGTATCAGTGGATTCGTAAGAAGAAGGTCCGTCAGATCGTATTATTAAAATTTTTTATTATAATTATTTATTGCAAAAAAGAGTTATAAACAATCAGCGAAAGCCTAAAGAATGAAGAAGTACTTAATAAAAAATATGTTAACTCGAGTTAAAAAGTCCAAAAATCGTCGAAGGCGGTGAGCTTGAGTATGAGATAAGAAACAAAAACTCAGTCAAGTCGACTTGGGTGTTTTTGACATCAAAAATGTAACCGAATTTCAGCCTTGGTTTCGAAGCGAAAACCTTAAATCGAGTTAAATGAGCATTAGACAAAAAAAATTTCGATCGTGTGCTATATCGTGTAGGTTTGTTTTGTAGGAAATAACTCAGAAGTAAACCGGTTGTTTAGAAAAAATTTAAACATTTAAAATAAACATATGCGTATTTTATTACAAACTTCAGTTGTAAGTAATTTCAATATATAATTATAAGCAAATATCCATATTTTTCTACTAATTACACCGTTTTTTCTCACACAATATTTCTACGAATTTTTTATAATTAATTAATTAATTTTTTAATTAATTCTATATTAAAAGATCCGTATTAAAATTTATTTTTTTAAATAATAGTAAATTATAAAATTTTAATTAACTAAAAATAATAATTAAAATTTGTATATCCTCTTCCGAAGAGCGGACGAGCTGTGTGCGTGAGGTAGTAAGGTTGAGTCCATAATAGCATTTTTGAACGGGACGTAAACGTAACGAAACAATATACTTAGCATTTACGTCCCGTTCAAGAGTGCTATTTTAAGTGTTTCTATTGCGACGTGTGTTATGCGTATTTATTGAATAGTGATGGGATATCGATATCAAATATCGATAATTCTTGATCTTTTATGCAAATACAGATATACTACGCGGAGCACTTTAGATTAACGAATTTTTAATAAATTTTAATAAACAACAAAACATTTCAAGTGACAAATGCAAGTAAGTGTGATATTTATTATTAGCAAATTGTTAAAAAAAAAAAAAAAAAAAAAATGACAATAAAAAAATTATGTATGTATGTACATAAATGACAATAAAAAAATTATGTATGTATGTACATATGTGTGTGTGTATGTTTGTCTGTCCGCAATATTTTGTCCGGGATTAACACAAAGACTACTTGACCGATTAAAACGAAACTTTACAGGCTCTTAGGTATTAGTCTAACTTAAATTTATAGCCATATCCGATTGAAAAATATTAAACTAAACAAAAGTTATGACTTTTTCAAAAAATATGAAAAATAAAAAAAAATTAATATTTTTTAATTTTTGACGGATTAATGCGATATTATTTGTAGTTAATTTTTTTAGATAAATACAATTCCTTTTTGCAATAAAATAAAAAAAAATATTAAATGTAAATTTTTAATTAATTTTTTTAATTTTCGAAAAAAAATTTTAATCAATTTTTTTGATAAATAATATGTAATTGTTTAATTTAATTTTGAATTGAATTGTTATATGTAATTTTGAATTAAAAATTTTATTTTTATTTTCAGTATTAAATAAAAAATAGGTAAAATATTAAATTAGAAGATAAAAAATAGAAACAATTCAATGTGCTGAAGTAGGAACAATAAAACAATAGAATGTTTGTTATTAGACATCATTCCAAAAATTTTGACAATATTGATAACATTGTCACTAATAAAGAGAAAAATACAGAGAAACTGAGAAAATATATAATAATAAAAAATAATAATAATATACAAATAGAACGTATATAAATAAAAACAAAAAAATATTTTAGAAAAATCAAAAAGGTTTATTAATAAAAAGGTTTCTTATTAATTTATTTATTAACAATTTTTATTTTTATTTTTTTAACACAAAATTAATTATATTTTATCAACAATTATTATTACTAGTTACGATTTACAGGAAGTATTTTTTACTCTCATTTATTAATGTAACATTGTTTAAACAAAAGCTTAATTAACAATTGCACAGTTTCTTTATTTTTAGTTGTTTAAATCTCGTTTTTTTATATTTCCTTGTACATAAAGTAATTTCTTAACTTGTTGTCAAATTTCACATTTGTTAATAATTTGAATTGTTATTAACAATTGTTAAAAAATATTAATGAGAAAATTTTTTTAAAACATAGTGTGGGACCCAATTAGTGACCAACCATACAAATAAAAAAATAACTATTTGATTCATAAGCAAATAAAAAATAAAAACCTTTTTTAATTTTTTTCTTTATTATTATTATATTATAATTTATATTATTTTAAAATTATTTAAAGAAACTAGGGTAAGTGTGTCAATTACTGCAAATGCCCCAACTACTGTCAGTTTGAATAAAAATGATGATTTAAAATATTTAGTATGAATATAATTTTTGTAATGAAAGAATTAATTTTATTTATAATGTTATTTAAATAATTACAATAAAAATAACGATATAAAAAATATTTTTATAATTTTTATATTAATTTCAAATATGCAAGTGAAAAAAATGGCTAATTTAACTTCAGAGATTTGTGGACATGCCATGTACGCGTTGTGGAAAAGTATATACATTTTTTGTCTTTCAAGAAAAAATATTTATTGCAATAGTATTCTTCGATTTAAAAATAAATAATTTTTAAAAATATGTATAATAAAACATAAAAAATTAAGTATTTTAACCTTTTTTTATTGAAACAATATTAGGGACATGATTTTTCTCTTTTCCCCAATTACTGTCAGTGTTGTCAGTCGCGAAAAATGTGTGACATAACCAAGCAAACTTGACATAAACGTAAACGCTATGGGTCTCACGTGAAATTAAATTTTTGCTTAGCTTAGTTTAGTTTTAGCTTATAGGTTTTAAACAATAGTTAAATAAGTGCAATCAGTAAACGAAAGAAAAAAAATGCTCCAAAGAAGGTGGAGAAAAAAAACCAAAGAGAAGTAGAATGCAATATTCTAAAGATAGTGTAAAATTAGCTCTAGAAGAGGTTATGTCAGGCAAATCGGAAAAATATAAATTTCAAAGAAAATCCGAAAAATTAATGAAAAAGAATAAAAATGAAAGATTTGGAAAAAAGTAAAAGAAGAATTTCTTTTTAAAAAAAAGTTGATAAATAAAAAAAAGAAACAAAAAATCTTTGAGAGTTTTCTAAAAAATGTGTTCCTATTTCTTAACCTTTCTTTCTTGTTATAATATAATAATTTAATTTCATTAATAACAGTTTTTTTAATAAAATGTGTTAAAACTCCTAAGTTCTTTTTATTTATAATAATTTAATTTAATTGTAATAGAATAGCAGTTTTCAGACAAAATATTTATAGTAATTACGTCATTTTCAGTAATTGGGGCATTGATTGACAGTAACTCACACAAACTGACAGTAACACCAGCATTGACAATTTCTTAAAAATGTGTGTTTTTCTAAGTTAAATATGTTTCTTTTAGAGTTGGAATCCTACATTTACTTTTATTAGATCCCAATATTGCTAGAAATACTAGTTTTATATTATTATTTTACTTAATATAAATGTTTAATATCTTTAAAATCGATGCTAGATTAGAAGTGACAGTAATTGGCACATTTACCCTATTAAAAACATTAATATTTTAAAAACTGACACTGTCAATCGATTCTTAATTGAAAAAGCAAAAGTGACAGATTGAATATCATAAAAACAGAACAGTAGAATCAGCGAGGATAATTCCGAATGCACGGTGGGTGTACAAATCTTAACTTTAATTACACAATAAAAAGAAAATCTTAATTTAAAATCAATCTTTAATTCAACATTGTCTGCTTTTTATTTTTTATTTGCTTATGAATTAAATAGTTATTTTCTTATTTGTATGGTTGGTCACTGATTGGGTCCCACACTTTGCTTTAAAAAATTTTTCTCCTTAATATTTTTTAACAATTGTTAATGACAATTCAATTTATTAACAAATGTGAAATTTTACAACAAGTTAAGAAATTACTTTATATACAAGGAAATATACAAAAAACGAGACTTGAACAACTAAAAATAAAGAAACTGTGCAATTGTTATTTAAGCTTTGTTTAAACAATGTTACATTAATAAATGAGACTAAAAAATACTTCCAGTAAATCGTAAGTAGTAATAATAATTGTTGATAAAATATAATTAATTTTGTGTTAAAAAAATAAAAATTGTTAATAAATAAATTGTTTGTAACATAACAAAAAGTAATTGTTTATAACAATAAATTTCATTAGTATTTACTTGCATATCATAAGTATAGTAGATTATGCAAAATTTAGTCACTAAATTTACATAATATTAAAAAAGCTTTTGTTTATTTATTTGTTTAAAACAAAAGCAAACATTGTTTAAACAAAATAGTTAATGTCTCAAAACATTTTTAGAACATGGCTATAATGTTTTTGGTAATTATTAATAATATAATAGGCTTTCATAAGCAACAATATTTGTTTAAAGTAAAAAAATTTCTCATTTTTTTATTTAACATTTAATAAACAATTAACTGAAAATTTTTTTCTTAAATAAAAAACGTACGTTTTATACAAAATTTTATTAGCTTTAATTGAAAAAAAAATTTTGTCAATCGGTAAAAAATTGTGGTCTAAAAATCAATTTGTCCAAAAGCGTGTTTTTTGACCCACTATGAAACGGTTTAAAGAAATAAGTAAATATTTAAAATTGTTGTTTGCCATAAACGATCCGCTATTTTAAATTTTTGAAATCTGACATCAGATATTCAAATGTTTGACTGACAAGAAGTTAATGTTTGAGATATTAAACGATTTGAGAATAGTAATTTATGAGATGAGACGAGATGAGAAAAAGAAACAAAAGAATAAAGTCTTTCTCAATATCGCTCATTTCTCATATTTCTCGCTCATGTACATCACTAAATATTAATAACTTTCTCAGATTCCTTAATTTAAATAAACTATTCTATAAGCTTTTCAATTGAAAATTCATATAAAACATTAAATATATCGAACCTAACCTCAAAAACACATCTAAGATTCCAAACAAACAAATTATACCATACACAGCGCAATAAAAATTATGTAAACTCATGAAAGCCAATCCAAACAAATTTTAATTATATTGTTCGCCATATTGGAAAAGCCATTTTGAATTTTGATGAACTAACACCGGCTTCGTAATCAGCAGTCATAGAAACACCTAAGTTGGAACTTTTATGAGCTTGACTTTTTTTATTGCGCTGTCAATAAAAAAAATTATGTATGTATGTTTGTATGTATGTATGTATGTATGTATGTCTGTCCGCGATATTTTGTCCGGGATAAACACAAAGACTACTTGACCGATTAAAACGAAACTTTACAGTCTCTTAGGTATTGGTCTAACTTAAATTTCTAGCCATATCCGATTGAAAAATATTAAGCTGAACGAAAGTTATAGCTTTTTTCACAAAATTCAAAAAATCAAATTTTTTAAATTTTTGTCAAATTGATGTGACACTTTTTGTAGCTACTTTTGTAAATACAAGTAATTTTTACTATAAAAATGAAATATAAATAATTAATCCGAATTTTTAAACCAAAATCATATTTTTGATTTTCGACCAAATTTTTAATTAGTTTTTTTCAATATTGTTTAATTTTTTATGAAGTTGGTATTGATATCGGTTGATGTTTTAAAATTTAAAATTACATTCATTACATTTATTTTATTAACAAGTTTAGAGTAATGAATTTGATCTCTATTGTTGCAAACCAGAATTTATTTATTTATAAAATTGAGCTTTTGAGATGGCTCATAATTCTAATTTGGGGAGGCACCAAGCTGCCAAGGTCTAAAGGACCTTGTTTAATCTTGCGGGATCGTTATTCCTGTTTTAAAAGTAGGAATCCGCCAATCCACGAAACACTAAAATATAATTAGAAATCTAAAGAAAGGAAAAAGAGAAACCAGGGCAGATAAAAAACACTATTTTACCCTTCAATACAATTTATTTAAATTGAGAAAATTTAAAAAGAAAGAATTTACAGATTGCAGTCAATAACTATTTTAATTAACACATATCAAATGGAAGAAAAGTTTAGAGGAACGATACATTCTTTTCTAAAAATTACCCTAAATAGTCCTTAAATTCTACCGTTGGCTGGTTAGTATTACATTTATCCTAGTCTAACGGGCGGAGCTGAGGCACAATTGTCTTTAAATTTTAAGCACGCACGAGACGCACTTTTCCAGAACCGTCAAGCGCGGAACCGACGCAGGCACTACGCGCACACTGGCCGGTCAAACAAGACAAGGATTTCAAGAATTTATTCTAAATTCATGAAATACTCATCCGACCTGATTTCCGGTGGACTTCGTCGACTTGAGGCTTTTAAATTGGTTTTACGTCCGCCCAACTTGTTTGCACAATCCAGTTGTGGGACATAAGTTGGGTTTCGACTCGCGGACGGGCTTAGCCGATTTTCCGACCGACTTCAAGAGTTGAAGTTTCTTCGCGGACCGTATCAAGACTGCAATTGTTCCTAGGACGCGAGACGCCTCTACGGGAACATTATGGATGTTAAGTGAAAAATTTTGCGGACTCAGGATTTTTGGTGTACAGGCGGGGTCTCTAACTCTGGGCCTGTTGCTACGCTAGTCTTGCTGAGTTTGCGTGAGAACAAAAATTTTCTCAGCGAGCTCAGGTAGCTTTTCGGGTTAAGACAGGAAATTGCAACAGAATAAATATTGCTTATTAAGAGTGTTTCAAACTCTTTATAGCAATGCTAAATGTAAAAATATTAAGCGATGTTTAATTTTCAACAAAAAGAAATTTTCACTCTTTAGAAAATTTCCATCGAAATACATCTCTTTTCCAATACTAGGAATTAGTCTTTCCCAATTTTGTTAAAAGCATGTGCTTTTTTTTTCTTGTACTTGTTTTTAAACATTTTATGCGTAGCTTGAAGATTCCAGAAAAGAGTAGGAAGGGAAATAGGTGCAAAAAGAAACGAAAGGTGAGAAGAGCTGGATTCTCACGTAGAGACATATCGCGGCATATGTGTATGTATCATTAGTTTTTTTTTATGTATTAAAGTATCGCGCAAAGCCCATCCTATTATATTTCATAGTGCGAAGTCCACTTACGCGCGTATGTGCCTATGACCAAATACTCGCATACGAAAGCTCCAAAGGTGCGTAAAATAGATATTTGAATGTTATTCACTTTTACAGTCACGAGCTTGGAATTAGAATTTTCATGTTATATTTATGTCGAGTTTTATTTACAGATGTGACATAATATTAAATAAGTCACAATGAACTGTAAAATATAAATTAATATTTATTTTCCTAAAAATCATTATAACGAAAATAAATTAATCTTGATTATAAAGTATTATTTAATACAAAGAGTAATAATTTTACTGTCTATGCTAGAGTTAGTTTCCGGTGCATTCTCGAGCTGCTGTCTTGCTCATTTCTTATCGCGGTGTCCGATGACTTTAATGAGCCGAATAAAATTAAAATTGGTTAAAAATTATTAATTTTTTTATAGATATAATTCTATAATTATGTTACGAACTCTTGTAACAAACCACCGTGGAAATTCTGTTTTCGTCCCCGAAAACGAGTCGCAGTGAAAACTAACTTGGGAGCCGAATAAAATTGAAATTGGTTAAAAATTATTAATTTTTTTTATAGATATAATTTTATAATTATGTTACGAACTCTTGTAACAAACCACCGTGGAAATTCCGTTTTCGTCCCCGAAAACTAGTCGCAGTGAAAACTAACTTGGGTTATGACGGAAAATATAATGTTTTTCAGGAAAAGCAAAAGAATTATTATAAACAAAAATGTCAACCCTATTGAACAATAAGAGCTTATACATTTATATGCGTAAAATAATTTAAAGTCAGCTTTAAAATTTCTTAAATTTCAAAAATTATATGGCCTTTTTATTAGTATAGTGCCTTTTTTAATAGACTCGTGACTGTCGAATTAAAGTAGCCATAAATACAATGGAAAACAGGTGAATTTCGCAAAACGCCAGATTTAACTTACATACTTTAATTTGTTGTAGCATTAACAATGTATGATTAAAAAAAAACTTTTTTTAAAAAATAATTTGGAAGTGATAACATACATCTTATTTAAGTCGCAAATGAAGAACGGAACGTATATAAGAGATTATTTTATCTAGTTAATGAATCGGCCATTTTGTTTATTTTACATAAATTAAATTTTACGGTACTTTTATAAACTTGATTTAAATTATAATTTATAGATTAAATTTAAAATAATATTATTATATTAGTATAATAATAATAAATATAATGATTAAGAAGACGTCAAACTAAGAAAATTTCTTGAATAAAATGCACCAATACAGTAATAAGTACAGCAGTAATAGAAACATTTATATTTTTTTCATTCATGGAAATGCTAAGAGCTGTACTTACATTCCAAAAATTTTCTTTGACTCAAACTAAATTTATTTATGTATATATGGGCACATATGTGTATTTAAATAATTAGACATATGCGCACATATGTTATGTTTAAAATATATCTAAAAGGAATATAACAAAATTAAATGTTTAAAAACGATTGATCCGACAAGATAATTTAGAGAGGTGAGTATGAGACATAATTAAGTTGGTAATGCGTGTCAGGCAATAAAAGATTCATTTATTGAGAAAGTGCTATTTCCTTTTGTTAAATACAAACATACTATAAAATAAAAGTGATAACAACTGAATATTTTTGCGATTATCTCATTTTTATTTTGAAATAAGAATATATAAACATATGAATTGCTGGAAGTGCATTGCCAAATTCAATGAGTCAATACAATTGATCGTATATTCGCTAATTACATTTTTAACAAAGATGACTATAGTTGATCTTATTTTCTTCTTCGACTTAAGCTTATTGAGATTCTTCATGTTGACCTTAACGATAGATATGCTTAACTTTGACTGAATCACCCATGTTGAAATCTCTGTTGATAGTGAATGTTGAACAGCATAGGTGCACCTTTGTCAAATCCAGGTACAACTTACGTATTGAAACAGGTTGCAAACGAAAAAGGTTTGTTGATCTGAATTCAAGTTACGGTAAAGCATGTTGGTACAAAGAATATAGATTTGCTATAGCATCCTCCAGTTTTAAATTACTATAGCCTTCACAAAGTTGTAAAATTTGTACACTGGTTCCACATCGTTATTATTTAGACTGATTGATTGTAGCAAGAAATGATTCTTAAGCAGCTTCTTTTAAAAACGAATAACCCTCCAATTGGTTAATTTGCTCAGATAGATAAACTGTCCATGAAGTTTTATTAAGGTGCAGAATAGTCACAATAAGATAAGAGTGACTCTAGTCATTAAATTCTTACTTCCACCTAAAAAATGAGGATGTTAATAATAGTTTTAGTGGAAGATAATGGTTGAAATTGGCAACCATCATCTTAAATTTTATTGTCAGATTTTCCTCAGAATGTAGGGAAAATTGGTCAAATTTTGTTTCCGTCGGTTATGTCCTTTATTAATCTAATTTCTAAGTATAGTCTACAATTTTTTTTTTTGAGGAAAATTTTATTGTTTCTGTTAAAGTAAGTGTCAATGTCTTTTGAAAACCTACGTCATTAAATGTTTTAATTTTAATATAATTTTTAAATTTCATATAATTATAGTACTAGTTTATAGTTTTCGTTTTAGTCAAGTCTAAATGTGACACTTCTGTGATTTGTCATAATTTTTTATTGGGATTTGACAGGAAGTACCTGGACTCTTTTTCGCGGCTAAGGATGATGTTTGTATCGCCACCGCGGAATATTCCTGCTACAAGTTTCATTATATAATTTGTAGGAAGCGCTTCTAAAATGGTTTTCTACTCTAGTTTTAAACGTGTAGCGATAATTCTGAAGTTGAAGTCTCCATTTCAGGAGCCGTTCTTCAGGATTTTTAATACAAGAAATCCAATGGATGGGTTCAAAAATACATGCTAAAATAAAATTTTGATTATGAAGATAAGCTCGGAAATGGTCAATAGCATATAATACTGCTAGACATTCCTTTTCTGCCTTTGAATATTTTTGCTCTTTATCATTTAAAATTTTGTAAAAATAAGAAATAGGTAAATCGATTTCATTCTCTTTTTGCGTTAAAGTCGCGCTAATAGTATGTTGCATTGCATTGATTATTAATTTAAAAGTCTTGCTAAAATCGGGGTATGGGAGGAATGGTTCGCGGTAAAGATATTTTCTAAGTTTTTCAAAATTTTTCTTCTGTACAATCCCCCATTTCCTTTTTGCATCCTTTTTTAACAATTGAGATAAGGGTCTTATTTGTTTAGAGTAATCTCTAATAAAATGTTTGTATGGTTCTAGCAGTCTAAGAAAAGATGTTTTTTCTTTTTGAGTAGTAGGGATTGGAAATTTTTTTATTAATTTAACTTTACATGGATCAGGTTTTACACCATTTTGATCGATAATGTGTTCGAGGTAGACGAGTTCAGGTTTTAGTATATCACATTTGTCGGTCTAAATCTTTAAATTGTTTTCACGGAATTTGTCGAAAATTTTACGTGCTTGTCTGTCATGTTCTTTAAGAGTGTTCGTATAAATAATAAACTTATTTAGATACACGTATGCTTCGGATCCAATGACCGTGCTTAGGTCGATATTGAGAAGACGTTGAAATATTGTCGGGGCTTGTTTGATTCCCATTGATACTCGCTGACGCTGCAAAAAACGGTTGTTGAATACAGAATCGGGTTCATTAAAATCTCTAACAAGCTCAAATGCAGAGAAGAATCGGGCAGTGCTGAGCTATTGCAAACAGTGGCAAGTGTCGGTAGATAATATATATTACCTTCAAAATTTTCAACTAGGCTTCGATAATCAGTTACGACCCTATAATTTCTTTCGCTGGATTTCTTAAGTCCCTTAGGTATGATTAAATGTAAGGGACTTTTTGGTAAATTCTTGTCGTCAATATATGGAAGACTACTGATTGAAAGAAGAAAAATTATGTTTTTTCTTATTCACATAAAATAAATCACTATAGTCTTCCGCCCATTTGAAAACTATTTTCTTTTGTTCATGGTTTAAGTGGGATAACTGAAAAGCCTTTTTCACTCTTAGCACTCTCTCAAAGTAAAAGTCAAATTGTTTTTGGATATTCTCGGGTACTAAATCAATGGATTTCTTACTTGGGAACCCCCAAAACTCAAAAGGAAATAATTCTTGAGGGGTTAATTCGAGATCAATGTCCTTTTCTGTTATATTTATTGCTACTGTGCAGCAAGTACCATTTTTGTTTGATACTAGGGCTTCGGCTATGTAGATACCACTAGGGGTTTTTATTTTCAAAAGGTAACCTTCTCGCAGTTCCGGATTAATGATGTTAATTGCGATCGGTTGCTTAACCCTTTGCGGCATGCATAATATTATAACATTAATTTAAAAATCACAAATGCTTATAAGGGTTTTCAGGGTCGGTGATTACGAATCTGAAGTTCGTTTTCCAAAATTCAAGATGGCGGATCCAATATGGCGGAAAATTTTTTTTAGAATTGATCGAAATCGCTTTAAAATCGTTACTCGGGGGTTTTCGGGGTCGCTGTTCACGAATCTGAAATCCGTTTTCCAAAATTCAAGATGGCGGATCTAATATGGCGGACGAATTTTTTAGAATTGATCGAAATCGCTTAAAAATAGTTACTCGGAGGTTTTTGGGGTCGCTGATCACGAATCTGAAGTCCGTTTTCCAAAATTCAAAATGGCGGATTCAATATGGCGGACGAAATTTTTTAGAATTGATCGAAATCGCTTGAAAATCATTACTTGGGGGTTTTTGGGGTCGCTGATTACGAATCTGAAATTACTTTCAATAAATAAACGTTAAATTATTGAATAATTGTACCGTCGGAATTTTCGTTACCCGATGTACACCGCGGGGAGGTTGCACGATCAGGATTTGTACATCGTTTAGCCCTGAAAAGGGCAGTTTAGTAAATACTGTTCAAAACTTTATAATAATCAAATTAAGCTGTTTATTTCCTAATAAAATTAACTAATTAATTAAAATTAGCGGATTTTAATTGCTATTATAAAGTTTTGATGTCTCTTGCTTTGAACAAGTGAATTTTTTTTCAGCAGTGGTAAGCAGCGAAGCAATTTCTTGTGGGAAACAGGCAGAGTGGTACATTGCAAGTTTTACACATCCATGATGTTCGCTTTTGGTCGACTTTAGTACTGCAATGAGCGCAGCGTCTAGGTGAAGCGATAATTTTAGGCATATGAGCTGATTGACTTTTTCTTTTTTCCTCTGACACTTTTGGTTTGTAAGAAGAGATTGTACTTAATTTACGTTTCTTCCCAGTTGAACTTGGTAGTTTGTGTCCTACCAATTCATCTACTAAACGTAGCGTAAAAAAGACAAGTTCTAATTCAGCATTATTTGACTGACCGCATACCTACGGTGATGGTAACAAACAATAAACAAAATACTATACATAGTTTGATGAAACAAATAAAGAGCGCAAAAAAGACAAGTTATAAATCATCAATATTTGACTGAACGCATATTTAGGTTGATTATAACAAACAATAAACAAAACACTGTTGAGAGTTCAAAGAAACTAAAATACTAACTGAACTAAAGCAAATGAATTTTACTGAAAGCGAATTGCTTCGCTGCTTACCACTGCTTAAAATAAAATTCAATTGTTCAAAGCAAGACACATCAAAACTTTATAATAGCAATTAAAATCCGCTGAATTTAATTAGTTAGTTAATTTTATTAGGAAATAAACAGCTCAATTAAATTATTATAAAGTTTCGATCAATTCTAAAAAAAATTCGTCTGTCATATTGGATCCGCCATCTTGAATTTTTAAGAACGGACTTCAGATTCTTGATCAGCGACCCCGAAAACCCCCGAGTAACTATTTTCAAGCAAATCAAATCACTTTTTAAAAAATATGTCTGCCATATTGGATCCGCCATCTTGAATTTTGGAAAACGGATTTCAGATTCGTGAACAGCGACCCCGAAAACCCCCGAGTAACGACTTTTAAGCGATTTCGATCAATTCTAAAAAAATTCGTGCGCCATATTGGATCCGCCATCTTGAATTTTGAAAAACGGACTTCAGATTCGTAATCAGCGACCCGAAAAACCCCCGAGTGAAGACTTTCAATCAATTTCGATTGAATTTAAAAAAAAAATTTTTTGTTCTTTAATTTATTTATTTATAGTTGTTTATAATTTCACGTAACCTCATTCGCTATCAATTTTTCGTCATTTAACAATGTTTTGATTATTAATATACAAAGATTTTTGGATTTTACTTGAAAAAGACTGTGTATAAACAGATATTTTCACAATATAAAAGGTGGTAATGTGGGTTACCACTATGCCGCAAAGGGTTAATTCTTGCCTTGATTCGAAGGACTTTGACCAAAGATTTTAGTTCAGGTTTCAAAAATTTCTTCGCGTTTAGTGATTCTTCATCCACAAAGGGAATTGGAGTCACTGGATCGGAGAAGATAAAAAGAGCATTGTGCCTGAATGAAATGTGAGCTTGCTCTTGTCTAAGATAAGGTTTTCCTAGAATACCATGAGTGGATATTGGGAAGCTATTCCTAACAACAGGAAATTCCACTGTACTTTTAAAAATTCTGTTTTTTATTGTGCCTAACGTTTTTAATTTGGCAATTGTAATTCCCATCATCTCTTTCCACTTGTGCGTAGCAAGCGTGAGTTTAGGATTAACAGCACAAAGTTTTATTAGATTTGCGTCAGATCCAGGACTTACGAGAAAATTAATTTTCGGTTTTATAAATTCAGGAGATTCTAACTGAACTACAGGAGATTCTTTGGTCGAGAGTCCCGTTTTAGTAATCCTGTTCAGACTTATAATAAGTGGACACTCTTCTAACATTGGTGGAAGTTGAAAATTCAGAATTTCGTTTTGAAAATTTAAATTTTCATGCAAACCTGGAGACGTTAATAGAGATGGTTGATGTGTCATGGTTGATATAAACTATCTATAAATTAGTTAAATTTATTTAGAGCTAAATTTAAGGCGTAATAGGCATGTATATATGCTTCTTCAAGGTTATTATAGGGTCAACCTGTTAATATACAGACCTTATAGTCCATGGGCCCACGCCTAAAAATATTATTTATTACCCGCACGTCGAAACTTTGTGTATCTGTTATTCAGATAGAGTCGGACAAAATTGCATTGCAGCTAATTTTGGTAGTGGGGCTTCTTTGTTTTATACTATGACAAACATGAATTTCACGCAATAAAAAAAATTATGACCTACAGTTTAATTTTTATTTTAATAGAGAGTTATTTTCATATATAAAAAGAAAAATATTCTGTCGGACAAAAATTTTCGGTTTTTTGGCACCTCGGACACGCCAAACATGTCTAATTTATAAAAATATTTTATTTACAACCTACAAGTTGATTTTTACAGAATCGTTCAATAATATTATTTCAAATAAAGGAGTAACCTTGTCGGACAATTCAAGGGGGGAAGATTTGTTGTCGGACACTTTAAAGTTAAAGGTTTTGTGTAGCCCTTATACTTATTACCCGCACTACCTCTTTAACGATTTATTGTTTATGTCCATCTTAATAACGTATTCAAGCATTTGTCGGACAATAATGTTGGGACTTCCATGAAAAACAAGGGTAACAAGCACAAAAACATAACTTTTTAAAATTTCTACCTATTAATTACACTAGCCTGTATGAATTCGGAAAAATGAATGCGTCTAGGTGTTTCGGGTGAAAATTTTAATGCTAAATACGAATTTGGGGTTTAAAATGGTCCATCACCTCAGGTTTTTGAGAAAAATGTAGTTGAATCCCCTAACAACAACGATTTTTTTAATTTTGCTTTCTCGTGAGGAAGCTCTGTAGTCGTTTAATTTACAAAATTTTTAAAAATCCTTTTAACAAATTTTCTTCTATATAGGACTATGTTATATAAGACCCTGAACAATTGTCCGGATTTATGTATGTCTGTGTGTGGATTCCGATTTTTGTGAACACGATAACTCAAAGAGGTTTTAACGAATTTGACTAAAAATTAATAAGCATATTTATCATAAAAATATCTCAAAATGAATTGATAGACTTTAAAAAATTGGTTATTGAAGTTAATATATAATAAAATATTATTCTTTGCATCAAGACGAATCGATTGATGTATATAAAGTATATATTCTATTGAAAATTATAGAATTAATTACAATTAGAGTTGAAAAATTCACTTTTTTACTAAAAATTCGTAATTAATGCTTCCTCCTGGAGGAAGCTTATCGTACAGAGGAAGCAAAATATTCATGTAATGAACATCTGGATTTACAACTTGTTTTAAAAATTGTGGGTCAAAATACTGACTTAATAAGAACATCGCTCTTGTTAGAAATAAAAGCTTGGATTTTGCTATTTCACTTTTTTTAACCAGAAGTTATTTTCTTTTCATTAGAATACTGATTCATATAGATATAAAATTATGAAAATGGTTTCGAATTTTCCTTTTATCTGAAAGGAAATAATTAAGTAAATAAGTATCTGATTTATACTATATATAAATCGACCTGTATGATAACTCAGGACTTTTAGAGACATATATATCTATTGTATTAAGAGACCAAAATATTTTGCTTCAAAATAAATTCCCTCTCTATATAAGCTTAAGTTTTCTGTGTATATTGGTGTCAAATGTGACGAAAGAAAAGTTTGTATTATTATATTAGTTTCTCTTCTAAATTTGACACGAATACAGGATGTTAGTTTAAGTTGCGAAAATTATATTGTACTTAAAAAAATTGATTTTTAAAGTATCATGATTATACCCTCATAATTTATAAATATGTTCTGTTTTTTGTGTAATTATTTGAGTGGAAAAAATTCGAAATTTAAGGAAAAGCAGGAAAAAGTTAAAAAATTTACTCCTAAAACGTGGTTTTCATGCACCAATTCTTTAAAAGCACGTCATCACCATAAACATCATTGGAATGATGTCATATTGCCACAAAATAATGATAACGATGAGATTGGATATCACTCTACCTGCTACAAATCATTTATTGTGAAAAAAGAATTTCTTGTGCCTGATAGGTAAGTTAATATTTATTATAAATTATTTAAATTTATAACCACAGTTTGACTTCTTAAAACGATTATTGTTTTACGTCACTATGTACAAATTATAAATTCAAAATTATAAAATCTAAAGTGATGAATCTTGTATAATGACCATCAGATTAAAAATTATTTAATTATTGTATTATATATATTAAAAATTATATTACAAGAATAAAATTAAGGGGTTTTAAATTATAACAATATACAAATATTCAATAAAAGATAAGCAATTTATAACATAATTTATTTAAGAACTATTGGAGTAAATGTATATAAATTCTTTTGTTAAACAAACAACTACTTGGACAAAAAATTTTATATATATATAATTCACTTTGTGTTTGGCCTTAATAATTGGTCATTATGATGACAATTATTTTATCAATAATATTATTCTAATGAAATATAATTAAATTTTAGTTGTGCAACGATGTCATGTAAGTCGACGGATGGTTCAATTCACTCGTCTATTTCATCGGCTGCAATTACTTTGGAACTGCAAACAGTTGATAATAAGTGAGTTTACTTTTATTTATTACCATTTACATATTATATTATAATTCTAATCAACTTATCTTCTTTTACATTTTAAATTTTATTTGTAGAAACACTTCAGACACAGTAACGCAAGATGCAGTCAATATTTAAGATTTAGATGACATTGTGACTAGTGACTGTTATGATAATACTTGTGATGAGCCGAAATCAAAATTATTACAGCAAATAAAGAGGACCATTTATATTAGCAATATTTGGTGCAATGCTTATCTCAGAACACCAACCGATTTAAATATTGAAGATTGTGGTTGGATAAAAATTGACGGTGCCTACGAGTACTATTGGTATGATGGAGAACAGTGTCCAACATTCAAAAATATATCTATTGATAATTCAGGTAATGTACATTTTAAACTATTTATTGTTTTTGTTTATGTTGCATATAATAATGAATTTCATGATTTATTTTTTGAACCAAATATTATAGCAGATTCTGCATATGAGGAAAATGTTTGGGAATCCAATGAAGAGATAGATATTGCAGACACAGAAAGTGACAGTGACTCAGAAGGAAATGAAGAAGACGGATAAAAAAAGAAACATAATTAATTCTTTATTAATTAATTATTTTACAATTCTATTTAAAAATGTTTATATTAATATAGCATATTTAATATGTAATATTTCGTTTATTATAAATAAAATAAAATTTATTTTTGTTAATTAAAATTTTTGTAGGGTCTTTTGGGGTAATTAAAAACAGGGGGTATAACATATAAATATCTGTATTCTGTCTTTTATCATTAATGAAAGCAGAGATTCTTGAATGCAAATCTAGTTAAATATTACGAAGGTAACAATATTGCACCCCTAAATTCAGTACATAAAAATGTACTGTGCAGGCGCACTTTAATTTTGTATGGTTGCAGAATCCTACGTAGGATTTTATACATGTTCCCATAATAGTAAACTGTAAGGTAAATTGTTTCATTTCTCATAGTAGGACAGCATGTTTTTGTAGAATTCAGTATATCATCGTTTAAAAGATCCTATAAGGGTGATCTTTAAGAATTCCTGAAAGGAATGTTCAGTAGGGAATAGAAATATTAACAACGAATTTACATTTTCTGGTATTTTTGTAAATGGATGTACATAATAGAAAAAACTGAACAAATCTTTATTCTTTGCCAACGGAAATTGCCCAAAAAATAAATTTTTTGTCCGATTATTGATTTGCCCTAACATTTTTGTCCGACAATTATATATTTTATAAAAGGTTATTCTCTTGTATATATTCCTCTTTTGTCAGAAAAAAGTTAATAAATATAAGGGCTACACGAAACCTTTAACTTTAAAGGGTCCGACAACAAATCTTCCCCCCTTGAATTGTCCGACAAGGTTACTCCTTTATTTGAAATAATATTATTGAACGATTCTGTAAAAATCAACTTGTAGGTTGTAAATAAAATATTTTTATAAATTAGACATGTTTGGCGTGTCCGAGGTGCCAAAAAACCGAAAATTTTTGTCCGACAGAATATTTTTCTTTTTATATATGAAAATAACTCTCTATTAAAATAAAAATTAAACTGTAGGTCATAATTTTTTTTATTGCGTGAAATTCATGTTTGTCATAGTATAAAACAAAGAAGCCCCACTACCAAAATTAGCTGCAATGCAATTTTGTCCGACTTTTTTTTTCAAAGACTTGGCAGATTCCTGAATGGTGGTTCTTATCGCCACCGCGGATAATTTCTGTAAATTATTTGGAGATAAATAAGAGAAAAGATAAATTAAAATGTTTGCAGGTTAAGATAAAAAAAATTATTTGTTTGATTATCAAAAAAATGAAAGTTTAATATTCAAAATGGATATTTCTGTTTATCAATCACAATTTTGCTCATAAAATTATAGGTTTGTTTTAGAAAATGGAGAAAAATATTCGCACAACTTCCACCCATAATTACAATCTTTGTATAAAATTCCTTAACTAATATTTTTTTTAATAAGGACCTTAAGAAAGAGTTTAATTTATGAAAACTAAAATTTTCCAATAGTACAATTAATTATAGTCATTAGTACCTAGTAATAAAATCAAATTCAAATCAAATTTTATTTTTATTAAAAAAATTTTAATTATAAACTTTTTTTTTAATTCTATTATCTTTAAAATTGTTAATTTTATATCAAATAGTAAAAAAATTGTCCGCGCGCGTCAGCTAGCGAATTCTTGACAGTTTGTTATAAAATTTGAAATAATTTATTCTAGAAATAACAAAATGTATCACAAAAAAAATCAATATAACCATTGTACCATAAAATTTTTTTTTATCCAAAAATTAACATTCAGACTATTTAACAATAGTCAATATGTAAATCTTTAAATTGGAGGGAAAAAAAACTAAAAATTTTTTTTTTATTTTTGAAGTTTGAAAAAAAAGAGTAAAATTTAATTTTCTTTCTTCAAGTACAGGTTTATTTTAAAAGAATAAGAGAAGAGAATGTTTGATTTTATGTGTATTAAAAGACTTTTTTTAAGGGGAAACAAAATAAAGAAGAATTAGTAAAAAGAAAGGACTAACGGTGATCCTTGCAGAACCATTCAAATCAATAAACAATAACAATTTTATTCAATTGCATAAACATGAATTTGAGTAGTAATAAAATAACAAAATAATAAAATATCATTTTCTTTGTGTATTCTGCAACAACAAAAAACTTACGTTGCAGGAGCAAATATACTTGTGTGAAATGTAGAATTAAAATTAACAATATTCCTGATTCATATATCAATAACTATTATGTTTTCTTGTATAATAACTATATGTTATTTTGTTTATTTTAAATTTCCTTGTATTTTTAACACTCAAAGATGGATGGTTAAATTTTGACAATAGAATTGATAATATATCAGTAATAGCAACTAGTGTCTTTTTTTTTGCTTAGGGACTTTTAGGAAATCTGCCTACAGATACCTTGGATTCCGCACTCCAAGGTTATGTGGGGTTGGTATGATAAAACAAAAGGAAATATAAAAAAAGAAAAGTAAATATATAAAATAGTAAATTTAATAAACTGGCGACCTACTGCCAGCCCGACCTACTCAAACCCGTAACCCTTCTTTTGGAGCCCTTTACCCTCCCTCGGAACTGTCGTAAGACTTTAGCCTTCGAGGGTGGCGCTCCAACTCTGTCGCTGATGCGACTTTGTTCTTTGTCTGCGGTTCTCCTGCGTCAATAGTTAAAAAAATTTTTTTTTTGACTATTTGAAAGTGTAAGCGGAATATACAGCACAACAATAATAAAAAAAAATTTTAAAGGAGTGTAAAAAGTCAAAGATAAAATTGTAAACGGATATAAATAAGAAAAAAAGTAAACACGTATATAATGTTGAAAAGATAAAACTGTATAAAGACGAATAAAAAACACAAAATAAATGAAAAAATGTATAAGGACAAATAAATCACAAAATAAATTAATAAAAAACAAACAAATTAAAAGCTGTTTAAATCACGCTTTTTGGCGGCCGTCGAGATCCTTCCTCGACATAACCGATGTTACGAAGTTCTCGAATTGTTCCTTTTAATACTTCTTATTTGCTTTTAGTTCCTGTGAGAGTCTTCTTCGCCTCCATAAGGGCCGTCCTGAAGACTCCGCATCCTCCGCTGCCTGCAATATGGGTGGTTGACACCTTATTGCCAAACTTTTCCTTGCATAAAAAGCAACTTGGGCTCTTCTTACAGTTGGAGAACCTGTGACCGGCTTCACCGCACTTAAAGCACGCAGCCGATCTGTCCACCTTCTGGCATTTCACTCCAATATGACCGTATCCCAAGCATCGATGACACCGGACGACCATTACTCTTTTTTTAATTGGGAAACACATAAAACTAATTTTTACGTGTCCCAATTTTTGCAGCCTGTTCGCATCTTCCGGGTTGGTGACTACAACCGCGAGCTTCATCCCTCGGCCACTTTCCTGCATCCTGGCTTTCCTATCCCTTCCGACAACACTTGTTGCACCTCGGCTTCTTGGGTAAGGCAATCCAAATCACGGATCTCGAGTGTAACTCTTCGATCCAACGACTGCACCTTACCCATGCTTCCAACCGCTTTGGTGACCTCAGCGGTGAAAGCGCCCTTGTCGGAGCCTCCTTTGATCTTAATCAGAAGGTCTCCCTTCTTTATAGCTTTTGCTGCTACTATTCTAGTATGGCAGTCGTCCGGGTTGACCTTTTTGCGAAGTTTACCCAGAACGTCAGCATACGTTAATCCTTGACCGACTCAGATTAGAACTGCGGATCTTTTTGACCCCATTCTTTCCATTTGAGGAATCTTTGGATCTGGTACTTCCGTTTCCATTGGAGGAGCTTCCTCCTTTTTGCTCTTATCGGTTTGGGTTCGAGTCTCCCCTGGACTGTCACCCTCTCGCTTCCGTTTTTGAGCATGCTTTACTTTTGCCTCTTTCAACAGGACTTCGTCACCTCCTCCTTTCTGAGCCGCGAGCATATCTCGCGAGTCTCTTCTATCGCCTTGTCGTCTACTTCTGAGTGGATAGCGCTATGTACGGTCTTTCCGCTACTGCAGCTTGACACACTCAGTCTGTTTTCGGCACTCACCCAGGGTTAACCCCGAGTTAAATATTATCCAATTATCAAAAACATTCTGCTGGTCTAACCAATCACCATTAACCCGGAGTTAACTCGGGGCGAGTGCCGAAAACAGCCTCAGATGGCTCGACGCGCTTCCCTTTTTTATTCTTTCTCCTTCCACGATGTTCTGTGGATCCAATCTTTCCACGATCACCCGTGGCACTGCAAGAAATTGTGCGCCCCCACAATCCGCGCGCACTTGAGCATCAGTCTTGGGACCGATGGTGAGATTTCTCGTTTCCGGCCTGCTCACATGGGGTACTTTCTTTGAATTTTGTGAATCCATTCTTTCTTGCTGTTTGGTTGCCCTTTAGTAAAAAGCCCCGCCATCACGGCAAGGTCTACCGAACATATCCATGATGCCAGTCGTGTCTGGCAGCAGGACCACTTCTTCCAGCACATCAAAGAAATCAATGATGTTTGGCAGTGGACCCGCTTCTCCCAGCACATCTAAGACATTAATTATATTCGGCAGTGGACAACCAGCGGCGGAGAGCAACTAGTGTCTTGTACGTGTTGTTATGTTTATACTACTCTTTCAGAAGTTTATAAATAAATTGTTTAATATAAATGTATTTAAAAAAAAAAATTTCGTTTAGCTTTTAATAAAATTAGCAACAAATTCAAGCGAGGGAAACTTCATTAATCAAATTAAACTTAATAATATAATTGACAATTGGTCTTTTGAATCCATGATTGACGATACGTCACGTAGTTATCTTCAATGCACAAATGGACGCCTACCAATGTTTCATTGGATGCTATTGCAATGTTCTCAAACATAGATCCTAATTTGGTACTCCAATTGATTGAAGCTAAATGGAGTTTAATAAAACAGCATACCAATCTTAATTTTGAACATTTTTACAATGGAATAAAACTTTGTATACAGAATGCGTATTTCCAATATAACTATGAATGCTACAGACAAAAATTTGGCACCCCCATGGGCTCACCAATTTCGTCTTTTTTGGCAGAATTGGTTATGCAACATATCGAAAATGAGATCTTAAGTGAAGGATTACTCGATGTTATTTTTTACTAAAGATATGTTAATGATACCATTGTCTGTATTAGAAAAGAACATATATAAAGATTTCTTGACAAATTTAATAAAGTAGGTGGTTCCCTACAATTTACTATAGAACACTTTATTGATTGCAAAATAAATTATTTAGATCTAAAGTTGATTTTTGAGAAAGGCTATATTGAAACAAATTGGTATCAAAAACCTTTTGCTTCAAGAAGATGTTTGAACTTCCACTCTGAAAACCATATCAACATAAAGAGAGCCATCATATTATTACTAGTTGACAAAGCAATCTCGTTTTCTGAACATCATTTTCATTCTGAAAATCTAGATTTAATTTTTCAAATACTAAAACAAAATAATTACCCTTATGTTTTTATAAAAAATAATATTGACAAAAGAATTAAATTTCTAAACTTAAAAAATAACAATGACATTAATCTAAATGACCAAAATAAAAAATCTATTGAACTTTCCAGAACCATTGTAATTTCATATGTTCCTGACATATTAAAACCAGTCTTGAATTTATGTGAAAAATTAAAAATTTCAACTGTTTTTACGACTCCATACAAGCTTCAAAATACTTTGTTCTTGTCACTCGAAGACAGAATACCCAAATTTGAAAAAACCGACGTAATATATGAGATAAAATGTAACGATTGTAACGGCGTATACATAGGCCAAACTATTCAGGAACTTAGAAAACGAATTCATGCTCATAAACATTCACAAAAACATAAAAAAACGAACACAGCTTTATGTAAACATTCTACAAATCTACGACACACTTTTAGTTTTGACAAAGATAAAATAAAAATATTAGACATAGAGAATTTCTATAGAAATAGGAACTTCTTAGAGATCTATCATATAGTTAAAAACGAAAATTCTGTAAATTTTAGAACTGACATTGGCAATCTCTCCATAATGTACTTTGACATTATCGGAACATTTAACAAAATGACATGAATATTTTATTTATATTCTATTATATGCGCACTGTGAAACCGCCTTTATAAATTGACACTTGCACTTGTGAAATAACCTTATTGTAACTTCTTGAATATAACAAGTGTTGTCTATTTCTTTTGAAGGTTAGCACATGTTTTTGTTGCTCTACCGCCAAAATGTTTTATTGTTTTATTATTATATTTATTTAAAAAGAGATTTTGTTTTAATTTATGTGTTAGTAACAATATCTCTTATTATCAATATTATATTTATGAAAAATTTATATTCTTTTAAATAATCTATTTTTATGCAAATGGGTTATGTTGCCCATATATCATTATAGATAATTTTTTCGCATCATTGAAATGCGGTGAGTTATAATTATAAAAATTGAATTCAACTTTTGTATAATGGGGCCGTTCAAAAAATACGTAACGCTAATTTTCGGAAATTTGGACCCCCCCTCCCCCCATGTAACGCAATTTTGTAAACATTAGCGCCATTTTTTCTGCTGACCGTAACAAATAGCATGACCCCCCTCCCCCCTAAAGCGTTACGTATTTTTTGAACGGCCCCAATTGTAGAATGTTTTAATTACTATGTATATATATTGTTTTTAGTCCTGATGATCTGTGTTCACAGCGAAAATGCATTCGTACAATGAAATAGAAAAATAATTCTATACTTAAACACTGTTTGTAATTATTTTGGACCCAAGGCCACAATCAAAAAACATTATTTTATTTTTAAAATTTTCCGAAAGCAGCAATTCTTTTTAATGGAAATTCAAAATGCAATATTTAAATAGTTTAAATTTTGAAAATGTATACAAATAGGAAATTTTTGTTTCATCTCAATATTTGGAAAGGCTGGGAAATTCAGTTGAATTACAAAATTATTTTTCTTATGATTATGATAATTTGGTTTTGACTAATAAAGGGGTTGATTTATTTTCAAATAAAAAAAATTATTATTTGAGAGAAAATTCTTTTTATTTGTTAAAATACTAAACTTTTTTTCATTTCTTTCATATCTATAACTTCAGTTGCAATTTTGTATAACAAATTATTATTTTTTTAAAACATATTATTTATTTTTATTCATTTCTATTTGTTTGTACTCTTTTTGTTCATTTTCATCCATTTTTTTAAAAATTATATTATAACTTTTTACAGATTATTATTATTAGTGATTATACATCACTAATTCCAAAAATTAGTGATGCCGCAAGACTCGAGATTTTCGAGACAAGACGAGATTCTATCGTCAAGACCAAGACCAAGTTGAACTTTTTTTTCGTCTTGTCTATTCAAGACAATACGACACAAAAACTGTCAAGACCAAGACAAGATTCAAGACTTGAAAACTATCGTTAAATACAGTGTCAGATTAGAAAAATACGAAAAAGTAACACTTGAATAAGTTATTATACCATAAAATATAGTAATAGTACATCTATATTTTATAAAATTACTCTGTGAATTTTAGTTATAAATCTAAAATTTTAGTTTAATGTGAAATATAAGACCAACATTTTCATCAATTTAAAATCCTTATACATGAAAAAAAAATAAAATGATTTAACACTTAACTTTTTTCGCATTTTTTTTTAATCTACCATATACCCAGTGGGCACACTTGTTCAAAAAAAGTCCTAAGGATGTCTTTTTGTGGACGTCTTTTGGACTTGTGCAAAAAGACGTCTTTAAGACGTCTTAAAGACGTCCTATACATGTTCTATGTCTTGGCCATTAGATGTCTTTAAGATGTCTAAAAAACGTCTTTTTCATTTAACATTTGAAAATAGAAAAATTTTCATAAACAGAAAATATTATTTTCGAAGTTCAACTTGGACTTAGAAATTCATGAATGTAAAATTCATTAGAATTTTTCTAAGTTAAATTCATTTCATTAACAAGTGAGATCGTTAACTTTGTAGAGGTTCATATCTGTCTTGAACGGCTGAGGTGCTTAAGGCGCAGTGCTTCAAGCCCAAGGTATCCGAGTTCGATCCCAGCTTCGTAGGAATTTTTTCATTATTTCTCCATATTTAAAAAAAAATAAAATTAAACTTAAAATAAATTTAATACAATATTACTGAGTTTCAACTTAGAAAATGTTATAAAAGAAATGTTTATTTAAGATCTGAAGGAATGTAAAAAGGACGTCTTAAAGACGTCCCTTTTATGTCTTTTAGACGTCCAAAAGACGTCTTAAAGACGTACTTTAGACGTCCTTTCTTATGTCTTTGAGACGTCTTTTGGACCAGACATAGAACGTCTTTTAGACGTCTTTTAGTTGTCTTTTTGATGACTCAAGGATATTACCATCATTGTCTCTGAATCGTCCACGGACAAAAAGGGACGTCTTTAAGACGTCCTTGTGCCCACTGGGTAAAAGGCATTCACTAACATAAAAGCCACCCTAAAAAAATTTCTTTTTTGAAATGAAGTATGTTAAACTATACATAAAAACAAGTATGTATAGTAGGTTTTTAGGTCTGTGTAATGCGTGGTTGCCATGTTATCAGGGACTCAATTTTTTTTCAGTATAATTTTTAATTGGCAATATGTTTTACCCATATCAATGAATTTTAAAGTTGTATAAGTGTTTTTAGTAGAGAATTTTCCAAACTTTTGAATGAAATTACTAATTATTTAAAAAAATGTAGTTTGATAAAAAAAAATTAAAATTTTTTTTTTCAATTTCCCCCCTTCTTTCCTCTCTTCAAATTTTTTCAAAAATACCTAAAAATGTTCCTCATTTTATAAGCTTTTTACCCCTTAAAAGCCATTTTGGGACATTTAAATGCGTGCAAGCTACAGATGATTTTGTAACCCGGTGCAACTCATCAATTTTGGCCTTATTATTATAATTTTTACCATAGTGTTGTGCAGTGACTGTCAATTAGGATTTTTTTAGTAAAATATATTGTTTGGAACATGGGAAGTAGGTGTTTCACATTGCACTATTAAAAATTCAGTATTTAAAAAAAATTCTAGACTTTAAATCTATGTTTAATTACTTTAAAAAATACTGAATCACCATATGTCGTCGGCTTGGTGGAAAACTACCATTTCGGTAAATGTTTTTAAAACATACCATTTCGAGAAAAAAGTTTTTTGCTTTTTTCTAAGTTTGTCAACACTGCTGCTAGACATAAGATAAGGTTATGCATTTTTAAAAAGCGGTATCTGAAATATTCTCTTGTTCATCTTCTCAATGTATTAATTTAAAATTTCTAATAATTTAAATTAATTGCTTGTTAATCATTAGAATAGTATATTAAGCAACAAGAGGATAAAGGCAGCCATTTCTTTACGGTGATTTTTGTGACACGAGTCGTCTGCTATCAGAAAGCGCCATTTTTGTGCATGTGGGATACAAATTATTTAATGCAACGCTTTTCTAGATCTTCATCGAAGTGGTATGTTTTATAATAAACTTTTGAAATAGTGTTCATAACGAATTCTTGAAATAGTACAGTTTTCTACCAAGCCAAAGATGTGTTTTACTTAATCATAACACTTCATGTGATTAGAATATCACTGCTTTTATAGAATTTCGTTAATATCAGTCGTTATATTAGTTGTAATATATATGGGCAATTCCACGTGAGATTTTAGTCGACCTCTTAAAATTCGCCAAAAATATTTTTTTTCTATTCTGTATCGAAAAAAAAGATACGTATTTTTTATTTTTGTTTAATTGTCCAAATTTTCGAGTTATGAATTTTTGAAATTTTGGACTTTTAATTGTAGACCTATATTCAGTAGCTTATAAGTCCGAAAATATTGAGTTTAGAAAAAAGTTGTCAAAGAATGAAAGTTGTAGTTTTCTTTCGACTTTTAAGAAATGTAAACAAAAATTTTTTTTTAAATTTTTTATTAAAAAAAATTTTTTTTTTATAAACAAATTAATTTTTTTTAACTTTAGGCAGGATTTTTTTTATTTTTTTTTAATTTATTTATACCTTATAATATAGAGAAGATTTTCCAAAAAGTCCCGAAATGGGCCTGATGTGTTAAATGAGTTTTAAAACATTTTCAAAAATCATTTGCAAGCTTCACAGTGGGATTTTTTTACAATTAAATTTTTAAAACTGTCTACAGCGTATAATTTTTAATCTATTTGAGTGTTCTTTGTTTTAAATTAAAGGGTTTACGCTGTAGACAGTTTTAAAAAGTTAATTGTAAAAAAAATCCCACTGTGATGCTTGCAAGTAATTTTTGAAAATGTTTTAAAACTCATTTAACACATCAGGCCCATTTCGGGACTTTTTGGAAAATCTTCTCTATATTACAAGGTATAAATAAATTTAAAAAAAACAAAAAAAAATCTTGCCCAAAGTTAAAAAAAATTAATTTGTTTATAAAAAAAATGTTTTTAATAAAAAATTAAAAAAAAATTTTTTTGTTTACATTTCTTAAAAGGCGAAAGAAAACTACAACTTTCATTCTTTGACAACTTTTTTCTAAACTCAATATTTTCGGACTTATAAGCTACAGAATATAGGTCTACAATTAAAAGTCCAAAATTTTAAAAATTCATAACTTGAAAATTTGGACAAATTAAACAAAAATAAAAAAATACGTATCTGTTTTTTTCGATACAGAATAGAAAAAAAAATATTTTTGGCGAATTTTAAGAGGTCGACTAAAATCTCACGTGGAATTGCCCATATATATATATTACAACTAATAGTAAAGTAAATATATTTATTTACTGTGTAAAAATCAACGGATATTAACGAAATTCTATAAAAGCAATGATATTCTAATTTCATGAAGTGTTATAAATAAGAAAAATACATATTAGGGTGGTTATTTTATTTTGGAAAAGTTGGAATTTCTTAGGTCGCCGGCCGTAATTTGAATTAAAATGTGAAAAAAATAAGCTACCCACAAGAACAGCCCATTTGATATAGGTATTTAATATATTTTGGCAGTTGACAGCTATCAACCGTCAAAGTGTATTAAATTGCTAGATATAAACTAAAACTTTTACAAGAAACCGTTTTATTCGTAGAAGTTATTGTAACTCTCATTTTCAAAATTTGACAGCTTTTCGACAACCGGCAGCTGTCAAAAGATATTTTTGACATCATACTCGTGTTTAGCGTATGAAAAACTGTGGGAATACATAGACCCAAGTCAAATTTTTAAGAAATAAAAAAGTTATAATACAAAGTTTGCAGAAGTGCACCAAACCCATATTAAACCCCATTTAAACTTTAAACCTTTGTCGGCACGGGTTAATATTTATCAAATGGGCTGTTCTTGTGTGTAGCTTATTTTTTGCATTTTAATTCAAACTCCGGCCAGCGACCTAAGAAATTCCAATTTTTCAAAAATAAGAACCACCCTAATACATATGGTGATTCTGTATTTTTTAAAGTAATTAAACACAGATTTGAAGTCTAGAACTTTTTTTAAATAATGAATTTTTAATAGTGCAATGTAAAACACCTACTTCCCATGTTCCAAACAATATATTTTACTAAAAAATCCTAATTGAGAGTCACTGCACAACACTATGGTAAAAATTATAATAATAAGGGCAAGATTGATGAGTTGCACCGGGTTACAAAATCATCTGAAGCTTGTACGCATTTAAATGTCCTAAAATGGCTTTGGAAGGGTAAAACGCTTATAAAATAAGGAACATTTTTGTGTATTTTTGAAAAAATTTGAAGAGGGAAAAGAGGGAGGAAAATTCAAAAAAAAACTTTTTAATTTTTTTTGATCAAACTACATTTTTTTAAATAATTTGTAATTTCATTCAAAAGTTTGAAAAATTCTCTACTAAAAACACTTATAAAACTTTAAAATCCATTGATATAGGTAAAAGATATTGCCATTTGAAAATTATACTAAAAAAAATTAAGCCCCTGATAACATGGCAACCACGCATTACACAGACCTAAAAACCTACTATACAAACTTGTTTTTATGTATACTTTAACATACTTCATTTCCAAAAAGAAATTTTTTTAGTTTGGCTTTTATGTTAGAGAATGCCTCATAAGTCTTTATAATTTAAAGAAAAAAAGCAGTTTTTAAATTATTGATCATATAGTAAAGTCTAAAGATAAATTAAAAACCTTTTGAAATTCCATGATTTATACAAATTGAATGTAAATTCAACTATTCTAAAATTCAATTATTTTTCAATTTTTAAGTAAAATTATTCTGTGAATTTTTTTATAAATAACAATTTTAGGAAACTTTTTCAAGATTTAAATTATTTAAAATAAAATCAATTTCAGATTCTGTAAAGATCAACTTTATTGTCAGAAATGGAAAAAATTTAAAGTTTAGCATTAATATTTGTGGTTGATTTTAAAGTTAATAAGCAGAATATGGAAAATTAAAAAATAATTAAATGTTTTTAACATCTTTAAAGGTTGCTGAACACAATAAATAAAAACTTTTCTTCAATTCCAGGAAGTTAATACTTATTCCAGTATTTTTGATAAAATTCTCTGATTTCCTAGAATAATTTTAGTTTTCCTAATTTTTTATTAAATTTCCTGTTTTCCGAACCTGTAGTAGTATTATTAATTGAAAAAAAATCGAGACTTTAAGGGGTTACGTACACTTAGGATTCTCAAAAAATCGATTTTTTTAAAAATGCATTTTCTAAAAGTAATGCAGCCATCTCAGCCGTTACTGTGGCCAGGCGGCGGTATTCAAAACTTTAAACTCGTTTTTCTCAAAACCATGTTTTGGGAGTCGGTGATCACTGTAACTTGAGAACGGCTTTACTGATCGGTTTGAAATTTTTACCACTTATTTGTTATATAATTGGTCGGTACTTGAACGAAGGATTTTTTTTTTGACAATATTTTTTTTGTATAGCTGAAAATGTGAGTAAAATTTTGGTCAAAAAACAATTTTTGACTTTCAACATCCGCCATTTTGCGAAAAATCAAAATTTTTCAAATCCCTTCGTTCAAGTACCGCATTATATCATTACCTAACGATTTCTTCTTCACGATTTGATTTTTGATGATCTAGTCAAGAGATAGCGTGATCACCGCGAAACCATTTTTATTTGAGGAGCTCACGCAAATGTTCTATTATTCGCATATTTCTTTATATTTATGGACTATAATTTCAGAAAATTTTCTTGAAATATATATATTTTATGTGGAAAAAGATTTGTTAATAATTATTTTAATGTGTGGCCACAAAAAATTCCTAAAAAACAGCTTTTTTTGAACCCCTAACTGTACGTAACCCCTTAAGACGAGACGAGATTCTATGTCTCAAGACGAGACTTTTTCGTGACAAGACGAGACGAGATTGAAAAAAATCTCGTCTTGTCTCGTTTTGCGGAAACACTACAAAAATCGTTATTTAAAAAAAATTTTTTTTAAATAGATGAATTCCCGAAAATGATTTAAAAAATTTTTTTAAATAGAGAATTTTCTCAAATTCCATTAAAATAAATTTTTATCTCAATTTAAAAAATTATTTTTTTTATTGTGTTTTTTTAAGAATTGTAACTAAAAATTTAAAAAATAATAATTTATTTTCGCCTTAGCAGAATGTCCCGGCATGTAAAAAAAGTTATAGTGGATTGTAAGGAGTATAGTAAGAAAATTTTAGGACTAAAAATATGGTAAAAGTAAATGTCCTTTTAGATAAATGAAAAAAAAAATTTTTTTTTTGTGTGGTACAATGGAGGTTAAAAAAATACGAGTAGAGATGATTCTATCACTCAGTCGTATTTTAATAAATAGTGAAAATTAACGATCACTCCGAGTCAAGGAAAGTAAAAATAAAAGAAATTCAATTCTTTTTACGTTTCGGCAGCACAGCTGTCCTCCTCAGAACTATAATTTATTATAAAAACAAAATATTAAAAAAAAGATTCTTTATGTTACAAACCAGAATAAATATTTAATTTGGACTTTTGAGATGGCCCTTTATTATTTCTGAATTTGGGGAGGCACCAAGCTGCCAAATTCCCTCGGGAATTTGTTTAAATTGTGGGTTCGTTTTTCCACTTTTAAAAGATACCTGTGATGTTTCGTTTGATTTATAAATTTAAATCTTTTGACTTTAATTAGTTCAGGAGTTTTTAAAGAAAGTAAATCAGATTTAGTATTTTAAATGACAACATTTATTTAAACATTATTTCAGAACAGAATGCAAAGGAGTTGACAAAACTTGCTAATGTTTGTGTTGGAGGTTATAAATTTTGTATAAAGATTCGACATTGGAACAATACAGAATTACTTACGTATATTTTCTTAATCCTACCGACAGGGCATAATTCCTTTTTTGACGGCGCAGGCGCTACGCGCGCGGACTGGCCGTTGAGGAACAGGGATCCTCCGTCGGGCAAAACACAGTTGAGAAGGTTGAAAATTGAGTCGTCTATGTGACTAATTTTCTTTTTCACGAACTCGCGAATTTTGTAAAGAAGAGAGTCTTCTTTAGTTTTGTGGGACCACTGAATTGAGACGGCGCAGGTACTACACGTACGGACTGGCCGGTTAAAAACAAGATTTTCTAATTGTTTAATATTTAGTTAACCGAAACCTCACTCAACACAGCTCGCACTGGACTCCGTCGGTTAGAAGATTCTATTTTTAATTTTTTTCGTCCGCCTTTCGTATTATACTAGTTTTTTTTACTGAGTTCTATACGGGGGTCCGACGCGCAGACGGGCTTAGTCTCGGCATTTCCTACTTTCTTACGATCAACAGATCTGCCAGGCCGTAGCCGGGACAGGTGTTGATCGCTTGAAGAGGAAAATTGTACAGCCGCGATGGAAATATCGCGACAAGCCTCTACTCCTTGTCCTAATGTCAAAGTGGGGTAAATTTGTCAACTAAGGATTTTTAGAATTAGAAGTAGGGATATTCTTCAGGCCCATTGGACTTTGCATTATGCTGACTTTTCTGATTGCATGCAGTTTTCGTGAGAACGGAAACGGCGTTGTTAATTTGATACTTTTCAGAAACTATTTTTATAACTAAATATATAAATTATAATTATATTGTAAAGAAAGAATTTTTTATTTATAATTATAATTTATTAATAGTTATAAGTGTTTAATATAAGTTGTATAAATAACATTATATTGATCCTACATTTTATAAGTTACTAGTATATGTACTTTGCAATCAGAGTTATACATATACACATATACATGCAACTTACAGTCCTCCGGCATTTTATTGTTAACAATAAGTTACAATAAAATGTTTAGCTATTATCAAATTATTTTCTGTAAATTTGGAATAGTGCATAAAACGAATAAAATATATACGCTTCATAAAGCGTTGAGTCAGCCTCCAAATGCATGTGCATTTGTTATGATATTCTAGTCCCTAAGTTTGTAGGCCCAAAGGGGAAAAAGGAAGGAGAGACAAGAAAAGACAATAGGAGAGACAAGGCAATGAGCAGAGGCATGTGTAGCATGCTTGTATGTGTGCCCGTAACGCGAAGAACTCAAGAATGTGGTCGTGTTAGATCTTGTAGCCAGCGGAATCAGCGGATGTGCACGTATACACCTAGGTCGTCTCAATGCATGTGTGTGAAATGCATTACATTTAATTATTTTCAAATGGAGGTTTCTTTTATTATATAAAATTTTAAGTATTAATAATGTTTATAAATTTATGCATATAATTTATAAACAATATTATAAATATATAGGATTTTATGTTTTATTAATTCTGTCCTATCTTTTGTAGCTTTAATAAAAAGAAAAATAATAGTAAAATAGTACCTGTCAAGTACCTTGTACGTAACACTTTACAATTTTTTACAATTTTTTGATTAACAATAAAAAATTAAAAATAAAATATTTACCGAAAAAAAGAAAATTAGAAAAATTAAAATTATAAATTAAGATAGGTACATCTTTGTCGCTACGATTACAATATGACACTAAACAAATATACAGACAAGTACGAGTGAACGATGTACAATTTTTCAGGGTCAATGCCCCATCGATAAACAAAACTAAGAAAGAGAAATGTGAAGGTAAACTGAAAAGACAGCTGATTATAAATCCTTTTTTTCATTAAGAAAATGAGTATAATTAAACGATCAAACGAACTTACCTAAAAGTGAAGTTCGATCGTAATTATATAAATAAGCCTCGTTCAAGAGATTACAACTGTAGTACTTCCTTCGGTACTGCAAGAGGCCACTACGTTTATAGAAAGAGTATACCTGGGTATACCCTAATTTGAAAATTTTCCTAACTGCGTCCCGCTGTGCTCCCCTCTTCCGCTTGATCCTCATATTTTCAGAGTGTTTAAAATTGTTAATTATTATGAGAGATTTAGGGAGAAGGAAATGGAATTTTCTGTTGGGTGGGAAAGTAATCTCTTGAACGAGGCTTATTCATATAATAACGATCGAACTTCACTTTTAGGTAAGTTCGTTTGATCGTTTAATTATATTTCATTTGCCTCGTTCCTTCGATTACAACTGTAGTTGTTTAGAGATACAGCAATTTTAAACTTTTTAATATTAGGTTTTATTGTTTTAGAACACATTTTGAAGTTTTTACAATCACAATAATTATATCGCAATAACAATTGCTAAAGAAAAATCGACATTATTTGCGATTATTGGCATATTATAAATTGTTGGCAATTCAAGTCCCCTTAGCAAAGCTGCGAACGTTACCGCATGTCTAGTAGGGTAAGATGAGAATATAGTGGTGTCTATGCCACTTTTGGTTTATGTGTTTTTAGCCCATCTACTAATGGTCTGGGATGTAACTGGCTTATGCTACTTTTTAATCGAGATACATTATTTGTCTATATCATTTCTTGACGTCCTAGTATTTTCTATATAATTCGAAATAACTGATACAATACATAACGAAAGGTCTTGTTGAAACCTTAAAAAAATTAACAAAGGCTGATATCGCCTTGGCCCTGATGTCTTTATAATATCGGAAATTTTTATATGTAAGCTTTATGGTGTCATTTTGACATTACTTATGTTTATTGATGCTAATGTTTGTGGTCTATGGGCCGTAGATAAGGATAATAACGTTACTGTATTTTCTGTTAAAAGTTTTGAATTAAGATGCTGAGAATTTAATGTTTGTAAATAATTTAACACAAGTTATATTTTGGTGTAATTGGTTTTCGTCTATATACACCCTTTAGGAATCGCCGATTCTCGCCTATATTATTTTTTGAAATAAATGAAACAGCAGATCTATATGTATTTATTGTGCTATGTGAGACACCCTCTTTAAAACGCTTAGTAAGGAAATTTAGTAGAGGTAATATCAATCGATTCCAAGGGAATGTTTTTTATTCAGAAACGCATTCTTGAGATTTTGTAATCCATCAAAGACAGATTCTGAGCCTGAGGTTGTATTTTTCTCCTGCAAGGAGACAATAATAAATTATTATTTGGTTTAAAATAAACCAGTTTTTCTTACAAGCAATTCTATTAGGAGTGGATACCACGTTAGGTTTGGTCCATTAGGTATAACAATAATTGCCATTAATTCGTCTTTCTTTATTTTTACAAGCGTTCTTAATACTAAACTGAAAGTTGGGAAGGCATAATATTTTAGATCCGTCCAGTTGACGGTGAATGCATCTACCTGTAAGGTATCAGTACTAGGTTTTGCACTACTATTTCGAAGTAATTTTTTATTTAATTCCCATTCAGTAGGGGAGACTGGGGCAAAAAGATAAATTTTGCATAAATGATTTTTTTAGACAATATAATCCGCTTAGATGCAAATATTTATACATCAATATTGTAGGGCAACATGTCCCCTACAACTTTCAATAAAAAAGTTTCTGATATTTTCGCATACAATACATGTTTCGTCCTTTTCTGAAAATTTTGTTTTTTTTAACTTTTCGCCCCATGCTGGGGCGAAAAGTTAAATGGCTGGGGCAAAAAGTTAAATTCTATTTTTAGCCTACTAAAACTATTTTCTGATAGGTGTTAAGTAGTAGATAATTTAAAGTATACGTAAACAAGTAATTTAGTTAATAAAAGATCTTTGTTTACTTAACAAAAGCTTTAGAATAGTTATAAAGTTAATAAATTGAAATTTCAAAAAAAAAAATTTTTTTTTGGTTTATTTCACGTGAGCGGTCTTGTTTTTCGATAGAATACTTGCCTAATGTCAAATAAATCAATTTTAAACAAATAAACCCAAAAAAACGAAAAATAAAAAAAAAATTTTTAATAACATGTAAAAATACATTTAACTTTTCGCCCCACCCATTATTTAACTTTTCGCCCCAGGGTGCGTTTTTGGCTTTAACAACAAATATAAAAAATCTGACTAAAGATATTTAGCAAATTCCTTTTGGTATCTCTTCAGGGGACCCAAATAATGAAGTAAAAAAATCATGGTGAGAATAAATGCAAAAAATATACTTAAAAGTTGATATTTTCTTTTACGAAAAAATTTTCAAAAGTAGGGTGAAAAAAAATTTAAATATGGACACCACAAAAATTAGCAGAATGTCACATAACTCCGGACATTTATTCAGGGTGATAACAACCTTCTATAGTTAAAATTGCAATGCTCTAACTATTTCCGTTCGAAAGATAATGAATTTTAACTGTTTTCACAATTTAACTTTTCGCCCCAGTCTCCCCTATCGTTATTTTTTATTCTAGGTGGAAAGTCTGCCTGTCTGTTATTTTCTGATGCTATATAAGATGCAAAGACGAATATTTTTCTTTTTTATCACTATCCTTATATCTTTGGCTAATTTATTATACTGGGAGTAACGGGTACCACCCATTTTATGGACATACAAGGTAGTGGATTATTCGTTCTTACAAGAACTTGAGAATCATGCTTGTTTTTATATTTTATAGTCGCCTGTTGTAATACTATTTTGTGTAACTGGCAAATTTTTTTTTTTTTTTTTTTTAACCACCACTTTAAATTTGATAAGACATTTTCTGGAACTAACATTTTTCTATTGTAATCAGAGTTGTTTCATATTGAAGTGATTGTTTTTTCTCTTTCTGGTTGCCTAGTGTACATTAGCCCGCATTCAACTGCAGGGCACGCTGCATTTAATTTTCCTAGAAACGACGCGAATTTTTTATTTTATTTTTATCAATACATAAGATGTTATCTAAATAAATGACTGAGGTTAGGCCCTTGTATCTTAACTAATTCACTACAAGTTTCATAATTTTAGTAAAAATTAACGAACTTAAGCTTAGGCTGAAAAGTAGACAGGTAAATTGATATAGGGTCTTCATGAATTCAAATCTTAAATATTTTTGGCTTTGTTTATAAATGGGAACTGAAATAAAAAAGCGTCCTTTGAAACAATTATTCCCATGTAATGTTAATTAACCCATGTAAGGTTACGGAATATTAATTTTTGCTGCAGTTTGAATGCCCTTTATTTTAAAATGACTAGTTTTGATACATTTATTAAATCAAAAGGAACCATTTCTTTTAAAGAATTAAGCCTAACAACTAGTGCTCTTTTTTGTATCACATTTCTACAAAATTATATTTGATAGCCTTTGAGACAATTTGGTATAAATTTAAGTCAGTTCGTTCGGATTTCGGTTGGTTTGGTCCTGAATTGCAGATGCTGCATTGGCTCGAAGCCCTGTGGAGGCTCTGGTATGACTGACGATAGTCAACTTGCATACTGGGGGTTGAAGTTTAAAGATCTTTAGAAGTTAAAGATTTTTTGAGTCTTTATCAACACTCGCAAGAATAAAGGTTATTCTCGACTTTGTTTGGCTGTGAAAAATGTTTATGAGTATTTTTGCTGTGTCATTAAGGGTGTTTTCGACATGTCCGTGGATCATGATCCGGATTACTCAGTAACCAATCACAGCATTCGAAAAAGTGATCTGGATCACTTAAGTAACCAATGCTATCGAATTCTTACATTACAGTTGACATGGCTAAACCATAAGCGGCCAATGCTGCACCGAATAGCTGTTGCCTATTTGCCATGAGGCTGTCTCTAGTTACAAAGGTATCAACAAAGTATTCATTAATAGAAGGTGCACTATCATTTGTATCCTGCGCGGCAGGGGGATTAATGATTTCTGAAAATGCAATGAACGATTGCTATGTATTTTGATTACGTCTTGAGAGCGTATTTATTTATTTATTTATTTATTTATTTTTGAAAATGCAATGAACGATTGCTTTATTTTTGATTATGTTTTGCGAGCATAATAATTTTTGTTTTGTTTTTTGAAAATGCAATTAACGACTGCTTTGTATTTTCATTACATCTTGTGAGCGTAATTTTTTTTAAATGCAATTAACGATTGCTCTATTTTTTGATTACGACTTGTAGGCGTTTTTTATTTATTTTATTTATTTATTTTTATTTTTTATTTTATTTATTTATTTTTTATTTATTTATTTATTTATTTTTTGTAAATGCAATGTACGATAATTTTATATTATGGTTGCATCTTGTGTTCGTATTTTTGATTTATTTATTATTTTTCAAAAAGGCAATGAACGATTGCTTTGTATTTTGATTACGTCTTTAGAGCGTAATAATTTTTATTTTTTTCTTTTTGTTTGTTTGTTTGTTTGTTTTTTTTTTTTAATGTAATAAATGACTGTTTCGTATTTTGATTACGTCTTGCGAGCGTAATTATTTATTTACTGATTTATTTTTTATTTATTTTTTGAAAATGCAATGAACGATTGCTTTATGTATTTATTTACATATTTATTTATTATTTTGAAAATGCAATAAACGATTGCTTTGTATTTATTTGTTATTTTTGAAAATGCAATGAATGATTGCTTTGTATTTTGATTACGTCTTGCGAGCGTATTTTTGAAATACAATGAAGGATTGCTTTGAATTTTAATTACGTCTTGCGAGCGTATATTTCTTTTGATATTTCGACTAAAATTTTATTTTCATATGTATGTATATATGTATATACATACACATATATACATGTACAGTAAGAAAAAACTACCAGCCAGTCACAGGAAAACATGCATTTTGCATAAGTCTGTCTCATTCCCACTCATGGGCTGCGACTGACATAGCAGCTTCTCTCAACGCACATGCGGAGCACATACATATATACATACATACATTACACATACACGAATACATATATCTGTATATAGAGTAGATAAGTAATTTCTAATAAGTAAAGAGACACGTTTCGCAGCGTGTTTATAAATTTTGTCTTGGACAATAGTTTAAAGGTGACTCTTAGGTCGTTCAAGCCTGAAAATAATAGGAATTGTATTATATTTATTATTATGACCCTTATTACAAGAGGGAATTTAGTTTATTCTTCAGGTAAATTTTGTTTTAATTTTTTATTTAATTTAATTTTTTTTTGTCAATATAATATTTTTTGCAAGAAAGAAAAACAATTTTTTGTTTTTACTTACTCTCTGATGTTGATTGATGATCAGAATTCCTTTGGTTGTGGGTATTCTTGTCCTAGTCACCCATCTCTTCTGTTGCACTACCGGATTCCTAATCTTCATTTTCACTCGATAGTTCACTCCCGTTATTTTTAGTATAACACTTTAACATTTTTTAGTTTTATAATTCCTTTTAATATTTTTATTTGAAATATTAGAAAAAAACGCGTGTGACTTCAAGCGCACTACGAAAGAATATGAGGATCAAGCGGAAGAGGGGAGCACAGCGGGACGCAGTGGGGAAAATTTTCAAATTATGGTATACCCAGGTATACTCTTTCTATAAACGTAGTGGCCTCTTGCAGTACCGAAGGAAGTACTACAGTTGTAATCGAAGGAACGAGGCAAATGAAATATAATAACTACTAAGTTTTAATGTGTCATCTTTTTTATTAATTGAATTTTTTTGTAAGTTAATGTGGATCATTTCAGAAATTGAGCGTTTTTTAAATGAACCTTCTTTATCTAGTACTAAAAATCCATCCCAATCAAAATCATGACCAAGTGAATTGATATGTTCAGCAACAACATTTGTTTTTGAAATTTTGTGCTCATTAATACGAACACCCACCATTCTCTTCGTTTGTCCAACATAAGATGCAGAACAGTTTTTGCATCCTATTTTATATACCGAGTTTGTGATTTCAGATTTTTTACTTATATCTTTTCCTTTAATTACCAAGTTATGATTCATGTTCTTATTATTGGTTGGGATAGTTAGAATACTGTACTTATTTAGGAAAGATGAAGTTTTTTCATAAAGATTGGGAACATAAGGCAAGAAAACTTTCGGTAACATTTTGTAAACCGAATTACTTTTGTTACATTGTGAATTTGACTTAATGGAACACATGCGTTTCTTAATGTGCTTATTAATAAATTCGATGGGATAATTATTATTAATTAATATTTTTTCGACAAATTCAATGTTTTTCTTATGGAATTTTTTATTCGAAAGTTTTATTGCCCTATCGACAAGATTGGATACTATGGCAATTTTTTGAGAAAAAGGATGTTTTGATTCATAGTTAATTGTTCGTCCGGAGAAAGTTGGTTTTTTATACCAGTCAGTTATAAGTTTATTATTTTCTTTAATTATAAGAACATCTAAGAAGTTAATTGTATTATTTGTTTCAGTCTCGTATGTAAATTGTAGTCTCTCGTCATAATTATTTAACGTGTCAATCATCTCATGAACTCCATTTTCCGGTATGCAAGCAATAATGTCGTCAACGTACCTAAAAAAGAAAATCGGTTTAAACGATAATTTATCATTACAAACCGTTTCAAGGTTATCCATGACAATATCTGCAAACAATCCAGAAATGGATGAGCCCATGGGTGTATCATATATTTGATGATAATATTTGTTGTTAAATTTAAAAAAAGTGTTGTTAAAAAGAAATTGAGAAGCGTCTAATAAGTCATCTAGAGGTATATTTACATTTTGTGCAGTTACTGAATAACGTTTAATGATAGAGTCACATACATGGTTGGAGCCAACATTCGTAAATAAAGAAGCGACATCAAGGCTAATCAGAATGTGACCGTCAGGAATATCAAGATTTTTTATTCTTTCTATGAAATCAAAACTATTTCGTATATTAGATTTGGCTTTTGGAAAAGAATCATTTAATATGTTGTATACATGCTTGGAAAAGAAAAATGTTGGGGAACCAATAGTGGAGACAACAGGTCTAAGGGGGTTGTCTTTTTTGTGTGTTTTTAGTAAACCATAAAATTTTGAAAGATTTGCATTAGTTTGTGTAAGTTCAATATCATTATATTTCCTATTCAAAAAACCATTATTGTTCCAATGTTTTAAAATTTTATAAGTTTCAGTTTTTAGTTTTGGTAACGGATTTTTTTTTAAAATTTTATAAGTTTTAGTATCGAATAATAAGTTTTCAACTTTACTAATATAGTCTACCTTGTCTAATGCTACCATGACATTTTCCTTATCCGCAGTGGTGAATATAACATTCCTATGATTTTTAACAAACATTTTTGCATCGGATTTTTTCTTACATCATTAGAAATTTCATCATTTAATTTATAAGAATCAATAAAATTTTCAACTGATTTAATGTAATCAATGGTAGTGTTCAAACATTGATTATTATTATTATTAAATTTAAAGTTATTACCTAGAGAAACAACGTTAATGACACTTTCTGGAATTTCACAGAACCATGATTCTATTTTAATTTTAGAGTTCCAAAATGTAAAATAAATTATTTCTCTAACAATTATATATATTTTTTTACAAATATTTTAAGATTAAATAATATTGAAAAGTGGAGAAAAGAAATAATTTTTCTAATTTAGGCATGTAATAAGTTTTCTTCTAATAATAATTATTTAAAGGGTTTTAAAAGCTATTATCATGGAATCAGGGAAAAGGAAAATATTTATGATATAAAATTTGAGTAAATAAAAATCGTGTTAAAGTTATTGGAAAAATTGAAACATTTACAATAGTGCTTAATTCAAAATCTTAGAAAAATATTATCAGTATAAAGTATAAAATAAAATTGTTTTCTTGTTCTAAGTCGAAATCGAGGTTCGACTTCAAAACGTTTATGGGTAGGCGGTCACTTTTTCGAAATACCATTCCATCTTTTTTTTAAAGAGCGATTTCCAAGGAAATAAGATTTTTTTTGACATGTTTTTCTAACAAGTTCTGACTTAAATTTTTTTTTAAATTTTAAGTTCATAAAATTCTGGAATATTTTGAAAAGTATAATTGTTTTATATGCAATTTTTTTTACTAAGGATTAGGAAAAAGAAAGTAAATATTTTTAAAAACAAAATAAAGTTATTTTTTATTATTAAATAAACAAAATTCTCTTTTCCAAAAAGAAACAAATATAGAACTTAAATTTAGGACAACACGTAAATTAGCAGAGAAATATTGAATTTGATATAATGAAAATCAAGCAAGTTAAATTCAAATTTTATTAAGAAATTACAAAAAAAATGTTATAGTAAATTATGTCACGGTATAATAAATACGACCAATTAATAAAGTCGAGAGTGATAGAATTTTAAAAATAATATTTTATAGCATATCAAAAAGAAACTAATAAATTTTGAAACAAAAATAGTTCCAGAAAAGTGAAGAGAAATGTAAAAATTAATTTCTAAGAAATAAGAAAACTTTTAAAATAAAGAAGGTTATAAAATTATTATAATAATTTTTTTGGACAAACTAATAATTTTTGTAGCGAAAAGTAAAAATTAAAATAGTCAAATATTTGAACATTTAAAACAGGATTTACATCACCGCTGCGAGCAGATAATTTTCTCCACCGCAGTAAATTCCTGCAACTTGATGCCAGGTGGGAGTAGACAAGTTTGAATTTATTTGTTTTATTTTAACGTTAATTTCGGTAAAATGCCTACACATTTATAAACATGATTTCTTCTTATTTCTTTTATCATTTGAGAATAAGAAGAGTTTGAATAATATTTATACTTTATCATACAAGAAGTGTGAGCACAAAAGATCCTTTAAAATTGTATATTTTTTTTGTGTTCAAATTATAATAATTTTGGTAACGTGGATCGCTACGAGTAACTACGAGTAGGAAAGATCCCACCGCTGCCACTATCAGCTTGTTACAAACCAGAATTTATTTATTTATAAAATTGAGCTTTTGAGATGGCTTATAATTCTAATTTGGGGAGGCACCAAGCTGCCAAGGTCTGAAGGACTTTGTTTAATTTTGCGGGATCGTTATTTCTGTTTTAAAACTAGGAATCCGCCAATCCACGAAACAATAAAATATAATTCGAACTCAAAAGAAAGGAAAAAGAGAAACCAGGGCAGATAAAAAACACTATTTTACCATTCAATACAATTTATTTAAATTTAGAAAATTTAAAAAGAAAGAATTCACAGATTGCAGTCAATAACTATTTTAATTAACACATATCAAATGGAAGAAAAGTTTAGAGGAACGATACATTGTTTTGCTGAGTTTGCGTGAGAACGAAAATTTTCTTAGCGAGCTCAGGTAGCTTTTCGGGTTAAGGAGGAATGGGACACACATTAAAAAAAGTCAGAAACTCTTCAAATTTTGGGGATGAGTTTCTAATAATATTATAAAACAGCTCACAGAGTTTGAAAATTTTTGTCTGAATAGTTTAAAAGTTATAAATTTATTAATTTAACATTGTCTCTTATGGAAAATTCAAATACTCGGTTCTTATCAAACATAAAAATGATATTTCCAGAAATCAACTTTTCTTGTCTTAACCCTCAGGGTACTGACTATAAAAATGTAACGTTCCGTACTGACATGGGTAAGCGTAACCCAGCAACTTTGATCGCCTGTATCTTGGGCTGTAATTGATGAATTTAAAATCGTTTTTTTGTAATCTATTTAATATTTTCCCAGGAATATGCCGGATTTGTCGGATTAGTGATATTTTTTTATTTATAAAAGTTATTGTTAAAAATACAAATGGTTTTCAAAAAATTTTCATGAAAAAAAATATTTTTTTCAAAAGCTCGTATTTTTATGAAAAAAAAGATAAAATCATTTTATATAGGTGTTTTGGAAAGGGGAAAAGTTGATCTTTAAGATAGCGTTAGCCGTTTTTTAATTAATCTTAAAAAGTATATTTTTTTTAGATTTGAAAATGCTCTATTTTTGACATGTAAAAAAAGTCAAACGATAAATTCATTAAAAATATCGCGAAAATTTACAAACCCAAATTCACCAAATTTACAAAATCCTTCCGCTTTTCACTTTATGAACTTTTAAATGTAATTTATGAATAATTTTCAATTAATTTAATGAGATTTCACAATTCACAAAAACATGGATTTTATAACATAGCGTACTGACTGGGTGTAATTCACCCGAATACAAATTTCAATAATTCGCAGCTTGAACAGCAAGTGCCGACCGGCTCTGCTAAATCAGCTACTTTCGGTTTTAATCTCAAAGTTTTTTCCCCCCCAGGTCCGAGCCGCGTCCATCGATTTGTTTAGAAATGGCGCAACTTTCAAAATTCGCCTGGGTTACGCTAACCCAGTCAGTACCCTGAGGGTTAAATATATATATTAAAGTTCAATATCTCAGCTTTAATAAATGATTAAACTTTTATATACTTACAGACTAAATAACAAAGAAAATAATTTAAAAAGTAGAAAAACACAAGATTTTTGACATTTGCACATAAAAACATGGCAACGTTGTAAAGAAAAAATTATTGCTGGTAAAGAAGATAACTATTTATCCATTCATAGATACGCATCAGCTTAATATATCTCTCTCACTCACTGCCATAACTATTTCCGTCATGACAGTGCTACCAACGTTTGAAAAACAAAGATATTAGTTTACAACGTTGTCACGTTTTTTAGCTCAATAAAACCATTTATAAATAAATAATTACATTAATAAAAAAATGTAATACCTCATTATGTGCTATAATTTTACAAATGAAATATTTTTCAAGTGTATGTGCATTACATTTACTAATTGATTCGAACTTATTTTTCAATATTTTTCATTTTCTTAGGTTACATCTTAGTACAACCACTTCTAAAAGTTTTGTTTCGTACTGATAAAAAATGTTAATATCTTTTAAAAAAACAATATCATTTTAATGTAATTAATGTTTTTCAGTCATAATTAGTTACCATCTTTGTTTCTTAATATTTAAACTTTTCTACATAGCGTTAATTTCAAAATAGAGATTTTCTCTAAACGTCATTAACTTTTTGTCATATTCTTTGTCCTATTCCTCCTTAAGACAGGAAATTGCAACAGAATAAATTTTGCTTATTAGGAGTGTTTCCAACTCGTTATAGCAATGATAAATGTAAAAATATGGAGCGATGTTTCATTTTCAACAAAAAGAAATTTTCACTCTTTAGAAAATTTCCATCGAAATACATCTCTTTTCCAGTACTAGGAATTAGTCTTTTCCAATTTTGTTAAAAGCATGTGCTTTTATTTTTCTTGTACTTGTTTTTAAACATTTTATGCGTAGCTTGAAGATTCCAGAAAAGAGTAGAAAGGGAAATAGGTACAGAAAGAAACGAAAGGTGAGAAGAGCTGGATTCTCACGTAGAGACATATCTCGGCATATGTGTATGTATCATTAGTTTTTTTTATGTATTAAAGTATCGCGCAAAGCCCATCCTATTATATTTCATAGTGCGAAGTCCACTTACGCGCGTATGTGCCTATGACCAAATACTCGCATACGAAAGCTCCAAAAGTGCGTAAAATAGATATTTGAATGTTATACACTTTTACAGTCACGAGCATGGAATTAGAATTTTCATGTTATATTTATGTCGAGTTTTATTTACAGATGTGACATAATATTAAATATGTCACAATGAACTGTAAAATATAAATTAATATTTATTTTCCTAAAAATCATTATAACGAAAATAAATTAATCTTGATTATAAAGTATCATTTAATACAAAGAATAATAATTTTACTGTCTATGCTAGAGTTAGTTTCCGGTGCATTCTCGAGCTGCTGTCTTGCTCATTTCTTATCGCGGTGTCCGATGACTTCAATGAGCCGAATAAAATTAAAATTGGTTAAAAATTATTATTTTTTTATGGATATAATTTTATAATTATGTTACGAACTCTCGTAACAAACCACCGTGGAAATTCCGTTTTCGTCCACGAAAACTAGTCGCAGTGAAAACTAACTTGGGTTATGACGGAAAATATAATGTTTTTCAGGAAAAGTAAAAGAATTATTATAAACAAAAATGTCAACCCTATTGAACAGTAAGAGCTTATACATTTATATGCGTAAAATAATTTAAAATCATCTTTAAAATTTCTTAAATTTCAAAAATTATATGGCCTTTTTATTAGTATAGTGCCTTTTTTAATAGACTTGTGACTGTCGAATTAAAGTAGCCATAAATACAATGGAAAACAGGTGAATTTCTTTTTAAGTTTGGAAATTTCATAGCATGTATTTTCATATTTCATTTAACGTAGAAAATAAAATATATGTATATGTTTAATATAAAGGGTACAGTAAAAGCATCAATAAAACTGAAATTTAACTTCAGCGGGCACGGTAACATATTAAGTCCTTAAAACACCATTAGGGCAAATTGGGATTTATGAATCAAAATTTTTTTATTTTTGAATTCTAGAAATGTTTTAAAAATGACTATAAAAATAAATGACAAATTCCTATTTATGAATTAAAATTTTGTTTCTTTAATTTTAGAAATGTTTGGGGTATGTTGTTGCTTTCCAATATTCTATCTGGGCATTAAGCAAAAACGGGTAAAATGTAAAATCCCATGTGGAAATTTTCAATAGGGATATGGAAAAATTATACCTACTTGAAAAATAAAAATAGATTTTACATGGGATTTTTTCTTAAATAAATATAGGCTTCTTGGGTTTATTTAAGGTATAGTTATCACTCAAAATCGTGTCGCAACTTACCAAATGGTTTCCTTTATGAAAGTGGATCCCATGTAGATTCCCATGTAGGAATCGGAAACGTATTGTAGTTTCTACTAATACATTTAACAAGAGTGTCTATCAACCGCGAAAGAAAACCGAGAAATAGCCGGAAATTTAATTCGAACAGGAAAAATCGGAAATTTTTTGCCAAACCGGGAATTTTCTTATCTAATTAAAAAATGTTTTATTATATTAATTCGTTTTTAAAAAATTGCTTTTTGCTTTAATTTTTATTGATGTAATATGTAACGAAACGGCTCTCTCATTACATTTACAATACATAAAATTTAGAAATAAGGAATAAAACAAAATTAAATTAAATTATTCTATTAACCCCTTGGCAGTCGATGACGTGTATACACGTCATGGTGCAGGTGGGCTCAAACTGTCGATGACGTGTATAAACGCAAGCAGATTTTTGGCTACAAAAACACACAGATTTGTCCACAAATTAATACTCGGGGGTTTTCGGGGTCGCTGATTACGAATCCGTTTTCAGATTTTAAAAATTCAAAATGGCGGATCCAATATGGCGGATGACATTTTCAAAAATTCATCGGATTCACTTGAAACTTGTTACTCAGGGGTTTTCGGGGTCGCTGATTACGAATCTGATATCAGATTTTGAAAATTCAAAATGGCGAATTCAATATAGCGGACAACATTTTCTAAAATTCATCGGATTCACTTAAAACTTTTTACTCGGAGGTTTTCAGGATCGCTAATTACGAATCCGATTTCAGATTTTAAAAATTTAAAATGGCGGATCCAATATAGCGGACGACATTTTTACAAACTCGTCCGATTCATTTAAAACTTGTTACTGGGCGGTTTTCGGGGGTAAACTCTGGGGTCGTAAGTAACTTAGTATACTTAACAGCTAACTGCGGGGAAAAATTTTGTATTTATTATCGTTTCAAAAGTTTTTCGTAATCAGCAAAAACCCTCTAGTAACGAGTTTCAAATGAATCCGATAAATTTCAGAAAATTTCATTCGCCATATTAAATCCGCTATTTTAAATTTTCAAAATCTGAAATCAGATTCGTAATCAGCGACCCCGAAAACCCCCGAGTTAAAAGTTTTAAGTGAATCCGAGGAATTTTAGAAAATTTCGTCCGGCATATTGGAACCATCATTTTGAATTTATTTTTTTTTCGATCTGATATCGGATTCGTAATCAGCGACCCCGAAAACCCCTGAGTAACTAGTTTCAAGTGAATTCAGACGATTTTTAATTTTCATGTATGCCATATTGGATCCGCCATTTTGAATTTTCAAAATCTGATATCGGATTTGTAATCAGCGACTTCAAATACAATAGTATGCTCGTTTGCGCAAATTTTAGTTTTCTAAGAAGTTGTCGACATTTTGAGCCCACTTATGAGATTTTGGTCTTGACTGCGAAGGGGTTAAACACAATAAAATTTTAAAGAACAATATTAAGATGTAAGAAATATAGGACACAATTCACTAAATAATGAAATCAAAAGACGATATAAAATATTCATAAAATTATTTAAGATTATTTTTTAATACTTTCAAAAATTATTTGATTTATAATTAATTAGTATCAATGATCGACTTTAATAATTAACATATATCTTATAGTTTCAATATAATACACACAAAACAAAAGGATGAGCTCATCACCGAAAATACACACACTTATTTTCATTCAATTTTACTCTCGAGAATTAGAAATTAAACAATGATTATAAATTGTAAAATACGATGGCGACAAGAAAACGATAAATATATATGGGACGTTTCACGTCAAACGGCCCAAAGCTGTGCCCAAAATTGTATGCAATCAAAATACAAGTTATGCACATGAAAATACTCGTCATGACATCCCCTTTCAATTGCAAAGTGGCAGAATTGAAAATTCAAAATGGCGTCCTTACTACGTCAATCTGACGAGGCTAAACTCGAAAATAAGTAAATATATTTATTAATTACTTTTAAAAAACGATGCATAAATATTGGGTCAAAATACACTACCGGCAGAAATTGTCGGTACGAACGATGGGCGAGCTACGAAAAGTTGCTGCCGAAATTAAATTAACATGTTTTATTATTGAAAAATGATAGAAACTTGGTTTTTGGATCGTTTAAAAGACAATTAAATTCTGCGTCGTTTGATATATAAATGAAAATTATTTGATATTTTTGAGAGATTTTATCACCTAAAAGATTTTTTAAAAAAATTGATTAATTTTTCTATTTTTGTGCACCATGTTTGTGTGGCTGCACATTCTAGAAAAATTTAGAGAAAAATTTTAAACTCTAGCAACATATCAAAAGAAACAAAAAAACATTTATAACAAACGCAATGGACACACGCGTAAAAAACAATATATCTATAAATTAATTATTAGAAATGCAAATTGAAATAATGTTACAATAAAGTGACGCTTACCTCTTACAACGGGTCGACAATTTTCGTGAACACAAATATATGTTAATCGTCTGTCTTTACATGAGAAAATGCTCCCTACTCAGAGAGTCCAGCAATTATATTAATTACCCATCGCTTCCCCACTCTTCATCACATACTCATTCTCCAATTTCATTTTTCAATTCACACCATAAGATATACGTTACACGTTACAAATATTTTTATTTGGCAAAATTTAAGCCCTGCATTCAGCCTACAATATAGGTCTTATTTTAGATTTTAGCAGTCGTAACATAGGGTCTACTTGCGATACAATTAGTTCGAATTAGACTCTACATAACTCCAAAAGCTGGTGGAAAATTAAGATTAATTTTAAATACATTAATTGAAATACTACAAACGCATAAAGTACTACAAACTGACAAATGCTGTTCTGTAAATCTGAATTAGTTGAAAATAGTATTTGATAGGAAAAGTCATTTACTGATTCAAACAGTAATATTTTTCTAATAAAGTAGTCAATGTAACTAATTATTAGTTTTTCCTAATCAAATTAAATTCCCGATTGGTAGACACCTCTTCAAATAGATTAGTAGAAACTAAAACCCGTCGAAGACGGGTACGACAGCTAGTTTTCTATAAGAGGCAACATTTGGTAACATTGGATGAAAGGAAATTAAAATATTTATAATTCTAATGTAATATTACTATTTTTAAAATTTTAATTCCTTGATATAAGTAAATTTAAAAAAATAAAAGAACAATGTCTAACAAAGGAGAAACTGTTAATTTGACTACTCATGATTTAAGTATTGTTGTCACTGAAGAGTGAAGAAGCAGTGCTAATTAATGATCATTCGCATGAATTTCAAAAGCTATTGGAAAGACAATCAATTTTTTTTTATAATATGCAAAATAGTTTGTGTTTACAAACACTTGCTTTGATAGTTCCAATCGAGAAAAGTAAGCAGCACATTCAAATACTTTTTAGTGGATCTTATAAATCTGGTCATTGGATTTGTACTTATTATGATGGAATAAGCCTTTACATTTTTGATAGTCTTAATAAAAAATGTTTAAATTATGATCAAAGAGATTATTTAATTAGATTATATCCTTTTAAACCACTAGTAGTTTTCACAACTATTGATCAACAACCAGAATAAAGTCTTTCTTGTGGAGTATATATGCAATAGCATTCGCACCATCGTTGTTTTTTAATATTATGCCCCACTCTGTCAATTACTATTATTGTAATATGAGAAATCATTTAATGTTAATGTTGGAAAACAATAGTTAATGTAAATTTCCCTATGTACAACTTTCTAAAAGTAGATCTTGCACAGTTGTGTATGACTGGAATTGCCTTTTAAATGAAAAAGATATTCAACTTCAGTATGGAGAATCAAACTTTTCTAAAAACTCTATTAAGAAAGAAATTTCATTCCAGAGAATAATAAATGAAATAAATGAAGGAAATATTGCATCAAAAACACTTAAACAAAGTAGGGCTGAAATTCAAAAAAGTTATCGTGAGAGGCAAAAATTAAAACGTAAAATTGATATTGCAAATTATTCGGAGGAACCACACACTTCCATTTCTTTCCAGAGAATAATAAATAAAACAAATGAAGAAAATATTGCATAAAAAAACTTAAAGAAAGTAGGGCTGAAATTCAAAAAAATTATCGTGCGAGCCAAAAATTAAAACGTACAATTGATAACGTAAATTATTTAGGTGAAAAACACACTTCAACTAAGAAAAACTTTAAGTCGAATCCAAAATATAATATGCTGAGAACCTTAAATTAAAAAATAAAAATAGTGATAAAGTTTATAACCTGTCGCCACGCCGGTTCATTTATTAAAATTATGGTCTCAGAATTGGGGAAAACAATTCCGGTGGCGAAAAATTATAAAGGCGATCTTTATTATTATTTTATTTGTATTAATTTTTGAGCGCCTGGCTGCTCCTCTATTAATTTAAGAAAATATAAGCCATATTTAGAGTTTAACTAGAACGTTTGGAAATTAAAAATTAATTTTATGTTTAGATAATTTTGCCGACTAGGTGTAGTAACGAATAGTGACTTTTGTTAAATAAATAAACACTTGTTTACACACACAACTCACATTTATTCTAAATATTTAAGACTTAAAAGAAACATTTGTCATTTGAAAGAAACAGACTTGCTAAGAGTCGGAGAGCGAGCAAACTTTAACAAGAAAACCAAAGTAGATTTACTATTATGGCGAATTAATAATCCAACTCACCATTATTCCACAATTGACTTATTTCTTTTCCTTTAAATTCAATTTATGATTTTGGCAAATTGAGTTTTATAATTTTGTAGGATAAATAAATATAATATCCAAAATTCTCCTTGGTAAATAAATATAATGTCCACCCACCGTGATGTTCAAAACGTGAAGGACGAGCGCCACTCGGCTGCTCGTACTTTTCGCCCATTAGACGCGGCTCATACTCAACAGCCACCCTGTCGATAAGTGTAGATTATCCATCCACAAGTAGCAACTAGTGGGTTGCAGCCTTGTAGGCGCGACTTAATATTAATCTTAGTATTAATTTAAGGAAAACAGCTAATCTTGGACTAGTGACATTAATTATCACGTAATGAGCCTGGAGCAGTGCAATAACATATTAAAATAATTTTATAACATAAATAATTAAACAAAATTCTATTTAATGATAATAGTTCTTATAAAAGAACTTTTGGCTGCATTAATTGGTATTGGTCCTAAAGACTGCTCCCTGAACTCTGCTCGCTCCTTCTGAGAGTCCTCTTTAGTTTCGTTGCGCTATTTTGGTCGCATCTAATAGGCTTAAACAAAAATAAAACAATGCGGCAGAAATTATTCTTAATTGATATTATTTCTCGGATGTGCTCTCGAACTCTTTGACAGGTCAAAATTAATTAATTTTACATTATGTGCATATTCTGTACTTACATATATAGTAATAACCCTTTTCTCAACTTAACAATTTTATAAATAATATAAAGGGGGCTTCACGCCCACGTCACGGTCGAGGAATTTGCGATGTAAAATGTACAGCGTTACAAGTTCTTTGTCAAAAACAAAGAATACTAGATGTCAAAGAAATTATTGTGAAGGAGTATTAAAGCATCAAATTCAAAATGAGTTGAATGTTGAAAATTATCTAGGTCCGATGAATTATTACTGCACAGATTGTCAAGCTAAACATTTTAAAGATGAAAAAGTTGCTGTTAAAAAAGTTAGTTTTAATGACTGCTGTAGTCATGGAGGTGTTATGTTAACTTCAATACAATATCCAGATAATTAAAGCTTTTGTTAGAAAGGTTTCATCAAAAATCAGGTCATTTTAAAAAGAATATAAGGCTGTATAATAATTCTTTTCCTTTTGCATCTTTAAATGCTAATGTAATTAATTTTAATGGCAGAAGAAGAAGACCATTCTGTTACAAAATTCAAAGTCAAATTTACTATCAAATTAATAGTGCTTTATATCCGGATAAAGGTGAGGATCCATGTTTTGGTTAATTATTTATTTATAACCCTGAGGAATCAATCAAATACAAATTAAAAAGTAACGAAAATTTGGATGAAGACGTTTTAAAATCTATAGAAAATATTATGAGACATCTAATGCATACACAAAATCTTACATGATGATGTCAGAGGTAATTCAAATAGAAGCCGAATCAGCAAGACAAAAAAAATCAGAAATTCCTGAGTTACAATTATTGTTCAATTTGAAAAAAGGCTTTGATAAAAATAGATACAATTTTCAAAGTTTTAATGAAGTTGCTGCACTCTGAAGGAGAAATACCAGAATCTTATGTAACGGTTTATAATAAATCTACAAAGGAATTTAAATTGGTTAATAATTTAGATCCGAATGTTGAACCATGGATTTATCCCATATTTTATCCACTTAGAAATAAGGGTTTTAATATTAATATGATTAGTAGTGATAGTGATTTCAGAAGTAGAAATCATACTATTTCTAGGTCTGCCTACATTAAATACAAAATTGCTGTAAGAGATAAAGAATTTAATCAATTTTTATATGGAGGTAGATTGTTTCAACAATGGATGGTTGACAATTTTTTAAAAATAGAAAAAGATAGATTAAAATTTTGTGCAAATAATTAAGCTTCATTCAGAAGTGAAACATATAAAAGACTGAGGGATTATTTACACAATCATGAGTTGGAAAATAATGTACACGTCGGAAAAACGTTTATATTGCCTTCTACTTTTATAGGATCACCTAGCAATATAATGCAACAATATCAGGATTCGATGGCTATTGTTGCTCGTCATGGTAGACCAGATTTATTTATCACAATGACGTGTAATCCAAATTGGAAAGAGATACAGGAAAATTTATTCTTCTATCAAACTGCTGCTAATAGACCTGATATAGTAACTAGGGTTTTCGCATTAAAAGTAAAACATCTACTTAAAATTATTGTTAATAATAAATTATGTGGAGAAGTCAAATATTATGTTTATGTTATTGAATTTCAAAAGCGAGGATTAACACACATTCATTGGTTATTTATTTATTTATTTATTTAACAATTTATACAGGCTTACAAAAGAGAACGCCCTTTTATTAAAACTAACTTAAATCTAAATTGCATGAATTATCTAACTAAGTGCTATCGCTCGCATTCTAATCAACGGTTTTCAAATAAGTGGCCAAACCACGCAAAAACATTAATTTTGAACTCGCGAAAAAGTCGACATCTTTCATGACGTGAGCACTATTTGCCTCACGACAAATTCGTAAGAGAGGCGAATTACCTCCAAGATTTCTGCGTGAATATTGGACCTTGAATGTCAGTCTATTTGATTGACGGTTTCTTAACCAAAGATGAGGAGTCATAAACGAGATCTGAGACAACAACTCTGGACAATCAATTTGACTATTGATAATGTTATAAAGAAATTGAAGGTCCAATTTTATAAATCTGCTATGGACAGTTGGGATTTTAGTAATTAAGTACAATTCGGTATAATCATGTTTAAAAAAATCAAATGGTATATCTAACTGTTTGGCGACAAATCTTAAGAATTTATGTTGTATTTTTTCTAAATTTTCTTGTTGATAAAGATATTGAGGATAATAAATGGTTGATAAGCATTCAACATGGGGTCTAACAAGAGAAAAGAATAATATTTAAAGGACTCGAAGGTTATGAAAAACTGTACCAAATCTTATTATTTGGCCAAGTGCTTTTGATGATTTTTTAATAACCTGATCAATATGAAAGTTATAATTTAGAGCAGGGTCCATAATTAATCCCAAATCTCGCTGCTGACTCACCTGTTCAAGTACTGTACCAGATATATTATAATAAAATTTGACAATTTTTAATTTCCTATGAAATGACATTATGGTGCACTTGGTGGTATTTAAAGGCAGACGATTTTTGGTGGACCACTGGGAAACCCTATCAAGATCCTCCTGTAGTTCAAGGGCACAAAAAAATGAAACTATGACTTTAAATAATTTAAAGTCGTCAGCGACTTTAAATATTAACAGCGACTTCTAAAATATTAACAGTTGAAAATGTTGATCGTTATATTTCTGCAGAAATTCCTGATGAAAATATCAATCCTATTTTACATAAAATAATAATGCAAAATAATATTTTATTGCCATATGAATGTAGAAATAGTTTCGAGTATCAAGTCTGTTAAATATGTATATAAATATATTCTTAAAGGGCATGATGCTGCATCTATTGTTATCACAAATGCGAATGGTTAGGTAACTGTTAATCATAATGAAATACATCATTATAAAGAAAATAGATATATTGGTCCAGTTGAGGCAGTTTGGAGAATTCTAAGTAAACCTTTAGCGAAAAAGAGTCATAGCGTTAATCGCTTACCCATACATTTGCCAAATGAACAGAATGTTATTATTCGAGAAGAAAAAGATAGTAACGGTATTTCTTTCGATTTAAATAAAAATACAAAACTTATGAATTATTTGAAACTTAACCAACGAGATAGTAATGCTCAAAAGTATTATTATTCAGAAATACCAGAGCATTATACATGGATAACAAAATCTTTTCAATGGAAACAAAGAATTCGTAAAGAAAAAGTTTTGGGAAGAATGTATTTAGTTAATCAACATCAATTGGAGTTATTTCACCTTAGATTATTGTTGCTTACAGTAAAAGAAGATTATTAAAAAATTAACGACATTAAAGCTGAACAAAGGGCTTATAGAAATATTAAAACACTGTTATTTAACGAAGGATATAATTTAAATGACTTTCAGGGGTTATTAGATAAACAAGATGAAATTTTTGCTGAACAAGTTAATGATATAAATATTGCAGAACATTTTAATATAGGAGAACAGAATTATGCTAAATTAAATGTAAAACAAAAACTTGTAGTTGATCATGTACTTGATGCCCTAAAGGATTCTTCTTTTGATGGTTCTAAGTGCTTATATGTTGATAGTTGTGGAGGATCTGGAAAAACATTTTTATACATTACGCTATGGCATTTGTTAAGAAGTAAAGGAATAAATGTTTGCAACATGGCATTTACAGGTATAGCTGCGACTCTGCTTCCTAATGGAAATACTGTTCATAAAGTTTTAGGCTTATTCGTTCCATTAAACAGTGATTCATCTTCAAACATTAAAGTTCAATCTAAAGAAGGCCTTTTTTTTAAAAATATAGATGTTTTTATTTGGGATGAAGCACCCATGTCTCCAAAATATGCTTTAGAAGTTATAGATTATCTTTTAAGCGATATAATGAATTCCAACGAACCTTTTGGTGGTGAAATTATAATTCTAGGCGGAGATTTTTGACAAACTTTACCAATTAAAGAACGGGGTACTAGATCGGAAATAGTAAATTTATCAATAAAAAATAGTAAACTATGGAAATATTAAAAAAAATACACATTAACGGACAATATGAAAGCTTTACCACAAGAAACGAAATTTGTAGATTTTTTACTTAAAGTTGGCAATGGTGAATTCAATGATGCAGATGATAATGTTATATTACCAGAACAGATTATTCAGAAAGAGAATGTAGATATTGATGAAGAAATGTATAGTCAGTTTATACAAGAAAATAAATTTGAGGAGATGTCGGAGTGTGCAATTTTAGCATCTAGAAACGTTGAAGTTGATATTAATAAGAAAGTGGCGCGTCTCTTAGACAGTAAAGGTGAAAATAGTATATTTCGTAACGAGTGCGAGCAGTTGCTAATTTGCGAAGCTTCGCCTATAGTTTGTTCCAAAAAAGCGCTCGTTCAAAAATTAGCAACCGCTCACACAAGTTACGAACGATATTTTTCATAACAAGGTGCAAAAAAGTGCCCTTTTTAGCACCGCGTTATGAAAAATATATAAAAGTATTGATTCTACTGAAAATTGTGATAATGGAAAATTTACTGATGTATTCTTACCAGAATATTTAAATACTCTCTCTCCACCTTCTTTGCCACCACATGAATTGCATTTAAAAATTAATTCTGTTGTAATGCTTATTAGAAATCTTAGTATTAATGAGGGAGTGTGTAATGGAACAACGTTGCTTGTTTTAGACTTATCACATAATATTATTAAATGTCAAATATTAACGGGAGATAAGAGTGGAAATATTGTCTTTTTACATAGAGTAACTTTATATTGTGAAAATTTATATCCGTTTACTTTTAAAAGAAGACAATTCCTTATAAAATTGGCTGTCGCAATGACTATTAACAAATCTCAAGGACAAATATTTAACAGAATATTTATTGATTTAAGAAGAGTCGTCTTTAACCACGGTCAGATGTATGTTGCATTATCAAGAGTAAGTTTATTTGATTCCGTAAAAATATATTTAGGAGATAATAGAAGTAATATGTATATAAAAAATTATGTTTATAGTGAAATTTTTAAAGCATTTTAATTAAGTTTAGTTTGCTATATTTATGTTTTCCGGGATTTCCAATGTGAAATATTTATATTGTTTTCACAGGAATAAATTTACCTAATATTACCTAATATTACAATAATATTAAAATGTCTGTTTGATGGTAATATTACGTGTTAAGACTACCATGATATTGCACGGTTACATAAAGTAAATAAATAAATTGCATTGATATAAAAGCAGAAATAAAAGCACAAAAGGTTTCTTTCTTTCTCATTAAATTAAAACTTTATAGAGTTTTTTTATAATGTCTTATGTTAATTAAAATAAGATGAACCTGTTAAAAATTATTAAGGTTGTTATTAATGTGATATATTCTCTCGGAAAAAGATACATAAAAATTCTGTTTCATTCTTATATGGGGCAAAATTCCTCAAGTGCTCAGGTCAAAAAATTTATGTTATTGAATTTTCTTCAAACTTTGACAAAATCTTACTATTATTAGAAGTGTAGATATAAAATATAATTGAATTTAATAAAATATTTTTTGAGTTATGGAGGTTCAAAATTTTGTCTTTTTTGAAAAGATCTTTTGTTCGATTTAATATATTGATAAGTAAAATAAATCAAATTACAAGTATGGATAGTGCCTTGGACTAAGACTAAGCGTTAAACTTTTACTGTGATATCGGCTTAGACTTTGACTCAAACTTTGATTTTGACTTTGACTAAGGTTTTGACTAAGTTTCGCTTTGACTTTCTTTGACAAATCGTTGGCTTGGTTTTGTTTTGAAGTTAAATTTCATTTATAGAAAAAAATAACACCAGAATCTTTTTGGTGTTAATTTAATCTGCAACGCATCCCTTCAGGAAATCTTTCTAAATTTGCTTTAAGTGAGTTTAGGTGACAATGTAGGCCCAACTGGCTTTCTAAAGTTTAAAAATTGTTTGCTCATATGTTTTAGGACATAATTCATGAAAAGTTTTTACATTTTGTGTATGAATTAAGTATTTCCAAAACACATGATTTAATACAGGTTTTTAATCTCAAAATAATCAAAACATAAAAAATTAAGAAAATGACAAGCTTTTGAATAAAGAAATGTTAAAAAACGTATTTTTTATTATAAATTATTCACAAGAAATATAATTGTAAATATTAATAGTAAATCAGAGGTTTAGAACCTGTATTAAGTCATCCATTTTAAAATACTTGATTTTTTATTTTAGATGATTCTTCTATGAGCTACAATGACAACCAGTAATTTTTACCAGTGGACAAAGTGCCCTCTGTAGAAAGATAAAACTTATATTTTTGAAATTTGAAATTCTTTTTCAAGACTTCTGAACATATACAATGTCATGTGAAAGCTTTTGATCAATTATATTTTATAACTTATGAGAATTTTTTTTATAATTTTCGATTTTAGGGCCTAAAAAGGTTTCAATACCTTTTAATAAAAAATAAGAAAAATAAAATTTTAGTTACTTATATTAATATTTAAATAATGTATTCCATAAATAAGTAAAATGTAGGTATAAAGTTTTTAATGTTTTTAAATTAAGCTTTAATTTAATTATAAATTGTACCATAATTTGAAAACCGAATACCTTTTTTGCCTGCAAATGCTTACTATTGAATTTTTGAATTTTATTAACAATTATTTTACTTTAGTTACTATATGCATTGTTTGTTAATCCTGATCTTTAATACAGTTTTAATAAAAAAGAGGAATATTTATTTTAAATAAAACTATATTTATTTATATTACTTACTCTTTTGTTGTTAACAGCATGTAACTGTCAGAAATTCAATGTTTATTTTTTCTATCACTTTTCTTTTTAAATTATTTAATAAATTGAGCAAAAATTTAGTAAGACAGTCTAAAATATAATGTGCAAAAGTTTTGATAATTTAAAAATAAGTTATAATTAAATACTTTAAAATCGGGAAAGACAAGAAATTAGTTAGAAGCGACCGTGACAATAGATAATTTTAAAGTAATTTGTTAATTGTTTATAATTATTAATTAAAAACTATAAATGAAGGGTGGCATACAAAATTTAAAACAAAATTTAATCCTTTAAAAACAATTTAGGTATACAAAATTTAATCCTTTAAAGATAAAATGTTTATAATAACTATGTGTTTATCTTTAGAATATTATTAGAAACTTTTCGGTGTAAAAACATTTCTATTATTAATAGCAAAAAAGGGGGTGTGCCAAGGGGCGTGCGTAGCGCGCAACATTAGTGACTAGTATTTATTAAACAAAAAACTTTTAAAATTTTAATACGATTGAAAACTATTAAAATTTCTTATAAAAATTTTAATTTTATTAGCGACGATTAAAAACAAAAAGAAAAATGTTAACTGTGAATAGTTACAAATCGTAATCAATCGATTCCTTCTATAAGGGTTAGAGTGTATAATATTTTTTGTTACATTGAGACCATTATCTAATCCGCTTACATCGTGTACGTTATTGAAAATAAGTAAACTTTTTAAAATGCAATATTTTCGTAATACTTATAACTCAAAAATTAGATACTCAGACAAATATAAAAAATACGTATTCCTTGTCTTCCGATAGGAATAAAAAAATAAATATATCTTTATTGTAAATAATATATAATTTCTTAAGAAAGATTTCTTTTTACAATTTTCGATAAAAAAAATGATTTTTTAGTACTTTGTTTACTAAAAGTTTATATTTTATTCTTTGATATAAAAAAAATTTATAAAAAGACGATTTTGAAAAAAGTTCAAAAAAGTTTTTATTTTTAATTAATGGTTGCTAAAAAAGGATTTACCTACTTTCCGGTTCGCTAAACACATAATTCATTCAAAAAATTGAAAGAATTAATATCTAACCAATTGCTAGCCCATAGCAGACACGAGGGCTAACTTATTGCTAGCCCGTCTGACTTACTCTAAATGCGCCAGCAGAGGCTAGTCAAATCGCAGCGTCACAACTTACACGCGGTGTGGCGGCCGAAGCGTGCCAGGCGGGCAGGATACCTTTGCTATCTGGGTAAAGTATCGGTTAAAATTAATTCGATGTAGAATCAAACATTTATAGAGTGGGTCTGTGAAGAATCAATTGCATTGAATTTTGGTTCACTAAAGAGTGGCCCTTTGCACGGTCGGTCTATGAAGACACGTTTACATTGAATTATATTTTAGTGCAGAATCGGACTTTTGTGGAGTGGGACTTTAGAGCAATGGTTTTTTAAATTTAACTCCGGTGTATATGCGGACTTTTGTAGAAACGGTCTGTGGAGTACCAAATTCTTTGACTTTTGATTCGGTGTATAGTCGGACCTTTGTGGAGTCGGTCTGTGGAGTAAGTTTTTAACTTTTGGTGTGGTGTAGAGTCGGTCTGTGGAGTAACAGATTCTTAACTTTTGGTTCAGTGTAGAATCGAACCTTTATCGAGTCGGTCTGGGGAGTAACAGTTTTTTAACTTTTGGTGCGGTGTAGAGTCGGACATTTGTGAAGTCGGTCTATGCAGTAACAGTTTTTTTAAATTTTGGTTGGGGGTAGAGTTGGACCTTTGTGGAGTCGGTCTGAGGAGTAACAGTTTTTTAACTTTGGTTCGGTGTAAAGTCGGACCTTTGTTGAGTCGGTCTATGTAATAACTGTTGAATCTTATTGCGGTGTAGAGTCTGATCTTTGTAGAATCGGTCTGTTGGTAAACATTTTGTTATTCTTTTTCCGTTATAGAATCAGACCTTTGTAGGTTCGGTATGTGAAGAAACGGATATTATTGGTTTAGTATGTGTGTGGGAATTATTACATGCTGTACTATTTAGAGTCGACCTGTGTAAAATTCAATTTTGCATAGAGTCGGTTTTTGTATAATAGGTTTAGTACAGTCGCACAGTGGGACCAAACTGCAATTTACTGTTCATAATAGTCTAGAGCTTTCATTTTTTAACAAATTTTACTGAAATTTGTTTTAAATGAAAGATTATTAAATTTGGAACAGATTTTTGAGGCCGAATTTCAAATTTCAATTTGTTTATATTTATTTTTTTATTGCAAAGTTTAACAAAAGCATCTATTTTTAAGAAAAAGTTATCTCCAGCCTTAATAATCGAATGGCACGTGCTAAAAACTTTTTAGAAACACACCTAGAGTACTCTGTAAATTGTAAAAAATTTGTGCAGGTAAATATTCGAATGTTATAAACAAATCATATTAACAAATAATTAAGTTTAAAACAAATTGTTAATGTGGACAAACGCTTTGATAGATTTTAATAAAATTGTATACTTAAGGGTTTTTGGGGTCGCTGATTACGAATCCAATGTTGGTTTTTCAAAATTCAAAATGGCGGATCCAATATGGCGGATGTTTTTTTAAATCGATTTAATTTGGCTAAAAATCGTTACTCGGGGGTTTTCGGGGTCGCTGATTACGAATCTGTAATTAGTTTTTTAAATTTTTTAATGAATGATATAATGTGTAAGGCGCTTTTCTAAAAAATTGATTAGATGTACTTGAAACTTGTTACTCTGAGAGGTTTTTTTGGGTTTTTTAAGTATAATTAATATTTTTAGTATATCAAAATCTTTTGCATTATTAATTTACAAATGTTATAAGCTCTTATAATGAAAAACAAATCGTTCTCACTTATAGGTGAAAAAGCTCCAAGCCATCTCGCGGCAAAGATGAAAAGCTCATACTTTTACCACGAAATTTAAATCACTAATAAGACTAACAATTTGTGCTAAAAGTCCTTACACTATGCAGAATTATTGTAAAAAATTGAAAAATACGATGATGTTAAAAAATTATTTAAAGCAATAATATTTTTTAAATTTGCTAAAAAATTTATTATATATTGATGGATTTAAACATACTTTAAAGTGTACAAATTAATCACAATTTGTAAAAAATTATTACTTTTTTAAATTATTCAGTATCAAAATAAGTATAAATGAATAAAACTCTCAAAAAAAGACAATAAAAATCTTCAGTAAATTTTATAACCTTTATTTAAAAACGTATATAAAATAAATTAAAAAATTAACGTATAAAACATAATTAAAATTTGATTTTTATCATATTATCAACGCCATTTTGTATTCTTAAAAATATGACGTCATATTTGTAATCAGCGACCCCAAAAACCCCCGAGTAACGATTTTTAGACAAATTGAATCGATTAAAAAAAAGCATCCACCATATTGGATCCGCCATTTTGAATATTGAAAAACCAACATCGGATTCGTAATCAACGACCTCAAAGACCCCAGAGTAACGATTTTTAGCAAAATTGAATCGATTTTGAAAAAAAGCATCCGCTTTATGTATCCGCCATTTTGAATTTTGAAAAACCAACATTGGATTCGTAATCAGCGACCCCAAAAACCCTTAAGTATACAATTTTATTAAAATCTATCAAAGCGTTTGTCCACATTAACAATTTGTTGTAAACTTAATTATTTGTTAATATGATTTGTTTATAACATTCGAATATTTACCTGCACAAATTTTTTACAATTCACAGAGTACTCTAGGTGTGTTTTTAAAAAGTTTTTAGCACGTGCCATTCGATTTTAGAGGCTGGAGAGAACTTAAAAAACAGATGCTTTTGTTAAACTTTGCAATAAAAAAATAAATATTAACAAATTGAAATTTAAAATTCGGATTTGACAAATCTCTTCCAAATTTAATAATCTTTCTCTTAAAACAAAGTTTAGTAAAATCGGTTAAAAAATTAAGGCTCTAGACTACTTTTATAATATATTAAGCGGCAGGTTTGACATCGAAGTATAATAATATGCACTGTCGATTATTGTCCGGTACACACCATTAGAACTCGACTGTTCACAGGTCTCCTCAGACGTGGGCAGGTTATTCTAAAATGTAACGCTACAAACTCGGTGGGGAGTTGTTCCAAATGACATTCAGATTCCAAATTTTCAAACCGATAAATCGTACCTGATCCTCTTTTTGAATTATCTCTTATACATATAGTCGGAAATTTGAAAAATTTATTATCTTAATGTGGAAGCTTTGATTTAGAATAGAGGTGTGTGCATTTAATCGAGTCGAACCGAAAATTATTCGACTCGACAACAGAAAACTCGAATCGGGAATAATTCGAATCGAACTAGCCAATTCGAATTCGAAGTTTCGAATTTCGAATCGGCCGATTCAAATCGAAAGTAAATTCGAATCGAACTAGCCAATTCGAATTCGAAACTTCGAATTTCGAATTGACCGATTCGAATCGAAAGTAATTCGAATCGAGTCGGCCAATTCGAATCGGACAATTCGAATTGCGTTTTGTGCAACTCGGTTATTTTATTTGTACAACTATTTTGACAGAAATCCTAACCTAAAATTAGCAGGCTGGTATTCATAATAAGTAAGTATTCATAATTCTATGTACATAGAAACTTTTTCTTAAAAATCTCAAAAGAATTTAAATATTAATATAATTTTAATAAAAGACTTGGCAGTAATTCAATTAGTTTAAAAATATTTTACAAAATTTCTTTAAGGAATTTAATTTTTGTCATAAATTTAAATAAAATCTTTGCGAAAATTCAATTATTTCCATGAATGATAAAATACTTTACAGAAATTCAATTTTTGTGTTTGTACTTAAAATAATAAAATTCTTTTCAGAAAATCAAATATTTTCGTATAAATAATAAATTTGCAGAAATTCAATTATTCTCATAAATAATAAAATTCTTCTTAGGGATTCAATTATTTTCGAAAATAATGAATCTTAAAAAATTTCAATTATTTTAAATACAATTTTAATCGAATTTCTCCAAAAATGGCATTATTCTTAAAAATTTTATTACAATTTGTTGATAACGATTCTTTATGGGAATTCAATTTTAAGAAACATTAAATTAATCAACGAACTATTTATTTTTGTATTTAAAATTATAAATAATTGAATTCTAGTAAAATTTTCTAATAAAAATTGAATTAAAAATAAATTTTAGTTAAAATTTTAGATTACAATTAAATATTAAAAGCAATATAGCGTGAATTTTTAAAAATAATTTAATTTTGAAAAAGTTTAATTGAATTTTGTAAATATTGTTTAAGTTTTTATTTTTTAATATTCATTTAATTAAAGAATTTAGGAATATGTATTTGAAATTTCATAAAATTGAATATTGTAAACTAATGGATTTAAAAATTCTTAAAGAATTTTTTCGAAAACTATTAAGAATAATCAATTTAAAGAAGAATTTTAGTCAAAAATTCTTGAAAATAATAATTGAAAAATAGAATAGAAAAAAATTGAAGACATTGATCACTCCAAGTGATCGGTTATGTTATGAAAAATTGAATTTATAATTTGAAGTAAAATATTCTCTTATTTGACTCGGACTGGTTATATTTTTGTCAGTAATTGGTCCGTAAAGTCCGTATTTTTAAAAACTTTTACTGGTTAGAGCCCTGTTCACTTTCAACTTTTATTTGTATGTTATTTATATATTAAAATTATATAATTAATTAAAAATATATTGACATTTTTAAGAAAAAGTTTTGTAACGATAGCATTTAAAATCTAACGTGAGAAATGATATTTCGTATAGACAGTATATTTATATATACTACAGCACGTTCAGCCTGCTAGTCGCGAAGAGAGTAGCCACCGCGCACACACCGCGCGTCGCGGCAACGTAACGCTACCCACCGCGAAACTTACCTGGATAGCGACCAGACCTCTATATACCTTGCTTGCAGTAACAATTTCCTCAGTTCGCCGTCGAACTGACACGGGGCTTGCTCTGAGCTAGACCAACGGCAACTCACTCTTACACTCTCCTTAACCCTTTTACCTTTTGCACAGGGCAGGTGAAATGTGGGGGCTACCGCTACCACTAGCTCTGTGTTAGAATTCCTAGAAGGAGATGTACCAAGGGACACGGGGGCAACCGTGACCAGGGTAACACCCTTTGCTCTCTTACACACTCACACACACACGTGGTTGTACCATTCCTCGTCGAGTTGAGGGGCAACTCTCTCGACGAAGATGACGCACTAGGTGAATTCTCCACACCAAGGGGCCACTTGGTGGTGATGCAACCTGAACCATCACATTACTCGCACTAGCTTCGGGCAGGACATAAATATCGAACCGTAATTTCGATATCCCGTTTCCGGTTTAAGTCATAACCGTCCCGAGTGCACAATCCCGTTTTTGTCCCTAACGTTATCTAGGGGGTTAATACTAGTAAACCACCCCTCGCGATTATAAGCGTCAGAACAATCATTATTTAATTAAATCTAGTTAAGCGTAAGCTCGTTAGTAAAATTAAGTAACGTAATGTAATGTAAAACTCGGTAATTAAGCAATAAGTGAAACGTTCATTAGTGTAACGGTAAACTAAGTAAATTCACTAGAGTTAATAGTTATTGTATTGTTAAAATTATTACTCGTTAATCTCGAAGGTTAACTAACGAACTATATTTTACTATTTAAAGTTCTACGATCATTCTATTTTCTAAATTTATACTATTTTGTTATTTTGTATTTTTGTTATTTTATTTGTTACTAAAATATACTTTCTTAAGAAGGTTTAATTAATGCCTCATTAATAACTACACCTTATTCTAAATCATGGTATAAAACGGTCCTAAAGATAAATATTGTTTTGATAAATTGATTGAATTTAACTAAACTAAGAACCCGGACTCCATCCGGCGAGCAAAACCTTTTGGCAAATTTTAAGATCATTACAGTTTCTAAGTACTTAGAATTATAAATACTTACTTATTATGAATACCAGCCTGCTAATGTTAGGTTAGGATTTCTGTCAAAATAGTTGTGCGAATAAAATAACCGAGTCGCACAATACGAAATTCGAATTGTCCGATTCAAATTACTTTCGAATTGTCCGACTCGATTCGAATTACTTTCGATTCGAATCGGTCAATTCGAAATTCGAAGTTTCGAATTCGAATTGGCTAGTTCGATTCGAATTTACTTTCAATTCGAATCGGCCAATTCGAAATTCGAATTAGCTAGTTCGATTCGAATTTACTTTCGATTCGAATCGGCCGATTCGAAACTTCGAATTTCGAATTGGCTAGTTCGATTCGAATTTTCTGTCGATTCGAATTTTGCACACCTTTAATTCAGAAGACTGCTGATTTTTTGTTACTAAAAATTTTTTAGACAAAGATTTTATAGATAATTATAGTTCCGAATTGTCTCTTCTTCAAGAAACTTTTTGATTTTTTGAATTTGGACACGTCTGTCACATGTTAAAGTGCTACATATATGAATATATATGTAGCTTGTCATATGAGTTAAATTAAAGCTTTCTACTCTACGAAAATATAGCGATATTGCCAACAACAAACAAAATTAACTGTCAAAATTGATTTTTCAACAGTTGTCCTGCATACAAATTGACCTAAATACAACTATTTTAAAAAATGATTGGATTCGCTAAGAATTTGTTACTCGGGGGTTTTGGGGATCGCTGATTACGAATATGACGTCAGATTTTCAAAACTCAAAATGTTGGATCTAATATGGCGATCGACTTTTAAAAATCGATTCAATTTGTCTCAAACTCGTTCCTCGCGGGGTTTTGGGGTCGCTGGGTATGCCGGTCGCTGATTAGGAATTTGTCCAGATATTTTTATTTTGACATCATATTCGCAATCAGCGACCCCGAAACCCCTGAGTAACAAATTTTAAACCAATCCAATCATTTTTAAAAACAGTTGTATTTACAAAAACTCAAAAGTGATTTTTGGGACTTATAGGGGAGAGTGGGGCAAGACGGGGTACCGGCCCTATTTAACAAACGAATTAACCAATCGCGATTATATTTTACATAATATTGCACCAAGACGATAGTTTCTTGTTAACAAAACCTAAAAGCCATGAGAACAAATCTTTTACCTGTTTTACTAAAAAAACTGTTTTCGACGATTTTCTTGTGAATTTTTTACTTTTTTTAGGAGGTGTTTATTATTTAATAATAACGGTTTATAAACTATATAAAATTTTTTATAACTGGGAAGGGTTACAGAAGAAAGGAAGCATATGGGCAATTCCACGTGACATTTTAGTCGACCTCTTAAAAATCCCCAATAATATTTTTTTTCTATTCTGTATCGAAAAAAAACAGATACATATTTTTTTATTTTTGTTTAATTGTCCAAACTTTCGAGTTATGAATTTTCGAAATTTTGGACCTTTAATTGTAGACTTATATTCTGTAGCTTATAAGTCCGAAAATATTAAGTTTAGAAAAAAGTTGTCAAAGAATGAAAGTTGTAGTTTTCTTTCGACTTTTAAGAAATGTAAACAAAAAATTTTTTTTTAATTGTTTATTAAAAAAATTTTTTTTTATAAACAAATTAATTTTTTTTAACTTTGAACCGGATTTTTTTTTGTTTTTTTTTAATTTATTTATACCTTGTAATATAGAGAAGATTTTTCAAAAAGTCTTGAAATGGGCCTGATGTGTTAAATGAGTTTTAAAACATTTTCAAAAATCACTTGCAAGCATCACAGTGGGATTTTTTTTACAATTAACTTTTTAAAACTGTCTACAGCGTAAACCCTTTAATTTAAAACAAAGAACACTCAAATAGATTAAAAATTATACGCTGTAGACAGTTTTAAAAAGTTAATTTTAAAAAAAACCCACTGTGAAGCTTGCAAGTGATTTTTGAAAATGTTTTAAAACTCATTTAACACATCAGGCCCATTTCGGGACTTTTTGGAAAATCTTCTCTATATTATAAGGTATAAATAAATTCAAAAAAAATCCTGCCTAAAGTTAAAAAAAATTAATTTGTTTATAAAAAAAAAATTTTTTTCAATAAAAAATTTTAAAAAAAAATTTTGTTTACATTTCTTAAAAGTCAAAAGAAAACTACAACTTTCATTCTTTGACAACTTTTTTCTAAACTCAATATTTTCGGACTTATAAGCTACTGAATATAGGTCTACAATTAAAAGTCCAAAATTTCGAAAATTCATAACTCGAAAATTTGGACAATTAAACAAAAATAAAAAAATACGTATCTGTTTTTTTTCGATACAGAATAGAAAAAAAAAATTTTTGGCGAATTTTAAGAGGTCGACTAAAATCTCACGTGAAATTGCCCATATGTTTCTTCTTTGTTGAATCGTAAATTGTAGTAATTAATCATTTTATTCAATTTCGTAGGTGCGGGCAAGATAGGGTAGGGAAGAGTGGGGCAAGACAGGGTACACAAATGAAGCAAAAGAAAAGAGAAATAAGGGAAGTTAAGAAAACTACTTAAATAAAGACTGAATAAAATAAGAGTGACCAAAAAGAAAAAAAAGCTTGTCAGGTTAAATCAATAATTATTAGAGATAGTAAAGTGGAAAATACACCTTGTCTCTATAAATTGCAATGGGTATTATTTAGACTCAAATGAAGGCTGGGCTGCTTGTTCTGTCTGCGGCCAATGGGCTTTGTGCAGTTGTGCTGGTGTCGATGATGAAGATGAAGATGCAACCTTTACTTGTAAAATTTGTCGACAGAAATATGTTGCTTTTTTAGTACCGCGCCGGTGCACATTGGGATTTTTTTTACAATTTACTGTTCAAAAATGTCTACAGCTTACAATTTTTAACCGATTTGAGTTTGTTTTTAAATTAAAAAGATAAACTAAATTCTTAAGAGATCCCTCGAGGCCGATTTTTAAATTTTCAATTGTTTATATTTTTTTATTTTAGTCAAAGTTAACAAATTAACACGATTTCAAAAAAAGTACATTTAATTTTTAATTCTATTGCTGCAGATGACCAGAATCAATTCAAAATCATGTAATATGTTCTCTAGACGAAAAATAAAGAATACAAAATTTTTTTTCATTTGTTATAAACAATATTAGTTAACAAATTGTTAAAAATTGTTACAAATTGTTAAAGTACTTATGACCTTTTTGTTTAATAAATAAATTATTTTAATTGTTATAAACAATAATAGTTAACAAATAGTTAACTTTGGTTCCTCTCAAACAAACAAATTTTTTTTACATTTATCTTTTAATTTAGATATATTTAAAGTACGTATGACCATTTTGTTTAATAAACAATTAATTTTAATTCTTATAAACAATATTAGTTAACAAATAGTTAACTTTGGTTGCTCTCAAACAAACAAATTTTTTTTTCACATTTATCTTTTAATTTAGATACATTTAAAGTACGTATGACCTTTTTGTTTAATAAATAATTAATTTTAATTGTTATAAACAATATTAGTTAAAAAATAGTTAACTTTGGTTGCTCTCAACCAAAAAAATTCTTTTCTTTACATTTATCTTTTAATTTAGGTACATTTAAAGTACGTATGAACTTTTTGTTTAATAAATAAATTTTTTTAATTGTTATAAACAATATTAGTTAACAAATAGTTAACATTTTCCGCCATTGCCTCGTTCATGACTCTGGGTTCGGTTGAGAGCGGAATTATAAAAATTTGCTTTTGGAAAATATTTATTTTTTCAATTAATTGTTGTTTATAACAATTGAAATAATTTTTTTATCAAAAAGGACATATATTTTTAAATTGAGCCTAAATTAAAAAAGATAAATGTAAAAAAAAATTTGTTTGTTTGAGAGGAACCAAAGTTAACTATTTGTTAACTAATATTGTTTATAACAATTAAAATAATTTATTTATTAAACAAAAAGGTCATACGTACTTTAAATGTACCTAAATTAAAAGATAAATGTAAAAAAAATTTTTTTGGTTGAGAGAAACCAAAGTTAATAATTTGTTAATTAATATTGTTTATAACAATTGAAATAATTTGCTTATCAAAAAAGGACATATATTCTTAAAATAAGCCTAAATTAAAATATATATGTAAAAAAAAATTTTTTTTTGGTTGAGAGGAACCAAAGTTAACTATTTGTTAACTAATATTGTTTATAACAATTAAAATAATTTTTTTTATTTAAAAAAGGGACATATATTCTTAAAATAAGACTAAATTAAAATATAAATGTGAAAAAAAAATTTTTTGTTTAAGAGGAAACAAAGTTAACAATTTGTTAACTAATATTGCTTATGATACGTCCGTAACTTCTTAATATACTTAAATTATCTATAATATTTAGGTATGTATTTCTTTTAAACATATTGAATTATACAATATATTATACTAACGTATTTGAAATACGTATTCATACAATCTCTTCATATTATTGCATTATATTCAATATATTTTATAAGAAGGTAATTGTTATTATAAATTTTATACGTATTTAAACAAACTTATAAATTATAACAAATCCAAGAAATATGGGTAATACTTTTCATGTAAAAAGAATAACGATAATCCATCAGGCAGATTAATATAATCCCATAATCATTGGAGTGTATAAAACAAGCAGGCAGGTGTCTAATTTCTGGAATCTGAACTGAGAGGTAAAACGGTCGCCCCTCAACCCCCCTTAAACTATCGCTCTGTATTGCAACCTACCAGCCACAAAAGAGAGAGACAACAGTCGCCTAGCAGTCACAACTGAGAGAGAAAATAATCACTCCTCACGCCTCTTAGACAGTCTTCACGGCATTGCAGCCAGTCGTTCCAACCCCCCTTAAAATCCAAGCAACATCGACACGTGTATGATTCCAAAGAATTGATGAAGACAGTTTTATATAAAAGGGGATATGAGTTCTACTCAGATCAGAGAGTAGTTTTTTAGAAATCAACTTGAACACATCGCTTAGTAGAAGAGAGTAATTTTTTGGGAATCAACTAGTTTACATCGTGCAGTCAACGTTAACACATCACATAGTTTACAAGTGAATTTAAAGTACATCTTTGAAAGTGAACAGTATATCTTCAAGTATTCTTTTCAAAGTGCATTGTTCGAAAGTGAACAATATATCCCCAAGTGTTAAAATTGAAGTGAACTGTAAATCAACCTTTTATTATACACCAATTTGCAAAATATAAATTTTAAACAATTTTCAAAATTATTAAATTGGAAATAATCTCAACAATTAAAGATCTAATATTGAAACAACACATTCCAAATTTCGGACCATCGAAATTTGCTCAAGAGGCGACAACCGTCTGGAAGAAAGCAGATATTTTCAAAATACAATACACTATCTCATTAGTGTAAACAAGAGGATTAATACCCAACCATTAAGGACAACAAACGGAAGGCCCCTTTTCGTCTAGCGCTCAACACCATTGAGATTAGACAGGAGATTATCATCACACCACCAGTAATCGTTATTCTTTAAGTAAGATTCGTAATTTTTGTACTCATTGTAATTTTGTCAACTCTTTTCTTTCTTGTTGGTTTTTAAATAAATTATTCTCTCACATTTAGTAGGCTCATTGACTTATCCTCATCCCAAATTAGATTCATTTATGAAACTAATTTAAAACGAGGAACGCTAGGTATATTTAAAAAGGTTTCTCGTTTTGACGTAACAGAAGCCCTTTTAAATTTTGGTGCATCGGCCCGGGAAAATTATAAAGTCGATCAGCCATATAATTTTATCAAATTTTTAATAACATTCGAAAATTTTAATGGATATAATTTTTAAATTAATGAAATAATTCAATAAAAATAAATAAATCAATGAGTATACCAATTGTTTAAAAAAGGGAAAATTTTTTTTTTGTAACAAATAATAATAACAAATAATATCAACATACAATAATTGAAAATAATCAGTATCATAAAAAATTAAAAAAAAATTTTTTTTTTATTAATTTAACACATCTTATGCTAATTGATAACATACAAGATTTAAGTCGCAAGGTGCATTCATAAATATACATTTTATATTGGTATTAATGAATAGAGGTTCGAGTCCTCTTAACTTATAAATTTTTCTTTAATGTGCATGGTGCATTTATTAATTCAATTCTAAATAAATAGAATAATAAAATGGTATTAATAAATAGAGGTTCGAGTCCTCTCAACTTATAATTTTTAAAGTTGCAAGGTGCATTCATCAAATTAAATCCTTTGTTATATTACTGAATAGGGGTTCAAGTCCTCTAGACTTATGGAATTTTTTGTCTTGTATATGAATCATTTTTGACATTTAATTTGTGCTAATACAAAATTTGTTTTGTTCATTTAATTGTGATTTGTTATTATTATTACATGTTTAAAAATATTTTATTATACTGAAGCAAGATAAAAAAATTAACCACAAAAGAAAAGTGTATTTTATATTCAAGAGACAAGATTGACAATTTTACAATTAACACTATGCTAGTTTTTAATGTCTTCTTCGAATAAAAATACTACCGATTCCTCACATTTAACTCGTTTACAAATAAAGAATAATCCAGAATTAGCATTGAAATCGGGAATTCCTAATTATAAAATAAAACCATCAACAAGTACACCCAGATATTCTAAAGAAAACCCTAATCCCTTAGAATTACAGGAACAGTTTGACTCAGGGTATATTAAATCTCAACTTTTTGATACAGACGATAATTCATTTGACAGTGACAGTAACGATAGTGAAAATACCATAACTGAAAAAACCTTAGTGGATCAGAATTCAAATAAAAGCTTAAATAAGTCTTTAACTGGCGAAATTGAAACAAACGATAACTCTGAAAATAATTCTTTTGACAACACTAGAGATAGTAACAATTTTGAGGAAAACATGGCTCTTCCAAATAATCAGCAAGTGTCTTTACGCGATGCTTTAGAAACAATACCAATGTTTGATGGAAAAAACATATCACTATCTATATTTATTGAAAGTTGTTTAGAAGCAAAATCTATGCTTCCTGATAATGCACAAGTACAAACAAATTTAGTAAAATTAATTAGGAGTCGAATTTCGGGTGAAGCAAGAAGAATTATAATAGGAAATAATTTTAATACAGTAGAACAGTTAACAGAAAGATTAAAACAAATTTACGCGCCAGCAAAATCTGTATATCAGCTACAAGGAGAACTAGGAGCAATATATATGTGGGACACGAAAATGTAATTTCTTATGGGTCAAGAATCGCAGAAGCAGCAGAAAGAATATTAGACGCGCATAGGATTAGCAATGAAAATAGAGTAGATGAACCATTTAAAGCAAGTTTAGATAAAACAACTGTTGATTGTTTTTCACGAGGACTTAGACCAGAAATTGAAATACGAATTGGAACAGCAGATACATTTCAAGATATAGTTAACAAAGCAGTAGAAATAGAAAGAAAATTGTTATCACACCGCGAACTAAGAAAAAATGAGCATAATAATGAATATAATTCTCATCTTAAAAATAATAAAGACTTTGCTAAGACAACAAAAATTAATGTCGCTCAAGATAATATAATAACTTGTCTAGTTTGTGGAAAAAAGGTCATTTTGCAGTAAACTGTTTTCAACTTAATAAATTAATAGGACCAAGACGAGAAAACTTTTCTTATCCAGGACTACGACAAAATTTTTTAAACCAAAATCAGAATCGATTTAGCAATCAAAATCCAATGTTTAATAGATTTCAAAATCAAAACTTTTACAAAAATCCTCAACAAAATCAGTTTCAAAATCAATTTAGAAACACATCACAAAATCAGTTTAGAAACATACCACAAAATCAATTCCGAACTCCATACCAAAATCAAAGACAAAATCAACAACAAAATTTTTTCCAAAATCAACAAAGAAATTTTTCTCAAGAACCAAGAATTAACAATACTACAAACTTTGCGAATAGAAATCAAAGTATAACGTGTAATTATTGCAAAAAATTAGGTCACATTTTCACAAATTGTAGGGAAAAGATGTGGGATGATAACAATAGACAACAACAAACAAATTCACAAACACAAAATCAGGGAAACTCCAAAATTCCTCTTCAGTAGGGTGCTCTGAGGAAGAATTAAGAAGAAATTACTATGCATCCAGAAACATTCGAATTGATACTAAAGAGTTAAAAGTTCCAATAACAATGATGATTGACACAGGAGCAGGACCAAATTTATTAAAAATTCGCGCATTAAATCCTGATATAAAAATTGATGAAAATAAATGTCTTAAATTAACAGGAATTAACGATCGCGCAGTTTATACTTTAGGACAAGTAGAAATTAATATTTTCGGGATTCCAACAATTTTTAATTTATTACCTAATGAAGTTCCAATCGAACATGACGGTATTTTAGGAACAGAATTTTTTGTCCAGAATAAAGTAAAAATTAATTATGAAGAAGGACATCTAGAAATCAATAAACAAAAATTTAATTTCGATTCAAAAAATTATTTTACAATACCACCAAGGTCCATCTGTAACATTCATGTAAAGATTTTAAATAAAAATAAAAAAGAGGGTTTTATTCCAAGATTAGAAGTAAAAGATGGTGTTTACTTAGGTGATGCAGTAGTTTCAAACATAGAAGGCATAGCTTATTTAAAGGCAATTAACACACTGAATGAATCAATTGACATTCCAATTTTTGAAATAAATTTAGAAGATTTTGATGAAATAAAACAAGAAACTCCAAAAAACAAATATGATATTAAAAATGAAGACTCATCAATTAAACAAATAATTGATGTATTTTCGAAAAATATTAAATCAGAAAATGTTTTCAACATTACAGGCGACGATAGAGTCGAAGAAATTAAAAAATTACTTTGTCTTGAACACTTAAACAAAGAAGAATTAGAACACATCATGAACTTGGTAAAAAATTATTCAGACAGATTTCATATACCTGGAGAATATTTAAATGGAACAGATCTAATAAAACATAGAATCATAACGACAGACGATACACCAATTATAACCAAACAATACAGATTTCCGCCTGTTCACAAAGAAGAAATGACACGCCAAGTAAACGAACTATTAAAACAAAAAATTATTAAAGATTCGGACTCACCGTACAATACACCAATATGGATTGTACCAAAGAAAAATGACTCACAAGGGAATAAAAAATGGAGATTAGTTTTAGATTTCAGGAAACTTAATGAACGCACGGTAGGTCAATTTTACCCACTACCTAATATTACGGACCTACTGGATCAACTCGGAAATGCTCAATATTTTTCAGTTTTCGACTTGGCGTCAGGGTTCCACCAAATCAAAATGGATCTTAGAGATTCTTACAAGACAGCTTTTTCAACTCCATTTGGACATTATGAATTCGACAGAATGCCTTTTGGACTGAAAAATTCACCAAGTACATTTCAAAAACTTATTGATCAAGTATTATTAGGTTTACAAGGATCAGAACTATTTGTTTACTTAGATGATATTGTGATTTATGCAGACACCTTGGAGGAACATGCAGAAAAATTTTCTAAACTTATGGAACGATTACGTTTTGCTAATTTAAAATTACAGTCAAACAAATGTGAATTTTTGAGATTAGAGGTAGGATACTTAGGACACATAATAGATAAAAACGGGGTAAGACTCGACCCGAAAAAAGTAGAAGCGGTAAAGAAATTTCCAAAACCAAAAAATGTAAAAAATATAAAACAATTTTTAGGATTGGCAGGTTACTATCGAAAATTTATAGACGGATTTTCAAAAATCGCTAATCCTTTAAATCAACTTTTAAGAAAAGATATTCCTTTCCTTTGGACTAATAAACAACAGACAGCTTTTGATATGTTAAAAAATAATCTATGTGAGGAACCACTACTGAGAAGACCCGACTTTTTACAACCTTTTATACTGACAACAGACGCTTCAGGTTTCGCAATAGAAGGAATTTTATCGCAAGGAGTGATTGGAAAAGACCAACCAGTCGCGTACACGTCAAGAACTTTAAATGAATGCGAAAGAAAATACGACACGTACGAAAAGGAAGCCTTGGCCATCATATATAGTGTGCAACATTTTCGACCATACCTTTATGGTAGAAAATTTACGCTAGTTACAGATCACAAACCATTAGTTTGGTTTCAAAATTCTAAAGATCCCTGCTCCAGAGTAACAAGATGGAAGCTGAAACTTGCAGAATACGATTTTAACGTGGTCTACAAAGCAGGCAAAACAAATGTCAATGCTGATGCCTCAGAAATCCAGAAATCCAGTTGAAGATATTATTGAAGAAAAAGTACAAGGAATAAAAGAAGAAAAAATGAAAACTCAGGAAATACAAGAAAATATAATGAAATGTGTGCAAGAAAAAATTGAAAAATATATACATTGTGTAGCAAATGAAAATAAATACTACTTGAATTCGGAGATAATATGAAATCTCCATGATATGGAAAAATTATTTAAGGACAATGAATCCTTTGAAGACTCGAAAATATTAAGAATTCTTCGATCTATTAAAAAATTATTTGAGGACAATGAATCCTACATGAATTTGGAGATAAAGAAAAGTCTCCAATCTATTGAAAGAATATTTAAGGACAATGAATCCTATTTGAATTTGGAGATAAGAAAAAGTCTCCCACATATTGAAAAAATAATTAATGAATGCTACACGAATTTGGAGACAAGAAAAAGTCTCCCATCTATTGAAAAAATATTAAAGGACAATGAATCCTACATGAATTCGGAGATAAAGAAAAATCTCCCATCTATTAAAAGAAATTATTGTACAAGTAAAGAAACTTGTAATGTCATAACAAGAAATCAAAGGAAAATACAAGAAAATGATAATCAAGAAAAGAATATACAAGAAAAGAAAAATAAAGAAATCGAAGAAATTGAAAATGAAGAAAAAAAAGCACACAAAACAAAAAAACGAGGCAGACCGAAGAAAAATAGCACACGTTTGAATACCTCCTTTTCCAAAAAGAGAAGGGGAAGACCGAAAAAGGTATACAATACAAATAATAAGAGAAAAGAAAAATTTTATAATAAAGTTATTCCTGACGAAATTGAATCAGATCCTGAGTATATTAATGAAAAATCAAAATTGAAGAAACACGTAGAAATTGACCAAGGCTACGAAAATTCGAATTCTGAAGAATCATCTGACGAAGAAGATCACTTAGTGGAAAATGAAAACTGTGAAAATTTAAATAATAATCAAGAAAAATATATTATCGACTGTAGAGACCAATTACCAATGCGAAGAGACAATCTAACCTATTTTCTTTCAGTTGAGGGAGATCCTCGAGATAATGGCTCCAGATCATTAGCCAAACGTGAAAAATTGCCAAATTTTGGTAAACTTCAATTAGGTTTAGCAGAAAAAATAAAGAGAGGTATTATTACCATATCGCTCTCCCTATAGAAAGTGAAATGAAAGAAAATTTATCTGATACAATAAAAAGAATTAAATCTACAATTATTTCAATGAAAAACTTATGTGAAGAATTAAAATTGAAAAGTATCAGTATTGCAAAAACAGCCCAAATAAACAATGTAACTTGGGACAAAATCCTATCAATGATAAAATTAATTTTTAAAAATTCATTTGTAAAAGTTGTTGTATGTAATGGATATACAAAATATCCTACAAAAGAAGAATATATGCAGTTAATCGAAGAAGCTCATTCAAGCTCAGTTGGAGGACATAAAGGTGTAACAAAAACATATGGAAGAATACGTCAAAATTATTATTGGGAAAACATGAAAAATAATATTCAAAAATATATTCAAAGTTGTCTCCAATGCCAATTAAAGAAATTAGTTAGAGTTAAAACAAAAGACCCAATGATTATAACAGATACACCAGGTACAGCCTTTGAAAAAATTGCAATGGACATTGTTGGCCCATTACCAAAAACTAAAAACGGAACTGAATATATATTAACAATACAAGATAATCTTACTAAATATTCTTTAGCAATCGCACTTCCAAATCATCAAGCCAGTACAATAGCTGATGCATTTATTAAAAAATTTATTTGTATTTTTGGATCACCTAAAGGAGTGTTAACAGATCAGGGAACAGATTTTTTAAGCAATTTAATGAGAAGATTGGCAAAAAGATTTAGAATACGACAATTTAAAACAACTGCTTTTCATCCCCAGTCAAACGGATCAATCGAAAGATCTCACCATGTTTTAGGAGAATATTTAAAACAATTTATTAATAAAAATGAAGAATGGGATGATTGGTTAGAATTAGCCATGTTTTTATATAATACAAGCATTTATGAAGGTACAAAGTGTACTCCGTACGAGTTAATTTTTGGGAAATTGGCACGATTACCATCAAGCGATTCGCCACTTGAACACGAAAAATTAGAAACATATGATCAATATTTAACAAATTTAATAACAAGACTTCATGAAATGAGAAATATCGCTAGAGAAAATTTAATTTTAGCAAAAGAAAAGTCAAAATTTTATTATGACAAAAATTGTAATCCACAAAATCTTAAACTTGGAGACGAAGTATTTTTATTACATGGAGGAAAAATTCATAAATTTGCTAATCAATACACAGGTCCACACAACATGCTAGAAATCCTTCACAAAGGAAACGTTAAAATACAAGTTAAAAATAAACAAAAAATAGTACATACGAACAGACTGAAACTATCGCGAATTAAACAAAAGTAATAAAATATTTTTATAATACCTATATAGTTTCATGTTTCAGGAAGGGACTTGAAAAGAAAAAGAAATTAATTTGTTTTCAATAAATTAAACTTTTATAAATATTAAGCAAATGTTTAATTATCTTTCTTAACTATAACAATAATATAATTTTAAAAAACATTACTTTTAAATATTCGCAAGTTTAAAGTAAATTTTTATAATATTTTATCAATTTTTGATTTTGTAATGATTTGATCCTAAATCTTAAACACTATTCTACATACTTGTTTTGCACTAAAAGAAATTAAAACTCTTCTTTTTAACACATTAAAATAAACTCTACACCTTATTTAATATAATTTTATTAAAGAAGAATTTAAAATGGTATTGTTCAAATTTATAATAACAAACCAAGGTAACTTCGAAATTTTACCCTATTATTGACTAAAGAGTATTATCAAGAAAAAAGCTATTTAAATAGAAACAAGTATTACAACCACAGTGTTTAACAAACATCTTAAAAATGAAGTTTATCTGAAGCTCAAAAAAAAAATTTCCTTCCTTCTCAAAACCTTAATGATTTATGTCTAAATGTAACTTCAGAACGAAAGAGAATCGCATAAATGAAATAAATAAAAGCGACGAAAATTAAGAAATAAACATTTAAAAATTGTCATGTCAAAAAAGTAAAATGTGTCATTAAATATTTTCTGTTTGTAAAAGTAAAAATTTTTTGCTTATAAAGGTTAAATGATTTTAAAAATATATAATAAATAATAAAATATTTAAAAATCTCTAAATCTGCAATGAATTTAAATCATAAACAATTTTTTTATTTTAGAGCAAAAATTTTGACATAGTTTTAAATCATGCAAGACTCAAGTTTCAAAACCAATTTGTAAAAATATTTTTTTTTAAATGTAATTTTAAAGCAGACTATAAAAAATTTATAATTTGCATTTTATAAACATATTTTGTTAATTTCGATACAAAATGTTACGCAAAAGCAATCCTTTGTATAGAACAAATTATTTTTCTTTTTGTTGATAAAAATTGTAAGCATCAAATTGTATCAAACATAAAATTCATTATATAAAATTAATACATAAAATATTTACATAAAATTCATTATATATTGTAAATTCAGAAGATTGATTCAAAGAATATACATTAATAACAAAGATAATTATTGTAATGCAGATGAAAATATGAAAAATAAGATAAGTTTAAATATTGTGTAAAGAATATAAAGAATGGATAAAATGAAAATATAAAAAATAAGATAAGTTTGAATAAAAATAATTTTCCAAATATATAAGAATATAAAGAGTGGATAGAATGCATGTATAAACGGTCATAACATTTTCTCTATAATATACGTTTTTAAAAAGTTTGAGCATGTTTCGTTTCTCTCCCATGCTCAATCTGAGAGGGGAGGTGTTACGTCCGTAACTTCTTAATATACTTAAATTATTTATAATATTTAGGTATGTATTTCTTTTAAACATATTGAATTATAAAATATATTATACTAACGTATTTAAAATACGTATTCATACAATCTCTTCATATTATTGCATTATATTCAATATATTTTATAAGAAGGTAATTGTTATTATAAATTTTATATGTATTTAAACAAACTTATAAATTATAACAAATGCAAGAAATATGGGTAATACTTTTCATGTAAAAAGAATAACGATAATCCATCAGGCAGATTAATATAATCCCATAATCATTGGAGTGTATAAAACAAGCAGGCAGGTGTCTAATTTCTGGAATCTGAACTGAGAGGTACAACGGTCGCCCCTCAACCCCCCTTAAACTATCGCTCTGGATTGCAACCTACCAGCCACAAAAGAGAGAGACAACAGTCGCCTATCAGTCACAACTGAGAGAGAAAATAATCACTCCTCACGCCTCTTAGACAGTCTTCACGGCATTGCAGCCAGTCGTTCCAACCCCCCTTAAAATCCAAGCAACATCGACACGTGTATGATTCCAAAGAATTGATGAAGACAGTTTTATATAAAAGGGGATATGAGTTCTACTCAGATCAGAGAGTAGTTTTTTAGAAATCAACTTGAACACATCGCTTAGTAGAAGAGAGTAATTTTTTGGGAATCAACTAGTTTACATCGTGCAGTCAACGTTAACACATCACATAGTTTACAAGTGAATTTAAAGTACATCTTTGAAAGAGAACAGTATATCTTCAAGTATTCTTTTCAAAGTGCATTGTTCGAAAGTGAACAATATATCCCCAAGTGTTAAAATTGAAGTGAACTGTAAATCAACCTTTTATTATACACCAATTTGCAAAATATAAATTTTAAACAATTTCCAAAATTATTAAATTGGAAATAATCTCAACAATCAAAGATCTAATATTGAAACAACACATTCCAAATTTCGAAACATCGAAGTTTGCTCAAGAGGCGACAACCGTCTGGAAGAAAGCAGATATTTTCAAAATACAATACACTATCTCATTAGTGTAAACAAGAGGATTAATATCCAACCATTAAGGACAACAAACGGAAGGCCCCTTTTCGTCTAGCGCTCAACATTATTGAGATTAGACAGGAGATTATCATCACACCACCAGTAATCGTTATTCTTTAAGTAAGATTCGTAATTTTTGTACTCATTGTAATTTTGTCAACTCTTTTCTTTCTTGTTGGTTTTTAAATAAATTATTCTCTCACATTTAGTAGGCTCATTGACTTATCCTCATCCCAAATTAGATTCATTTATGAAACTAATTTAAAACGAGGAACGCTAGGTATATTTAAAAAGGTTTCTCGTTTTGACGTAACACTTATAACAAATGAAAAAAAATTTTGTATTCTTTATTTTTCGTCTAGAGAACTTATTACATGATTTTGAATTGATTGTGGTCATCTGCAGTAATAGAATTATAAATTAAATGTACTTTTTTTAAAAATCGTGTTAATTTGTTAACTTTGACTAAAATAAATAATTATAAACAATTGAAAATTTAAAAATCGGCCTCGAGGGATCTCTTAAGAATTTAGTTTATTTTTAATAAAAAAAAACTCAAATCGGATAAAATTTGTAAGCTGTAGACATTTTTTAACAGTAAATTGTAAAAAATCCCACTGTGCGGTGGCTCAAGATGGGGAGATTTGCAATTTTATCCATATTATTAATTTTATGATTTTTTAAGAAACAGATTGCATTTGTGCTCCTTTATTACTAAAGACTGATTCCCAAAGATGGTTATTAAATAAAATAATAAAATATGTATTCAATAATTTTCGTTTTTTTGCGCTTTAAACCTTAAGTACCCCGTCTTGCCCCACTCTCTTCTATTTCCACTTTTCTCAAAATCATGAACATAATTATTTTTAAAATCAGCAGTCTTCTGAATCAAAGCTTCCACATTAAGATAATACAATTTTAAGTTTCAGACTATCTGTAAAAGAGATAATTCGAAAAGAGGATCGTGTACGATTTATCGGTTTAAAAATTTGGAATCTGGAAGTCATTTGGAACAACTCCCCACCAAGTTTGGAGCGTTACATTTTAGAATAACCTGCCCACCTCTGAGGAGACCTGTGTGTTTATAAACGGGTTGTACTCGGAGAGGTTTTCTACAATTTCCCTCTCCTCTGGCGAGAAAATCCATTAGACGGGTGGTCCTGGAAAATGAGAGTACACCTAATTTCCAAGGCGTTCTGTAGACGCTAAAACTTGGTATTAAGTAATAAGAATGTTTATAATAAAAATTCTACGGTTGTAAAAACACTTGTATAGCTAAGATTGTAAGCTTAAGACGGATGTATAAACAAATAAATATTAATAGAAAATGTACTGAATATAATGTAATTATATGTGACATACACATGCATACGTAAATATTATAGAAAATACATAGTTAAATTTAGAATATTAATAAGAAGTTACGGAGGCAACACCAGTAAAAAACAAAATTTTTTGCAGCTAAGGTCCCTTTCACCTTGAAGCGTCATAATGAGTTTGGATTACAGTACCTAAAAACTTGCTTCTCGACCAACTAATCTCGTGTTATAAACATATATATCCAGCTTATAAGTGGAAAAAATATTTTTAAAAAATTTATTTTACACACATTATTATATGTACTTCAAAACTGCAAAGTTTAAGAATTTTCTGTCAATTTTTATTAGCTTAAAAAATATTAAGTGGTTTTTATTAAAAATTACATGTTTACCATTTAAAATTCCGGATACCTAGAGGCACGTGTTAATTAATATTGTTCGATTTTTTTTTTTTTTTTTTTGTTTGTTCAGGACATGGTGGCAAAGTGCGTTAATGGTCAGATGTTCCGCGACAGGCAGCTATTAAAAAACTTCAAGTATTCAAAGGCAAAAATAATTTAATTTTAATAATTATTTGTTGACAATCATATGGATATAGTTATCACATGAACACCTAATTTTAAATCAAAGAGTTTAAATGACATTTAATAGATGTCACTTATTGCAGATAAAGTCGAATTATTTATTAGTAATTAATATATATATTTTTTTTAATAGTGAAGGAATGTTTGTGTTATTCTACGACAGAAATTATGATTTTAAAAAATTAGGAGAACATTAATTTCTAAAACTGACGTATATATATATATATATTATTTATTTCAGGTGTGGATACGGTGTTTGTATTATGCCTGAAAAATTAAGTCTATGTCGAAAAGAGCAACTGTTGGCCGAATTGCTAATCGTTTCTGAAAAGCAGGGTCACGGATATGTTCCGCAATGTACAGACGGTAATATTCATTAATAGGGGGAGACCGATGGATCATTTTTTGTTGTATAATGACATCATGTTTACTTTAAATAAAAAATTGATCTTACAGAAAACATTCTATAATATTCACGCTTTAACCCGTTGACTGTCGCTGATGCATATATGGGTAAATCCACAGAACAGGTCGATTTGATGTTACTGACAAATCTTTCTACTTTTCAAGTATTCTATTAATTATTTTCATATTTTTACTACTTTAGAAATCCAAAATGATATTACTATTAATTAATTATTATATTAATCATAAATATGTTAATATTATTTGTCTTACACAAATAATTATAATTAATCATATTTTATTATTCATGTTTTGCATATATTACAAAAATATGTATAGAAAACAAAAGAGGAAAGAAATTCACATTTTTAATTGGATTTTCAGAAAAAACTGATTTTCATTTTTGGCTTTTTACCTCGCACGGAATTAAAATAAAGTTAATCACGCAAGAAGATAATTGTTCTAAAATAAATTTTGAAAACAATGAACCATAAATGAGAGGTGTGCTTGCAATTAAAAAAAATTTCATTTTCATAAATGAATATCGACCAATTCCGTGGATTTGCCCGTTTGCGCAAAACTAAGACTGTCTGGGCCAAAAGTGTTCATAACGTATATATATATGCGCAACTTAAGAAAGGTGATTAAAAACTTCTTAAATGTTTCTGAAACCGGTTACTCGGGGGTTTTCGAGGTCGCTTTCATTTTGTTTTTTTAACCATGAGTTCCACAAAATTTCTGCATGCTTGCCTTGACGATTCAATTTTTTTTATCTTCACAAAACTTTAATTGAGCTTTTTTTATACCGACCTCACAGAAAACACTACTTTCGATTTTCCGAAAATGTAATGGAACCATGAAGTAAGACATCTCCGGGAGTGGGGGTACAGTTCAGGTGGAACTAAAAGTTTCCAATAGTTCGAGGCAGCACGGTACAGGCAAGTATTTGGGATTCGTGTGTGACATGCGCAGTAGTCGCAAATTTGAAAAATTATCTGTTTGAAAATAATTTGTTTACATTTAAGTACAATGTTGTTCCTATCAGTTTGTTTGTATCTTGTGACAAGTGTATACAGTTTTATTGTAAATGACAGAAAAATGAAGTGCTTTCTGAAATTTTGCAAGTCTACAAATAATAAAAATAGAAAAACATTTGAAAAAAAAAGTTTTTTCAAACCACGGTCTGTAAGTACATATTACAATTTGTTAATTGTTTAGATATTACTATTAGAAATCTCTTTTTTAATTATTTTAAAGATTAATATTAAAATAATATTATATATTTTCAATTACATAAAGCAACAATTGTAAATTGTTAATTATATAATATACAACGATTATTATTAATATAGATTATAATTATGCATACTACAAAGTATTATATTTTTACAAATTTTAAACGCAAAATAAACATCTTACGTTTTTAATTTTAAAATAATCATATGTATAATAAATATTATTTTCTTTAAATAAGTAACTTCTATATTCATTAAATAACATGTAAATTATAATATGTATTAAATTTATAATATTTGAAAACTTCATAAATTATTATACGAATTAATAAAATAAGAAATAATATATTAATTCTATCGAAATAAAATAATAAAATAATATTGTTTTTAATTTTAAGTTTCGAAAATAACCATTATAATGTCTTTAATATAAACGTCTGTCCTCAATTTGGCATTCTTATATTTACAGATTATTTATTAGAGATTTGTTTATTTATTTTTATCTCATGTTTTCTGTGAAACTTGTAATATGAAAAAATAGTTTAATCTTTTAAAGAAATTATTAATTTATTATAGGTACTTCCTCGAGCTTGCGAAAATTTTAATTGAATTTTCTGTTTTTCTTTTTAGTTGAAGTAAATTTACCGTTCTAAAAAGATAATTAAAAATTTGTTGTTTAAAATCAGTCTTCAAAAAATAATTAATATTTAGTGAAAAACATTATACATATATAGGGGAGAGTCTCCAGTTGTGAGACACCTCCAGTTGTGAGACAGTCAATTTTTTTTAACATGCAATATTAAAAAGCCGATTGGTTTATATAAAAACATTTCTTTTTATATGAGCCAACTATTTCGTGTACACCGAGGCGGATATATAAACTGTTTTTGTTAAATACCAACACTGTGTGATAATCGACTAAAAAGCGTTTTTTCAATAAATGCAAAGTACTTTTTTTGCAATTTAATTAATTGAAAAAGGTAAATGTAATGCATTTTCTTTTAGTGTTTTCCTTATATTTTGTGATGCAACATTGCATTGTTCCAATCTACGGTTGAAAATAATTTAATTTTCCTTTTTCAAAATAGCGCCAATTTATGGGTGTGAGACACAGCATATCACCAGTTGTGAGACGGTGTCAACACCCATCTGGGCAGCATAAAAAATACTACTTTGCAGGCATACTATTTAAATGTTGTTTTGATTCTTTTTTCTAGTATTTTTGGGCATGTCAAGTGGAAAAAAGTCAATTGATTCAGAAGAAATCAATTTTAATGCTCTTGTTGAAGCTATTAAATTGTGTTTATTTGATAGTCATATTTTGGCGAATAAATATTATTATTTAGTATATAATAATATATATTATTAATATATTTAATTACTTCTACTAAACATAACGTTTTATGTCAAACTTATTAAATTTTAGCAATTTTTAATGAGTGTCTCACAACTGGAGACATTTTTTTTTTTTGAAAAAATCGATGTGCTCGGAAAATGTATCGTAAAATTTTTTGAGTTCATCGAAACACTATACTTTCTTTTAATAAAAGTTGCGTATTTCTGTTACCTTTCGAACGGTGTATTTTATTTACAATTTCGTTTGCCCGTTTACAATTTACGGGTCAAAAATGAAACCCGTCCCACAACTGGAGACTCTCCCCTATACATAATAATATTATACAGTAACCATTTTAACTTTATCAAAATATCTGTTCATATTTCAGGAAAAAATTCTAAACGCTTGGAGAGCAGTTCTAAAGGGAGAAGGAAAAGAACTACAGCTTATTCACGCAGTTTGTGAATCTCACTTCAAGCCAGAAGACATTGAAAAAATTCGATTAATTCACAAAAAAGGTGGATTAGTAGAAAAGGTACCTCGCAAGAACCCGATTCTAAGTGAATCTGCTGTTCCCTGCATAAATTTAGAAAATTGTGTATACTATGTATCTAATCAATTTGTAGTTCGAAATTCAGCAGATTTTAGAACATGTTTAAAAAGAAATTTGGAAATGGTTCCAGAGGTAAGGGAAAAAAATTAAAAAATTGGAGCATTTTACATCAATTAACAATCCTGTTGACGTAAATAACAACTCATTTTTTGACGAATTGCGAATTTCCATCGCGAATCATGAAAAGCACAGTTCGGAAAATTCTGAAGTTTTTTTATGGTTTTCTCAAATCAGTAATGATTGTGCTGTATGGAGTTGGTGGAGTATAGACAACACTTACATTTTGAAAAGACTTTTAATTTTCAATAGTGGTAAAGTGCAGGTAATTTTTCTTCTTATATAATCATAAATGTATTTATTTATAAAATTAAAAATTACTTTTAATATTATTTTAGATTTTTCTGAAGGATTAAGAAGTTCATCTTCCTGAATTTGAAATAATTCAAACTGTTATAAAATGTTTTGAACTTGTAAATCTGGTTGCAAGAATGGAACCCTGCAAGAAGCTAGATACTATAAAACATTCTCCAAAATGTTTGGAATATGTTGTAGTAGATGTTTCAAAACCTGGTACCAAAGTAAGAAGATGCGACCCTTGCAAAAAATTTGTTGATTCTGAAAGAAAAAAGTTGGGAAAATCACACAAAGTAAAACTTTTACAACGAAAAAATAAGAAATTGAGAATGTTATATAAAAATGTTTATAGACAAAAATGTAGACTCTTGCAAGAGGTAATTTTTTAAAATTACCTAAATAAATTAATTTCATGTTGTACCAAATCTATAAAATTTATAAGGAATTAAAATTTTTATGACAATATAGTTATAAGATTGTATGGTTATATAATATTTAATAGTAATAGTAAATCCTTGCAAAAATTAAATTATTTTATAAAATTTTCATAAATTCCTCAAAAAAATTCAATTATTTAAAAAAAATCTACGAAAGAATTCAATTTTTTTATTAATTCGTTATAAAATTAAAAAAATTCAATTATTTTCTTAAAATTCAATAAATTCAATAATTAAATTTGAAATTGTTTATAAAATTCAAATATTTAAAAAAATGTAATTAAAATTGTTAATAAAACTACATTATTTTAAAAAAATTCAAAGAAATTCTTTAAAAGAATTTAATTAGAATTTTGAAAAATTTTAACAAATTTCTTCACAAAAATCCTATTATCAAATTTTTTGATAAAATTCTTTGCAACAATTCGATGATTTTCAATATATTTTAATTTTAAATTTGAAAATATTTAAAAAGAAAAATAATTTAAACAGTTACGAAACAAAAATTAGACAATAGTTCTAAGATTATATGGTTACATAATTTTTTTTAGAGAGAAAAATATCGAAAAAAATTAGTAGATCTGCAAAGCAAATGTGCAAAAAAACAGCAAGGAAAGCGTTGAGGAAGCTATAAAAGACTTACCACTACCTCAACAATTGAGTATAAAAGCATGTTTTAATGCTTCAAAAGTTAAAGACACCAGAGGTCTTCGATATACAAATCAGTGGATATACGAATGTTTATTGATAAAAATTAAAAGTCGAAAAACCTACATACACTTGCGTAAGCATAAAATATTAGTTTTACCTTCAATAACAATACTGAACAAATATATAAAATATATTGGAGGTACCTATGGATTTTTGGAAAGTACATTTAAGATATTGTCTGAGAAGACAGCAAAAATGAAAATAACTGATTTGCGTGGTAAGTAAAAAATATTTGGGTAAATGTTTAAATAAATGAAATTTTTTTTTTGCAAAAAGACAAATAGGTTATTAAAATTACATTTTATGATATATTTAACAGGTGTCTTACTACTGGATGAGATGAAATTAACATCAAATTTAACTTTTAATAGAAGTAAATTAAAAATTGATGGATTCACAGACTTAGGATCATTCACTCCAAAACATCAGACTAATAAAAAAGGGAATCATGCGTTAGTGTTTATGTTCCAACCTTTTCGAGGAAAATGGGTTCAAACTTTAGGATGTTTTCTCAGCAAAGGCAGTGCAACAGGCACAGTATTACATCAATTAATAATGGAGTGCATTATTTTATCCGAAAGAGCTGGATTAAAAATTGATGCTGTTGTCTGTGACGGAGCCACGTGGAATCGAAATATGTGGGAAAAGTTTGGAGTATCTGAAGAATGTGTAAGCGTAACACATATCGTCGATGAGAAACGGCGCCTTTGGTTCTTCTCAGATTTCCCTCATCTCATAAAAGCTTTTAGAAATTTTTTTATAAAATTTGCTAAGTATATAAAAATTTGGGTAAAAAATTAATATTTAATTTAAGTAAAGTTGATGATGTCTTTCAATCTAAAATATTCAATTTATTTTTAAATGATTTTCAGACTCCGGATGGTTTTGTTTCATTGAAACACTGGTTTGCAATACTGGCAGTTGAAAATCCTAAAGGATACAATATGAAAGTAAATTTCAAACTGCGAGAAGACCATATAAAACCAAAACATTTTCAAAAAATGAATGTGGCATTAGCATTTCAAGTAATCAATTTTAACTATTTGTTAGAACACTTTTAATTAAATGTTTTAAATTAGAATTTATTATTTTTTTTAGTTTTTTGGTGTAGCGGATTCAATGGAAATGTTTAAACATCTTCATCATGATCTATCAAATTGTGAACCTTCAATTAAATTTTGCCAAAGAATTAAAAATTTAATAACTGCTATGAACAGCAGAACGCCATTCAACAGCTTAAAACCTGGAAATGAGCAGTGGAAGGTTTTATGAATTATTTGAATTTAGGGTCAGAAACTAAATGTTTAATTTAGAAATCGCTTTTTATTCATAAAAAAGTTGAGGAATAATATTAAAAAACTTGATAAATCTATTCATTCTTTTATTTCGAGAAATTTAAAGAAAATATTTTTGTTACTTAAGCCGTACAGTTAATTTTTATTTATTTAACAAGTATACGGGACAATAAAAATATTTTATTGCAAATAAAATATTTGTAATAATTTATTTCTATAATAATTTTTTTATATTTTTCAATTGTTGAAAAATGAATTTCTCACCTTTAGAGAACTTATTCCTCTATTAGGTTAATTCTAAAAACTAATTTATGATTTTTAAATATTTGAAAATTTAAATTATTGTTTTTGAAAACAATTGATTAATGTTGATTCATATACTAACTAAAATTAGTAAAAGTCATATCTATTCGACAGAACATAAAGTTTCTGCCTTTTTAAAGTATTATTTATAATATTATTAATTTAATGTTTTCACATGTTTTATAAATGTAATTTATTATATAGTCTATAGAAACTTTCATTTATTACATTTTGGAATGGGAAAATGTTGCAAAGGAAAAAATTATGAATTTTTGAGTAATTCCACTTCATACGGGTTAAAAATTTCACTACGAGCAGCACTTGAATTGTGCGAATTCTTAAAGGAGAAATGCGGTTTTGACTTCCTAATGACTTCACGTTTAAACCAGGACAATTTGGAGGTACATTCATATTTAAAAATATTACCTAGACAATACAGGGTGGCCACTAGACCGGGAAACCGGGAATTTTTTTTTTGGACCGGGAAAAGACAGTAAATTTTTATCTTGACCGAGATTTTGGAATTTTTTTTTAAACCCTCATTATTTTGTGAGATAAAATAGAAATGTTAAATTAATATTACTAATATTAATATAAATTGAATTTTAAAAAGTTTTAAATTAAAGTTTTAGAAAAGTCGAATTGTAAAAGATTTTAATTAGAAATTCTGAATAAGTTAGTTTTTTAAAATATTTCTATTCACATTTTCTAAAATTAATTATATTTTTAAATATATAATATTTAATTGAAAAACTTTTAAATTATTCAAAATTTTATGAAATTGTCTTGTTAACAAGTGGATTTTAGAAATATTTTAGTTAAAATTTCTAGAAAATAATTGAATTGAAATTTTAAAAATAATTTTTAATAAGTTTCAGCAGCAATTCTTAAAAATTATTCTATTTTAAAGGATTTAAAATTTGAATTATTTTTAAAATCTTAATATCTATGGAATAATTTATTTTCAAAGTTGTTTTTTATGACCAGGAAATGACCGTGAATTTTTTTTATGAAAAAAGTGTCCACCCTGCAATATATTTTGAATGATAATTCTATTAATTATTTTAATCCTATAATACTAATTAGTATTCTAATCTATATTTAGAGATTTTTTGGATTGATGAGAGAGGTATGTGGTTCAAACGACCACCCTGATTCTACTCTTTTTTTCAAATGTTTCGTTTGGTTTCGACTTATTCATTGGTTAAACCACCTCCAGAATGTAACATTTCAAGTGGTGAAATTATGAATGCTGTTTTACAGTTAAAGGATATCACAAATAAAAACGATAAGGAAGAGAAATGGTTATGTATAATAAATAAAATTATCCAAAAAGGGCAAAACTGCAATGAAATTGCAGACGTTGCAGAGCTATTGGATGATCATGATCACTTTCGCTTTACAACATCCGATTATGTTTTGGCGTATGTTGCCGGATTTGTAGCGAATAAAGCTAGAAGATTTTCAAATTACATATATAAAAAAAAATCTACTTCTTGTGATGACTGCTATAAGAGTTTCATTCTCGATATCAACACAGATGTACCTGAAACTCATAAATTAATAACTTTAAGGTCTAGAGGTTTATTAACACATTCGTCAGTTTCCTTATTAAACTTAATATCACGCTTAGAAGAAGGTCTTATGAAAACGGTTAAATTTGACAATATTAATGCAGAAACACTTTTTCATGCAACTGCGGCTATTGAACAATTACCTGCAATTACTCTTGTTGGTTGCAACAAGCACAATGTTGAAGTAACTAGAAAAGTAATTTCATTCTTTCTAACAACGAGAATGCATTTTATTTGTAAACAAAGCAATATTAATGACAATATAGAAAAATTAAAGACTCAAGAGAGTAGAAAATTAACGAAACTGACAAGCATGCGAGTAGGTGGCGCTAGTTAAATTGTCCAAAAAATCGCGAATGGACTACCTTGACAGTGGTATATGTACACTACCGTCGGGAATTATCGGTACGGCTGCACGCGCAGGGCCCAAAAACATACCAATCTTCAAATTACGATTTCTTTGTAAATACAAATGTCAGAAAATTAACAAATATACCATTCGAAAGATTATTAAATTCTACGATTAATGATATGTAACTGAAAATTTTAATAATTTATACAAAGCTTGCAGCAATCTACAAATTTGACAAAACAAATTTTAAAATAAAATTTTTTTGGAAATTATTTCAACCCCTGCACATTTTTTAAAAATTGTAGGACAAATTTGAAACTTATATAGGTGTAATCATTGAAATCTCGTCTTTAATTTAAGACCAAAAGAGTTAAAAAATCTTATTCGGTTCGAAAGATATCATTATAAACGGCCGAGCATTTTTAGCCAAAAACCGTTCAAAATCGACTAATTCAATGCATTTGTCAAAAAACATGCTTGGACGTATATAAGGATATCTCACGAACCGAATAAGATTTTTTAACTCTTTTAGTCTGAAATTAAAGATGAGACTTAAATGTTTACACCTATATAAGTTTCAAAATTTTCCTACAATTTTTAAAAAATGTGCAGGGGTTGAAATAATTTCTAAAAAATTTTATTTTAAAATTTTTTTTGTCAAATTTGTAGATTGCTGCAATCTTTGTATAAATTATTAAAATTTTCAGTTGCATATCATTAATCGTAGAATTTAATAATCTTTCGAATGATATATTTGTTAATTTTCTGACATTTGTATTTACAAAAAAATCGTGATTTAAAGATTGGTATGTTTTTGGGCCATGTGTGTGCAGCCGTACCGATAATTCCTGACGGTAGTGTATATGTATAAAAAATTATTTGACTCAAATAACTATTTATCGACTATTAAATAAATGGTTACTTGAATGAAATAATTTTAATTTAAGTCATTTAAGTTGTATTTTAATCATTAATTTCAGTAATTGGAGCAAATACCACCTAATTAAATTAATTTAAAATAATTTGACTCAAGTAAATATTTTTTTGATAATAGATAAGTAATCGATTATTTGAACGATTTATTTTATTTTTAGTTTAATATAGGGGAGACTGGGGTAAACCCGCTCACTTTTTTCAGATCGGTTAAAATCTAGGAAATTATTCTCTAAATCCAAGTTAATTTATATCATTTAAAAGCTTATGGTTTCTACTAAAAAAATTAAAAAAAATTTTTTATTTATCTTTTTTAATTTTATTAAGAAGAAAGAAGCTATTAATTATCCGAATCAAATTTTTACTAAATAAACTAAATATCTTAAATAAATCTCTATAAGCTCTTCGATTTCATATGTATTGACAGCACAGCTGCCTGAATACAGAAACCTGCTTAATCTGAAAAATATTTTCGAAATTAATTAATAATTGCAAAATTATCAAAGAATCCAGAAAAAAACGGTAGCATGGTGGGATACGAGCCCACGACCTTTCTATTGCCGGTAGACTGCTCTGACCACTGAGCTACATGCACCCCGAGACTCTCCGAATTCTTTGACATATACTATCCCTTCCTATGTTATTTTAATGATAACGTAGGAAGTTTCTTAAAGATGGTAAGCCTAGTATTTCAATTCATAGGCAATTATAATTATAGAAAGTGAGTAAATTCGCTCACTTTATCTTTTCAAGACGAAACAGTTTTATTTTTTATATATTAAAATTCGTCTTATTCCCGTCTTAAGTATGATTATTATTATTAATAAACTATGAGTTCTACCCTACTAAAAATCCCTGTATAAGATCTTGTACAAGAAAATGCACACGTTCAGCAGCTGAACTTGTACAAGTTCTGGTAAGAACATGTACAATTTCTTGTACCAGGATTTGGAACAAGTTCTTGTATTAGAACTTGTACAAGAAAATGTACGAGTACTTGTACAAGAAAATAAACTTGTACAAGAAAATGTACAAGATCTTGTACAAGTTTAAGTACAAGTATTTGTACATGAACACGTTCATGTTCTTGCACAAGTATATTTATAAATAATTTTTTTTTTAGAAAATTGGATTAAGTAAATTAATAAATAATTTTTTTTTTTAAATTGACATTTTAATAACTTATAAGCCTTAAGACTCTCCACTTTAGGCAAGCCAAAAACTATTGCGCAGCTCTAAAAGTTTATAAAAACTACTGCGCAGCCTTTAATGTTTTTAATTTTTACAACTTAAAAATAATGTTTAAAGAAAATATACAAGTACTTGCACATGAACCCGTACAAGATCTTGTACAAAATCTTGTACGGGTTCATGTGCAAGTTTATTTTCTTGTACAAGTACTCGTACATTTTCTTGTACAAGTTCTAATACAAGAACTTGTTCCAAATCCTGGTACAAGAAATTGTACATGTTCTTACCAGAACTTGTACAAGTTCAGCTGCTGAACGTGTGCATTTTCTTGTACAAGATCTTATACAGGGATTTTTAGTAGGGTATAAACAATTCTATAAATAACAAATTGGTTTAATAAATAATAAACATAGATTTCATGAATTACAACTATGGATTTAAATAGTGTTATATTTTATTAAGAGAAAGTGAAATGTAGTTACAATTTTGGTTTTAATAAGTCATAAATTTTTTTATTGTTAAAATATAATACGCGAAATTATTTTATTCTAAATTTTAAATTTAAAACTAAGTGAGAGACTTTACCCCGAGTGTATTTCTCACATTTCAGAATAAATTTAATTACATCTTTTTTAACCCTTTGCCGTTGATATGTTACGAAATGTCGTCAAGAGTCCTTTTTGGGGGAACAGCCAATGAGAAGAGGCGTTTATGCTTGTGTTGATAAGTTAGTTATGTGTGAGTATGTAGGTGTCTAAACTTGCAGGATCGTACCTTCTTAAAATTGGAACCCATTTATATTTTACAATAAACTATATTTAATTATACCAATTGATCACTAAAAATACGATTTTTTGTGTAAAGTGCAAATGTATATTTGCAATTTATTACAATTTAAAAATGGTAAATTTGATTGTTAAAGAATTTTATCAAACATAAATATCCTATGTAAACATAACCTCAAAATCAAACTAACATCCGGCCCTGATATTGTTCACGTGATTCAACTGTCAAACTGCTTGTTTCTGAGGTGGGGAAAACTTATGTACGGCAAAGAGTTAAATAAGATAAAACTATATATATACTTCGAAGAAGGATATGCAATAGCAACAAAAACAATTTGCTAGATAAATTAAAACTCAAAATTAATTATCAAAAAACTTAAAAATCCAAAAAACGTTTTTTTTCTGACACCTCTAAAAATATTTGATCGCCTCTGGTTCTATGTTGAATTAATGAAATTAAACGAAAGTTCATTAATATAAGTTAAATGTTATGTACTATTCACAGTATTAATATCTCCATCTTAAGTTGAGTTCATAGCGTCAAATCGCTTGTGAGCGGATTTACCATGTGGGCGGGTTTACCCCAGTCTCCCCTACTTATTATATTTCTAAAATTTTTAACACACAGATGAAGAACGATATATTTTGATTAACTTTATTAACTTTAATTTGATTCACAAAATGTTTTTTCTAATTAGAAACATTATTTTTAACTATAAATTATATATGTTCGAAATTACAATATTTTTATTTCATTCCAGTAATTTAAAAACATTGTCGAAAAGAAAGTACTTCTATCGTTTTGAACGTTCAAAACTTTAAGGAAAATATTTATTATTATTTTTTTTATGTGACTATTCTAATTAATTACATTACAAGCTAAATTGTGCGCTACAGCGCGCCTAAATTTTCTAATTTTTTTGTGTTGCATAAATTATTTGTCATCACGTTAAAAAATAATGACGATTCAAATGTTATTGAATATACTCCACAATCCGCACTGCCATTTGGCTGTTGATCAACAGCTACAAAGACTACTGAAGTTTTAATGAGATATAGTCTATTTAAATATGTTTTTTGATCAGCATTTAAACGACCTTTTCAACCCACATGCACAGAAATAGCGCATTTAGATAGCTGACGACAGGACATTCCCATCCCGGTAAGAAGACTTTGATTAGAATAGATTAAAATGTTTACACGAAATTTCAAAAATGACATTGGTTTGGAATTAAAAGCATTGTGAATTTTGACTATTTACATAAGCAGTCATTTTAATGCATTTTATTACCTTTTTCATTAAAATGAATTAAAGTGTCAGCAATATTTAAGTCATAAATGGAATTCCAATGATTACAAATTTTATGGTATTGAACAGAATTAATTGTTTTCAATTCTAATTACCCAATAAAAAGTAAAATGCTTACCAAATTAAACAGAATATAAATGTGTGCAGATGAATTATTTTTAAAGGAATTAAAACATGGAACTTCAAAAATGACATAAGTTTGGCATTGAAATGATTAAGAATTTAGCGATATTTGTATACATTTTAATCTATTTTAATAAAAAAATCGCCACTTTTATGCATTTGGAATAAAAACATTTTTATAAATATCTTAAGATCATAAAGATCTTTAGGAATAAATTTTTTTTTAAATTGTAGGTCTCACGTGCGGACATAAAATGAGAATACTTTGGGATAGATTAGTAAAGTTTAACTATATTTTTATGGATTTTTAATTTAAAAAAAAAAGTTTATTGACAATAACTTTAAAAAAATGTTAGAACACCTATAAATGTTTTTCCATAATTTTGTAGAGTTTTTTTAGACGCATTGTTTGAAAATTTTTCTTTAAGAGTGTTCCAGGATTGAGATTTAAATTTGAAAGTCCTACGCCATTGCATTTATATGCAATAGAGAAATAGAGAAATGACAGTATTTTGGTAGTATTGTATAAGAACTTACCAATTTTTTTTGAAAAACTTTAAATCCATAAATTTAAAAATGTTGTTATTATTGCTATTTTGTTTTTGGTAATTATTTAGCAATAAAAAAGTAATATTTTTTCAAAAGCTGTCAACGAGAGTGACAGACGACATTTGATATATCATCTTTGCAGATTTTTAAATCGTATAAAAAGTAATTAATAAAAAATTGAAACATCAACGCAAATTTTAGCATATTTCTAGTTTCTAAAACTGTAAGTAAATTGATGAATCATTAAAAAACAAGATGACAATTTGGTGCGGAAAATTGATATGTCACAGTAGATACAACTAAAAAATAGAGATAGCTGATATGAGAGTGGAAGCAAATTGTTCTGGTAGCAATAATAAAAGTTTGCGCCATCTGGAGGCAAGAAGTGGAAATACGTTCAAAATATAAAATGTGAAACGTCTATTATGAAGACGCATGCATATTATCAAAAAATAAATTTGATCAGATAGGCAATTGAGGCTCCTGATCTTAAAAGGGCACACGCGCGAACACACGGCAAATAAGTTGGCCCCTGGAGATAAAATTTTGAAGTTGTTCAAAATGAATTTTAAATTATTGTTTCTTGTACAGAATTTCAAGGCGAAACTTTTTTTCTAATAAAAATTTTTTATATAATTTCTCGTTTTCACGTAAATTGAAAAAAAACGTGATTTTTTAAGTTAAGAAATTTTAATGAATTTTTGACTTCAACTCGTGACTACTTCGTTAAATATTAATATTTTTCCACGAAATTTACACACAATATTCTTCAAACTATTCCAAGAGTGAAACAATATTTGGAAATTTAAAAAAAAATTGTATGTCAAAGTAAATAATTATTTAAATAATTTTGTCGGAAAAATGATTCTCCTATTTTCAATTGAAAAAGTTGAGTGACGAATTTTCGTTTTCGGAAAACTTTCAGCGACAAAAATGTTCATTAATATGTTAGGAAGTTTTTTGGAAAATATCTCGCCATTTGATAATAAATTAAAGTTAATAGAGCAATTTTAACATTGTCGCGCTCTGCTGTAAACGTAAACAATGTCTAACTATATGCATTGGTCTTGTAATGGCGGCCATGCTACACGTGCGCCGCCACGCTGCAATTTTACAGCAGAGCGCGACGATGTTAAAATTGTTCTATTGTCTTTAATTTATTATCAAATGGCGAGATATTTTCCAAAAAACTTCCTAACATATTAATGAACATTTTTGTCGCTGAAAGTTTTCCGAAAACGAAAATTTGTCACTCAACTTTTTCAATTGAAAATAGGAGAATCATTTTTCCGACAAAATTATTTAAATAATTATTTACCTTGACATACAATTTTTTTTAAAATTTCCAAATATTGTTTCACTCTTGGAATAGTTTGAAGAATATTCTGTGTAAATTTCGTAGAAAAATATTAATATTTAACGAAGTAGTCACGAGATGAAGTCAAAAATTCATTAAAATTTCTTAACTCAAAAAATCACGTTTTTTTCAATTTACGTGAAAACGAGAAATTATATAAAAAATTGTTATTAGAAAAAAAGTTTCGCCTTAAAATTCTGTACAAGAAACAATAATTTAAAATTCATTTTGAACAACTTCAAAATTTTATCTCCAGGGGCCAACTTATTTGCCGTGTGTTCGCGCGTGTGCCCTTTTAAGATCCGGAGCCTCAATTAGTCAATAAAGATTTTACTGAAAAATTCATTATATTGAATGTCTAGAAGTGAAATTCCATGAAGGCTTTGTGTTTTGCATTTTATAAATATATATCATAAGTGTGAAAATAGTAAAGGTGTAATAAGTTGGTCTTCTTCTCAATTGCAATCTAGTTATAAAATGCAACTCAAAAAGGACAAATAACAATAAAATATAGCATAAAATAGAAAATGACTGATAAATATTTTGTTTTTTATCTTCTGCTTCACTTTCTCAAACGAGTTTCCCCAGTCTATTTATGTTGTCCCAAACGATGCAATGGGACTTTTTCTAAAGGTAGGTTCACAACAAACTGTCCTGACGCAGTGCCGTCTAATTAAATGACTGTAAAGGGCCAGTCCTATGTCAGTGTAAAAACGGGAAACGGAAAACGTTTAGCCAGTAACAACTTCCGATTCATTGTAAATCATTTTAAAAGAAAATTCTTATAGGTCGAACGTTTACTGTTTCACGTTGACATGGGGCTGTACCTTATGTCATCATACATTCAAATCAAAAAACGTAAATTGTAAATAATTTCTTCCATTGCAATTAATCACGTGTAATTACACTTGTACATACAAGAGTAAAAATTATTAAACGTGTAATAATTTTTCCTTGTGTTTTCACACGTGCTTTAAAAATGTATTTGCATTTCCAAATAGACACGTGATTATTTTTAATAAAGTCATGAGATATTAAAAGATGGATGACATGTAAATCGTAAGCAGAAAATCATAACTGCAAGAGAGACAGGCTGCTATTGCAGAATACGTCGAACGAAAGCAGAAAATAATGAGTGCAAAATAGATAGGTAGATATTGTTATTCTTTTCACTCTCATGTTTTTCTGTTTTTTGTCGACGTATTCTTCTCATGTGGAAACGCAGCCTTATCCTTGGCCCTAACCTAACTCGGTTTATAATTCTTATTATAAATAATAATAAAGCTGCGGTTACACCTCTGCAGGCAGGAACAACAGGAGTAAGAGAGAAATTTCAATTTACTAACTCCTTTACTCTTGTATAATACATACCATGACATCTAGTAGCAGGCAGGCTGGCTGTCTGAAGAGGTGTAACCGCAGCTTTACAAAATATAAATATATTAGTATTATTAATATATTATATAGTACACTGTAAAAAAAAAATTCTGTAGATTTACAGTTTTTTACAGGAATTTGTAAAATAACATCTTTAAAAGTAGCGAATTTACAATCCCTTTAGTAAAATTACTACTTTCAGCGTGTCAATTTTACAATTTTCTGTAAATTTACTACTATGAAAGTAGGTAATAAAAGGACAAAATTATTACTGATTATTACCTACTTTCATAGTAGTAAATTTACAGAAAATTGTAAAATTGACACGCTGAGAGTAGTAATTTTACTAAAGGGATTGTGAATTTGCTACTTTTAAAGATGTTATTTTAAGAATTCATGTAAAAAACTGTAAATCTACAGAAAATTTTTTTTACAGTGTATTTAAAATATATATTTCATTAGGCTGTGTTTACATGCTTGCGTTTTAACGCAGGTTTTTGCGTTTTCATATACTTTTATCCTTGTTTCACTCATTGATTGACGCAAAACGCAATGTTGGAGCGCAAGCATGTAGACACAGCCTTATATATATATTATGTTACACACTGTAAAAAAAGTTGGTGTAAAATAACACGAAACTTGTAATTTCACACATCAAAATTATAGATTCTACATAGTAAATTTATTTCGTTCCAAAAGTAGTTTTACTATTCACAGTATTTTTACATAATATGACAATGTAATTTAACAAGTTTGTGTAAATTTACGTTGTACAACATTGGGAACTTTAGTCACTATGTCCCACATATATTTTTACATTGCGTGTATTTTTACATTTTTACGTAATATTACGTCGCACGAACTGTACAATTACATAGCGAATGTAATTTTCTTAGGGTCTGGTCAGACGTCTGCATGCAAAACTTATGCATGCAGGTTGCCATGGTAGTGTTCAAGAGTAAGAGAGATAGGAAATTATTCTATCTCTCTCACTCTTGAACGCTACTATGGCAACTTGCATGCATAAAAAAGTGTATATAATGTACATTTATAGAAAGTATATGCTAATTTATAAGTAAATAATAATATTACAAAAAGTTTTGGGCTATATTTCATAAATACAAAAAGTTACGATTGAAAATATTATTTCAAAAAGTATTTGCAGGTTATGTAGATTACAGTTGAGTGTAAAATCACACGTCGGACATAGTGACTAAACTTTCCAACGTCGAACATAGTAAATTTACACCAGATTTTTTTACAGTGTACTTTCTTTTAAGGTGAGATCCCATGTGAGCAGAATACGTGTGAAAAGAACAACAATATCTACCTATCTCCTTTGCACTCATGATTTTCTGCTTTCAGTCGGCGCATTCTGCTCAAATGGGATCGCACCCTTATTATATGTCTGTTTACAAAAGTCAGATTTTATATGCATGTGAAACAAGCTTTATGAAGGAATGTGTAGTAACTTACTTTGTATACTTTCAGTTATATTAACATACAACCCATCCCTGTTTGCATGACAGAATATAAATATAACAAAAAAAAACACTTTATCAAAACATTAGATCTTGAGAGTTATGCGCTAAATCCAAACAAGTTTTAAAAGATGTTAAAAATAAAAAAAAACGTGCATTTGGGCAAATATGAGGAATTAAAATCATTTTTGAAGAAACAGACCCCAAAAAATCAAAAACACTTACTTAGAAAAATATTTAAATAAAGCCCCTGTCGACAAATGTTTATCAACATAAATAAAATTTGTTTTCTTATTTATAAAAATTAATTAAAAGTTATTACATTCTTTTTTATACCATACTTTAATTTTTTTGTTGATAATAAAGGTTAGAATTATTTTCCAAATTTTCGGAGCGTGTCGAAAAGACAAATTAATGAAAGTAGGAATGTCACATCTAAGTACCTTTGATGATAGTACAGATAATGAGTTGGAACATCCTATATTACTTGTCAAAAATTTCAGACACAAAACTCACCAAGAAAGTGAGTTTACAATAAAAGGGAAATTCTACAAAATTTATAAACAATATTTCGATTCCAGACCCAAAAAGACACCTCACAATCGCTTCTTTTTAAACTATCTAAGAGGAGAATGCATTGTGCAACCTATTGGAGTGAAGAAATTTGCTGCAATGCACAATGACGTTGCTGATTTTCTGAAATTAACAAATTCAGAATCTTATTCGGGACACTCGTTCAGGAGGACTTCTGGAATGTTGTCGAGGGATATATAGATAACTCCTAGCTTAGTAAAAATAAAATTTGTGAGCAAATCGGTGTAGATATAAATCTGGATTCAGTTGTTTCGTGTCCATCAAAACCAAAAAATATCTGAAAGCGTCGTGTTAAAAGGACAATGTACTTTTAGTTTTATTATTTGTACTAATATTATATTTAATATATCGTCGGTTGGGTGCAGAAAAGTGCTAATTCATACTAGTCGTGAAAAACGTGCCGTTTCAAAAAACATTTGAGCTAAGATTTGGAAAACAAGCCAACTCCGAATTGACGTTCATTTTTTTTTATTTGAAGTACAAGAAAGAAGTTGTCCATCAAATAATAAATAATCAACGAATTAATTCAATAAATTAGTTAAAAATATTCATTTTTCAGAAAAATAACAATTATGCAAAACGCAACTAAAAAAATCATTTTTGTATAACTTTATAATCTTTTTTTTGAATTTTTTCTGTACTGCCAAGTGTCAACCTAAAATAAAAAAAAGAAACGTCAATTCTGAGTTAACATGTTTCTCAAATCTCAGGTTTCTCACGATATGTGAAAAAAATAATTAGTATGAAGACATTTTCAAATTTAATTATTTTAATGTTATTCAATTTTTGACAAAAACTTAATTTTAAATTATTTCTTTTATCTAAAATTAATTATTATTAAATAATGTTCTTCTGTTAAATTTATTTATTCTGAAATTGAATTTCAAATAAATTATTTTAAAAAATACATTTGTTATAAATGTTTCATTTTTTATATCAATGTCGAAAAAAAAATTGTATGCGGTTAACACGTAAAATTTTTTATGTTTGGATGTTTGTAATACTCGCTGTCTTTACGACTTCGGCTTTCCTGTTATTGTTATTAATTTCAGTTTACAAGGCTATCAAGGAAACAGTGAAGTTGATTTTATGAGAGGAAAAGGTAGAGGATGCCTCAGTAGGAGAGGTAGTGGCCAGGAGTATCAGAGAAGTAGCTTAGGTAAAAATTGAAAACCTCGAGAAAAATACAGAGGGAAACTAGGCGATTATAAGGAAATGCCACGTGGAAATTGACGGAAAATACCTCGAGACATTTGGAGTAGAGAAATCCACGAAAATTTAAGAAAAAATTCTAATAAAAATTTAGGGAATGTGATTATTACCTGCACCATAAGTAGTGCATTATCATAATGAAATTGATTATAATAAGAATATAAAAATAAAGCAAATTTTTTCAAAAATGTATATATTCAGTTAAAAGACTATTCTATTTTACATACACTTCAGATTCTATCGAGGCTTGGGCTTAAAAATAAGGTTAAAAAAAACCCTTTTAAAAATAAGGTTATGCAGAGGATTTTCTTGCGGAATATTTAAATACAAGATAGATCTGTAATATTGTCTAACTTAATACAATGTTTAAAAAGTAATTGTTTTTTCTCAATAAATTTATACTGTTTTCACAATTTCGTTGTACCTATACATTTGAATTCAAACTTGATATTTTGTTTATGTTCACAAAGGGTTCATTTTATGTCCCTATGTTGAAAATAATAGAAGGCTACAAAAGAATTTATAATATTTTTATTTTGTGTTCAAGATACTGACATATAAAAAGAGCTCATTACTCTCTAAAACTGAATCAGTGAAATTTGACTTACAATCAGTGACTCTATTCTCGCGATTTGAATCAGTGAAATTTAACTGAAGATCAGTTAAAAATGATTGAAATTTCAGTCATTTTTCACTGATTGGCCAATTAAAAAAATAACTGAAATTTTCAATATGTGTGACAGAAATTTCCAGTAGTTTTTTAATTGTCGAATCAGTAGAAAATGACTGAAATTTTAGTTATTTTTTACTAATTTTCAATGAAATTCCACTGATTCAAATTGCGAGAATAGAGTTACTGATTTTCAGTCAAATTCACTGATTTTCAGTGGAATTTCACTGAATCAGATTTAGAGAGTACAAACATAGCCTTATATAATAAAAGTATAAACCAATATATTTTTATTTATGAAGCGATGTATAAAATGTATCTATCTTTTTGTGTTGAAGATACTGACATAAAAAGAGCTCATTGTAAACATTGCCTTATATAATAAAAGTATAAACAAAAGGTATTTTTATTTATAAAGCGATGTATAAAATGTATCAATCTTTCCAAGTCGTGTCATTGTTAATAAAAAACAAAAATAAGAACGTCACAAAGTCATCAATTAATAGTTCTGGTCAAACATTAATTAAAAAACTATTGTTTGACTATGTGTTATGTGTTTTCTCTTGAGTTAAAACTACTACTACTACTATTACAACATTACCTTATTTTTCATATATGGTTTTTGCAAAATATCTTTTCAGAATATTTAAAAGCTTAAATAAATGCGATTTTCAATAATGAGGAATATTTTTATTATTACCTTGTAAAGTCTTTCATCCATAATGGCATTTTTCTTTCGCGAACAGGTCTCTTTTCTTTCTCAACATTTTTATCAATGTTTGAAATATTTGTATGTGCTTCTTTAAAAGTAGCATCATACATTATTTTCAATTTTTCAGATTCGTGATAATTTTCAACATTATTAAGTTTTATTTTTTTATCTTTTTGATGCTATACTTGCTCTCATGGTCTAGTTACAAAACTTGACGCAAAACGATACCATGGGACTGCATCTCTCTCGCACACATAGTCTAGTTACAAACAGTTGCAAAACACAACTCGAAACGGTGCCATGCGACTGCACCCTGCGACGGCACTATTAGCCATCTTTGTAGGCACGTAAACAAATATGTATGTCAAAGTATAGTTAAGCAAATTATTGAAACTTTATTATACCATACGAATTGATACGAATATTATAAAATTACCCGAACAATGGTGAGGTATGATGCCTCTAAACGTTTGGTGCCTTCTGCCAGACGCTTATCCAAAAGGAAAAGAGGTAGACAAATGTACGTAAAAGTATATTCATAATAACATTTTTTATACAGTAGGTATAATCAAATTGTGAATTTCTTTGATGAAAATCAATGTTCAAATGATTTTTCTATAAAACTTGCAATTATAGAAGCTCAACAGAAAATCAGTTAAATTATAAATAAGCTAGTAGTGAATGTTTATAAGCAATTTACCGTTTTAATAGTTTAATGAAATACATAAAGAATACAACTATGACTTTATAATTGTAGTATGAAAATAATTGCAAGTTTCTTAAAAAAAAATTCTTATTTTAAAAATTTTTATCAATATATTAATTTTACAATTCTTCCTTCTAAGAATAATTGATAGAATTTTAATAAATAACATTGAGTTGGTTTGAATAAGTCTGACAAAAAACGAAATAAATTGCAACTGTTATCTGTTCTTCTAGTTCTATTTATAAATTATCCATCCACTGCAGAATTAATTTTTTGTGTTACATTTTAAGAAAGGTTATGATGGTTTTCATTTAAAGAATATTTAAAATATTATTTTTCATTTTGATTATAATATAATTATTTTTATGTAGACAATTATCGTTGAGAGAAGATAAGCAAAAGTCATTAATAAGTGGAGAGTCAACGCCAGAGAAAAACAAATTGATTGGTAATTTCAAAATTTTTGAGGAAACTAAAATGAATTCTATAGATCTGACATCGATTCTCAATCAAAATATTAAAAGATCAAGAGGAGAGAAAGAAAATCATCAAATTGAAGACAGCGACGAAATCAAAGCAATTAATGAGAGAAATATGAAAGATAAAAGTGAAATATATAAAGATAAAAGATTCGATATCATCAGAGGGACTTTTCACCAAGGCGACACAAGTGTATTCAAGGACAGTAGTGCTGGACGTCAATGTACTGCGAATGCTGCAGTAGCTTTAGTCATGTGCAGTATCAAAAATATAAAAGCTTGGACTGCAGAAGACATTAATACCATTTTATTAACGGGAGATCAGCTCTATAGAATATGTTTGCAAACTCCAAACAGAGTCAACGTAGGTGAGCAAAACGCAATGTATTTGGCACCAAGAGAAGTAAATAAAAGGATCGTTACAATTGGTAACAGAAGTAGAACAATCAATTTAAAAATTGCTGATTTAGGACATTTATTTGTAGAAAAGTATGACTGTCTAAAGTTGGAAGACAGACTAAAAGTGTTTTTTAGAAAATGAAGGAGGCGCAATTCTTACCGCAAATAATATTTCCGTTGCAATGGGAAAAAATGATAATCAAATTTGGATGTTTGACTCGCATGCAAGGAATGCTATTAAGGAAAGAATTATGGAAAGTGTAGAAAGCACTAATGCAGCAGCTTGTCTAACAATGTATTCAAATGTTGATTCTTTATTTAAAAAGATCATTAAAAACATTCCACGTTTAGAAGAAGATGGTAATACTAATAACTTATTTGAGTTGCATCCATTTGAAGCAGCGTTTTCATTAAATAATTCTGTTGGACTTACAGAACATAAAGTATCAGCTAGCATGATTTTGTCTATGAAGGAAAAGTTGAAAACTATCAAGATAAAAAGAATGGAAGATATTGAAAATAAACAAGAAAATGATCAGCAGATGATTACAAGCCACTGCAATATTGGAGCACAATTGAATGAAGTAGAAATTAAAGGAAAAAATGAAGATTTTTCAAATGCATCGAAAGGAACAAAACCACATAAAAGAACTAAAAGAATGAAAAAACGAAGGAAAAGTAGCTATTTGAATCAATCAAGTTCCAGCGAAAGTGCAGAACGCATTTTACAAAAATATAATCCACATAACGATAATAATATACAAGAATTTAAATTTGAAAATATTGTTAATTCTGAATGTGATATTTTGTCAAATGAAGGAAGCGAAGAAAATTCTTGTAATTCACAAAATACTTCAATTTCGTATGAAACCTCAAAATCTAGAAAATATTTTCATGAAGAAAACGAAAATAACTGTAATATAAATTATCAGGATTTAAGAAGCTCTTCAGAAGATGAAATTAGAATAAGGAGGGACAAAAAAACGAAAGTAATGAATATTGAGCATTTTCAAAAAAACAAATTTATAGACGAAAGTAGCGAAAAAAGTTCTAGTAATTTAGAAGATCTTCAAGATTTGTATCAAACTTCAGAATATTATGAAGATGGAAATAGTAGTAGTAGTAGTACAGAAAAAGAAAATGATATGAGAAACTCATCAGAACGAGGAAATAAAGAAACCAACAAAAGTGACAAAAACGACATTGATGATACAGAAGTTATTTTAACAAATTGGAGTACAGTTTGGGATCAATTAAGTAAGAATTTAGAAAAGCACTCAAGCCCAAAATGTTCTGTAACGAATGTGAAATTAGCGACCAGGAAAAGAGAAGGCAATAGAGTGTGCCACATATTCAAATGCGAAAAATGTCTGTGGACTACAAATATCTGGGCAACACCGAAAGATGAAAGCTACTTAGACATTAATGAAGCCCTAGTAGTAGGTGCAATAAATAGTGGTATTGAGTATACTCAAACGAAAAAATTATTATCTGCAAGTGGAGTGCAATTTATGAGCAATGACAGGTATCAAGCTTGTCGAGATAATGCTCACAAAATATTATGGGACCTTGTGAAGGACAGTATGAAAGAAGCTGGAAAGGAAGAGTTTGAGATAGCTGAAAAAAGGGGACATATGAAGGATGGAAAAGGTTTAATTACTGTTATAACCGACGGTAGTTGGATGAAAAGATCCTATAAATCAGGAAACTATAATTCCCCAGCCGGTCTTGTTTACATTATTGGACAAAAGACGCAAAAAATAATATGGTTAGAAGTGAAAAATATGTATTGCTCTATTTGCGACAGAGCAAGAAGAAGCGGTAAAAAACCAAAGAAACACCAATGTTATAAGAACTGGAGTCGCAATGACAGCTCAACAAGTATGGAAGCAGTTGCAATTTGCGAAGGTTTCCAAAAAAGTATTGATGAGCACAATCTAATTTACAAAACAATTGTTGCAGATGGTGATAGCAGCGTGTTTAATAAAATATGTGAAACCGATCCATATGCCGAATATGAAATTGTTGTTAATAAAATTGAATGTGTTAAGCATCTACGAAGAGTTTTTCAAAATACTCTAAAAGAAATAGCATCAAACCCACGAGGATACATTGGCAAGCCTAGACAGATCGTTGAAGCAAGTGCTCGAAAATGCATAAGTGTAGTAAATTGTCTATTAAAGTATTTCTGGGGTGAAGAAAGAGAAATAGATGACGATATGATCAACAAACTAGCTGTAGCAATTGACAGCATTCCTAAACACGTCTATGGAGATCACAAAAACTGTGTAGGAATGAATCCGTTATGTGATGGTGTTCCCAAATCAAACGAGGTAAATCAGGTTGATCTATTACAAAAATGGAAATTTGTTGATGAGGTGGAAAAAGCAAATTCACGACTTAGCCAGAACGCAAAAAGTTTGCTCCTAAATATGGACACAAATGTTGTCGAATCGGCAAATGCTATTGTAGCTGAAAAAATAGGAGCAAAACGCATAAATTTTGCTCTACGTAATAAATATCACGTTCGAGTATACGCTGCAGCATTGCAATTTAACACTCGACAAGTTGTCACAAGTTATTATAAGGCGGCTGGCAAAATTTTACCTAGAGTTACTGAAAATTTTGAAAAAGAAAGTATAAAAAAACATGAAAAAAGGAAATCTAGAACAGTAAAACCTCGAAGGAAAAGAAGAAGTAAGTTCTGCGACAAAGATTATGGCCAAAATTGTAACCGTCCTGATATGGATGATAAGATGTATGCCATAAAATTATCACAACATGAACAAAAAGTAAAGGAATCAATGCAAAATCGAGAGAAAATAGAAGAAACAACAAGAAATCAAGCAAACAGTGACGATTGGCGCCGAATTCGAAAGCAGTTCATCACTGGAACATTCTGTCATAGAATATGCTGCAGAAGAAAACATACTTCTTGTCATAACATTGTCAAAGATATTCGACACGGAAAAGAACTAACAGGAGCCGCAATTAAATAGGGATGTAAAAATGAGCCTGTTGCAAAAGCTCGCTTAGAAAAAATATTAAACGACAAAATCGTTAATAGTGGTTTAGTTCTTCATCGTGAAATTCCTGGTTTAGCTGTTAGTCCTGATGGCATTCTAGAAAAAAGTGGTTATATCGTTGAAATAAAATGCCCATATAGTGCTTCAAAGTATAACTCAATCACAGATGCATACTTGGATAATGTTAATGCCATTAATGAGTTATTTACAAACGAACGTTGTAATGAAATATTTATGTCACATGAATACTTTTATCAAATCCAAATGCAGCTGAATGTGCTTGAAAAAGAAAATTGCTATTTAATGGTTTAGATTCCAACAGATGAAAGAGTTATCCGAATAAGAAGAAACATACAATTTTGGAATGATAAAATAGCACCAAAACTGATCCTATTTTATAACACTTGCCTTGTCCCTGAGATAATTGACAGTCGCTCAATTAGAAAAATGCGTGTTAAAGATCCTCAACACATAATAGATGCAAAAGAAGATTTAATAAAGTTAAAGCTCCAAAAGTTACAAAGAAAAGAAAAGAAAAAAGAGAATTCTTTGACAAATGGCAAAAAAAGTGTTAAAAAGCCAGAAAAAGAAACGTTTAATCAAAAAGATAAAAAAATAAAACTTAATAATGTTGAAAATTATCACGAATCTGAAAAATTGAAAATAATGTATGATGCTACTTTTAAAGAAGCACATACAAATATTTCAAACATTGATAAAAATGTTGAGAAAGAAAAGAGACCTGTTCGCGAAAGAAAAATGCCATTATGGATGAAAGACTTTACAAGATAATAATAAAAATATTCCTCATTATTGAAAATCGCATTTATTTAAGCTTTTAAATATTCTGAAAAGATATTTTGCAAAAACCATATATGAAAAATAAGGTAATGTTGTAATAGTAGTAGTAGTAGTTTTAACTCAAGAGAAAACACATAACACATAGTCAAACAATAGTTTTTTAATTAATGTTTGACCAGAACTATTAATTGATGACTTTGTGACGTTCTTATTTTTGTTTTTTATTAACAATGACACGACTTGGAAAGATTGATACATTTTATACATCGCTTTATAAATAAAAATACCTTTTGTTTATACTTTTATTATATAAGGCAATGTTTACAATGAGCTCTTTTTATGTCAGTATCTTCAACACAAAAAGATAGATACATTTTATACATCGCTTCATAAATAAAAATATATTGGTTTATACTTTTATTATATAAGGCTATGTTTGTACTCTCTAAATCTGATTCAGTGAAATTCCACTGAAAATCAGTGAATTTGACTGAAAATCAGTAACTCTATTCTCGCAATTTGAATCAGTGGAATTTCATTGAAAATTAGTAAAAAATAACTAAAATTTCAGTCATTTTCTACTGATTCGACAATTAAAAAACTACTGGAAATTTCTGTCACACATATTGAAAATTTCAGTTATTTTTTTAATTGGCCAATCAGTGAAAAATGACTGAAATTTCAATCATTTTTAACTGATCTTCAGTTAAATTTCACTGATTCAAATCGCGAGAATAGAGTCACTGATTGTAAGTCAAATTTCACTGATTCAGTTTTAGAGAGTAATGAGCTCTTTTTATATGTCAGTATCTTGAACACAAAATAAAAATATTATAAATTCTTTTGTAGCCTTCTATTATTTTCAACATAGGGACATAAAATGAACCCTTTGTGAACATAAACAAAATATCAAGTTTGAATTCAAATGTATAGGTACAACGAAATTGTGAAAACAGTATAAATTTATTGAGAAAAAACAATTACTTTTTAAACATTGTATTAAGTTAGACAATATTACAGATCTATCTTGTATTTAAATATTCCGCAAGAAAATCCTCTGCATAACCTTATTTTTAAAAGGGTTTTTTTTAACCTTATTTTTAAGCCCAAGCCTCGATAGAATCTAAAGTGTATGTAAAATAGAATAGTCTTTTAACTGAATATATACATTTTTGAAAAAATTTGCTTTATTTTTATATTCTTATTATAATCAATTTCATTATGATAATGCACTACTTATGGTGCAGGTAATAATCACATTCCCTAAATTTTTATTAGAATTTTTTCTTAAATTTTCGTGGATTTCTCTACTCCAAATGTCTCGAGGTATTTTCCGTCAATTTCCACGTGGCATTTCCTTATAATCGCCTAGTTTCCCTCTGTATTTTTCTCGAGGTTTTCAATTTTTACCTAAGCTACTTCTCTGATACTCCTGGCCACTACCTCTCCTACTGAGGCATCCTCTACCTTTTCCTCTCATAAAATCAACTTCACTGTTTCCTTGATAGCCTTGTAAACTGAAATTAATAACAATAACAGGAAAGCCGAAGTCGTAAAGACAGCGAGTATTACAAACATCCAAACATAAAAAATTTTACGTGTTAACCGCATACAATTTTTTTTTCGACATTGATATAAAAAATGAAACATTTATAACAAATGTATTTTTTAAAATAATTTATTTGAAATTCAATTTCAGAATAAATAAATTTAACAGAAGAACATTATTTAATAATAATTAATTTTAGATAAAAGAAATAATTTAAAATTAAGTTTTTGTCAAAAATTGAATAACATTAAAATAATTAAATTTGAAAATGTCTTCATACTAATTATTTTTTTCACATATCGTGAGAAACCTGAGATTTGAGAAACATGTTAACTCAGAATTGACGTTTCTTTTTTTTATTTTAGGTTGACACTTGGCAGTACAGAAAAAATTCAAAAAAAAGATTATAAAGTTATACAAAAATGATTTTTTTAGTTGCGTTTTGCATAATTGTTATTTTTCTGAAAAATGAATATTTTTAACTAATTTATTGAATTAATTCGTTGATTATTTATTATTTGATGGACAACTTCTTTCTTGTACTTCAAATAAAAAAAAATGAACGTCAATTCGGAGTTGGCTTGTTTTCCAAATCTTAGCTCAAATGTTTTTTGAAACGGCACGTTTTTCACGACTAGTATGAATTAGCACTTTTCTGCACCCAACCGACGATATATTAAATATAATATTAGTACAAATAATAAAACTAAAAGTACATTGTCCTTTTAACACGACGCTTTCAGATATTTTTTGGTTTTGATGGACACGAAACAACTGAATCCAGATTTATATCTACACCGATTTGCTCACAAATTTTATTTTTACTAAGCTAGGAGTTATCTATATATCCCTCGACAACATTCCAGAAGTCCTCCTGAACGAGTGTCCCGAATAAGATTCTGAATTTGTTAATTTCAGAAAATCAGCAACGTCATTGTGCATTGCAGCAAATTTCTTCACTCCAATAGGTTGCACAATGCATTCTCCTCTTAGATAGTTTAAAAAGAAGCGATTGTGAGGTGTCTTTTTGGGTCTGGAATCGAAATATTGTTTATAAATTTTGTAGAATTTCCCTTTTATTGTAAACTCACTTTCTTGGTGAGTTTTGTGTCTGAAATTTTTGACAAGTAATATAGGATGTTCCAACTCATTATCTGTACTATCATCAAAGGTACTTAGATGTGACATTCCTACTTTCATTAATTTGTCTTTTCGACACGCTCCGAAAATTTGGAAAATAATTCTAACCTTTATTATCAACAAAAAAATTAAAGTATGGTATAAAAAAGAATGTAATAACTTTTAATTAATTTTTATAAATAAGAAAACAAATTTTATTTATGTTGATAAACATTTGTCGACAGGGGCTTTATTTAAATATTTTTCTAAGTAAGTGTTTTTGATTTTTTGGGGTCTGTTTCTTCAAAAATGATTTTAATTCCTCATATTTGCCCAAATGCACGTTTTTTTTATTTTTAACATCTTTTAAAACTTGTTTGGATTTAGCGCATAACTCTCAAGATCTAATGTTTTGATAAAGTGTTTTTTTTTGTTATATTTATATTCTGTCATGCAAACAGGGATGGGTTGTATGTTAATATAACTGAAAGTATACAAAGTAAGTTACTACACATTCCTTCATAAAGCTTGTTTCACATGCATATAAAATCTGACTTTTGTAAACAGACATATAATAAGGGTGCGATCCCATTTGAGCAGAATGCGCCGACTGAAAGCAGAAAATCATGAGTGCAAAGGAGATAGGTAGATATTGTTGTTCTTTTCACACGTATTCTGCTCACATGGGATCTCACCTTAAAAGAAAGTACACTGTAAAAAAATCTGGTGTAAATTTACTATGTTCGACGTTGGAAAGTTTAGTCACTATGTCCGACGTGTGATTTTACACTCAACTGTAATCTACATAACCTGCAAATACTTTTTGAAATAATATTTTCAATCGTAACTTTTTGTATTTATGAAATATAGCCCAAAACTTTTTGTAATATTATTATTTACTTATAAATTAGCATATACTTTCTATAAATGTACATTATATACACTTTTTTATGCATGCAAGTTGCCATAGTAGCGTTCAAGAGTGAGAGAGATAGAATAATTTCCTATCTCTCTTACTCTTGAACACTACCATGGCAACCTGCATGCATAAGTTTTGCATGCAGACGTCTGACCAGACCCTAAGAAAATTACATTCGCTATGTAATTGTACAGTTCGTGCGACGTAATATTACGTAAAAATGTAAAAATACACGCAATGTAAAAATATATGTGGGACATAGTGACTAAAGTTCCCAATGTTGTACAACGTAAATTTACACAAACTTGTTAAATTACATTGTCATATTATGTAAAAATACTGTGAATAGTAAAACTACTTTTGGAACGAAATAAATTTACTATGTAGAATCTATAATTTTGATGTGTGAAATTACAAGTTTCGTGTTATTTTACACCAACTTTTTTTACAGTGTGTAACATAATATATATATAAGGCTGTGTCTACATGCTTGCGCTCCAACATTGCGTTTTGCGTCAATCAATGAGTGAAACAAGGATAAAAGTATATGAAAACGCAAAAACCTGCGTTAAAACGCAAGCATGTAAACACAGCCTAATGAAATATATATTTTAAATACACTGTAAAAAAATTTTCTGTAGATTTACAGTTTTTTACATGAATTCTTAAAATAACATCTTTAAAAGTAGCAAATTTACAATCCCTTTAGTAAAATTACTACTCTCAGCGTGTCAATTTTACAATTTTCTGTAAATTTACTACTATGAAAGTAGGTAATAATCAGTAATAATTTTGTCCTTTTATTACCTACTTTCATAGTAGTAAATTTACAGAAAATTGTAAAATTGACACGCTGAAAGTAGTAATTTTACTAAAGTGATTGTAAATTCGCTACTTTTAAAGATGTTATTTTACAAATTCCTGTAAAAAACTGTAAATCTACAGAATTTTTTTTTTACAGTGTACTATATAATATATTAATAATACTAATATATTTATATTTTGTAAAGCTGCGGTTACACCTCTTCAGACAGCCAGCCTGCCTGCTACTAGATGTCATGGTATGTATTATACAAGAGTAAAGGAGTTAGTAAATTGAAATTTCTCTCTTACTCCTGTTGTTCCTGCCTGCAGAGGTGTAACCGCAGCTTTATTATTATTTATAATAAGAATTATAAACCGAGTTAGGTTAGGGCCAAGGATAAGGCTGCGTTTCCACATGAGAAGAATACGTCGACAAAAAACAGAAAAACATGAGAGTGAAAAGAATAACAATATCTACCTATCTATTTTGCACTCATTATTTTCTGCTTTCGTTCGACGTATTCTGCAATAGCAGCCTGTCTCTCTTGCAGTTATGATTTTCTGCTTACGATTTACATGTCATCCATCTTTTAATATCTCATGACTTTATTAAAAATAATCACGTGTCTATTTGGAAATGCAAATACATTTTTAAAGCACGTGTGAAAACACAAGGAAAAATTATTACACGTTTAATAATTTTTACTCTTGTATGTACAAGTGTAATTACACGTGATTAATTGCAATGGAAGAAATTATTTACAATTTACGTTTTTTGATTTGAATGTATGATGACATAAGGTACAGCCCCATGTCAACGTGAAACAGTAAACGTTCGACCCATAAGAATTTTCTTTTAAAATGATTTACAATGAATCGGAAGTTGTTACTGGCTAAACGTTTTCCGTTTCCCGTTTTTACACTGACATAGGACTGGCCCTTTACAGTCATTGAATTAGACGGCACTGCGTCAGGACAGTTTGTTGTGAACCTACCTTTAGAAAAAGTCCCATTGCATCGTTTGGGACAACATAAATAGACTGGGGAAACTCGTTTGAGAAAGTGAAGCAGAAGATAAAAAACAAAATATTTATCAGTCATTTTCTATTTTATGCTATATTTTATTGTTCTTTGTCCTTTTTAAGTTGCATTTTATAACTAGATTGCAATTGAGAAGAAGACCAACTTATTACACCTTTACTATTTTCACACTTATGATATATATTTATAAAATGCAAAACACAAAGCCTTCATGGAATTTCACTTCTAGACATTCAATATAATGAATTTTTCAGTAAAATCTTTATTGACTAATTGCCTATCTGATCAAATTTATTTTTTGATAATATGCATGCGTCTTCATAATAGACGTTTCACATTTTATATTTTGAACGTATTTCCACTTCTTGCAAAGATGATATATCAAATGTCGTCTGTCACGCTCGTTGACAGCTTTTGAAAAAATATTACTTTTTTATTGCTAAATAATTACCAAAAACAAAATAGCAATAATAACAACATTTTTAAATTCATGGATTTAAAGTTTTTCAAAAAAAATTGGTAAGTTCTTATACAATACTACCAAAATACTGTCATTTCTCTATTTCTCTATTGCATATAAATGCAATGGCGTAGGACTTTCAAATTTAAATCTCAATCCTGGAACACTCTTAACTATTATAAACTATTAAACTATTAAACTATTAAACTATTAAACTATTATAACTATCTTGTAAGGTATTTAAAAATTTATTGATTGACCCAAAATAATATAACTTTTACCATATTTATAAAAGGTTATTCATATGTTTCTATTATTATTATTATTATTTATGAGGAAGCAAAGTGTTCATGAAATGAGCACCAGAATTATAACAAAAATGTACAACTTAGTAGCGGTTTTTTTACATGTTGTTAAAAATGTTTTTTACATTTTTTGTTTTTTTCGGGTTTATATTTGCTTAAAAATGATTTATTTGACATTAGGTGAGTACACTGTCAAAAATCAAGACCGTTCACATTAAATAAACAAAAAAATTTTTGTTGTTGAAATTTTAGCCCGAGTCTCCCCTATTAATTAATTTAAATTTTTTTTCAATAGAGTTTATTATTCTATAACATTTACAAAAATAAATAATAAATAAACAATAACCCCGGAAACCTGAATGTAGTCATTTAATAGCCTAAGCTATAATTTTTTATAAAAATTGTTATTAACATTTGTAATAATCAATTATTTTTATAATTTTCAATTTAAATTTTAAAAAAATTTAATTAGGCTTTTAAATTCCCAAAAAATTTTTTTAACCCCTTCGCAGTCAAGACCAAAATCTCATAAGTGGGCTCAAAATGTCGACAAATTTTTAGAAAACTAAAATTTGTGCAAACGAGCATACTATTGTATTTGAAGTCGCTGATTACGAATCCGATATCAGATTTTGAAAATTCAAAATGGCGGATCCAATATGGCGGACATGAAAATTAAAAATCGACTGAATTAATTTGAAACTTGTTACTCAGGGGTTTTCGGGGTCGCCGATTACGAATTCGATATCAGATTTTGAAAATTCAAAATAATTGTTCCAATATGGCGGACAACATTTTCTAAAATTTATCGGATTCACTTGGAACTTTTTACTCGGGGGTTTTCAGGGTCGCTGATTACGAAACTGATTTCAGATTTTAAAAATTCAAAATGGCGGATCTAATATAGCGGACGAAATTTTCTAAAATTCATCGGATTCACTTAAAACTTTTTACCTGGGGGTTTTCGGGGTCGCTGATTTACGAATCCGATTTGAGATTTTGAAAATTCAAAATAGCATATTCAATATAGAATGAAATTTTCTAAAATTTATCGGATTCATTTGATAAATTTTTTAAAATGGCGTCAGCCATATTCGAAACGCCACATTGTATTTTAAAAATCTTATGCTAGATTCGTAATCAGCGAACCCGAAACCGCCGAGTAACAAGTTTTAAATGAATCGGACGAGTTTGTAAATTGTCGTCCGCTATATTGGATCAACCATTTTGAATTTTTAATATCTGAAATCGGATTCGAAATCAGCGATCCTGAAAACCCCCGAGTAACGAGTTTTAAATGAATCGGACGAGTTTTTGAAAATGTCGTCCGCTATATTGGATCCGCCATTTTGAATTTTTTAAATCTGAAATCGGATTCGTAATCAGCGACCATGAAAACCCCCGAGTAAAATGTTTCAAGTGAATCCGATGAATTTCAGAAAATGTCTGCCATATTGGATCCGCCATTTTGAATTTTCAAAATCTGATATTAGATTTGTAATAAGCGACCCCGAAAACCCCGAGTAACGAGTTTTAAATGAATCGGACAAATTTTTGAAAATGTCGTCCGCCATATTGGATCCGCCATTTTGAATTTTTAAAATCTGAAAATGGATTCGTAATCAGCGACCCTGAAAACCCCCGAGTATAAATTTGTGGACAAATCTGTGTGTTTTTGTAGCCAAAAATCTGCTTGCGTCTATGGGTGACTTCAAATAAAAGGGAATTCTGCCTCCGTGGAATGTTGGAATCACAATTTTCAATTAAGGGGTTGTCAATATTATTTTCGGGTTATGTATATATTTAAAATTACGGAAATAATATTCACTGAGCATAACATGACAACATCTTTGTAAAAAAAATGATTTTCTGGCAGAAAACCGTCAATTTTCTGCCTATTTTTACCTTGACAAATTAACCTTTATTGAGAATCTATAATCTTGAATATTACAAAATAATTATTCATCATATTTTAAAGATATCAGCAGACAATAATTTCGCAGATTTTTTATGTGTATGCAAGTAGAACAGTAGAAAAGTACAGAAGCAGACAGAAATTGACTCTACAACTTCAGATTCTGCTTTCAAAATTCTGCCAGAGTATTAAAATCCACACTTTTCTAATCAAAACTACATGATAACTCTTCAATAACCTCCCACTAGACGTAACAAAACAAACTTTTCCTTTTTATCACGAGGGCAAAAATCATCAACTGAACCGAGGGACAGTAATGACATTTGGATATGAACTATGTTAAATTAAAGCAAACGAGTATTATAGAATTTATTTTATTGTAATTAACATTAATTTAAAATAAAAAATAACATATCAGACCTAAACAATTAAGAAATATTTTGCTTTCAGAAAAGAAATTTAAATTTGACGCATGTTTTTGAGAACTTTATCGTAATTTTTAAGAAAGAACAAATTGTTCTTTTTCAACTTTGTCGGTTTTGATACTGTACAAATAATGTCGTCTTCAAATATTGACGTATAATTGTTGATAGATATCCACATACACACATAAATTCGAACACATGCGTATAGATATCACATTCTGAAGTCATTACGCAATTAATTTCTCTCAAACTCTATGAATACTAAAAATGGGGGACAGTAATGACAGGGACAGCAATGACATTCTGCCGAAAATTAAATTTTATTCATTAAATATGTGTTTTAAAATATTTCTGTCAATGGTATTCGAGAATGCTTGCAAATCCACCTGAAAATTCGTTATTCCTAACTATTTTTTATCATTTTCTGAATTTTGGGCAGACGGGACAGCAATGACAAAAAAAGTCGAAATATTCTGCCGATTTTTCTGCCTGTCTGTCAAATTATAACAGTAAACCGAAGGGAGCCAATTTTTTTTTATTTTCGAGATTATAAATCAATATTTTAGAAAATTTAACTCTGAAACCAATACGTGAGATTAAAAAATTGTAAAGAAACTTCAAAGGTAAGCATGTTTTTTCCAAGATGAAATTTAAAAAGCGAGGGACATCTGTTCGGGATTTTTATTTGCGTACAAAAATTGAAAAGTTTTGTCAAAATGCTTTGAATTATCAGACTAGAGGGTAGACAAAGCCATCCGAATTTTTTTTCAAGTTTCAGTGAACATGTGAGAACAGTATGAACGTTTGAAACTTACAGAAGTAGCCCAGGGACAGGGAGAGTAATGACATTTCTGCCTATTTTGCCTGTTTCTAATGGGTTATCTCGTTTTCTATTTTGTCAATTGGTATCAAACTTGGAGAATAAATTTATTACATCACTAACTACCGCGAAAAAGCTTCATATTGGCAAAAACAAGCCTACAAGTCAATTTTTGAAGTGGGGGACAGCAATATTCCCTTTTAAATGAAGTCACCCCTATACACGTCATCGACAGTTTGAGCCCACCTGCATCATGACGTGTATACACGTCATCGACTGCCAAGGGGTTAATTATTACTTTCAAATATTTTAATGAATTTGAATTCAATTACTTAAATATTTTCAATCATGTAATATATATTTAAAAAATCTTCAACAATAATTTTTAAAATATTTTTAAATAAATGAAAAGTTTAAGAAGAATTTTATTGTAAAAGCATTTTATTGAACCGAGTTGGTACTGAGAGAATGCAGCGAATCTAAAAACCTGAAGCTGAGCCAAGCTGTGCCGAATGCACTCAAGTTATATTGTGTCCTATTTCGAGTATATTCGGCAAAGCTCGACTTCTGTCGGCTTTAACGCCTTGAAAATAAAAGGAGAATCGTCAGCGTTTTCAGACTGCTTCTATCACAGAGAAAAAAATCAGGGCTTTTTAGCATGGAGTGGTCTGTAGTTTGTGGGGATCGTAGTTTGAAAAGTATTACCGACATGCTTTCTGTATAGAGAAAACTTCTTACTCATACGTAAAGTGAGATAGTAGATGTGCGATGAATGATGTGTGTTCGCGCATATTTGTACAGTTGCGTACGGGACCACTTGTAGTGAGCATGCCTTTTACACTTGCTCCAATAAATTCATTTTACCTAAATTGCCCAGTCTTTTATTTCATTGAAATTATTGAACCTTTGAACACGCATTTTGTTGGGATACCTTCTGCCCTTTTAAAAAACATTTATAATTATTATAAATATTAATTTAACCACAAATCCCACAAGCTTTAGCGCATGGGCCATTCCTTACGGCGAAAGAACGAACTCGCACGATTGCAACAAGGCTCCTTACTAAAATAGGGCGAGCTCTTACTGCAATCGTACAAATTCGTTCTTTCGCCGTAAGGAAGCGCCCATGCGCTAAAGCTATAGACCACTCCATGCTAAAAAGCCCTGATTTTTTTCTCCGTGACAATAACTTTTTTCTCATCGAAATGAACGTGAAAACGATGCGCGCGCAACTATTTTGCATGGTTTTGACAATGCATCTTGTTCGTGTCGATGAAAAAAAAGTTGTTGTAGAAGCAGCCTCAACAATCAACGTGTGCCGCATGGTGGGGGAAGGCTACATTTTCTCGATTCCTTCAGGGACTTTCTTGAGCATCGCGCCTCTCGAAGTCTCGACAAAATCAAGTCTCCCCACTCCGCTCTGTTCTCAGCTGTTGTGTCAGACAGCGGAGGCAAACGGCTCCCACTCTCGCGGTAAAATTGCTCCTTCCATACATGCTTACGCAAACAATCATAAGCCATACTTTCGCTCTTGTTCCTGAGCTTCTTTTTTATTTTTCTTCAAGCTTCTATCAGAGATGCCGTTTGGCGGAGGAAATGCCTTCCCACTCTGACGCCTTTTTACATTTAAGTCAGACTTTGCAGAGAATTACTATGTCAAATATTATTACTTTTTTGCATTTACGGGTATAAAGCCTTTGATTGAGATATAAATCGTGTTCATTCGTAAAGTATAAATTTATTGAATTTAAGAAAATTGTACAAATTGTTAACAATGTAATTATTGAGAAAAAATAAATTATACCAAATTTTTTCCTTTTTGAAAAAATAATACTCTGTAATAAACATTGTAATTGTCTAATATAAATCATGCTAGTTCTTTTCATTTCTTTAAATAAAAAACTAAAATTTGTTAAAAAGTATGTAGGGTAATCGGTACAATGATTGGCCTCTTAAGAGAATTTTTATGTTTAACTGATTGACAAATTTGCTGTACCTGTCAAAAATGAATTATGAAAACACAAAGTGGAAGCAAATTTATTCTATTTTTAATGTTTGATAATGACACAGGAGTAGGAAATTGTAAATAATAAATATTTAAATAAAATAACACAACTGTCAAAAATACATTTATTGGCCCGAAACACATAGAAATTGGCAGAGGCCAATAACTGAATCATTGGCCTATGAAATTATCAAAATACAGTGATTAACCGCCTTACAAATAATAATACCTCTGCATTTATTTTTTTCCTCTTTTGCTTACTGTTTTCTTCTTATTTTCTTTTAATGAAGTTTTTGTCTTTTCTTTTCTCTTTTTCATCTTTTCTTCTTGTTCCTGATCTTTTAATTGCTTTTTGATTTCCCTTTCCCTCTTTCGATTTGCAACTTCTTGAATTTTTTTTTCCTTAGTGAGATTTTCCATTTCTTTCATATTTTTCCACTGTTCACTTGTCAAAACGTAAGGCATTCGTTTAGTTATTCGTTTCCCCTTTCTTTTGGGAGAAAGCGGCCATGCCAAATGATTCGTAATATTACCATTATTATTATCATCAGTAGTACTAATCTCAATAGTTTTTTCTACATCGACAATATTACTATTTGTCGCAATATTACTATTATCATCAGTAGAATTAACCTGAATAAGTTTTTCTAAATCGACATCTGACGTTGAATCTAAATGGTTATTTTCTTGTGCAATAACTACTTCCATGTCCAAGATTTCTGAATTTTGTAAATGATTTTCAGAAAGCATTTGTTCAGATACTATATTGATTTCTTCAATTTGCACAATGTTTTCTTCTTGAATTTCCATCTGAAAAACATTATCTGAAGAAAGAGTACTTTCTTCGGAGGCATCATTCTCTTCAACTAGAATTTGAGCTTGATCAGCATCATTAACTTGATTTTCGAACGATTTTTGTGATGAATTATTATTATTTTCCAGAATTTTAGACTCTTTCTCAGAATAATATTTATAAAGTCTATACAAAGTGAATAAATCGTTTTCTTCATTTTTAGTGTCCATATCATTCCAACTTTGAAATAGATTTACCTTTTCCTCGCCTACAATATTTTTGAAAGTGGCAAAATTCATTGCAGTGTTTGGTTTAATATTCGTAGAATCACTACTTCCGAGACATTTGGAGTAGTCGATAGCATCAGGATCCCAAGGACACAGTCCACAAGCTCGGAAACCATTTTTAATTATTTCCGCATTTATAGACAAATCAATTACTTTTTTTAAAAGTGGAGCAAAATTTTCCTTCGTTAATTCTTTAGTAGGATTCTCTCTCCTCCATTCAGATAAACCATTTTTCCAACCATTTTTCAGTGGTTTGAACACTGATACATCAGCAGGTTGTAAGATTCTAGTAGAATTTGGATATAAAGCTATAAGAATTATTTGCAACTTTGTACATAAATCACTAACTCTTTTATCTAAATGAGTTTTATGGCCATCCACGAAAAGTATAATTGAAAATTAATTCCTTTCTTTTTAAGACTTGGATACAATACATTTCCTATATATTCATAAAATAGTTCTGTTTTCATCCAACCGGTGTCGCTTAGACCAATTCCCCAATTCCATTCTTTAGGAATCGATTGTACAATTGCAGATGGAAGTCGCACATAAGGATAAATTATCATTGGAGGAGTAGTATCCCCTGACGCTGAAAATGTAAACATCACAGTGATATTAAGTTTCATCCCCGTTATAAACTCGACTTGGATCTTGCAGGATGTGCTGAAGGTTATTATCATTCAAATAATTGTAAATTTGAGCGAACCAAGATTTTGTATCATTTTCAGAAACATTTACTGATGCAGATGTAATATACTCTGGAGTTCGAATAGCAAGACTGGGATGATAACTTAAAAATGCGTTAAACCAACCAATTCCTGGCATGTTGTAAGGAAATGGATTACTACGAGGTGATGCATCCAAAAATTGCTTCACAGACACCTGTAAATTTATGAAAAATAATATTTCAGTCCTCATAATCGAAGCTAAAGTAGGTACATAAAGATAAACAGTACAGTGATATAGCCTGTTCGTACAATGATTGATCATTAATTTAAACTGATTGACCACTAAAAATTACAAATAATTTGTTCAAATCTAATATAATATTTAAGATTATTGAATAAAAATGCATTTATAGCAATTGGTTTTCGTTAGAATTAATAATTTTCTACGTAAATAATAAAATGCATTGAATCGTAAAACGTCAAAATGACAGGTCAATTTTAGGTTAGGAAGAGGTTGTTTGTATTATTTTCGAAAAATAGGTTTGTTTAATATTTAAAAAATAAGTGTTATGATGACAATTAATGTTAGAGGGAAACAACTGTACTGTTTACCCTTAATAGTCTTGATAGACTTGAATGCAAGTTAATAATACGATTATGTTACCTGAATATCTTCTTTTCTACGAGGGAATCCTTTTCTTTGATTTTCCATTATCCAATTTACAAGAGTCAATTCTTCTTGCTCTGTTAAAACAGTACTTGGTCCAGGTCGTGCTTTAGAGAATTTCGAGGATAATCGAAATTGTAACGTTGCCCTCGGTATATTATAAATACAAGAAGCTTCTCTTTTCGGTAAACCATCGCTTATTGCTTTCAAGGTCTTTTGTAAATCTTCTTCTCTGTACTTTTTACAATAATCAGTATTCTTTTCGCACTTTGGCATTTTTACATACCTAACATTCTTTTGTAATATAAAAAAAATTTCAGTGTCTTACTGACTAAAATTGCACTTTATACAGTCCGATTTAATGTTGACGATGAGTCAGCTGTCAAACTAATGAGTACCTTACTAAACCGATAGGTGGTGCCACTTTTGTCACTGATAAATGTTGAATTTTCAATGATTGGTCTCTGCACTTGTACAATCATTGGCAGTGGCTAAAAATTGTATTTCGAGGGTTTTTAAATTTTTTATTTCCAAAAATGTATTTAAAAACATTTATTTAACTGTTATATAATGTTCTTTTTACTATTTAATAATTTTTTGAAAAATACAGTCATTGGCCTTTGAAACCAACCTGGCCAATCATTGCGTTTTCATATAATTGAAAGAGAGTATTATTGGCCTACGTATAAATTAAGAAAATGTAATATTCTTTAATAAAACAACTATTTATTATTATTTTTAAACACCTTTAGTAAGTATAAAAAAAATTTTTTCAAAAAAGTAGTTTTAAAACGACAAAATGACAAATTTTCTGTGAGGATGCACTACTTACCACCATAAGCTTCGCAGCTGTCAAGCTGTTCTTTCGGAACACGTAAATAAATAATTACATTAAAATTAATGACAATAGACAACATAAGTATGATTGTCGAAATGGCTGCACGATTGCATTAAGTTTATTAACCATGGTTTATAAAATGTTTTTATAGAAATTATTTATTATATTTATATTTCAACTAGACGGCCAATCATTGTGGGGTGGCCAACCATTGTACAGATTACCCTATTTTATCAGAAAATCGAAATTATGAAGATTTAACTATATTTCTATTAAAATTATGAATTAAAAAATTAAGTTTTTATCCCACATGCTAGGCCATGAGTGTAAATATAACAAACATACATATATCTCCATCTCTCTCACACTCATTGCCTAGTTACAAAACGCAACGCAAAACGCTGCCATGGGACTTCACCCTAAGGCTGCTTCTACAACAGCTTTTTTTTCATCGAAATCAGTGTGAAAACGATGCGCGCGCAACTATTTTGCATGGTGCATTTTGCTCTTGTCGATGAAAAAAAGCTGTTGTAGAAAGCCCCTAATAGTGCAGTCCCACGGCACCGTTTTGCGTTGCGTTTTGTAACTAGGCCATGAGTGCAAATATAGCAAACATATATCTCCATCTCTCTCACACTCATGGCCTAGTTACAAAACGCAACGCAAAACGCTGCAATGGGACTCTACCCTAAGAAGAAGAAGAGAGAGAGATTTTAGAGCCGAGCTTTGCCGAAAGAACCCGATGGTTGCTTGTTCTTAACTCCGCATATTTTTATATTTCCTATCCGCTTTTCGCTACAAAATTCATCTCACATTAGACTACAAAATCATGATTTACTGTAATTATTTGATATACATATTTAAATTTTCAAAGACATACAAATAAAAATATTGATATTAATTAAATTTTAAAAAAATTACAATGAAAAAATTCTAGGAAATATTTTGAAAATATATTTTAATATTATTTTTGGAAATTACTATTCAATAATGCCCATTACTAAATTTTTTTGAAATTTCCCTATTATCTACAATTGTTGAAAACTCAATTATTTTTCAAAATTTTAATGAAATAAATTAAACAATCCATTATTTTTAATAAAATTTAAAAAAATTTAAATACTTCTAAATAATATATTTTAAAAAATTTATAAATTTAATAAAATTAGTCAAAAAAAATCTTTTAGACATTTACTGTACACGAAATTTCAGTTCACCAGGGGTCTTACATAAATCACGTGGTCCCATTTTTTTTAAATTTCAAACCCCCCTACCCCCATGTAGCATGCTATTACATGTATTAGCGCCATTTTTTTCTCTTATTGTGGTCAATAGCATTAGGAGTGGTTTTTGGGGGTGAGCGCGCCGCATCTAACAAATTGGAAATGACTTGTTATATTTTTAGGAAATTTTTAAAAATATTTTTGGCCAAAAGGCGAACATGAAATAGCGATTTGGGTGACTTATGTATATTATTTAATTAGGGGTAGTTTTTTGGGGTGCGAGCGCCGCATCTAACAAATTGGAAATGACTTGTTATATTTTTAGGAAATTTTTAAAAATATTTTTGGCTAAAAGGCGAACATGAAATAGCGATTTGGGTGACTTATGTATATTATTTAATTAGGGGTAGTTTTTTGGGGTGCGAGCGCCGCATCTAACAAATTGGAAATGACTTGTTATATTTTTAGGGAATTTTTAAAAATATTTCTGGCCCAAAACGCGAACATGAAATAGCGGTTTGGGGCCTTTATGTATATTAATTAATTAAGGGTGGGTTTTGGGGTGCGCGCGCCGCATCTAACCAATTGGTAATGACTTGGTATATTTTTAGGGAATTTTTAAAAATATTTTTATAAAGAAGGCGAACATGAAATAGCGATTTGGGGAACTTATGTATATTAATTAATTAGGGGTGGCTTTTGGGGGTTCGCGCGCCGCATCTAACAAATTGTAAATGACTTGGTATATTTTTAGGGAATTTTTAAAAATATTTTTATAAAAAAAGGCGAACATGACATAGCGATTTGGGGGACTTATGTATATTAATTAATTAAGGGTGGTTTTTGGGGGTGCGCGCGCCATATCTGATAAATTGGAAATGACTTGTTATATTTTTAGGGAATTTTTAAAAATATTTTTGGCTAAAAAGGCGAACGTGAAATAGCGATTTGAATTATTACCTATATGTGTTATTTGCATAGGGGATGTTTTGCAACTCTAATATTAAAATGTATGTAATTTTTAATGGATATTTCTTTTATTTACTATTTTGAATAATATTATTGAAAAAAAAATCAAGAAATTAAAAAAAATAAATTTCGTTCATTTGAACGTTCAGAACTTTAGGGTCCTAAAATATTCTATTATAATGCCTCTAAGTCATTCAATTTTGAAATATTTAAAAATTTAATTATTTGACATGTTTTTCGTCCTACGAAAAGAAACGTTGCACATCACCCCACAACACCCTACATATTTTAAAGTCACAGCCTATTTAACCCATTAACGCTTAATTCGTGAAAATTCTTTGATCATCTTCAAGCTACGTAATTATAAATAAAACGGTTGACAATTTATACCAGAGAATTACTGCTCTTCAAAAAGTGACCATTGTGAATTTTTTTAATAAACTTTTAATAGACAGCGTTCCCACCCGCTGGTATTAGAAAAACCGAAAAATTTGAAAAATTACCAAAAAAAATTCATAACTCGAACAATTTTCGACCAAATTTTTTTTAAATATCAGAAATTAAAGAGAAATTATTGCTTTTCAAATGGTGACCACTGCGAATTTTTTTTATAATCTTTTAATAGCCAGCTTTCTCACCCGCCCGTTTCAGAAAACCGAAAAATGTAAAAAAGTCAAAAAAAAATTCGTAACTGGAACAATTTTCGACCAAATATTTTTTTTCTTTCTCTGTAATTAAAGAGAGATTATTGCTTTTCAAATTGTGACCATTGCGAAATTTTTTTAATAAACTTTTAATAGCAGCAAAACGCTGCAATGGGACTCTACCCTAAGAAGAAGAAGAGAGAGAGATTTTAGAGCCGAGCTTTGCCGAAAGAACCCGATGGTTGCTTGTTCTTAACTCCGCATATTTTTATCTTTCCTATCCGCTTTTCGCTACAAAATTCATCTCACATTAGACTACAAAATCATGATTTACTGTAATTATTTGATATACATATTTAAATTTTCAAAGACATACAAAAAGCTTTCTCACCCGCCCGTTTCAGAAAACCGAAAAATGTAAAAAAGTCAAAAAAAAATTCGTAACTGGAACAATTTTCGACCAAATATTTTTTTTCTTTCTCTATAATTAAAGAGAGATTATTGCTTTTCAAATTGTGACCATTGCGAAATTTTTTTAATAAACTTTTAATAGCCAGTGTTCCCATCCGCCCGTATCAGAAAACTTAAAAATGTAAAAATTAAAAAAAAAATTCAAATGTCGATAAAATTCAAATCCGAGCTAATCTAGCAAAACTGATATAGGTTTTTGCTAGTTTCGATAAGTATTTTCAGAAACTAAAATCAAAACTTAGCGCACATTTTATGTGTTGCACTGTGTTATAAAAGTCATTACTTTTATAATTTATTATTATATAAATAATTATATTTATTTATTATTTGTTTATTTATCTATTATTATTAACTATTATACTTACTTTTTAAAAATATTATAATACTAAAGTATAGAAAAAATAATGGAAATTTTTTATGAAAATATTATTAAGCATAAATTTTGTCATAAAATTGGATCTTTTTTAATGAAAGAAGTCTTTTTTCCAAAACACGGAGATACTCAAAATTTTTTCAGAATTTATTTCAGATTACGATAAACATTTTTAATGTAGGAAATTATTTGCTGATTAGGAATTTTTTAATTCAGAAAGATTTCGACTATATCAGCAATTAGTGACATCTATTAGAAGTCAATTGAACTCTTTGGTTTAGAGTCAGGTGTTATTCTTAAGATAATTATTCCGATATGGTTGTCGGTAAATAATTATATTTTTTGAATTTATTTTTTGATCTGAAAAAATAAGCTGCGTGAATGACTGCACTGTGCATCTGTGAGGACTTGAACCCCAGTTAATAGCTGCTTTTCGCGGGACTAACGCCTACCAATGCACCATGCCAACACAGCCTGGACGTTCACGTTTCTTATAATCTCAGATCAAGCCCATACACTAGTCGAAGAGCTGTATATATAGTTAATGTAGGAAATTATTTGCTGATTAAGAATTTTTTAATTAAGGAAGATTTCGACTATATCAGCAATTAGTGACATCTATTAGAAATCAATTGAACTCTTTGGTTTAGAGTCAGGTGTTATTCTTAAGATAATTATTCCGATATAGTTGTCGGTAAATAATTATATTTTTTGAATTTAATTTTTTTTTTTTTTTGAATAATTATATTCAAAAAATATAATTATTTACCGACAACCATATCGGAATAATTATCATAAGAATAACACCTGACTCTAAACCAAAGAGTTCAATTGACTTCTAATAGATGTCACTAATTGCTGATATAGTCGAAATCTTCCTTAATTAAAAAATTCTTAATCAGCAAATAATTTCCTACATTAACTATACAGCTCTTCGACTAGTGTATGGGTTTGATCTGAGATTATAAGAAACGTGAACGTCCAGGCTGTGTTGGCATGGTGCATTGGTAGGCGTTAGTCCCGCGAAAGGCAGCTATTAACTGGGGTTCGAGTCCTCACAAATGCACAGTGCAGTCGTTCACGCAGCTTATTTTTTCAGATCAAAAAATAAATTCAAAAAATATAATTATTTACCGACAACCATATCGGAATAATTATCTTAAGAATAACACCTGACTCTAAACCAAAGAGTTCAATTGACTTCTAATAGATATCACTAATTGCTGATATAGTCGAAATCTTCCTTAATTGATAAACATTTTTGTCTTGAGAAAATGACGCTGGTCTTGGCAAGTTTTTATTAACAATTTTTGGAGTCGAATATAAAATTTAGTCTATTTTTATAAAATTGGAATATATTTTTTTTAAAATAAAAGCTTTTTCCGAAACTTAGAACTTTTTTAGAATTTATTTCGATATCATATCAAAATGAATTTGTGGTTGAAAAACGACGCTAATCTTGACAATTTTTCTAACAATTTTTGTAGTCGAATATCAAATTTGGGTTTTTTTCATTACATTGTAACATTTTTATTTAAGAAAAGAATTTTACGAAAGACAGAACTATTTCAGAATTTATTTACGATTCCGAAAAAATTTTTTTATCTTGAAATGAAAAATCGACTCTGGTATTGACAATTTTTTTAAACAATTTTTTGAGCCGAATATCTAATATGGTCTTTTTTATCAAATTGGATCTTTTTTTTATTAAAGAAGAGCTTTTATTAAAACACGAAGATATTCAGAACTTATTTAAAATTTACTTTAAATTCAAAAAGAATTTGGTTGGAAAACGACGCTGGTCTAGAAAATTTTTTTAAAACATTTTTTGAAGTCGATTATTAAATTCGGGCTTTTTTATTACATTGCGGTTTTTTTTATTAAAAAAGGGCATTTTTTAAATTTTTTTCTTCTAAATAATTTTATATCATAATTTTTATTGATGAAAAATAGAAATACAGAAAAATTAGGATCAAATTTTCAAAATATTTTCTGACCTCTTTTATTTTATGACCTTTGAATTCTTTACAAAAATTACTTTAAAACCAATTTTCTGGAATATTTAAATTATTTTCTTCATATACTTAAAAATATCAATAATAAAAATAATAAAAAAATTTAAAAAGTTATGCACTTAATAATTTTTTATTGCTTCCTCATAGAGGAAGGATTGTATTAGCAAAAATTACGATTGTGATTTTTTGACATATTTATAAACTTTTTTTCATTACCTATACCTACACGGAGAGACCGAGATGTGTAATTTTTGTTTAAAATCACACTAGAATTTACTATTTTCACATTGCAACCACAGGAAATAAGGGGACTTTTTGTATTTTTTACTATTTTCTATACTAAGTCACTAATCCGACAAATTTTCACCAAATTAGTAAAGTTTCTTACTATTTATTTATTTATTTATTTATTTAACTTTTGAAAGTTCCTAGGGCTAATTAGCGCTCCAAGGAACAGTACATAATATACATATTTAAATGATATATTGTATCATAAAAGGAGAGAAAAAAAATATAATAGTAATATTAGAATACTGAGTATTAAAAATAAAAATAAATTAATCTTATAATATAATATGCTTTTAGCTTACATATATTGTTACTTTGGTTCAAGTTATTAACTGTGACTGGATATAATGTAAATATAATCCTATATAAACTATATTTAAAGAATAACAAAATAACAAGAAGAGAAAAAGAAAAGAAAAAAAATATAGATATATTAATTAATTTACCAATAAGTTATTTCAAATAAATTATTGTTACATTTAAATAGCAATTCAAAGAATAGTTTCTTAAAAGAAAATTGTTGTGATACATCTCTAATCGAAGGTGACAATTTATTCCATAACCTCGCACCTCTAATCATAAAAGAACTTTGCATTTTACATGTACGGTGATTAGGTATCTTTAAAACTGATTTTCTTTCTCGAAGCCTGTTAAGATTCTGCTCGCCCGAGTCCCTAAACTCAAACAAATCATAAAGATAAGGGGGGCTCTTATTATTAAATATTGAATAAAGCAAATTTCCTATAAAAAATTGTCTTCTAGTTGCAACGTTCAATAATCCCGATTTTACTCTAAATTGTGTAATGTGTTCCGACTTAGGAATATCATATATAAATCGAATACATGCGTTTAATGCTCTTTCCAACTTATTATTTAACTCATCACTAATATCATCATAAACGGGACAACAGTAATCGAAAAAAGGTAGTATAAGAGATTTAACTAATAACAAACGTGTAGATGCTGGAAGAGAATCCTTGTTTCGATTTAACTGTTGCAAAACCATAAACATTTTTCGCGAAATTTCGGAAACATGCTCTCTCCATGACAAGGTTCGATTTAATGTAATACCGAGATCTTTTACAAATTCCTTGTACACTATTGGCACTCCCCCAACCAAGAGCTGTAGTAAGGTTAACAATGTATCAGTAGAAAGTTTATTGGTTGAGGAAATTATCATAGCTTGTGTCTTATTTGAATTTAGAACAAGTCCATTGTCACTCGCCCACTTGACAACATAATCAATATCTTTTTGAATCATTTGAATTAAATCCGTAAGCGATGACAGTGGACCTGAAAGATAAAACTTAAAATCGTCTGCATATTTATGGTATTTACAGTAATGTAGCTGATTCCCAAGATCTGCTATAAATAAGTTGAAAATTAACGATGAGAGTGATGCGCCCTGGGGAACACCACATTCAAGTTTATCCCATTCTGAAAAATCACCATTTCTATTATAAACTCTCTGAAATCTAGGACCAAGGTAAGACCGAAACCAATCACAGACCGATTTCGATAATTTAAATGAATTTAGTTTGCGTAATAACAAGTTATGATCTACTGATGGGAACGCTTTAGAGAAAACAAAAAATACAACTATAGTAATGAATTTTGAATCCATGGCAAGTTTAATGTCCGATGTGAACTTTAGCAATGCTGTGCATGTGCTGTGTTTTGCACGAAAACCAGATTGTAGAGGTTCTAGTAAATCATTATTTGTAAAGAAATCAGTCATTTGCTTGCACACAATTTTCTCAAAAGGTTTAGACAAAGAAGATACAATAGAAATCGGTCTGTAATCGGCAGGTCCCCTTGGATTATGTATCTTAGGGACAGGACAAATATTACTCATTTTCCATATTTCAGGAAAAATTCCCGTCTGGAGAGAGCAATTATATATATGTAAAAGGACAGGGAAAATAATTGGAAGAGCTAATTTAATCATTTTAATTGTAATATGATCCGGTCCTATTGCATTAGTTTTAATACTGTTAATACTATCAAGCAATGTATTTGGAGCAATATCATAAAAAAAGAATTTATTTTCATCAAATATGTCACTGCTCACTGGCCAACGTTCGTATGTGGAAGAAGGAGCCGGAACAGGGACATTTGAAAAAACGTTTAAAAATTAATTTGCTTGAAATGTATGATCAGTATTTTTCTTTTTAGAAGGTATTATATTGAGCTTCCTTAAAAGATGCCAAACGTCTTGAGTCTTACTTTTATTTTTAATCATATTAAAATTATACTTATTGTGAGCATCCCTTATTTTAGTTTGAACCAAATTACGAATTTTTCTAAAATTACCTAGGTCAATTGCATTTTTAGTCCTTTTGGATATCCTACGTAATTTGTTTCTTTCTTTGACAAGAGTTCTCAATTCGTCTGACATCCAAGGAGAAAATCTTTTTTTTATACTTGATAAGTGAAGGGGTGCGAAAATATCGAAAGCAGAAGTTAAGTAATAAGTTAGTTTATAAACTTTTACATTAATGTCAGGTGAGAAATATAAGCTAGCCCAATCGTAAGTTGAGAGGTGCGCAAGGAATTCATTCTCGGGGATTTTATTTAGATTACGAATAAAATTAGATTCATTATCGAATGGAGATCGACTTCCCTCAAATTCAAATTTCATATTAATTAAGTCATGGTTGGAAAGAAATGATATCGAATGTTGTCCAAAATTAAGTACTTTATCCATACTATCAACAATCATAAGATCAATTCTGGTGCTAGAGCTGTTTGTATGATGAGTAGAGTTATGAGGGACCACATTCAAACCTGCTGAGTAAACCATTGAAGTTAAGTAGTTTGTAGAGGGAGCTGGTACGTTTAAATTACAATTGAAATCACCCATTATAATAGTATTGTTAAAAAATTGCATAAAAGAGAATATTTAATTTTCTAATTCATTGCCAAATGATGCATTTGGTGGTTTGTAAACAACCCCTATTAATGCACTGTCATGTTGAGATTGTACATTGATAAATAAATATTCAGCAGTAGGATACGGTCCCTCAGTACTCATAGTAACAAGGGAACATTTAATATTCTTAGTAATATATAAGCATACTCCCCCACCTCTGCGTAACTCTCTGTCCCTACGATATAGTTTATAATTATTAAGTTTTACTAAGTCGGAATCAACATTAGGTGATAACCAAGTTTCGGAAACAGCAATAATATCATAGTAGCCTGTGTCAAAGAAATCTTTAAATTCGATATAATGTGCACGCAATGATTGCGCATTAACATAACAGATGTTTAATGTCTCCACTTTAATTGACTGACTGTAGCAAATAAAGTTTCAAAAATAATGAAAAATAAAAAAAAGGAATTATGAATTGATATTATTGTAAAATTTAAGGACTCCATAAGAAACCAAATCAAACAGGCCTCAAGATTACACTCAAAAACAATTGAACCACTCGTTTCTAAAGAAAATGAAAGTGAGAAGACAAACAAGTAACAAATATAAAAATTAAGAGTACTCGATGAATCTACGTTAATGATGGTACTGTATGAATAAAAATTAAAATTTACTTCATTACATCTGTAGAAAAAATAAACAATAATTAAGAAATTTTTAAATGACAAAGAACAAAACCAAAAATCCTGTCGCTGCTATTGGATTGCGTTTACTGCTTCGAGTGACGTTAATTGAAATCTGCGTTCTCCATCCGCCTTACGTCCGAATATTTTGCCTCCAGCAACCCATAAATATTTGATTTTGTTACTTTTTCTAAGAAATAGAGCAGCTGAATAAATTCGACGATTCAATGGTGTCAAAGAGTCTCGTAGATAAATGTAGGACTTCTCTTTCTCAGGCCAACCAATATCGACCGTTGAAAAGTTCTTGCAAGTCTTTCGTTGATTAATAATCTTGTCTTTCAATATCTGTGAAGACAACTTAACCACCACAGTAGGTGGGAACTGAGAAACTTTCACGTTGCCTTGTCTACGAATTCTATATATATTATCAATATTATTAATATCAATGGGAGCGTTCAATGCTTTTGTAATATCAATGAAAGTCTGACGCAAATCTTCTTCTTGTCTAACCGGTAATCCATGAACCTCAAGAGTGGAGAGAAGAGTAGACTGTTCCTGAACATTCACAATATGTTCTAGTTGACCGACCTTGTTCTTTAGCTGATCAGATTCAGTTTTTACCATTTTTAATTTTTCAGAAAAATCAGCTGATTCGACCTCGATAGCACTGATTTTTTTTGAATTATCTGGACATACTTGTCTAGCTAAATGTTGAATTTGAGCTCTATCTCTTGGATTTTTAAAAACAACTATGTAATTAGAATTTAACGAAATATCTCTTTGTCCATGGCCTTGATGAAAAAGGTTTTGAGAAATAAAAATAACACTTAAATTTTTGTGGTGACTACCTTTAGTAAACAAGTCTATAACAGTATTATTTGAGGATTCACGCATAAGATCGTCTATAAGTATTAATTTCGAACGTGTGTCGTCGGAATAATCAGTAGATTGTGGTAGACCTTCTTTGAATTCAATTTCTTTACCATATTCTGCATAACAATTTTGCCATTCAGAATAATAGAAAATAATTCGTTCAAATATTACATCACACATTATGTTTCTATTTTTTAAAAACTTTCTAACGAAAAATGTTTTTCCACAGCCTGTTGGGCCACAAATCATAGAAGTAAACGGATGCTTCCAACGAGGATCTATGTTTTTGTAACGAGTTAAGAAATGTTTTACGTAGATAAGTGAATCAGATACACGAAAAAAATCAGATACAAAATATTAAAACTTGCTATTTCAATGTAGCAAATTTATCTATTTCTTTTGTAAATTTATCTATTTCTGTAGTACATTTTGATAAAAGTCCCCTTATTTCCGGTCATTGCAACCATTTTTAGTAATTTTTACAGATGTGGGTCTCTCCGTGTAATCTTTTAGTACTTCATGCACGAATGGGCATTGCCCGTATAAATGTTATAAATTAATAAAAAAAAATTTGATGTAATTTTATCTCAGAAGTCCCAAAAACGGATTTTAAAAAAATGTCCCGATGTGTGTGTGTATATGTGTGTGTACTAACATTACATTTGCCTCAATATCTCAGAACGAGAAAAAGCTAAAGGCCTCAATTTTTTTTAAATTGTAGGTTTACCCGGGGGACATAAAATGAGAGTATTTTCAGCCCGATTCATAAAACGTTTTTTGACCATAACTTAAAAAAAAAATGTTAGGACACCTATAAATGTTTTTCTTTAGTTTTGTAGAGTTTTTTCAGACGCATCTTTTAAGCCTCCATTGAATTTTTTTTGTCTACATTAGCCAGAGATATTAAAGTTTTAAAAATCTAAATTTTTCGAAAATAACACTTTTTTGAAAATTTTGTTGAAAAATATAAAAGTAACTTTAAAAGTATCATTACCAACTTGTAGAGCATTAAAAAAGGCTTCGATTGATCTATTTTTGAACTTGATTCGGTCAAAAATTATTAAATTATTGGTATTTGAAAAATAAAAAATAGTGGAAAATATCATTTTTTCAACATTCTTGTTTATTAACTTATGTGTCATTATTAAACTATTATAACCATCTTATAGAATATATAACAACCTATTTTTTGGACCAAGATTTAATGATTTTTATCTCTTTTATAAAATTTAATTCTTATACATTATATTTCAATTATTAATATTTCTATGAGGAAGCAAAATGTTCATGAAATGAACACCTAAATTATAAAAATGTACAACTTGGCAGCGGTTTATTAATTTTTTTTGTTTACTAAATTTGTGTTTAATAATATTTTCATAAAAAAATTTTCCTTTATTTTTTAAATACTTTTCCATCATAATATTTTTAAAAGCAAGTATAATAATAAATAATAACAGTTATATAGATATAACAATAATAAATAAACAAACAAGTAATAAATAAATATAATAATTATAATAATAAATAATAAAAGTAATGACTTTCATTATTTTTGCTGTTCATGTACATTCCTACTGTACTACCCCTGGTTAAAAAACCGGACAGATTTCGGACTAATCCGAAATTTGTCTGAAACAATGCGGTTTAGGGCCGGTTTTTTGTCACTCCAAAATAATCCGGAAAAATCCGAACTCTATACGGTTTGTCAACACCGAAGTCGAATACACTAACCACTATACCACGCTCGCATAGGAGTTTAAATTCAGAATAGGATTTATGAAGTGCCCTGAAAAGAAATGACAAGAAACTAACACATCAGTGTTAATTTTAATATTGAAACAAGATAACTAATCCTTAAGGTCATGTTATTCAGTGGTCACGTGCTCCATATACTTTCCTATGGGAACACGTGACCACTGAATAACATGACCTTAATATGAAATGAGTAGATATGCAAATTAGGTAAAGAGAGACATTCTTATTTATATTGCTTTTAGAGAAAGAAAGATAGGTAGTCGTTACCGGCGCCGTTACCTTTTGTGTTTCAATTATAAAAGTATATATACATGGGACATTTCACGTTAAGTGGGCCACCCCGATGTCCAAAATTGAGAGCTTCCTAAAAAATTGGTTATACCCAAAAGTTATTCATATATATAATTACTTTCGAAAAATATGTGGCCTTTTGAAAAATCTAATATGGCGGCTCCAATATAACCTATAAATGTATCTAAATTAAAAAAAGCGGCCTAAACGTGCTAATAAAAAGGGATTGAATGAGGAAATCACCTATGAATTGGCGGTAAAATTAGCACAAGGATACATACTTTGTATTCCATAAGCAAAAACGGTAATTTAATATCGAATTTCTGAAAATAAATAAGGCGGATCCAATATGGCGGACAAAAAAATTTTTAAATGCATCGGATTTGCTTGAAAGTTGTTACTCGGGGGTTTTTGGGGTCGCTGATGCCGAATCTGATGTTTATTTTCAGAAATTCAAAATAGCAGATCCAATATGATGGACAAAAATTTTTTTAATTTATCAGATTTGGTTCAAAGTTGTTACTCGGGGGGTTTATGGGGTCGCTGATACCGAATCTGATGTCGATTTTCAGAAATTCAAAATAGCGTATCCAATATGACGGACAAAAATTTTTTTAATTTATCAGATTTGGTTCAAAGTTGTTACTCGGGGGTTTTTGAGGTCGCTAATGCCGAATCTGATGTTTATTTTCAGAAATTCAAAATAGCGGATCCAATATGACAGACAAAAAAATTTTTAAATGCATCGGATTTGCTTGAAAGTTGTTAATCGGGGGTTTTTGGGGTCGCTGATGCCGAATCTGATGTTTATTTTCAGAAATTCAAAATAGCGGATCCAATATGACGGACAAAAATTTTTTCAATTTATCAGATTTGGTTCAAAGTTGTTACTCGGGGAGTTTATGGGGTCGCTGATACCGAATCTGATGTCGATTTTCAGAAATTCAAAATAGCGGATCCAAAATGGCGGACAAAAATTTTTTTAATTCATCAGATTTGGTTCAAAGTTGTTACTCGGGGGTTTATGGGGTCGCTGATACCGAATTTGATGTCGATTTTCAGAAAGTTTTATACGGTGCGTTAAAAAAAGCTTTTTCCTAAGTTTTTCTTGTGTTCGGCTTTACACATAATAAAAAAAAAGATACTTCCTCTATGAGGAAGGAAAAATTTAAAAACATCAATTACTTCATCCTCAATTGGTTTAACAATTATCTAATTAAGTTATTATTGATATTTATTAATTTTTTTACGGCGCGCCTCGAAAAATTTATTTATTTAATGAATAAAGAATTTTCGTGAAATCGTTATCTCAATAATTATTCAAATAAATATTTTTTAACTGTAATTTGTCATTCAGATAACTTATTTATTATTATTTGTTCAGTAAATTGTAGATTTGAAAAGACGCATTTTTTATGTGTAATTAGAAAAAATTTAACAATTAATTGTTTAATTATATGATTATTAAACAGTTGCTGAAATATCGATTTGACATTTATAACATTTACCGGTCATTATAATTAGCTTTATAAATTGCAAAATTAGATAAATACACATCCCTCAAGGTACAATGGAAAAAACTAAAAAGTTAATAAATAACAAATATTTGTTTAAACAATTTTCAAGAATAGTTAATTAGAATAGTAACAACTTTTAACCAAATCTGATGAATTAAAAAAAATTTTGTCCGCCATATTGGATCCGCCATTTTGAACTTCTGACAATAAACATCAGATTCTGCATCAGCGACCCCAAAAACCCCCGAGTAACAACTTTCAACAAAATCTGATAAATTAAAAAAAATTTTGTCCGCCATATTGGATCCGCTATTTTAAATTTCTGAAAATTAACATCAGATTCGGCATCAGCGACCCAAAAACCCCCGAGTAACAAGCAAATTTTACTTAACGTGAAACGTCCCACATATATTGACTTTTATCTATAGTTTTCCTTGCGATAAAGAAAGAAAGAAAATATTATTACCTGGGTTCTCGGAGATAATCCTTATTTACAAAGGTTACACAGGCACACAAAAATAAAAAAAAGTCAAAACCCAGAGGTCACACCCCCCTATCCCCATGTTTTAGGGTCGCTGAAACCGAATATAACCATGAAAATTTTTTTTCATCGGACATTTTTCCGCTACCACCCCCTTACACCTGCTCCCGAGGGTTGGAATTTTAGTTCAAAAAAAAGTCGAGTAGGGTGTCTATTCCTATGTTTTTTGGGACGCTAAAACCAACAAAGACTACTATAATCAAATTCTTCCCTCCCTTAACACCCTACAACCCCCTTAACACCCACAGGGTGGGGGTTGAAATTCGAATTTTTACGAAAAGTCGATACGGTGTCTAAAACTACGTTTTTTAGGTTGCTGAAACCAAAAAAGACTACCAAAATTAAATCCTTTCCACTCTCAACCCCCTACAACCCCCTGCAATAATTTTTGATAATTAATACTTAATTCTCAATTTCCCAAAAATCGGTCCGTTATGTGTTATTTGCTAAAAAAAATCTATAGTTATTTATTTCTTATCATTTTTTAATTGCCAAAACGCGTAATGGTCAAGTATAAAAGAATCCAAACCGCGTTGTGGCATTTCTTAATTACCACAATGCGTTGTGGCCGAATATTATAGAGCCATAAAGCGATTTCGCGTTGTGGCCTTTTTCAAATTACCACAACGCGTTTTGAACACTTTTTGTCATGCCACAACACGAATTTCGCGTTGTGGACAAATTGAAGGAGCCACAACGAGTTGTGGACTATATTTTCGCTCAATGAGCGTTTTCGGTCTTTGAACCTAATATATATATATATATAAGAGACTTCTTTCCCTAAAATTTTTTTTTTGAAATTCAAAAATTGTTGAAGATACGCCATTTTGAATTTTAATATTAATTTTATAAAATTTTGAATATCTCGGAGTATTGTTTGTGGATTCTTATGAAATTTACACATTTTTAAGGTAAAAATTTGTAATTTAAAATAAAAATAAAGTTAATAAAAAAAAATTAATTTTTAAATAAAATATTTTAGGTATATCTCCGGCTGCTACTATTGATAAAATTGATTTTCAATAGATTTTCTTTAGAGGTGTGCAAAATTCGAATCGAGAGAAAATTCGATTCGAACTGCCAATTCGAAATTCGAAGGTTCGAATTTCGAATTGCTCAACTCGACTCGGTTAACTTTCGATTCGAATCGGTCAATTCGAAATTCGAATTTCGAATTCGCAGTTCGAATCGAACTTTCTTTCGATTCGAATCGGCCAATTCGAAATTTGATGTTTTGAATTGCTCGACTCGACTCGAGTTTCGAATAAAGTCAGGCAATTCGAAAATCGAAGTCAGACTTTCGAATTGCTATGTAGTGCATGCAGTATGTTGTGTTTCGAATTGACCGAATTATTCGAAACTCGAGTCGAGTCGAGCAATTCAAATCGATTCGAATTGGCCGATTCGAATCGAGAGAAAATTTGATTCGAACTGCCAATTCGAATCGAAAGTTAACCGAGTCGAGTTGAGCTATTTGAAATTCGAACCTTCGAATTTCGAATTGGCAGTTCGAATCAAATTTTCTCTCGATTCGAATTTTCTGTTGTCGAGTCGATTAATGTTTGGTTCGACTCGATTAAATGCACACTTCTAATTTTCTTCAAATGTTGAGAAAATGTTTCTTTGTAAATATTTAAATATTTCAAAACTCTTTGCCATGTCAAAAAACGAGATATTGTGGTTAACATTTTTTATTTTTAACATAATCGCATGTAAAAGTTAAAGTTTGAACTTGTATATCTCAAAATTTAGCATCGCAAAAGGGTTTTAAAATTTTTACCACATTTAAAGGGCACCCGAAGAGATATTTTCTCAAAATTTAAAGAAATTCTATGAAAAAACAATTTTTTCAAGAATAGCAGCCGGAGGATTCGAATTTTTTTTGCATCGACAAAGATTTTCTATGGTAAAAAGCACCGAAAATCTCTGTAAAGCCTTAAAAATTTTCAAAATTGATAAAGAAATTGTCGTTTATCATCAATTTTTAAATAATTTAGGAATCGTTTGTACCACAGGCCGACAGTATTTACTAAACAAGAATCAAACAATATTTTTCCGAAGGTTTTCAAAGTGATAATTCCGAATCCAGCGTCATAATAGACCCTGCTCGTCAGGTTTTCGAGGTATTTTAACTTAAAAATGCAAAAGACCAGTTTTTTAACATCCAAAGATAATTGTTTTGACAAAAGTTCAATATTGCATCTGAAGACGCTACTTTTCTTCTTTAAAATACATTTTAAAAATTTAAAATATTTCCATTTTCCTCTGAGTAATCGTTCATTCTGTTTACTGAGTTTGGCAAATTCTTTGAAAACTGAGTAAGACAGACAAAACTTCGATAATGAAGAAGAATATTACTACAAACCAGAATATAAATTTCAAATACTTCTGCGTATTTTCGGTACAACTAAATGCGAATACGATGTCAGATTTACCAAATCGTTTGCCATATACGATCCGCTATTTTGAATTTTAGAAATCTGACATAGAATTTGTATCCAGTTATACCGAAAATCTGCATAACCATTTGAAATTTAGATGCTTGTAGTTAAATTCTTTTATATTATCGAAGTTTTGTCTATTTCTCCTCAATTTTTGTAGAATTTGCCCAACTCATTAACAAATGAAGATTTTTTAAATTTCCGAAATGAAAAAAATCGAAAAACTGAGTTTATTTAAAATTTCATGTACCGATTTTTTCTTTTTTGTCTTAAAATTATTGTATGGCTTTACCGAAACGATACTAAAAAAAATTGTATGGGCAAGAACTTTTGGCTTTTTATTCGAAGCTCACCTTGTTGCTGCAGCTAGTCTTTTTTTACAAAAACTTCAATATCTCCGGAACCAGATGATTCTTCATCAATTTTGTTTTATTAAATTAAAGGTGAATTCATAAGGATTCCAAATATGTTAATAACATTTTTCTCAGAGAGGAGTAAATAATGAAAAAAAATGTTTTTAAAATTTTTTTATTTACATTATTTTTATTTTAAAGTACACATTTTTACCTGAAAAATGTGTACACTTCATAAAAATCTATAAACAATAGTCCGAGATATTCAAAACTTTATGAAATTAATATTAAAATTCAAAATGTCAATAAAATCTCTTTTTCCATAATATTATTAAGTTTTTGGCTCGGTTTTTGGGTCTATTAATTATTTATAGATCAACTTAAGTATTTTCGTATTTGTTTCTTTAGGTAAAAAGAAAACTTTTTCTGCCCGGCGCTCAATGATATCACCAGATTAAAAAATATCTTAACAAATCGCGGACAGGCTAGTGTAAAGTGGTGTGAACCCTTAAAAGTATGAAGCCGTGTTGCGACTGATCGGTGCATTGAAATTCAAGTGTGACGATTCGATTCTAGCTTCGCGCGGCTGCGAATGGCAGAGAAAACGGACAGATTTATGCTGGGGAATAATAAATAATGATGTTTCACGAGTAATATAAAGAAACTCGAAAGTTCATCGTTCCCCCGCATGAATTCGTCTTTGCTTTCTCTCTCATTCGCTGCCACGCGAAGCCAGAATCGAGTCGTCATAGTTGAATTTCAATGCACCAATCGGTCGAAACACGGCTTTACAACACGGCTTTCTAACCGTATTTAAGAACTTTTTGTATCTCTTTTATTTACGAGATATAAATGATAAAGTGATGGCATGTTTTTTCACAGAGTCGGACTTAGATTATTTTTCAGTGCTTAAGATTATTAAGCTTGATAAGATAAATCAGTTCCAACAGGTTTTACATTAATTTATTAAATAGATCAATAATTATTCCAATTTGAGTGCCCGATTTTTTACAATATCTACTTGTCCCTAACCATACTTTCGGATGGGTTAAACGATAAAACTTTGTAATGAATAAGAATTACTAATTCTAAGACGCATCTTTTTAAAGTTAAGTAAACAGTGAACACTTTTCCGTATGGAAATTAAAAATTTGGTAATTGTGAAAAAAGTTAAGCTTTTAAAAGTTGTCCCTCACTTTTAACCTTTTTGGTCGTAATCGACATATTTATCATTTTTTATTAATAAGACAAATTGGACATCAAAATGACTTACGGGAAATAAAAGTTCAAATTATTAGAATTATTTTGAGATATAGTAAATTGATGTGCCTCGTGTCTTCAAAAAACTGTTGTAATTTAAATAACAGAAAACACGTGCGTACAAAATTTGAAAACGACCGTAATTCGAGTGATACTCCACGAAAATCATATAAAAGTATTTGAAAAGTACTTGTAGGTATATATTTTCGCATGTGTCATTTAACATTCCGTAAATGTGCTTCAAGAAAAAATACTTTATTGCAAAGATATTGTAAAAATATTTGTCAATTACGGTAGACCGTAATCGACCAAAAGTTTTTAGAAAAGAAATTGTTAAGTATGAAGTTGTCGATTCTCACTTTTTTATAGAAACTGTTAAAAAATAAAACTGAAGGTTAAGTTTCAATGTTTATTTTGATTTTTTTACACAGAATAAATGATCAAAAAAAATTAATTCTGAAAAAATAAGATATAAGAAATAAGAAAAATAGAAAAAATGAATAGAAATTGGAAAGTTTATTTGTGTTAAATTTAAATAAAATGTATCTGGAAATTGCAAGGTAAACTTTATACATTATATTTTTACAATTCAGTTTAATTAAAATCTATTTTTAAAATAAAAACTATTTTAATTTTGTAGTAATTCAAACAAAAAATAAAAGAAAAGTAATGTTAATGACTAGTAATAATATAATAAATATATAAAAGTAATATATTATATAATAATATAATTATTATTATAAATTATAACCAATTACTTTTAACTGTTTTCGATTCTAAAAAACAATCACCTGTTAAATATTTTTTTGTTGCACGTTAAAAATAATTCGCAATTTTAAATAGTTTATAACTTTTTAAAGACAAATCATTTTATCTGTCCACTTGCATATTTTAAAAGCTTATTTCTTAAAGTTTATGTAGACAGAGTTTCAATACTGTGCTACAAAAATTAACAAATTTTTTCTCATTGAAAAGTTAAAGGTTCTAGAGATATAAGCAGAAGTTTTCTACGACATCTAGAGCTGCACACTACATTTTATTCACCTTCCTTATAAGGAAAGTCACCGTTTATCAAAATATATTCATTTTAAAAAAACAATTTTTTGGAATTTTTAGAAAGTTTTGCTGCAAATTTTCTTTAAGAAAACTTGTAGTAAGTTTATTCTGCAAACTTGCCACCAAGCTGACATTTTGCTATTTTTCTCAAGTTTGCTGCAAACTTACAGTGCAAATTTTTAAACTTTGCATTGCAAACTTGCTACGAATTTGCTAAAAATTGTTGTGCTATAATTTTACGTAGAATGATATCAATAGCTCAAAATTAAATTTTTAGGATATAAGGTTCTTTTCATCGCGTCAGTAAACATAGACAGTTTTTTCAAATATATTTAATAATTGCATGATATTTCAGAAGGTGAATATAAAGAAAAACAATGCTCCAGAAATGGCCTTGTTTGTTGGTGTGTTGATCCTAACGGAAAAAAAGCATTTGGCTCCATGGGTCTTGCAGAAAGAGTTGATTGCTTATCAAATGTTCAAGCCAGGGCTCTTTCCTCTTCCTGTATTCCCCAACAATGTGCCCAAGTTTGTCAATACGGCTTTAAAGATGACAATTCTGGTTGTTCAACTTGCGAGTGTGATAATCCATGTCAAGGGTAAGATTTTATTTTTATAATAAGTATTAAATTAATTTATTTTGTTTGAATCTGTTTTCCAAAACCAATTTTACTATGCATATTAACCCGTGAGAGAATATTAAATAATAATTTTTAATAATTACTCAATATTAGTATTCATTAATATAACGCGATTTTAACAAAAAGATAAATATTTAAGATAAATAAATCTAACAATATTTAGTAAACACTAAAAAAGAGGGTTAATTACCTAAACACGGATAAATTCGCAGACCTATTTATTCGCATTAAATTTTCATACAATCAAAATGTTATGCTTATATTTACACGGAAAGAATTTAGGGCGACCTACTGTTCCAGTTGAATGGAAATTTGACGACTGTGATACTTTCTCAATTCGAGCATACTACAATCCAGTTTTGGGTATCCAAGTTAAAAATTCTGCAGACATTCCGCAGACTTTAAGTAGATTCCTGTCTGCAGACAGTAGGGTAAGAATTCCTGAAGTGGGCAACGGATTTTCCAAGGTTTTCAATTTCCATAATAAACTTTATAAAAATAAAGTACTAATAGAGGGACAAACAGTCACCAAGTTTTATTTGAAAATATTCATTTGTTTATTTTTTATAAACAATTTAATTTTAATGTAACATTTTTTTTAAACATTTATATCTTAGAACTGGATTATCGGATTTTGATGAAAATTTTTGGACACAATTAATAAAGATTTGAGCTTTTTAAAAAAAATTATTTCAATGTTGAAAAAAATTATTTATTGTAAAAAATAATTGTTAATAATAAACAAATAAATAATTAATTGTGTTCTGGACCTTTTTCGTAAAATTTTTTTTCAGAACCTTAAACTATATAAATCAAGGATTAAATAACTGAAAGAAAAAGTTGGTAGATCGAAATAGTTTATTAACTGTGAATTTTTTTGTGAGCGCGGTCGCGTTGTTCTGTGCGTCGCGGCTTGACGTGGAGCTCCATAAGTTCATTGCACACTCACCATGAACACCAAGCATGAATGAGTATAAGGAGACATATCTCCAATGGGAAAATTTCCTGATATTGACTGTACTTCTCTGCAGTAAAATCGACAGGCACGCGAAAAGTAATAGCCTCATGTTCACTGATAACAGCGCCGCCAAACGGGAGAAATAAGTGCAATTTTACATTTTAAGTATTTTTATCTTTGACAGCTGATTGATATTTAAGGTTAAAAGATCCTCTGAGTGTTGTATTGTAAAATAGATGAACAGAATTAAATTGTTTTATACGTTATATAAATAGAAAGGACTTCAAATAAACAACCAAAAATTCTTTGCATTAAATTCATAAATGTCTGTTGGTAAAAGTATAGAAACTTTTACCCTTACAAAATAGTATATTAAATAAACTTATCATTCTTGGTGCTTCGAAAAAACACTTTTTTCAGAAGCATTTTTATTTGCTTTATAACTAGACATGCAATTTTTTATAAAACAATTCATATTACTATTATTTTATTGTTAAAAAAAAATTACGTAAACAAAACTTTTATCATGGACAGCATGGAGGGTATATATTTTCTCCTGTAGGGGCGCTAATATCAGTGAACAAATTTTCGGTATGCCAATTTTCGTGCATGGCGATTTTACGGGATAAACATTTTACGCAGTCAAGTACAGTCAATAGGGATACATATACATACTTCTCCTTATACTCCTTCATGACACCAAGTATTCTTAAAAACTGAAATACAGAATAAGTATCTAAAATTTAAGATTATTAGTAGAATTATTTTACCACATTATTGTTTATATTAGTGACAATAATATGTAAAAATAATTTTTTATTCAGGTATTTTTAAGTAATGTAATTTACTTTCAATTAAATAAATTTCACTTTGTTGGTGTTTAACTAATATTTTTGTTTTAATTTTCTACTGAATTTGTAAGTAAATAGAAAATGTTTTTGTTAAAAGTAAAAATTTAAATTTTTGTTATGGAATTTTATTGAAACTGGTAAAATTTCGTCTAAAGCAAAGATTTGAAATTTGCTTATGTTATGTTTATTTATTTACTTACAAATTTAGTCGAAAATTAAAACAAAAATACTAGTTAAACACTAACAAAGTAAAATTTATTTAATTGAAAATAAATTACATTTCTTAAAAATACCTGAATAAAAAAATTATTTTCACATATTATTGTCACTAATATAAACAATAATGTGGTAAAATAATTCTACTAATAATCTTAAATTTTAGATACTTATTCTGTATTTCAGTTTTTAAGCATACTTTGTGTTCGTGGTGAGTGTGCAATGAACTTATGGAGCTCCACGTCAAGCCGCAACGCATGTAACAACGCGACCGCGCTCACAAAAATATTCACAGTTAATAAACTATTTCGATCTACCAACTTTTTCTTTCAGTTATTTAATCCTTGATTTATATAGTTTAAGGTTCTGAAAAAAAATTTTACGAAAAAGGTCCAGAACACAATTAATTATTTATTTGTTTATTATTAACAATTATTTTTTACAATAAATAATTTTTTTCAACATTGAAATAATTTTTTTTAAAAAGCTCAAATCTTTATTAATTGTGTCCAAAAATTTTCATCAAAATCCGATAATCCAGTTCTAAGATATAAATGTTTAAAAAAAATGTTACATTAAAATTAAATTGTTTATAAAAAATAAACAAATGAATATTTTCATATAAATCTTAGTGACTGTTTGTCCCTTTATTAGTACTTTATTTTTATAAAGTTTATTATAGAAATTGCAAACCTTGGAAAATCTGTTGCCCACTTCAGGAATTCTTACCCAGTATGTTAAATGTCTGCAAATATTCTGTTGTAATTCTGTTCGTTTAAAAGATCATAGATAACAATTATTTAGTGAAACCTAATAGATTTATGATTATCCTGCTCAGAAAAGTTAACAACTTGAGAAGTTGATGTTAAATCGATGTCTTGAAACACACCCTCACAACAAAATGATATCATGATGATATTTCTTATTGGGCAAGAGGGCTAGGTCAGGTAACGTCCTCACTCTTCACCGACATAAGCGAAATGCGTTAAGACAAAAATAATATTCCTTTTTATGAATTTATTAATTATTATTACAATGATTAAAATTACAGAAAGTAACGATCATCTCGCACACGGTAACGTAACAACTCGACATTTTAGATTCCGGCGAAACGATATTTTATATTATTATTATTTCTACGATCATTTTCATATTTTAAATTTATTTTATTTGTTACCAAAATATACTTTCCTACGAAGGTTTAATTAATACTCGTTAATACCTCATTAATGACTACACCTCTACTCTGAATCACGGTATAAAACGGTTCGAGCAAGAGCGAAGCTTTTAAATAAAATAATTTTGCGCTAAAACAAAAATAATATTCCTTTTTATGGATTTTTTAATTATTATAATGATTAACAGTTAGGAATGTATTATATACGGAATACGCTACTGAAGTGCGCTGTGTAGCACGTGTTTTGATTAAGCTGTTGCTTTTTTTGTTTTTTGAGTGATTTTTTCTGGTCTTTACTTGATCAGGGAGTTTTTGTTGGTTGTATTAGTAATTAACATTGTTGTTGCTTAAGTTGAACAATTTCCTTTTACAAGTTTTGTGAAATCTGGTAAAGTGAGGTTAGAATGGCTTCGAAAGAGAGTGACAAACTGTGTACTGTATGTAAAAAAAAGGTGAAAGATGCAAGGACATGCCCCAAATCACTCCTCCTTATCACAAAAGTTGTTTAAGTTTGACCTATGTTTTACCGGATAAATCTTTTGCAAAGTTTTGCAAACCGCGTTCCCCATCTCCTAACCTCCTGACTGCTTGATCGCAGAAATTCGCAACATCAGCTCAACAACCAGTTTTAACTAATGAGGATATTCAGAATATGATTCGAAATATATCGTTGGTCTTTCAGCCTCAGTTTGATGTAATTTCAAATAAGGTGGACAATAATAACTCTAAGCTTGATGGCACGAATTCGAAACTCGATGCGGCCCTGACCAGGATTGGAGCTAATGAGGAGAAAATTGACTATCTTGTTGACAGATTGGACACCTTGGAAGGTAAAGTGGCTTCATTGGGTGAATGTTCACTTAGTAAGGTTAATGTTAATAAAATTACTAAGAATTGTCTAGATGAAGTTAATGAACGTAATAAGCGTAAACGTAACCTGATAATTTTTGGTTTGTCTGAAGTACAAGGCGGTTCAACTGATAACACTATGGATGACAGGAACTCTATTATCCAATTGTTTAAATCATTAAAATTGTCTCAGGTGCAACCAGAAAACATTAAAATTCATAGAATTGGTTTAATTTCACAGAATGACCAAGTGAAAAAAATCAGACTGTTGAGAATCACGTTTCGCACGGAAGACGAGGCAATGTCTTTGTTTCGCGAGTTTGTATCAGCGAAGAAGTTGGAGTCGAATCACAAACTTTTAGAGAAGATGTGGACTCAGTGGGACAAAACCAAGATGCAAATGGAGGACATAAGTAATTTGAAGCAGGAACTCGAAAGCAGACGTCAGAAGGAAGAAGAGAATCTTCGTATACTCTAACGTCGCGAGACAGCTGTCATTGTGACATAGACCAGCGAGAAGTGAGACAAGCTATCTGTAGATTTCGTGACTGTATTGAGCCTTGTACACATATTCGGGAGCCTATCCCTTCCTCCTCCCTTTAAGAAAGAGCCTCTCGTTCTTCTAAGCATATTTCTCCTCATGTTTCACATCACTCTGATTTAAGTATATATTATCAAAATATCAGGGGCGCACAGTGGTCGGAGAGACCCTATTTTATGCGAAAAATTAGAAAGACTGCACCGATTGCAACGAAACTTTAGGATATTCTTAATTTCGTCATACTAAATAAGAATATATCATAAAATTTAAAATTTGACAGTTGACAGCTGTCAAAGTGACTATCAACTTTATCAAAAATGAGTAAATCTGCACAAAAATAACTTATATCAGGTTTTGAGACCTTCTGAATCCAAATTCTATGTAAAATTTTCAATTTGATAGTTGACAGCTGTCAAAGTGACTGTCAATTTTTTAAAAAATGAGTAAATCTATATAAAAATTTTACCTATAAGATTTTTAGGCTCACTGATCTCGAATTTCACGTAAAATTTATAATTTGTATAATTTGACAGTTGACAGCTGTCAAAGTGACTGTCAATTTTATCAAAAATGAGTAAATCTGCACAAAAATAACTTCCATCAGGTTTTGAGACCTCCTGAAATTTTATGTCAAATTTAAAATGTGATAGTTGACAGCTGTCAAATTGACTGTCAATTTTATAAAAAATGAGTAAATCTACATAAAAATTTTACCTATAAGATTTTTAGACTCTGATCTCGAATTTCACGTAAAATTTATAATTTGACAGTTGGCAGCTGTCAAAGTGACTGTCAGCTTTATAAAAATTGAGAAAATGTTTATGAATATAACTATTACATTTGCAGATTGAGTAGTCACAAAATTGATATCGAACTTAAACTTTGACAGTTACCTTCTATCACTGTATATGTCATAATATAAAAATATCTTTATTTATTAAAATTAATTATTTAATTTACTTGAAGAGAATTTCTTTTTTAAAATAAATTAACAATTAAAATGAAAGAAAGTAATTTAATAATAACATATTTTTATAGTGACTGAGATACAAAAAATAACAAAACGTTAAGTACATTTTTGAATCATGAAAATAATTGAAATAACTATAATAATAATATTGACAATTCTTGATAATTTTTTATCAACTTTATTGGTTAAAATATGAAAGAAATTTAATAATTTAATATAAATAGAAGCTAATAAACTTACTTTTAGAAATAAAAAAAAAAAAATTTTACAAGACTAAAATGTAAGAAATTATTTTCATATTACTTTCTATCTTTTAGATTCATTAACAGATATATGAAAAACCTTTGAATACAAAATTTCGTAGAAACTGAACAATTTCTAAAAATATTTGACGCCATTTTGGAACCGTCATTTTGAAATTTTGAAAATTGATTTCACATTTATCAAGACACACAATAAAAATCACTTGTAAAAAATACCTACCATGAATTAATTGAATATTTAATGTTATAATCCACTTTTTGTCATTTTGAACTACTGTTGTAATCGGACTCATGAAACAAAAATGTCAAAAAATATTTTTGGCGCAAGTTTGCGCAGATGTTTTTTCCGTAGGTCATTAAAGGATACTTTGGACTACTCTTCTAAAAAAGAATTAGGATCGTACTCGGTCGTACTTTTTTGTATACCTTTTTTAAAAAAAATTATTCGAATAAAAAGCTATATTATAAAGCAATTGATATTTTATTAACAAATTTTTTTTAGTTATAATTATTTAAGAAAAAATCTTTTTTTAAGCGTGAGAAATGACATAAAATCGTTAAACATTTTTAATATTGACTCCTAGAATACAAAAACTTGTTAAGAAAACTCATATTATAAAGGGTAAAAAATTTCACTTATAAAATTCGCATTTTAAACATGTATATCGCCTTTCCCAATCAATTTCATTGTAAATACCGATCAGTTTTGATATCTAGGGACACTTATGAGTAAGAATCGCTTTATCTAATTTAATTTAACGCAATTTAAAAATTACCATTTTTCGCATAAAATAGTGTACCTCCGACCACTGTGGGGCGTAAGAACTAAAATTGAAATTTTATATTGTTCACTTCCATTATTTAAGCATGATATTATTATCTTTACAGAAACTTGGCTAAATAATGATTATAAATCTCCCGAACTGGGTTTTTTTAATTACGATGTTTTTAGATTTGATAGAAATTCGCAGTCTATTGATTGTTTACGTGGGGGTGGTGTTTTAATAGCTTCAATTTCTTCATTACATGCGTCACGAATAATCACTTCTATTGTAAATATTGTTGTTATCAAATTTAATTATAATTCAAAGCTTTACATAATTGGATCTTTTTATGTTCCTCCCAACGCAAATGTTAATTTTTTTACAACTGTATGTCGCGTTCTTAAGGAAGTTTCAAATTATTATCCATCTGCCTTAATGTGTTTATTGGGGGACTTTAATATGCCTTTTGTTTCATGGAACGATTCTGAGAGTGATGGCCCTTCTTGTGTGCACAGGCCAGGGTCGTCTCGTGTGCGTCAACAAATAGCTAGTACAGTTTCTGATACTATTGATTTTTTAAATTTAATTCAAGTTAACACATTTGTAAATATTATTGGTTCTTTATTAGATTTAGTATTAATTAATTTTTATAATTATACCTTACAAATATCGGATGAACCAATTTCCGATAGATAGTTATTGTTACGAACGAGAAAATATTTAAAATAATTAAAATAGTTAATTTAACTATAATTATTATTTTGGGCTTTTGAGATGGCCCTATTTTCAAGTTTGTTGGAGAAAATCAAACTGCCAGAGCGTGAGCTCTGTTTATCTTACTGGGATTCGTTATTCCTAGTTGCCAAAAATTCAGAAAATTAATTAGAGGAGGGGAAGAACAAAAATAGAATGCAAAGTAAAGGTTAGATTTAAAGAAAATGAGTTTATTGGGTTAAATAAAAATGCTTTTACTTCCATCTCTCGCACAATTATATGAGGGAGGAAAGTGGTACTTATTAACCCAGGAACGACACAGTACTTACCGTCCCGAGATCCTTAAAACTACGGTCAGAAGAGTCTTCTTTCTGCGGGCGAAGATTTCACAATTTTCGGAATGCGGTCTCACGTACACGCACAATTATGAAATTTTAATTGTTCTTAGTTATTTATTTCTTAAATTAATTTCTTAAACCATTAAAACAGGGCGGACGCGGCAACAACACGAAACCGACCGATCTTTTCGACAAGAAAGATTTTAAAAAGAATTATAAAATTTTACTTCTTCACTATTTTAATTTTTAAGACGGCCTCCGTGGACTTCGGAGTAAGTTGGTATTTTATTTTACGTCCGACCAAATTGTTCGTGTAAGCACACAACCAATTTGGGTCCTTGGTACCGGACGGGAACGTTATAGGATTAAGAAATTTCTTTTACACCGATGCCGGAGTTTAGCCTCTGGGGGTTGCGGAAACCGAACTGAACAATTTAGATGTCTAATTAATGTGCTTTTATAGTTTTACTTCCTTAAGAAATATGGAAAGGTGGGGACAGGGCGTTGGACCTGTTGCCATGCCAAAACTGCGGGGCTTGCATTTTACAGGAATCGGTTTAATGCACTATGTTGAAACAATTTTATTCCCAGAAGAGAATATTTTTAATATTCTTTTAATTATTATAATAATTTTCAATTTTGTTTTTCAAATTAATCTTTAAAAGAAATAAGATTAATGTGAGCTGGAATAATGGACATTTCAAAAATAGAAATTCCATTCTATTTCGTAACCCTTAAAAAGGTTGTTACAATTCCAACGTTAAATCATGTCAATAATTATTTTAATGTGCATTGAAACCTTCCGCAAGTGTGCAATTTATGGTGGGCAAGGTTTATAAGCTAGGTTGATACAGGAAAGCAAAACAATTAAATAATAAAATAATAAAAAAAATAAATAATAGTAATAATAATAACCTAAAACGTTCCCATCTATATAGATACCATAAAATTATTAAATATATAAATATTTTTAATTAAGACCGGGCCATCATTCACCCCATTTTCAAGATTTAAAGAATTAAAAGATGCATTTTAATTTTTAAAAGACGATTAGAATAGTATTCGCCATTGGTAAGAGAGAGAAAAAGCTATAAGACAGAAAGAGTACGCAATACTCTGTAAGAACAATATGTACGAGAGAGAACGCTTCAATGCTATACATAATATTCCTTCTCTCTTGCACAATGTCAAGGGGAGCGCGGGGAGCCTTCACTCAACGCGTTGAGTGAAGCCTCTTAATATATATATATATATATATATATATATATATATATATATATATATATATATATATATATATATATATATATATATATATATATATATAGGCACACACACACTCATTTGCTTATGTGGTTGTTAAGCAACCATAACATAAAAGTATTAGCCCTTCATTAATTGATTTACCTGAAAGTCATGAAAATAAAATATTTTAATTGCTGAAATAGTACTTTCAGACGGAAGAAAAGGCTTACGGTCTTTAAACCGAGTTCATTTTCTGCGCGATTTCAAAATGCTAAGCATGCATTTTATTAATTAATTTTAATTAATGACAAGTAAAATATACAATTTTTGTAAAATTTTTGTTGCGATAATGTGGCGTAACAGTTATCATCCACCATTATTATTTACTATTCATTTTGTTGAGAACGTGCGCAAACATATAATTCCTTCATATTGTAATTTTTATTATGATTTCCGAAATGCTAATTGGGCTGGTATTAACACTTTTTTGAATGACGTGAATTGGAGAGTTGTACTTGATGTTTTGTGTGTTAATGAGGCAGTGTCAATTTTTTATAAATATGTATACAAGGCGTTCGATTTTTTTGTTCCTGTCAGGGTTAGGCGAGAGTTTACATATCCTCCTTGGTTTACTCGTGCTTTGAAACGTTTGATTAGCTTGAAGAAGATGGCACATATTAAATATAAACAATTGCATACTGTTTTTGACTATAACTGTTTTTCTGAATTGAGAGCTGAATGTAAGAACCTAAGTTGTGAATGCAACAAAGCTTATATTTCTAGAATGGAAAGTTCGATCTCTGATAACCCCAAATTATTTTGGAGTTACATCAATTCATCTCGTAGGGAGAATAGATTACCAAATTTTATGTTTCGCGGAGATGAAAGTGCAAATAACAGTAAGGATGTGGCTAACTTATTTGCTAAACAATATAATTCTGTATACACCGCATCCTCCTCTTTTTTTGATTGTGAGCACTTATATAAGGATAATAATTTTAATCTTTCATCTTTTGTTATTGAGGCAGAAATGATATTTAAAAAGATTAAGGGTTTAGATATAAATTATGGTGCCGGAGCTGATGATATTCCTCCCTCTATATTGAAGTCATGCTGCTCCGCTTTTATTTTGCCATTATCAATTCTCTTTAATAAATCATTATTGAGTGGCGTATATCCGTACCACTGGAAAAAGGGATCATTGTTCCGATTTATAAGGAGGGGACTAAGGGCGATGTTTCGAATTATAGGCCTGTCACTCTTTTGAGTGCTATTCCTAAAGTTTTCGAAAGCATTGTCTTTGATGTTTTCTACGCCCATTCGGTAAATTTTATTATACAGGAGCAGCATGGTTTTATGAGAGGCAGGTCAGCCATAACAAATCTTAGCATTTTCTCTGATTTTGTAATAAATAGTTTGGAGCGGGGGTATCAGGTTGATGCGGTGTATGCAGATTTTATAAAGGCGTTTGACAAGGTGGAGCATGTGGCTCTCGTTGCTAAGCTCGGAGCTATGGGATTCTCGGGGGAAGTATTGTTGTGGATTTAAAGTTATCTGACAGATAGACCTTTGACTGTTTGTGTCAATTATGATTTTTCTGATACATTTTACGCTATCTCGGGAGTACCCCAGGGTTCGCACCTTGGTCCATTACTTTTTTTAATTCATATCAATGATATTTTTTCAGTTTTTCAACATTGTTCATTCTTGATTGATTATCTGTCGATAATTTTACGTTCGGTTTTATTATTTGATGATAATTTATTTTTACGAGACCTTGTTGTTTATTGTTTATTCTTGTTGTTTGCTGACGATTTAAAGATATACAGGGTTGTGTATAGTCAGCAATGTGCTGACGATATGCAATCTGATCTTGATCGCCTGAAGGTATGGTGTGAGAAAAATTCACTTCCATTAAATGTTAATAAACGTTGTGTTATTTCTTATTCAAAGAAGAACACAACACTAAATTATAACTATTTGATTGGTAACAACATGCTTTCTAGATCAAACAGAGTGAGTGACCTTGGGGTTATTCTTGATGCGTCATTTACTTTCAGGGATCATATTGATGAGACTATTAATAAGGCAGTCAGAACATTGGGATTTGTGAAAAGAAATGCTTTGCATTTTCATAATGCCTCAACTTTAAAATCACTTTTTTTTACTTTGGTTCGTTCGATTATTTTGTTTGCATCTAAGATTTGGTCGCCCTGGCAGGAATACTTTTAATAAGATTGGAGCGAATACAAAATAGGTTTTTGCGCTTCGCTGCTAAGCAACTTGATATTACCTATGATTTTTTTTCACATGAATATGATGACGTAAGGAGACAATTGAAGATCCCGACAATTTCATCCAGATTTCTGTACTCGGATTTAATGTTTCTTTTTAAAATTATAAATGGAATGATTAATTGTCCGGATATTTTATGTAAAATAAATTTCTCTGTGCCTTACAAACCATCACGTAATTTTCTTCTTTTCAAAGTTAAATATCATAGAACGGAGTATGGTGATAATAATGTTTTCGAACGTATATGTTGTGAGGCTGACGAAAGAGCACATGATCTAAATTTTTTCGATAATTAAAATCTACGTTTTGCCACTGCCCTGCGCAAATTATTATTTAAATATTACACCGCTAAATCAAATAATTAATTAATTATTCATTGTAATTAATATTCTTTTTTTTCGTTTTCTTATAGTAGTACTTTGTACGAAAGGTCGTTTTTTATTTTGTAAGCCCGTTGATACTTGATACTTGAAATTATTATTAATCACAAATACGACAGTTAATACAGCAAATTATTGATTCTAAGTGTTAATTGCTTCTCTTGCACATTTTTATAGGAAGTAATGATATTTAAATAACCTAGTGCAGATAATTGCCTTATTAAGCGTTAATAGTATTGGTGATATGTATAGCTTCTTAAAGAAAAAACATTACAACATTCTATTACATCTATAACTTGTACGGTTGGTGGCAGAAAGCAAGTAACACTTTGTCGAGCACACCATGTCAGTGGTGTCCCCATCAAAAAGTTGTTCATAATATTAATATTTTTTAAATATTATTGTATCTCGTTTCCAGGTATTACACGAACTTTAAAAACCGCAACGACTTTAACTTAAAAATAAAGTCTTTCTTTTTCGAAAATGAGAAATAAAGCAAAATGTCAGTGGTGTCCCTTGTCAGTGGTGTCCCCTCAAAATTCTGTTTCTTGCAGCTTATTATTTAATTTTTAATAAATTTGTATTAAATTTACTCCTTATATGCAGTTAATGAAGATTTGATACTGGGGGTTGATTACCTAATTTGATTTCACTTTCATTTCACACTGATTTTACCGCATTTCAATTTTTTCCTAACCACGTGCTTTTCGGTGAAAGTTCGTGTCAAAATGTCTAATTTACCGGAATGTCAAACTAAAACTGTCAAAACATGGAAAAGAGGTTTTGTTTACAATTTTTTGGTTATTTCCTGGTTTGGTAAATATAATGCGAAAACGTGTAAATTAAAGCATAAAGTATTAAAAATATTTAATTTATAAATAAATTAATACACAAATAAATATTTGCAGAGAATAAGTGCAAAATAAAATATGAAAAATATTCAATTTTCCTTTAGTAGTAGAGCTACACAGGTTCTGGCCCAGTTACCGACCGTCGGTAAGGTAGATTTCCTAATAGCTCCAGATGAGTTAGAAGGGATGTTCTGTTTTACCGACTAAGTTTTTAGTACCGACCGCTACCGCTAGATGGCGCCACCGCTCAATTTAAACCCCCTTAGAGGGGTATTAAAATTTTTATTTTTGAATTTTTAAGTGGGTTAGAAGGGGTGTTCTGTTTTACCGACATCTGTGTTCCGGCTGCTACCGAGAGATGGCGTTACATGTGAATTCTGACCCACTTGACGGGATATTTAAATTTTTTTATTTTTAAACTTTCAAGTGGGTTAGAAGGGATAATTTTAAATTTCGCGCCACTAAGTGAAAGTTGGTTGGTGTCCTACTTTACCGACTTTGATGATAATGCTCCTATAAAAATGCCGGTAAATTGCCGACTGTAGGTAAGTTACCGACCGATGGTACCGATGACCCACTTGGGTTATGTTAACTTCAAGTTATCCCGGTAGTCGGCGTTTACTACATTGTGGTAGGAGAGTTGCGTGCGCCTGTGGAGTAGTGGGAAGTTGCTCAGTAGGGAGGTGAGTATAGTGGAGACTGGGGTATAAGTTACGGAGCGCGAGCCAACACACTCATTCTTTCTTTCAGCTTTCATCGTTCTAGGTAAATTTCTCTCTTCCAGGTCTTCTCTCTTGCAGCCATCTCTCTTATAGGTCTCTCTCCTTTAGCTCAATATGTTTTTGTAGTTCTCTCTTTCAGATTTTCAACAATTATTTAATTTTTATTTTCTAGTTATTTCTTTTAATTCAATTTATTATATTTCCCTTTTATTTGATTTTTCTTTCTAGTTATTTCTTGTTTAGTTCAGTTTTAATTTTTCCTTTTTAGGAATTATTTTTATTTCTCTTTTTTTTCTTTCAGTTTTTATTTTTCTTTTTTAGTTATTTATTTTAATTCTATTTTTCTCTTTTTCTTTTAGTTTTTATTCTTCTATTTTAGTTATTTCTTTTATTTTAGTTTGACTTTCTTCTTCTACATTATCTCTCGTTTTTTCAGATCATTTTTTATAACGTTCTTTCTTCCTTCTATTCAAATATTGTATTTGTTTCTCTTTCCCATCTTATTCTGTTTTTTTTAATTTGTCGTATTATTATTTTACTCTTTATTTAATAAGTTAAATTTGTTTTATAGTAAACATTTTCTGTTTGTAAAAATAATATTTGAAAAAATGGATCACATCAATCCTCTTTTAAATTGTCGAGAGGGTCTGGAACTAGATGATGATGATGATGACAATGATTTTATTATTATTGATGAATATGTGAATTATTATTATGAAAATGGTGATGATGACAATGATGGTGGTGGTGATAATGATACTTCCGTTATCATTATTTATGATGAGTTCGCTCATAATGATTATGAGGAAGACTGCGATGACAATGAAGATGACGATAATGACGGATACGACAGTATCCTAAGGAAGTTAGTTAGGAATTTTTAGTTTATTTTAACTTTATCAAATATTACTCTAATTTAAATTAACTTTCAAAATGTCTTTAATTTTTAGATGTCGGAGATTCTGGAAAATAATTCGTAGCCTTAAAACTATCAAGTTTAATTTTTAAATAAAAATGTTTTTCAAAAATTATGCATTTATTTTTATTTCCGTTAATTTTAACGCGCATAACTTGAGCGCATATTATAGTGGGGGTAATTCTGCGTGCGCATTTGAAAATGTGGTGGGGATTGAGATAAAAGTGGAGTTGCAGTTATATAAGACGAGTTTCAAAGCGATAAGATCATTCTTATTTCAGGTTCTAGAATTAGCAGTAAGTATAATAAGTTATCCATTTTAACATTTCTTTTCAGCTTCTTTCTAAGTTTTAATTTCAGGTATATTTCTAAGTTTTTCAGCTTTATTTCCAGGTTTTTTTTGTTTACATTTCAGGTTTATTTCTAATTTTTTCAGCTTTATTTCCAAGTTTTTTTTTCTTTTTCAGCTTTATTTTCTAAGTTCTTTTACAGCTATATTTTCTAAGTTCTTTTTCCGCTTTATTTCCTAAGTTCTTTTACAGCTATATTTTCAAAGTTTCTTTTTCAGCTATATTTTCAAAGTTTCTTTTTCAGCTATATTTTCAAAGTTTCTTTTTCAGCTATATTTTCTAAGTTCTTTTTCAGCTTTATTTTCTAAGTTCTTTTACAGCTATATTTTCTAAGTTTCTTTTTCAGCTATATTTTTTTTGTTACTTTAAAAAACTAATAATTTTTTTATTACAGTTCTTTGTTTTCTCTTCTTTTGTTCAAGGTTTTTTTTCCAGTTTAAAAAATGGATCTAGAAAAAGTCAACTATGTTGGTCGATTTGAAGGTTACCTGCCGACGAAGCCGCTTGCGGAATTGATGAAAGATGGACTGTACTACGTCTCAAAGATGTAGAAGGTCCAGACCAAATATGGACTAAGGATCATTGTCGAAATTGATGCTGATTTCGTTACATACCCACCAACGAGATTCATAAAGCTCTTTGAGGATAAACCCACCACCTTGGACATGATGAAAGAAGCTGTGATATCGAAGAAACTTCAAGTGAAGTATCTTGGAGGACCATATAATATTGTTGAGTTTAAATTGTTATAATTTGTGTTAAAAAAATGTATATATATATATATTTTTTTAAAAATTTTGATAAAATAAACACACAAAGTTTTACCAATAAATTGGTTTTAAATTTACTTTCCTTCTCTTAGTATAAGTTATTTTTCAGAATTAGAATAAGTTTTATTTTCAGAAATTATAAAAGAATTTAAATTAAATTTTAAAGGATAGGTTGTTTTTGAAATTAAGAAGCATTGTTTTAAATTTTTAATTAATAACATTTATTTTGAAAACCTAATAGCTATATTTACAAAAAAGATTCACAATTTTTATAAAAAGATTTTAAAGTAGAGTCAACTTCATCAATTTCATTAGAAATAGCACTTATATATTGGTTTGGAGGTTCCAAAAACCATTCTTGAAAAAGTTTAACATTTTTTACAGCACAATTTTCACTACAAAAAGTATGATGCGTACACGTCGTTAACAAATCAGACTTGATTTTTTTCAACGATGGACAATTAAAATCTTCCAAGTTTTGTACGTTGAGTAAATATTTTTCTAGCCAATTCTTTTTTTCTAAACCTTTAACGTAAATTACACTTTCACTTCGAAGTATATCTTGTAGAATTGGTCGAAGTTCATCGTATGAGACGTCTCCAGCTGTCCAATGGATTCCATGGTAATTATGTGTTAATCAAAGATTTTCACTTTTGTAGCGTCCTGGCAGTGAATTCCAAGGACAAGGAGGTTCAAAAAGGTAGACGAGAGGCTGTGCATCTGGTTGAAGAGGAAGTATCGCCAACTCTTTAAAGACAAACTCGTTGTTGGTTTTTTTAAAACCTTGAACGTCTACAATAAACTCCATTTTTAAAGCAGAAATGAATTTCTAGCCGAGAGCAGCTGCTTTTATAGTAATCACCCCCACCACTACCACATTATCCCCACTCCTTTACAATAGTTTCTTTACAATGCCGCTGATTGGCTTATATTGTATGACGCGGTCATGGATGATTAGGCAATAGGCGGTGGTCTCGGCTGGCATGTTGGTTCCTGCTTCAAATTCTAACCTCACATCAACTGATGCTTGTTTTAAAAACTCGTTTTGCTCAGAACAATCAATAACAATTAGAGGAAATAGACTTTTAAAAATATCCTTTGTTAAAATAGGTTTTGAATCTTTACCATAATAGGATGATTGAAAATTAGCGTACATTTTTTAAAGTAGAGAGTACTGATTTTGATCAAAGTTTAGATTTAAATTTCCATAAGGATAATATTGTGATTTTAAAAAGAGTTTAACATTTATAATATTACATTGGTCAAAATGACAAGCATATTTTTTTCGTTTATCTTCCCTCGCTGTTTGAAATCCAACAATAACATAACGAGGTTTCTCTAATTGCGTTGATGTTTTAATTTGCCACAAAATTTTTGAACTTGTAGGAATTAAAGGATACTCATACATTTCCTACGACCTAAAACTTATTGAAATTAATGGATCCTTTTCAATAAATTTTAACAATTGAACTTTGTTATTGTCAGAAGGTGAAACGTATGGAACCATCCATTCAAGTTTATTGATAGAAATTTTGAATTCCTCATCCCCTCCTTGTCCTGTTTGAATTACGGCATTCACGTCAGAACGTGCTCTTGTTAAAATAAGTTCATGTTTAGCGTTCATAATGATTTTTTTATAATCTTCAGCAAAACCAACAATCATGCTGAGTGGTATTGTGACGTCAAAATATCCATTTTCCAATACAAGTCTTGCATCAGCTGCAATTTTGGAATATCCAGCATTTTCAATAAAATTTAGCTGATTTGATGTTTGCGAGGTGTAATTTTTCATGATTGTAGTATGTCCAACGTATTTGCAGCGATCAATTTCAATACCATTTAGTTCATAGCGAATTTCATCAAACAAAAAACATACAGCATTATTACTTAAATGCACGTTTTGTGTAAGAGTGATTCCATCATTTTTAGTTAATCTGCCAAAAATGTGTAATGAACTTTTACTAGGTAAAATGCACAAGTCTTGATGTTGTTAGAATATTCGAATTTCATCGCTATTGTTAAACGATGATGATGCGTATGGTTGATGAGCATGAATTTCATAATGAGCTATGGACTTATCAAAATTCACTGCTGCTGGAATATTGAGAAGTTCGTCCATTTTTATTGCAACAGCAACCAAAAAATATGTAGATTAATTGTCTTGTTGTCTTATTTTCTTTCCTTGAACTTTTAGACCTAGTTCTTGCAGAAAGAGGCGATTCTGAGGTGTTAACACCTTGTGAGATAAATTTAGACTGATTGGACTCTTGCATGTTGTCTGACTTTTATAGTTTCCACCACCAACAGCTCTTTGGTTATAATCGATTTCCATCACAAAGACTTTATATGCAATAGAATTGTTATAGTTTCTCCTCTAAAATTGATTAAATCACCGTCCTGATCAACAATTCGCAGCTGTATATTATGTATTGTCTTGGTGGCAATCGGAAGGTAAATGACGTGTGCAGGCACTTCCACAATCTTATATCCTGGTGGAAAGCTAGGAAAAAATTCATGGATAGTGTGAACTTTTTGGTTATTTATGTATGCTCCAGATGTGATATTACACTCAATTCTAACTGAATTAACCTTTAAAATCGCTACAGGTAAATCAGAAATATGTGCTCTATGATATGGTAGTTTCTGTGATGCAAATCCCAACAACTTACCAATCGAATCTTTAGGTTTAAAATCAATTGGTAAATTAGATTCAACGATACTGCGTAATGTATTATTATTAGGTTTTATACTAATAACAGTTCCAGTCTTTACAGAATTTTGTAAATATGATTCAATATCTTTAATTTCATAACTTCCAGTTAGAATATCAATTACTTGATTTCCAACGTAAAACTTGTTATTTCCTTTATCAATATTGGGAATTGAATTAAAAGTTAATAGTTCAACAAGACCTAGTACATAACTTTTATTTGAATTTAGTTCTATTGGAGGGAAATTTTCAGCTCCTAGAACTGAAGAATTTCCTGTTAACGTTAAAGTAAATGAATCACTCATGTTGCTGTCAGATTGTATACTGAAAGCTTACAATAGTTACACACTTTTATAAAGGTTAAAACAACTTTTAACATTAAGTTGATTACACAAAAATTTATGACACAAGTGTCCACAAACAAATGTATCATAATTTTGATATCTTTTATGATTATATTTTATTAAGCTACCATCACCCAAGTAAATGACAAGATCTGTTAGTGGAGCAAGGTTGCCAAAAATATCATAATACATTGTTTCGTTTTTGAATTTTTTATATGTTACCCAATGTGTTCCAGCACCTTCTTTATTATCAAGGTTAATTATTCCTGATTCACACTGGTGAGGACCACTAACAGGTAGTTCATTTTGCTTAAAAATACCACGAAAATGAGGCATTTTGGCAGCTTTGGCATACTTTAACAGATCAAAATCAGTTAGTGGACGGTAGCTTCAAAACAAGTTTTTTTTGCTTCTTGTTGTTTGCTTCTTTTTTCTTTATGTTTGATTATTAATTCCTTTTCCTTAAATGTAGGGTTTCAAGTGGAGACCAAGTCCTTGTCGATAAGGTTTAAGGTGTAATAACTTTCTAAGTGATATAGCTTCCATAGTTCTATTGTGACGTTGAGCTTCTGCAAGCTGTTCACTAGCTGTTTTAGCCTTATTAACAGCCCTTGCTATTCCTGAAGCACCTCCAGCAAGTGCTCCTAAAGCACTAAGTCCAGCAAAAATTGGAACTAGCGGTAAAATTCCACCTACTTTAGTAGGTACAGGAAGAATTCTAGGTGATAAAATTTTGGATTTACCACCAACATTTTTTATTGCTTTTTGGGCACCAATCATAGCTGCTCTTATTGATTCTTTGGCATTATTACTGGGAAACATACTTTTTCGAGCAGCATCAACAATTGTTCTTAGCGCTACTCGTTTATTTTTACACATTGTTTTACTCTTTTTCTTCTTTATAGATGATTTCCTTTCCATTCCCATGCTTAATTTTGATTTAGCTTTCATGGTTCCGGATATAGCTAAAGCAGCTGCTCTTTCACTTACACCAGAATCTTTAGCTGTAACACGTTCCCGCAATGTCGTGTTGCTTGCATGCAGCGTCTAGTGGATTAATTCCCTGGTCACCTTGAGACAAACGCTTTGCCAACTTTGAACCAAGTCCACAGAATTGATATCCTGGTAAATGTTACTCAATCGGTAAACTATTGATGATACGATTGATAAAACCTTTTCCTTGATAGCGACCTTTTTTAACCTCCTGATGCAGAATCATACTTCACTCTACAATGGTTGACGTGAAACTGATAAAATTGACTATAAAAGCTGGGTATTTATAGATTTTCGAGCAGCTACTGTCAAGATGCAGTTCACGAAACAACTTATCGCACTGCCAATCTCTAGTATTAATGTTGAAACTAATGAAAAAAAAGAATAGACGCCATGGTAGTCTGTTTTCAGACAGCATTCGAGCAGTTTTCTGTGGCCCCTCAAATTATGGTAAAACGAATGCTCTTCTTTCCCTAATAATACATCCAAATGGTCTAAGTTTTGAAAATATTTACCTCTACTCTAAATCTCTACAGCAACCGAAATATAGATTTTTAGAAAATGTAATCAGTCAGGTAGATGGTGTTTAGTATTTTCCATTTAGTGAACATGAAGAAGTAGTATCTCCAAAAGACGCTAAAGCAAATTCAATATTCGTTTTTGATGACATTGCTTGTGAAAAGCAAGATAATGTTAGAGCTTTCTTTTGTATGGGCAGACATGTAAATGTTGACAGTTTCTATTTATGTCAATCGTATGCTCGTATTCCTAATCATCTAGTTCAATATAATGTTAATTTATTGGTTCTGTTTAGACAAGATGAAAAGAATCTGAAACATGTATACGAAGATCATGTTAATACAGATATGAGTTATACTCAATTTCACGATTTATGTTCAGAATGTTGGAAATTGGACAAATATGGATTTGTTGTTATTGATAAGGACCGTAATTTTAATGAAGGAAGATATAGAAGAGGATTTGATTGCTTCATTTCACTATAAATACAAGAACTTTATTGAATTTTTCATTAGTATAGTTTATCTTGTCTCGAAGAAAACATGTATCGAAAAGAGCAAGAAACGTTTCGTCAAATAGCAAAAGCAAGTGATGCTATTAGGCGGAAACATCGTTTACTCAAAATGGGTAAAGAGGCTGCAGAAACAGTATTGAAAGAAACTTTTCAACCAATAGTAACACCCCTGGAAAAGTTGGTTAACATAACTGACATACCTTTCAAAAATATTAAGAAAGAAAAAGTTAAAAAGGAGGAAAATGATTTTTCTTTCTCAACTGCTGTTGATGAGGAAGAGGAATTTGATAAAACACTACTCAATGACACTCTACTTGATAAGAGCAACAACTTTGAAGAAGAAGATGAATTTAATTATGAAAATTTGACAAATAAATTTATTCAATTATTGAATAAAAACAGGAAAAGTTTTTTAGACATGGTTTATGGAGTACGTAAGCTTCCTAATGATTCTTTTATTATTGGTGATACACCAGTTGATTTAGAAGGTTCACATATTCAACTTGCTGGAAAGAAAAAATATTTAAAAACTGCTGGGTTGCTTGAACTTTTATTTCGACAAGAACCTAATCATGCATTAATAAGTTCAGATGATTTGGAAAATTATAAAGAAATTCTTGTAGCTACAAATGCACACCGAAAAAATTATAGTTCCAGTGGACTTGTCAACGTAACCAGGAGTTCTAAATACCCTGTTGTCATTTCAAAACTTTTTAAGGGTACGCCAAAAAAGGGTAGTAGTGTTTTAAAGAAGAATCTTGGAAAGAAATTACCTCAATTTATGATTTCAAAGAAACAATTTGAACCAGACTACATCTATTGGGATGATCCAAATGAGTTAGTTGACCGATTACGTCTGCTAGTAGCATCACAGCAAGCTGGTAATCCAAGCCATAATAATGAAATTATGTCAATCATCGAAGAACTACGTGAAGCTCGCATTATATATTAGGAGAGTACAAGCAAATGGAGCTTAGTATTAAAATGAGAATTGATGTGTTTGGACATCCCTTTTCACGGCCTCTTGCAAGTCGTGGACTTCCTGGACCTTCTGGAATTGGGTTTAAAATTACTCCAAGTGAACAATACGACATTGATAACAAAAGACTTTGCAACGTTCAAGACGCTGAAGAGCAACGAGACGCTGTAAATTTAAGACTTGCACAGAAAATTATTAAAAACGAGATAAAAACAGTTTTTCAAATTACATCTTCTTTAAGATCAGCTATTGATGATTTGAATCTTTATATTCGAATTATCGAGGATAGAGTAAACGAAATACTTAAAGAAATTGAATCACAGCAAAATTACATTATTAAAGAGGCTAAATTTATTCAACAGTGATGGCTGATCAAAAATCAACAGTTGTAACTGAACTGCATAAACAAGCTAGAAGAAATTATCCTTGTCAAAAAGTTCAAATGCGTGGTATAGATGAAACCTGGCAAGCAGATTTGGTTGAAATGATACCTTATTCTTATTCTAATAAAAGTTTCAAATACATGCTCACAGTTATAGACATATTTTCCAAATATGCCTGGGCTGTAGCTGTAAAGAGTAAGAATGGAAAGGATATTTCTTTAGCCATGAAAACTATTCTCAAACAAGGCCGAATTCCAAAAAATTTGCATACTGATAGAGGCAAAGAATTTTACATTTCTGAATTTAAGAGTTTAATGCAAGAATTTAACATTAATCTCTATTCCACCTATAGTAATTTGAAAGCCTCAATTAGTGAAAGATTTAACCGCACTCTAAAAAATATGATGTGGCCTGAATTCAACTTACAAGGCAATTATAAATGGATTAATCTTTTACCAACTCTCATGTCAAAGTACAATAATAAAAAGCATCGCATCGTACTATTGGTATGAAACCTAAAGATGTCAACGTAGAAGATACAAGAGAACTGCTGAGACGTATCCGTAAACTACGTAGAATTCCGCTGAAAAGATCAAAATTCAAAGTTGGAGACAGAGTTCGAGTTAGCAAGTTTAAAAATATTTTTGAAAAAGGATATACTCCCAACTGGACAACGGAAATATTCACCGTGGATAAAATTAAATCAACATAGATTCTAAATAATTTTTTTTTATTTTCTTTAAATGCACAAATTTTTAACTAAAAGCAAGTAATTAAGGAATGGAAACATAATTTTGGAAAATATTTTTTTTAAATGACTGAACAGCTCATAAAATAATAAAAAATTGAAAATAAGATTTTAGTGGGGAGACTGTGCACCCGCAAAATTTAAAAAATAATACTTTGTTGGTGGCGCTAGTCGATGAGCTCAGCGACCCCGTTTCCCCGCTCACCACTTCATCTACAAACTAGTCCATTACAGCAACGTCCATTACAGCAAGAGTTCAGTGTACATACAAGCTGAAAGATTATTAAAATCAAACCATCGAAGGTGGTTTCTACGAAGAAGAATTGCTGAAAGTCCAATATCCAGATGTTTACCTTGTAGAAAAAGTTCTCAAGACTCGTAGTAATGATGTATACGTGAAATGGCTTGGATTTGATAGCTCACATAATAGTTGGATAAAAAATCTGAAATGTAATATAGTTAAAGTATAGTTAAAGTGATGTTAAAGTAAAGTTAAAATAAGTTGAAGTATAGTTAAAGTAACATTAAAATAAGTTAAATTAACGTTAAAATAAGTATAGTTAAAGTATAGTTAAAATTAGTTAAAGTAACGTTGACCTAACGTTAAAGTAAAGTTAAACTAACGTTAAAATAAGTTAAAGTATTGTTAAAATAAGTTAAAGTAACGTTAAAGTAAAGTTAAAATAAGTTAAAGTAATGTTAAAAATAGTTTAAATAAGATAAAGTAAAGTTAAAATAAGTTAAATTAATGTTAAAGTATAGTTAAAGTAATGTTAAAGAATAGTTAAAGTAACGTTAAATTAAGTTAAAGTAACGTTGACCTATCGTTAACGTAAAGTTGAACTAACGTTAAAGTAAAGTTTAAGTAACGTTAAAATAAGTTAAAGTATTGTTAAAATAAATTAAAGTAACGTTAAAGTAAAGTTAAAATAAGTTAAAGTAATGTTAAAAATAGTTCAAATAAGATAAAGCAAAGTTAAAATAAGTTAAATTAATGTTAAAGTATAGTTAAAACAAGTTAAAATAAGTTAAAGTATAGTTAAAATAAGTTAAAGTAAGATAAAGTAAAGTTAAAATAAGTTAAATTAATGTTAAAGTATAGTTAAAATAAGTTAAAGTAAGATAAAGTAAAGTTAAAATAAGTTAAAGTGAAAAAAAAAAATAAATAAATAAGTTAAATTAATGTTAAAGCATAGTTAAAATAAGTTAAAGTAATGTTAAAAAAAGTTAAAATAAGTTTAAAAAGTTTAAAAAAATTCATGTAACTAGTTTAAGGTTTATTTAAAATAAAGAAGACATTAAATAAGATAAACATTTTTTTTATTCAAACAATCAATTTCTCCCTCTCTCTTTTTTAACAATTTTTTATTCACATTGGTTTATCTTCTTCTTCGGCAATTTCATGAATTTTACAATGACCCCATGCGAGGGTGTCGGTGCTGTTTTCTAAAAGATACCTCTTATCGTCATAAGGACTTAAAGCAATTTTCGTTTGTTTCAAAGTTTGTACTTTGTGAAGATTCGACCTTATTGAATATTGCGTTCTAGATTGCATTTTAATATTTCGTAGAAAATAAACATAATCATCAAAATCGATATTTTTCTTAACAACTCCTGCTTTGACATCCTTAGCTTTTTTTATGAAATCTTTCCCTTCTACACAGACGCTGTACATTTTGCTCCGCAAGCCAACAAATTCTGTTACAATTTTTCCGCAGCATTCATCCATCATAAGACCTAATATCTTTTTGTTGGCTTGCGGAATATTGTACACGTTATTAACCGGATAATCAGAAGTGTCGAATTTCATAATGTCTTGCTTCATATCAGCGTAAATGTCTGAGCACTTGATTTCATAAATCAGGCTATCGGTGTCGGTGTACAATAATTTTAATTTATTTTCATCATACTTGTTTAACATGTAATCGTAGTGAAAATCATAAATAAGCGTTTTTGACACATCGAAAACAGTCAAGCCAACATACACCGGCTTGTTCATTAGTACCTCCATTTTTCTAAGTTCCACAGCAACCAAATTCTCATTAAAGATGGCTCTGCTGTGGAAGTTAGTCTTTGCTATTAGGGCTTCAGCTCTATATCTACCCTCCCACTTTGTCACAAGTTTAATGTCCACATGTTTTCGCACGTTCTCCATTGTTTTGCCAAATACCGCGTTGTTCATCAATTTATACAAGTTTTTCTCAAATTCATTACTGGCGTTTGTTCTTCCCGTGGTATTAAAGTCAATGTAACTTTTCAACCATGTAGATTGTTCGAATTTTAAGACGCGATGAATTTTAACTAACACGAGATCATTGGCAATAGCTTGTTTTAAGGCACGATAATGGAGAACGTGCTTCCGTTTCGGTAGGAGAGTAGTTAGGAGCTTCTCCTCTTTTGACCCTGGTGGCTTCGAGCGTTCCGGACAAAATGGAAAATCGCTGTGTTTATCGTGAAAGTGATCTGGATAATCCAAATCTACTTCCAAAATGTAACCTGTAGGCGCATCGTCTGCAACATTGAAATCGATGTAAGACGTGTCCTCATTTTCATCAAATTTTTCCATGTAATGATTGTTAGCTTTTGCATATCGATTTGTACATTGACTTACACCACATCTTATTCCTCGTTCAATAAACATTACCATGTCAATGTCTGTCAAGAGTTCAAGTCTTACCTTCGTATACTTTAACATTGCGTCCCAAGTCAAACCCGGTGTAGTATAATAGTGTGCTGGATCTAGACCCTACGAGATTAAACACTGGTTTCTGAAATTTTCGAAAATGTCCGCGAGTAACAGTATGTCGGTTTGCATGTACAAGTATACATAATCACCAAGATTTTGACAATTAAATTCACTCCACACTTTCTGCGCATGTGCATAGTCTTCATCAGAAACATTCGAATCGTTTAATGTGCTGTAGAATTTATCTTTCGGCGGTAACTCTGTTTCGTCGAGTTTTTCCCTTGAATCAATGTATTCATAAGGAAAAACTCCTTTTCGCGTCAACAATTGAATTTTATCGTCGCTGTAATTCGAAAAAACGGAATTTACAATTTTGTATTCTTCGAGATAGGATGCTAACTTATCCAGAGATGATGCCATAAACTTGAAAGAATCAATAAAACGGAATTTTAGAAAACCACCTTTTACATTTTTAGTAAAACTAATGTACTTTTCTTTGTTAATAGGAAGTAGATTAACAGTACCATCAAATTCTGTAGCAATAGCTTCAATAATGAAATGTGCATCATAGCCACTTAGGTTATGGAAAACAACAGGTATGATCTGCGATTCATGGTAATTAATATTACAATCTTGATGAGCGGGTCCGCGGTACTTCCCTGTTAGATGGCAATGATCTCGTACTTTCACATCCCCATACGCAATTTTCTTTTTACAAATATGACAAGTCATATCATTTCGAAAAACTACCAACTGCTGTGGACTTAATGTTTCCATGGGAACTGGGTTCTTAAATATGGAATTTAGATTATCAGCCAAGTTCTTTAATTCTAAAGAAAACCATTTAGCTGGATTTTCCTTATCTCTAGGTGATGCTTTGTACACAGACAAAGAGTCATCGAAACTACACTTTAAGTAATAACCAATACTGAGAGTTTTATGGTTTTAAAACACCTCAGTATTTTTTGGTTCTTGGGGTGCTGCCGAGGGAATTAACAGACTTTCACAATCGGCATAAATGATGAAGGGAACACGTTCATTATTTTGAAAAATTTTAAACTCGACTGTATTTTAACCTTTTTGAGGTAATTTAATCTTTGTGTCGTTCATTTTTCGACAATGCTCTTCATGTTGAGTGAGTTTTTCTTGATTCAGAAAATAATGTAAGCAACGATCGCAAATGAATTTTTTATTTTTCTGCTTTGATAAGTCTAAGCAGGCATGCTTTCCATTGATAGAAGTTGGCAAATTAATATAAGAACTTGCGCGCATGGGATTGTACTTGTTAATGTTAACCTCCAACCTTTCAATAGAATAAAGTCTCCAATTAGAATCTTTCTCTTGGAATTCCTTTATTCTTTTTAAGGTTACTTGTTTAACATGAACATTGTACCACTCATCTAATGGGGTTGTAACTAAAATGTCACCGGTTTTCGCGATGAATGTCTTTAAATCTGATATTTCTTGGGTTTTACCATCAATGGAATCTTTAACAAATTTCGCGAACAATACGGTGTAAACTTTTAGCTGACCAAACCTGCTTAAAGCTTTTTCAATGATAACTTTAAATAAACTAAAGGCATCATCAAGGAATTCATTAATATCCTTGTAATCTAAATTCATTACAGCACTATTTTGTAAACGACCCTCAAATGCTTCTTCAAAATCCACCCATTTCATTCCTTCATTCACTACTTCAACACCCGCACCACGTTTTGTTAGAGTATCAAAATGGTAGAGCAAGTATTCCATTTTTTGTCTTAAATTTAAGCACCTAGATCTTTGAGATGACGAAAAATCAGACTCACGTAAAAAGTTTCGGAAAATGTTTATATACCGTTGACACTTGTTCTGCCATTCGAATGCTGTAACCATTTTCTCCTCGGCAGTCATAGCCATCGTTGAAATGAGCTGACGTTCCGCCGTTGTAATGAAATTGTCAGATTCTTGACACATTTCATTGTAGTCTTCCATGTCAATACGTTGACGAGACTTCTTTCGCGATTTGCACTTTGGCATCTTGATACCTTAATCTGAAAATAAAACTTAAAAAAGTACGTCTAAAAACTAAGAAAAACCTGAAAAATCCTGAAAATAAACCACTAAAACTAAAAAAAATCCTGAAATAGAAAAAAAACCACCACCACCTTAAAAACTAATACAAAATAGAACAAAAAACCCTAAAATGGAAAAGAAAACCACCACCAACTTAAAACTAATGCAAACTAGAACACAAAAATTAAAAAAAACCTATAGTAAAAAATCAATAACTCCTAAATTCAAAACGAAAAAAAAACTCTGAAAATTAACTCTGGAAAGAAACTCTGAAAACTCTGGAACCCTGAAAACCTGGAAGTAGACTGCTGCACCATTTAAGATGCATTTGATGTTTGTGACTCGCGCTCCGTAACTTATACCCCAGTCCCCACTATACTCACCTCCCCGCTGCGCAACTCCCCACTACTCCACAGGCGCGCGCAACTCTCCTACCACAATGTAGTAAACACCGACTACCGGGATAACATGAAGTTAACATAACCCAAGTGGGTCATCGGTCAATAATGCAGAACTCTGACATACCGACCTGACCAAAAATTGTAGAAGAAATCTGTATTACCGACTGATGGTAACACTTACCATCGGTCGTGACTTATCATCTGTCGGTAATTTACCGGCATTTTTATAGGAGCATTATCATTAAAGTCGGTAAAGTAGAGCACTAACCAACTTTCACTTAGTGGCGCGAAATTTAAAATTATCCTTTGTAACCCACTTGAAGTTTAAAAATAAAAAATTTAAATATCCCGCCAAGGGGGTTTGAATTTACTGGTGGCGCCATCTCTCGGTGACAGACGGAACTCAGATGTCGGTAAAACAGAACACCTCTTCTAACCCTCTTGAAAATTCAAAAATAAAAATTTTAATACCCCTCTAAGGGGGTTTAAATTGAGCGGTGGCGCCATCTAGCGGTAGCGGTCGGTACTAACAACTCGGTCGGTAAAACAGAACACCCCTTCTAACTCATCTGAAAGTGAGCTATTAAGAAATCTAACTTACCGACGGTCGGTAACTTGGCCAGAACCCGTGTAGCTCTACTTCTTCCTTTAACTTTCGTTGCATTTTTCAGGTACAATAACAAAAATAGTACAGGGCTCGGATCGACTTTAAGATAAAAAAAGTTGTATTAGTCGCATAAATTCACAACAAAAGTCGGGAAAAGTCGTAAACATGTCGCATGAAGTTACAAAAAAAGACGATAAAACAGAGGCATGAAATTATAAAAAATGTTAATGGGAATTGAGTGAAGAATTGAGTGAATTGAAGAGTTGAGTGTATAATGTGACAAAATATTATTATGAAATTATTTTCTTTGCATAAAATATCAAGCAAATTATCAATCCTCTAAGTCAAATATTAAAATAATAAAACACAATTTTAACGTTCTGACAAATATTTTATTTGTAGTTTTCTTCTTTGCAATGAGACACAAAAATAATTTTTAATCGTAATAATGATTTTTTTAAGTAAAAAAATGCTTAATTGAATCGAATAGTCGGTTTGATTATTATTTATTTAAAATTTATTTTTTATATTACTTTTTTTATTATTTAATAAAAATTTAATAAAATTGTACGCAAACATTTAGTTATTTTTATACAAAATAATGAAAATTTCACAGGAAGTAAATTATTTACAACATTTTATAAATATTTTCGCAATAATTTAATTATTTTCATAAATAAGAATTTTCTTATAATATAAAATAATGATTTTATCACTCGGTCATCTTTAACTCTAATTAAATATAAAGTTATCTATTGCTCCGAGCGGAAGACTCAAGGTGATCGATTTCTTCATGTTTTATAACAATTTTTTATAAGTTGTTTAATTTCAAAAATGTTTGAATTCGAAATTTTTGAAAATCTTAATTCATATGGAAAAAGAATAGGGTAGGGTGGGGCATTACTATTCTTTTTTGGATTTTTTAGTCTAAAAAGTGTATTTACAAAAAAATAAAAAAATTAGTAGGACCGTTTGAAAGCTTGACTTCTTAGCTACAATTTTGTCATGTATTATTTTGCTGTCACTCGATTCTGTTCCGAACTACAGCGATTTTACAAAAAAAAAATTTTTTTGATATCGAAAACACACAAAAAATAAACTGTTTTGTAGTTGTCGCTGTCATCAGTGGAAGAATAGTTTCGCCCCATCCGCACATGTTTTGAAAAAACACTTGTAAAATTTTTGAACAATAGAATATCAAAAATCCATTATGATATTTGTGTTCAACACTAAATTTGACTTTAGAAATAATTTTTCGACCGTTTATCACTATTTACAATGACAGACTAAATGAGTGAAAACAAGTAAGCGAGTATATCAAAATCACATTTGGGTACCTAACTCCTATGATAGATGGCGCCAGAAGCTCAAATGTGGCGTACAATGTTCATTTCACATGACAAGTACACAGTGTAAAAGAGACTTCAATCGGATAAATAGTTTTTTCTCCAGGACTATAGAATAGTTTCGCCCCGCGAATAGTAATGCCCCACCCTACCCTAATAATAAAATATCACAGGCACACAAAAAAAAAAAAGTGTCGTGGCCAAAACACTACAGTAGTATATTCCCATGTATTTTTGGCCGCTGAATCCGAATCTGAAGTCCGAATGCTCAAATTGGTTCTTTTTTTGAGTTATACTCAAAAAACGACTCAAAACACGAATTTGAACCAAAAAAAATTAAAAATTTTTTTGTGACATGACAATAGCATATTTCCATGTATTTTTTCCCGCTGAATCCGGATTCGAAGTCAGAATGGACATATGTGCTCAAAATTTTGAGCTAAACTCAAAAAACGACTCAAAAACCCGAATTAAAATGACGAAAATGAAAAATTTTTTCTGTGACACTGCAAAAGTATATTCCTATGTATTTTTTCATGCTGAATCCGAATTCGAAGTCAAAATTGACAGATTTGCTCAAAATTTTGAGATAAACTCAAAAAACCACTCAAAAAAAGACTCAAAAATCCAAATTAAGATGAAAAAATTTTTTATGACACTACACTACTATATTCCCATGTACTTTTTCCCGCTGAATCCGAATTCGCAGTCAGAATTGACAGATTTGCTCAAAATTTTGAGATAAGCTCAAAGAACTGATAAAAAAAGCGATTTAAAATAAAGAAATGGAAATTTTTTGCTATGACACTACATTACAGTATTTCCATATATTTTTACACTCGGATCTCGCATTTGAAGTCAGAATTATTCTAATGGCTCAAAATTTTGAGACACACAAGAAAATCTGTTAAGTTACAAAAATGAAAGTCAAGAAACTCTACTTTTCTTGCTAGTACACTACATTAGTATATTCTCATGTTTTTACATCTGCTTCTAAATTCAAAGTTAAAATTATTAAATTGGCTCAAAATTTTAAGTTAAATCCAAAAATGCTCAAAATTTAATTTAATGCAAAAGAGTTCATTTTTTTGGTATTCGGTAGTGTATTCCCATGAATTTTATATACGCTGAATACAAATTCGAAGTTAGAATTATCAGAATGACATAAAATTTTTTAGAACTCAAACCCTGGTTACAGGTACATGCATGCATGTTTTTGAGCACTTTTAATGAAATCAAAAATTTTGAGCCACTTTGAAAATTCTGACTTTGGAATCACAGTGAAAAAATACTGGGAATACACTAGTGTAGTGTCATAGCAAAAAATTTCCTTTATTCATATTAAATTACATTTTTATCAGTTTTTTGAGTATATCTCAAAATTTTAAGCAAATCAGTCAGAAATCTGTCAATTCTGACTTTAAATGCGAGATCCGATATGGAAATACTGTAATGTAGTGTCATAGCAAAAAATTTCCATTTCTTTATTTTAAATCGCTTTTTTTATCAGTTCTTTGAGCTTATCTCAAAATTTTGAGCAAATCTGTCAATTCTGACTGCGAATTCGGATTCAGCGGGAAAAAGTACATGGGAATATAGTAGTGTAGTGTCATAAAAAAATTTTTTTCATCTTAATTCGGTTTTTTGAGTCTTTTTTTGAGTGGTTTTTTGAGTTTATCTCAAAATTTTGAGCAAATTTGTCTATTTTGACTTCGAATTCGGATTCAGCGTTAAAAAATACATAGGAATATACTTTTGCAGTGTCACAGAAAAAATTTTTCATTTTCGTCATTTTTATTCGGTTTTTTGAGTCGTTTTTTGAGTTTAGCTCATAATTTTAAGCACATCTGTCAATTCTGACTTCGAATCCGGATTTAGCGGGAAAAAATACATGGAAATATGCTATTGTCATGTCACAAAAAATTTTTTTAATTTTTTTGGTTCAAATTCGTGTTTTGAGTCGTTTTTTGAGTATAACTCAAAAAAAGAACCAATTTGAGCATTCGGACTTCAGATTCGGATTCAGCGGCCAAAAATACATGGGAATATACTACTGTAGTGTCTCGGCCACGACACTTTTTTTTTGTGTGCCTGTGTATTTATTTGAAAAAGAAATTATTAATGTTTTCAAATAATTTAAAAGAAATTAATAAATAAATGTAACAGAACATTTTTTTAAGGCGTACTTGCGTTTGCGAAGGCAAAAAATGGGCCCCACTTAAATGTTTTTTTTCACAGTCATTTTATTTAAAATATTAAAAACGATTTTTGCACCTTAAAGTACATTATAAAAACTAAAAAAAGAAAAGTTTTTTTTGATTTTTAATCGTTATTTACGATTTGTAGAGGGCCCCAAACATTGCGATCTCAAATTTGTAAGAGTTTGCGGTGCCCCGCATAGAGCCTCTCCTGGCTGTCTAAAATCAAAAAAAACAAAATTTGTTCTTTAGTATACATTAATACCTAGTGGACGTATATGATGAAATTGAAAAAAAGTAAAAAAAAACGAAAATGCGGTACTTTTAAAGTCAATTTTTAAGAAATGATGATTTTGATCTTTTGAATTTTTGACTTTAAAAGTACCGCATTTTCGTTTTTTTTACTTTTTTTTAATTTCATCATATACGTCCACTAGGTATTAATGTATACTAAAGAACAAATTTTGTTTTTTTGATTTTAGACAGCCAGGAGAGGCTCTATGCGGGGCACCGCAAACCCTTACAAATTTGAGATGGACAATTTTTGGGGCACTCTACGAATCGTAAATAACGGTTAAAAAACGAAACATTTTTTTCTTTTTTTAGTTTTTATAATGTACTTTAAGGTGCAAAAATCGTTTTTAATATTTTAAATAAAATGACTGTGAAAAAAAACATTTAAGTAGGGCCCATTTTTTGCCTTCGCAAACGCAAGTACGCCTTAAGTAAAATTTTTTCCGTTATTTTCTAAAAATTTAAAAATTTTCAATTTCAATTAAAATTCGTAATTAACAAATAGAATTTATAAACAATTTTTTCCTCTATTTTTAAAAAACTTTAAATTTTATTCAAGCAATTGTAATTAAGAAATAGAAATGATGCAAATCATTTCCTTATAAAAATTGAGAATTTTGTACAAAAGTTTTAAGAAACGGAAATATGTAATGTATCTTTTGCAAAAGAAAAGAATGAGTTTGTGAACAATATTGAAAAATAAAAGTTATGAATAAAATGTGTACATTTTCCTAATCATAATTTTTTAACAATTTACAATTTTATTTTAATATTTTTATAAATAAAAAAGAGAACAATTTTCATAATTTTGATCAGTAAAAAAATTTGTTATAGAGAAAATCATATAATAAAGAAAGTGTGGACAGACAGAATTAATGAAAGAATGAAATACGAAGATTATTATTTAGTAGAAAATAATAGATAACTTACAAAAAAAATATTTCTGCTATTTAAAATTTAAGTAAAAAAGTATACTTTTTATAATTATAATTGAAAAATGTGAAAAAAGTCGATTAGTTGCATTTTACTTAAAGAAATCTGGAAAAAGTCGATTAGTCGACTTCATTTTTTCCACAAAAAAGTCGAAAAAGTCGCACATCCAAAAATCAATTTACTTTAATCAAATCAAAGTTGTCCCCTACTTTTTCGATTTTGTTGAAACTTCGAAATTTTGAAATGGAATACATGTCTGTAAAAAGCCCAAAATCGATTTCAAAAAATTTTGGATTTACGAGGTTTTAAAATTTTTTTTTTTAAATTTTGAAAATGATATATCTCAAAGGAAAACAAATGAAATTTAATGAAATTTTCAGGAAATGATTATTATTTACAGACAATTTAACAAAATATTTTATAAAAAAAATTTTATTTTTTAAACAAATTATTTAAAAAATAATTTTTAAATAAAAAATTTTTTTAAAAGTGCAATTTTTTGCTTTTAATAACAATGATTCGATTCCCACTTATTTCACGAGTATTTTCCAGAAAAAAATTGATGGATTGAATTTTTTGTCCTTGTGCGCAACAGTTAAAAGCGCATTTTCAGGCTATACTCTACATAGGGGAGACTGGGGTAAACTCGCTCACAGAGTAAACCCGCTCACTAGCGACTTGACGCTATGAACTCAACTTAAGATGGAGATATTGGTACTGTGAATAGTACTTAACATTCAACTTATATTAACGAGCTGTCGTTTAGTTTCATGAATTCAACATAGAATCAGAGTCGATCAAATGTTTTTAGAAGTGTCAGAAAAAAACGTTTTTTGGATTTTTAAGTTTTTCGATAATTATTTTTGAGTCTTAATTTATTTGGCAAATTTTTTGTGTTGCTATTGGATGTCCTTCTTCGAAGTACATATATATGTTATAGTTAAAGTCCGAAATTCAGGTAATGTGCACATTAACTAGTTAATCTGCGGATTACCTGATCAAATCCGTTAAAGTTCGAAAGAAAATTTTTTTTTCGAACATTAACTAGTTAATGTCCAGATTATCTATTTAATGCGAACATTACCGAGTTTACTTTCGTTGAAGTGCGAAAAAATGATTTAACTGAAATAAAACATGAATTATTATTGCTTCAGAGTAAAATTACTTTATTGAATAACAAGTATATTAGAACTTTTTTAAAAATAAACTCATTACTTATGTATTAAATAATTAATATTAATTATAATTAATTATTATTATTATATAATTATATTAATTATAATTAATAAAATAATTAATATCATTATTCAAATTGTTATTCAATTTTATTACTTTTTTTAAAAATAAACTTATTACTTATATTATTGCAAGATAAAGACTGGTGGAACTTGGAGTTACAAAAATTAAAGAAAAATTATATAATAATTATTAATATAATTATTATTAATTATACTATTTTAACATAATAAATTATTTATTTAATTAATTTAAAATTAAAAAAATATAGGTATATATAATAATTATTAATTATTTTTAAAATTAATTATTTAAAAAATATCAGGCAGAGAAATATTTACTTTTGGCCTCTAAAAACCAATGTGCCTATTTTTTACTTGTATAAAGTTTGCATATTATTTTTAAACATATTGCAGTAAGTTCGTACATAAAAACTAAACATTTTTCTCTTTGGAACTCCATCTCTATAACTAATTGTTTCTGAGATATTCCATTTGTAACAACTGCACACTGTAAAAACCGCACCTAGTCTCCCCTACTTACTTTGTCTCTTTCTAAATTGATAGACAGAGTCTCGAATTTCACGAAATCGAGATCTTTTTGCACTTTAACGGTTTGATTCTCGTTAATGTTAGCATTACCTAGTTAATGTCCGAATTTCTCACTTTAACTGTGAATCTTAGGGAATCCGCAGATTAACTAGTTAATCTCTACATTAACGGATTTCGGACTTTAACTATAACATATATATAGTTTTGTCTTATTTTAAAAAGATTTAATTAAATTTTTTCTGAAATGTGAGGAATACACTCGGGGTAAAGTCGCTCACGTGAAGTCGGGGTAAAGCCGCTGACTTAGTTTTAAATTTAAAATTTAGAAAAAAATAATTTCAAGTATTATATTTTAACAATAACAAAATTTATGACTTGTTAAAACAAAAATTGTAACTACATTTCACTTTCTCTTAATAAAATATAACATTATTTAAATCCATAGTTGTAATTCATGAAAACTACATTCATTATTTATTAAACAAATTTGTTGTTTATAGAATTGTTTATAGAACTCATAGTTTGTCAATAATAAATCATACTTAAGACGGGAATATGACGAATTTTAATATTTAAAAAATAAAACAGTTCCGTCTTGAAAAGATAAAGTGAGCGGATTTACCCTGGAAAATTGTGATTTCGAAATTTGGTATATGTGTATTAAAAAGTTTCTCTAAGTAAAACTAAAAAAGATAAATTATAAACTCTTTTCTATTTTTTTAGTAGAAATCATGAGCTTTCAAATGATATAAATTAACTTGGATTTAGAGAATAATTTCCTACATTTTTACCGATCTGAAAAAAAGTAAGCGGGTTTACCCCAGTCTCCCCTACAAACTAATGTTCAAAATTACCTATATAATTCGTAAATTTTAACCGAATTCAGTTTTTATTTTTAGAGAATGCCAAGCTATAAATTTTTAAGAATAATGTACATCTTTTAAATTTATATTTGTTTAAATAAATTATTATTATTATTGTTAATTACTAACTTTTTACATATTGTACCTAGAGAGGTGTATTTTTTTCTAATTTTGCAATTTACCGGACCTTACATAATTACTGATGCAGATTTAAAACATAATTATTGTTATTTAAGCAAGATTTAAACAAATTATTATTGTTAATTTTTAACTATTTACAGAATAGTTTACTAGAAAGATGCAGCTTTTTCTAATCATGCAAATTTACCAAACTTTTTTCAAATGCCGACATACATTAAAAATAAAATTATAATTTAAACAAAAATAAGAATAATAATTTGTTTAAAAAGTGTTTAAAAAATAATTGTACTTTTAATTTTAATCTGGGTAGATCCATTCAAAAAAATTAAAGTTGTTCCCTAGTTCTCCGATTTCTATGAAACTTTGAGAAATTGTCACAGAACACATGCAAATGAAAAGTGTGAAAATGATTTTATAATTATTAATATTAATACGATTATAAATATTAAATAAAAAAACAAATTGCCTATATTGAAAGCTTTTAAAATTTAAATACTTTCGAAGACATTAAAAACAAAAACACTTTATTGAGATTACAAAATTAAGTTAAATTAACTTTTGGAAAGCAAAATAACACATTAACAATTATTTAAACAATTTTTTAATCAAGTAAAAAGTAAAACTAATAATACTATCATTAAATTAGATTATTATATACTTAAATATATAAATAACTTTAATCACTGATCAAATCAATTCTTATGAACAATTATTTTAAATAGATGAGTTTTAACTGAAGTAAATAATGATAACATTATTTGATTTGTCATATAAACTTAAGAAAATTTATTAATTTTTTGTTAATAAAAAATCTTTATAACAATAATTATTTAAGAATAATAATAATTTAAAACAATAACCAAAGCAACCACAGCACAACTAACACACTTATCCTATCGTTAGTAGGTATGTGATATCATTATCTACTTCGTCAAAAATATTTCATAAAAATTAAATTTTTGTTTAGATAAATCTTTATAACAATAATTGTTTTAAAGAACTATGTTTTTAAGTTTTTATTCCACAGCTATACTAATAAACTTTTGATTCAAAAAAGAAAAAAAATTTCGCAAAAGGAGCAAACTTGGTTAAAAAATTGTTTAAATAATTGTTAATAACAATTAAATTTAATATTAATTGTGTTATTTTGGTTTCCAAAAGTTAATTTTACTTAATTTTCTAATCTCAATAAAGTGTTTTTGTTTTTAATGTCTCCGAAAGTATTTAAATTTTTAAACAAATTAATATTCTTATTTTTGTTTAACTCACTAAGGACCAGACTTTGAGGACCTCGTTTTTTATTAAAAAGCATATAAAAAAACTAGCACATACCATTTTAATGTAAAATTCACTCCTCTTTTAGATTTAGACCAATTTTTTTCAAAATGGCGGACGCTAATATGGCGGCTTAAACATAAAAAAATGGCTCACATATGAAACATAGTGCTCCAACTTTTTCAAGTCACTGAAATCGCCTGAAACTCGTTACTAAGAGGTTCTTGGGGTCGCTGTTTACGAATATGATGCTAGTTTTTAAAAATTCAAAATGGCGAATCCAATATGGCGGACAAGTTTTGATAAAATTTATTGGATTCACATGAAACTCGATACTTGGTGGTTTTTGGGGTCGCTGATTACGAATATGAGGCTAGTTTTCAAAAATTTAAAACGGCGGATTCAATATGGCGGACGAGTTTTGTAAAAATTAATTGGATTCACCTGAAACTCTCTACTCGGGGGTTCTTGGAGTTGCTGTTTACGAATAATATGATGTCAATTTTTAAAAAATTTCAAATGGTGTATCCAATATGGCCGATCATTGTGTAAAAAATTTTTTTATTCACCTGAAACTCTACTCTACTCCTTTAAATTCGTAAAAATTGAACATGTATCGCTATTGGACGGTACATTTTGTACTTAACTTTATGTTCCGTGAGTGACATTATTCTCCTAATTGTCTTTGTGTATTTGATAACTTTATGAAGTTGACGGGGAAAAAGTTAAGGTAATTTCAGTAGTTTAACCCCTTGACAGGTGGGCTCAAACTGTCGATGACGTGTATAGACGCAAGCAGATTTTTAGCTACAAAAACACACAAATTTGTCCACAAATTAATACTCGTTTGGGGTCGCTGATTACGAATCTAGCATCAGATTTACTTAAAACTTGTTACTTGGATATTGTGCTGTTATTTTGTTTGGATTTATAATTTTAGTGTGATATTATATTGTTTGATAAAAATCCATAATCTTAATTATTTAAAATATTTTATTTATGGGCTTTCGCCCGTCGACGACAGGCATCCTCAGATATTCAAAACTGAAATACATGTAATTTCTAATTAAAAACTTTTTCTCTTTTACATCTCTAAAAAGCTTTTTTTAAAAAAACACAAAACTTTGTAAATAACATAACCATAACTTGTTACTTGGAGTTTATTGATGTCGTAGATTAAAAATGTAATATTAGTTTGGAAAATGGCGGATCCAATATAAGAACCAGTAATTTTGTTGATTAACGAATTAAATTAAAACGAATTAAAATTAATCAACAAATTAAAGATACGGACGTTAAAACATTATCAATCAACCAGTAATTTTTATTGGTGTTTTTGATGTCGTAGATTAAAATGTAATATCGGTTTTGAAAATGACGGATCCAATATAAGAAGAAAAAAAATTAAAAAACAAAAAAAGGAGTGTAAAATCTGACTGCATACTTCCATGTGGTACACTCTGGGGTCGTAAGTAACGTAGTACACTTACCAGCTGACTGCGGAGGTAAAGTTTTGTATTTATTATCGTTTGAAAAGTTTTTCGTAATTAGCGAAAATCCTCGAGTAACGAGTTTAAAATGAATCCGATGAATTTTAGAAAATTTCTTTTGACATATTAGATTCACTATTTTGAATTTTAAAAATTTGAAATCAGATTCGTACTCAGCGACCCCGAAAAACTCCCGAGTAAAAATTTTCAAGTGAATCTGATGCATTTAGAAAATGTCGTCCGCTATATTGGATACGCCATTTTGAATTTTTAAAATCTGAAATCGAATTCGTAATCAACGACCCCGACAACCTCCGAGTAAAAAGTTTCAAGTGAATCTGATGAAGTTTAGAAAATGTCGTCCGCCATATTGGATCCGCCATTTTGGATTTTCCAAAATATGATACCGTAAACTGGGGCTATTAGGAACAGATTTCAACTTTGAAATCTTGCAACTTTTTTGTGTATTGAAATATTGACTTAATTTTTTGTTTCTTTTCTTGATCTTGGTGAGCACTTTGAAGGGTTAAATAATTGTCTTGATCAAAGCTGGAATTTAAGCAAGAAAAACGAAAAAGACGCATTTTTTCGAAATTACAAAATAAGACATTAGGAACAAGGCGGTAAAAACCATTGAGAAACGTATTTAGAGTTAAAGAAGTAATTTTTTATTGCTCGAAAGTACACACAACATTTAAAACAAATGTAAAAACAAAACTAAAAGAGCGAATGTGTATTTTAAACGTTGCTGGTATTATCAGTTGAGGTTGATGATGGAATCACCGGTCGTTTTATGAGACTTGTCGGTCCCAACACTCTTTTACAATTTCGAACCATCTGAGAACACTAAAAACCAAATAAAGTGATGAAAAACAAAAGCAATTACGAAAAACTTACGTTTTGACAACACACTTTAACAATTCGGAAGAAAGAATTGTATTCCTTATATACCCGCTGTTTGTGAATTTTAATTTTTCTTTTTGAAATCTTACTGTAAATACAAAATAAAAAACAATAAATAAAAAAAAAACAATCACTTTGAGAAGTTAAAAATGAAACAAATTACCTCAGCAATCTAATGTTTTCCACGTTTGGAACTTCACTAAAACACATTTAGTCACTTACAAGCTACTACTGTTCACAAAATAATTAATTGTCACAATTATTGCATTGAAAAGTATTGCTAGTTACCGCAGCAACAATTTTTCAAATTGAGGGGTTTTGGGGTCACTAATTACAAATTTGGTGTTATTTCTTCAAAATTTAAAATTGCAGTTTCAATATGCCCGAATTTTTTAAAAATTATCCCGATTGACCTAAAACTGTTTCCTTCTGGGTTTTCAAGATAACTGATTACAAATCTTATGTCAGTTTTTTAAACTTCAAGATGGCGGATGACTTTTATAAATAATCTTATTATCCTGAAACTTCTTACATGGGGGTTTTCGAGATCGCTGATTTGGAAACTTACATTATACTCGTAATCAGCGACGACGAAAACCCCGGAGTGACGAGTTTGAAGTGCAAAAGACGACATTAAAATTTTTCGTCCGCCATATTGGATCCGGAATTACGAATTTTTTTAAAATGACATAAGATACACAATTAGCGACCCCGAAAACCCCCAAATAAGAAGTTTCAGGGTAATTAGATGTTTTTAAAAATTAATCGCCATATTAAATCCGCCATCTTAAAGTTTACAGAACTGACATAAGATTCGTAATCAGCGACCTTGAAAACCTACCAGAAAAAAGTTTTAGGTTAATTGGAACACCCAAAACCCCCGAGTAACGAGTTTTGAACAAATGAGAAGAGTTTTTAAATTTGCGCGCGCCATATTGGATCTGACATTTTAAATTTTCGAAAACTGACATCATATTCGTAATCAGCGACCCCAAAACCCCCCGAGTAACGAGTTTCAGACGATTTCAGTGACTCGAAAAAGTTGGAGCACTATGTTTCATATGTGAGCCATTTTGTTAAGTTTTAGCCGACATATTAGCGTCCGCCATTTAAAAAAAAATTAGTCGCTTCAGAGTTTTGTAGCTGATGGTCCATGGACGCGAAATATTTTTAGCTTTTGAGAGTATCTACCTGTTTTTTTCCGGTGAAAATACGTCTGAAACGGAATTTTTTTATCGAAAAATCGTGTCTTTTTTTAAATGTTTACAACTTTTTAACAATTTGGTATAAACAAATTTTAACAGCAGAATCTGACAGAGGAGTAAATTTTACATTAAAAATGGTATGTTTCAGTTTTTTTATATTCATTTTAATAAAAAACGAGGTCCTTAAAGTTAATTGCAATTTTTCGTCCGTCTGGTCCTTTAATGGGTTAAATTATAATTTTATTTTTAATGTAAATCGGCATTTGAAAAAAGTTTTGTAAATTTGCATGATTAGAAAAAACTGCATCTTTCTGGTAGACTATTCTGTAAATAGTTAGAAATTAACAATAATAATTTGTTTAAATCTTGTTTAAATAATAATTATGTTTTAAATCTGCATCGGTATTTATGTAAGGTCAGGTAAATTGTAAAATTAGAAAAAAATACACCTCTCTAGGTACAATATGTAAAAAGTTAGTAATTAACAATATTAATAATAATTTGTTTAAACAAATAAAAATTTAAAAAATGCACAGTATTTTTACAAATTTTTAGCCTGTCATTTTCCAGAAAGAAAAATTGAATTCGGTTAAAATTTACGAATTATAGGTGATTTTGAACATTAGTTTGTATGTAGAGTATAGCCTGAAAATGCGCTTTTAGCGGTTGCGCGCAAGGACAAAAAATTCAATATCTCCTAAAGTCCATTCAAACCATTTATGAATAAATGCTTTTTAATCATAAAGAGCATCTACTATAATTACTATTGTAGAATAAATCTCAAAAATTCAAATTAAATAAATTATTTAAATTAACAATTTTGCATTAAAATTTATTATCACCCCAGTAATAAGGGATGAATTAAAGTGGATTGGCACTTTTATGTCCTGAAATTCCAAACCAATTTCCCTTTTTGTCCACAATCGTAATGAATTCCTTTTATAGTGTTAAGTTGTACACTTATATCCAATTCAATTATCTGTAACCACGTGACCGGAATTTGAATCCCCTTTAATGTTCTTTAAAGAATTCAAGTTGATTGAAGGGCATTAACGCCGCAACTAATGATTCCCTTAAACTGTATTAAAGTGAATTCAGATTCTTGTCACGTGGTTACAGAGATTTTAATGGGATAGAAATGAACAACTTAACAATAGAAAAAAAAATCATTAAGATTGTGGACAAAAACCGAATTGGTTTGGAATTTAAGGGCATAAAAGTGCCAATCCACTTTAATTCATCCCTTATTACTAGGACAATATCAAGGCTCGGATTGTGCGTGTCGTGGCTAGTCATTTAATATTTATGGCGACAGATAAAGTTATGGGTCATGATGAGCGTAAGGAATGAGTGTGTTTGGGAGGTGGGGATTTTGAATGATAAGACAAAGTCGAATATAGAAAGGGCAGACGCGTGCGAAATTACTTAGCGCACAGATATGTATATTTTTGTAAGGAGAATTATTAGAGTGGTTTTCTTTGTTTTAATCTTAAAATAAATAGTTTTATGTTTGCAAAGTCCGAGAAATAACCTTTTAGCGACCGTGACAGGACGTGTGGTGAGTGATAATTAGAAAAAGAGTTTTGTGTAGTGTACCACGAGGCGTCGAGTGCTTGTTATTTCGAAAAGCAAAATGGACACTTTGAAAAGGCAACGAAAGACTCAAAGATCTCTGTTCACGAGGAATTATAATGCATTTATGACAGAATTGGATTGACAGGGTTCGAAGGAGGATAAAATAGTTGCTTTTCAGATGCTAGAAAACAAGATAACGGAGTTGGATAGGATACATCACAAATATATGGAAGTACTCTTTGAAACAGAGGAAGACGAACAGGAAATAACGAACGAATTAGAAGGTAACAATGTCTATAAGAAGCAATTTCTATTAGAGAAGTTGAAGATCTCGACGTTGATAACACCAGCAGTGCAACTACAGCAGCCTTCGATTGTTCCAGCAGTGGGGACTGTCCAGAGAAATTTGAATTTACCTAAAATTGAGTTGCCAAAGTTCAGTGGTCACATAAAAGAGTGGTTGCCATTTTGGACACAGTTCAAGAAAATACATAGTGACAACTCGATTAGTGGAGAGGACAAATTTCAGTATCTTCTTCAAGCGTCAATTTCCGGTTCCCACGCAGGACATTTAGTGCGTAGTTTTCCTTTCACAGACGAAAATTATGATAAGGCCATACAAAGTTTAAAAAATAGATTTGGTCGTGACTATTCGTGCTACTATTCCACGGTTAGAACTAATGGCTACCTCAATTGGCGCTAGATTGACGGATGCGACAAAGAAATCATTGACTCGAAAAATCAATGAGATTATTTATTGGACTGACTCTTCCAAAGTTTTAGCTTGGATAGGGCGGGATATGCAATGGGTACATTTGTTCATAATAGAATAAAAGAAATCAGAACCCTTTCAAAAATAGAGGACTTGAAACATGTGCCTAGAGATTTAAATCCTGCGGATCTTCCGTCACGTGGTTGCTCTCCCGCACAATTATTAGAATCTAAGTGGTGGAATGGTCCAAGATGGCTGTACAAACAAAGCGATTAATGGCCGGTATTTCGAGAAAAAATTGTCGAAGAAGAGATAAGATGGGAAGTGAAAAAAACTGCTACAATACATATGGTAAATTTAGATTAGGAATTATTTGATTTTACTACTCGCAGTGGCGTAAAAACGAACTGAGGGGCCCTAGACAAAAAAGTTTGAGGGGCCCACAATTAATCTTTCTATATACTGCAATTTTTATACATGAATATGTTGTTTTTTTGTCATTTATTATTATAATGATAACCAGCAACAATTCACGCGTTGACTCGCGCGTTTAACTTTTTTTGTAAAATATTTTATGCTTCTTTTTAGAAAAAATGTCCAAAAGCCTGAAATTTTAAAAAAATTTTGTTATATTTTGTACTCACGTGGAAATTTTTAGTAGGGAATATTATATAAATGCACAATAAATATTTTTTTATATTTATATTTAATTATTTCATTAAGAAATTTATTATTGAATCTTTCTTGTAACAATTTTATTATTTTTTTTTCTTATTACACTAAGACTAACTTCATGAAATATAATATTCAAGAATTCATTTATTGACAACTTTGAAAATAATCAATTGATTTAAATTTTTGATTGTAAAGGTTTAACTGTAAAAAAAAATTATGTTCAAGTTTTACATATATTTATGAATGTCAAAATTGTTTGTTGGAAGTCATAAAATATAATTATTTCAATTAATTAAATTATAGTTATAGTTATACATTAGAGGTGTGCATTTAATCGAGTCGAACCGAACATTAATCGACTCGACAACACAAAATTCGAATCGGAGATAATTCGATTCGAATTTTGCACACCTCTATTATACATTATAGTTGTTAATAGTAATAAACATAACTTCCAATTTATATTTTACTCTTATAAAAAAAATTCGAATTAAAATTTTTTATTAGAAATAGTAGAAAATTTCCTTCCAAATTATTTATTTGTGAAATGGAAGATTTGATCCAATGGAAGGTAGATAAATAACAACAAATAGTGTTATTTCATTTATTTAACGACGTTTAGATGACATGGTTTGTCATCCTCTTCAGGTTAACTAAAATTATAAATTTAAGTTACATAGTAACAAGTCAATAAGTATAAAACGTCGTTAAATAAATAAAATAACACTATTTGTTGTTATTTATTTACCTTCCATTGGATCAAATTTTCCATTTTACAAATAAAATTTTTTATATTAATTCATTTGTAAAATTGTTAATTTTATAAAAAATAGTAAACTTAAAGCTAACCGCGCGCGTCAGCGCGTGAATTGTTGTTGTCATCATTATAATAATTAATTACCTAAGAACAACAAATATATGTATAAAAATTAAAGTAAACTAAAAATAATATAATATATATTCATAACTGGTCAACTTCATAATGCCTGCGCGGACAGGCAGCATTAAAACTCACATAAACATCCAGTTTATTATATACTATTTCATTGCTTATAAAAAAAAATTCATTTTATAATTTTTGGGGCCCTTAGTTCGCCGGGGCCCCGGACAATCTAACCCCCCAAACCGTCTATTGCTACGCCACTGACTAATCGTTTCGAATCTTATACGCAACTCGTGCGTTTTATTGCGTGGAAATTAAGATTTTTAGAAAATTGTAGGGCAAAAGTCGAAGCGAAAAAATCGAAAATCGAAAAGCAATGGCTAAGCGAAGCTTTAAAACTATACAAATTATGATACACAAAATTTCAGACGTTTCAGACGCATGACTTAATTCCCGAAAAACTTTTACAGTACATATTTATACACTTTTTTAAGTGAAATATATATATAAATTATTTTAGGAATTTGAGCGTATAACATTTTAACTAAAGCTCTATATTTTGACACATATATGATTAAATATTTATAGAAAAATATTCTCCTTAAAAAGTGATATAAACTCTTTCTATTGCATAAATTAGGGTAAATTCGGGAATTTTATTAAAAGTACTGGAAAAAATATTAAATTTCCAAAATTGAGAAAAAAATTCTTGTTTTTTCGATGTCCATCAATCTTTGATAATATTGAAAGCATTTAGGAATTTTTCTTGATTCACAGTTACAGGAAAAAACGAACAAGAATAAAGTAAATATACTAATTAGTAAAAATATTTACTAAATTGAATCGGTGACTAACTTTTTGATTTTGAATTAGTACATTTTACTAATAAATTAGTAAAAATTACTATTTATTAGTAAAATTAAAATTAAATTAAAATTTGACTAATTAAATTACTAAAGTCCCTAAAAAGTTAGCGTCGATGTTGAGCATCGAAAAAAATTTTTTTTCACAAAACCGAAAAAACGAAACAATCATTTTAAAGATTTTAGATTTACAGACTGGCCACATGTCAGTAAAGTCAGGTAAATGTCAGAAAAAAAAATTTTTGTCATGGAGGGTAAGAAAATTGTGAGACTTTTTTCGATTTATTTTCAAAAATTGTGACAATTTTGACTTATTTTCCAAACATTGTAACAAAGTACCACAATATTTAGTACAAAAGGGCAACTGATTTCAATTTTTATAATGCAAAAAATAACTAGATAAATAAAACTTTCAAAAATTGTTTTTTAATCTTTTTTTAAGATAATTAAATTTTTCAAATATATCTATATAATAAAAATCTTTTTGAATAATTGAAATTTTGTACAATTTTATTGAAAATAATTAATTTTGTTAGAATTTTTAAAAATCAACTTTTAAAGAATTTTCACTGCAAATTTTGAAAAGAATTGAATAAACAAAAATGTTAATGAAAAAACTTTAGATGTAAATTTAAATATGAAAATTAATGAAAATTAGCTTCTAATTTTTTAAAATTCAATATTTTCAGCATTTTCAATTACATTTCCGAAAATTCAATTACATACAGAAAATAATCACATTTTAGAATTATTTTTAACATTCTTGAGAAAAAAATCATGTTCAAAATTTTTAATTAAAATTCATAAAAAGATTAATTAATATTTTAAATTATACACAAATCCTTTTAAGAAACTCAATTACTTTCAAAAAATTACATAAAAATATTTTTAAAAACTAATTATTACAATTGTTTATAATAATTTTTTAAGATTTAATTGAACAATGTAAATAAAAATTTTTTTAAAATATGTTTAAATAATTAATTGTAAGAATTTCTATATAATTTTTTAATAAACCTGATTTAAAAAAGTAAAATTTACAAATTAAAAAGCGAAAAGTCAGACACTGATTGAAATTAGTAAACATTTTTACTAATTCAAAAATAGAGAGTACTAATACTAATGTGCAATAATTAATTTATATGCATCTCGCGACGCGATATAGTTCACCAACAGTGTTGTGTCTTGCCTATCCCTTTTAAATTTTTTGTAAGTATCCCTGACTTCACGTTTAGCTTTAATGCACATAGTATTAAACCAAGGTTTTCTTACTCTGGGACAGATATTCGGTTTAAACTTAGTTGAACACTTTACAGTTAACATACCCAATTTCCTTGCACTATCCATAATTGCAATCTTTAAATTGTCAAAAAGACATTCTACTTTATCGCTATTATAATATAGCAGCGGCGATTTCGATAAGTCATGAAAATATTCAACAGTTTTCGAATCATCCCACTTTACAACTTCTGCCGGTGGTCCCACGCTAGGCAACTCATGATCTAGACTGAACATGTCAAATAGTTCCAGACAAACTGAAAAATGGTCTGAAACCTCAGCCACACATGTCACAGTCAGATCGTGTATGGAGTCAACCAATCCCACACTCACCCAAAACAAATCAGTTACGCTACATCCTAACTTAGAGATATATGTGTAATTGGCTGGACAATCAGAAGAAGAGCGGCCATTGCATAAAACAAACCCTAGCGACTCCATAGCAAGACAGAGCTGCCTACCTCGCCTTGTTATTTTACTATCTAATGAACTTCTCATTTCACATAATTCTGTTTCATCAAAAATTTCTCCCACAAAGCTATTAAGGCAGCCCAATCTCGCATTGAAGTCGCCAGCTAGAACTGTTTCTGTATTTTTAAACTTTGGTTCCAAGACATTAACAAAACTGTGACTGTGACTTTACATTAGACGAATTAAATAAAACTCTCTCTGAATGTGGAGATAACAAATCCCCAGGACCAGATAAAATAAGTAATGAATTTTTAAAACAATTACCGCCGAAATGGATGCATTATATTTTGAATATGTTCAATAAGATTCTGGAGAGAGAAGAAGTTCCAAAATCATTTGCGCGATCAGATATGTTTATGTTGTATAAGAAGGGTGAATCTATGGATCCGCTTAACTACAGAGGCATTGCCTTGATGAATGTAATAACGAAAATCCTTACCTCTCTCCTCGCGAAAAGGCTGGGAAAATGGGCGGAGTCGTGCTGTGTTATCCCTGAGGAGCAAGCGGGCTTTCGAGTTAAGAGGGGATGTATAGACCAGTTGTTTGTCCTTTCTTCAGTAATAAATATCAATTTACAAATGAAAGGTGATTACGTTTTCGGGGCCTTTATAGATTTTAAGAGAGCTTTTGACTCTGTTCAACATAAAAGATTACTAAATAAATTGTTTAAATTGGGTGTATCGGGAAAGATTTTGAGAATTATAAAAAGCTTGTATGACAATGCTAATTTCCGAGTTAAGATTGGACAATGGAAATCCGAAAGAATAAATGTCACCGAGGGTGTCTTACAGGGCGACAGTCTTAGCCCGCTGTTATTTATTTTGTTTTTAGCAGATATTATTACCTTTTTCGAGGAGAGAGGAGCGCAGGGTGTAAAGTTGGACAAGTTTGGAGAACTTGTGATGTTGCTTTTCGCGGACGATATTGTTTTGTTGGGTAGAAATTGGCATGATATGCAGATGAAGCTCAAGATTTTGGAGGAATATTGCGAACTTAACGGCCTGCATTTAAATACTTCAAAAACTAAGGTTGTTCCGTTCAGGAAATCGGGAAACTGTAAAAAATTAAAAACACTGCATTATGGTAAAGAAAGAATTGAATATACAAATTCTTATGTATATTTAGGGGTACTTTTTTCTTCATCGGGGAAATTTAATTTGGCTAAGGATGCTTTTATTACAAGGGGCCTTATAGCGGCTGCTCGGGTTCGCGGTATTCTTTACAAGAGTAAAAATGTGGCATGGTCTACGGTGACGAAACTTTTGGACAGTGTAGTGGATACTTCGGCATTATATGGATCGGAAGTAGGGGCAATGTCGTATATGATGAGTGTAGATTGTGTTCAGACACGGTTTCTGAAGACTTTGTTATGTTTACCAAAGAACACACCTGATCATTTTGTGCGTCTCGAGTCCGCTATCGCATTTCCGAATGTTAAGGTATTTAAACGTATTATAAATTGGTGGTTAAAGTTGCTAGAGATGCCGGACAACAGACTAGCAAGGAGATGTTTTGTTCGGTTGTGTGAACTTGAATCCACTGAAAATTGTTTGATTAGACATAATTGGGCAGCGCGACTTAAAGTGTTATTGATCACACTGGGGGGTGAACATCTGTGGTATCAACAATTTCAAAATCCTAACTATATAAAAAGAGAAAGAAATAACCTAATAATTAAATGGAATAACAATGAAATATGTAACGCAATAGAGAAAGTGTTAAATTCAAATTACAATCCTGATTATAGACTCCTAAGTCAATTAAATACAACGGAAACTTATCTTATGCATAAAATGTCAATGGCAAAAATTAAAATACTGAGTCAGCTGCGTTTAACCAGTAGCTCTAGAATTAAATTTACTTATAAACAAAATAATTATATTTGGAACACAGATGTTGTGTGCTCCCTATGTGACGTTAATGAATCAGAAAACATTTTACATTTTTTGCTGCGTTGTCCAATTTACAAACCACTGCGCGAAAAGTACCTTTCTCGATATATTAATGAGATGGATAAGGATATTGTAAAATTAACTAAATTGTTGTGCTTCGTGACCCTAAAGCAAGCGAATGACCTGTTTTACTTCATTGTAAATTCACTTTTATTGAGATCATTTATAATAAATGAGTGAATGTTAATTTATAGTGTGAAAACCACTTACTTTCTTCTGTCAAATTTTTATTGTGTACTTTCATTTTGTTATTTTGTGTGTAAACAGTGCCCTTATTATTTTATAAACAATGTAAAATTTTATTACAAATAAATCTAATTCTAATTCTAATTCTAATACTAATAAATATCTATACACACATTATGATTAAAAAACATTTAATTTAATTAAATTTGCCTAATTCTTCGCAATTAATTCCACGACGTAAAATTCTAATCTAGAAAAAATATAATTTTGGATGCTTTAATTTAATTAATTATTAACAATAAATTAAACATTATTTAAATCTACACAAATAAATACATTTTTAAATAAATAATAATAAAAAATAACAATAAATTTTTTAAAAAATTAATTAAAATATTAAGAAATTATTTCCATCTCATAAAGTTAGTAAAGTAAATGTATATAAAAAATTAAGAATTAAATTAAATTTAATTATATTGTGTTGAATTTTTTTTTAGAGATAATTTTCTAAAATTAATATGAAGAGAAATTTAAATTGACTAAATGAGAAAAATTTAATGATTTCCTGAAAACTATATTTTTTTGTGTAGAATTATTTAGTGTTTAACGGAGTAGAGTTAATAGTTAAATTGTCATCAAAAATTATATTTTCTTCCATGAATAATTTTACTTATATAAATTAATTCAAGATGAACTATACAAATTTAATAAAATAGAAATTTATTTAAAATCAATTTTAACAAAAATTAATTCATTTTTTCTCTTAGGTATGTTTATAATTATTATTTTTAAAAAATTTAATTAATTTTATTAAATTAAATTTTTATTTTTACTTGAATTAATTTTAATTTATTAATTAAATTTCTTAAAAATTAATTTTTATTCTTTTAAATTTATTTATTAATTATATTAATTATTGTGTAATAATTTTCAATTTGCAATAGTAAGAATAAATAAAGGAAGGACGAACATATTTCGCTGTCCTCTTTTTCATTCTCAGCATTGCGATAGATTTACTTTCGGGACTCAAAATCATTTTTCGACCTATTATCACATTAGTTCAGTTCTATTCCTCGCGTTCCTTGCATTTTACGAGCGATCACGAGTGCTTCCAATTATAATTCGGCTTAGCCATTGCATTTTACATATGTGTGCAAGCTCACCGATTTAGGCAATATATATAGCCAACCACCTAAGCTTGAGACTTTTGGCCGCGAGGGGTCAGACTTTCAAAGGAAAGAGCGATTTGCATTACGTGCGTACTCTCAGTTTCTCTCTGGGACAAGTATTCAACAATTACATAAATTTTTGTAGAAAATTCTCAATTTTCATAAGGAAATTATTTGCATCATTTCTATTTCTAAATTACAATTGCTTGAATAAAATTTAGGGACGCATCAATCTTTCACAAATCCCATTTGACATAATAACAAGTAACCGAAATTCACTTCGCCGAATCACCAGTTGCCATAAGCTATATTTATTAGAATAATTGATTAATCTCATTTTTATTTTCCCGATGATTAATTAGCTCTAATTTTTATTTTGCAGATATATTATTTAATAAAGATTTCGTTAGCCCGAAGGAACATTTGACATTATTTTTATTTGTCCAATTGTTTGGACTAATTTTCGATTTTCTGATATTTCATCTATTATAATTCCTATTTTTTAAAATCATTAATTAACATTTGTTTTTTTATTTAAAATGTTTTTTAACCTAAATATCAATTGCTCTAAATGTAATGAGTTATAAATTTCATTTAATCGAAATGACATTCGTTATAATTACCATTGTCTCGAATAATTATTTACCAGTATTTACTTTTTACAGAATTGGCATATAAACTATATCCTATTTGGTCTAACGTTTATTTAACAGAAATTCACTTACCTCGAAGTAGCATTCAGCCGAATGTTTATTTGTCAGAAAGATTATTTAACATAATTTTCGTTTTGCCGAAACTTAATTTACCTAATTTTAAATTGTTATATTAATTGTTTAACATAAATCCATTTCTACCTTATCTTTATGTGACATATTGTTCTTTTATTCGAATTGTCAAATCATCGAATGCTCAGAACATCGAATTGTCAGTTCGTCGAATGCTCAAAATGTCTATTTGTCAAATCGTCTAAACATCGAATTGCCAAAAATTTGAAATATTTGTTTGATCTAAGTTAACATTAACTTAAAACAAACAAATATTTACTTAGATCAAACAAATTTTTTGAATTTTTGGCAATTCGATCTTTTGACGATTTAACAAATAGACATTTCGATGTTTTGAGCATTCGTCGAACTGACAATTCGATGTTCTGAGCATTCGATGATTTGACAATTCGAATAAAAGAACAATATGTCACATAAAGATAAGGTAGAAATGGATTTATGTTAAACAATTAATATAACAATTTAAAATTAGGTTAAATAAAGTTTCGGCAAAACGAAAATTATGTTAAATAATCTTTCTGACAAATAAACATTCGGCTGATTGCTACTTCGAGGTAAGTGAATTTCTGTTAAATAAACGTTAGACCAAATAGGATATAGTTTATATGACAATTCTGTAAAAAGTAAATACTGGTAAATAATTATTCGAGACAATGGTAATTATAACGAATGTCATTTCGATTAAATGAAATTTATAACTCAATACATTTAGAGCAATTGATATTTAGGTTAAAAAACATTTTAAATAAAAAAACAAATGTTAATTAATGATTTTAAAAAATAGGAATTATAATAGATGAAATATCAGAAAATCGAAAATTAGTCCAAACAATTGGACAAATAAAAATAATGTCAAATGTTCCTTCGGGCTAACGAAATCTTTATTAAATAATATATCTGCAAAATAAAAATTAGAGCTAATTAATCGTCGGGAAAATGAAAATGAGATTAATCAATTATTCTAATAAATATAGCTTATGGCAACTGGTGATTCGGCGAAGTAAATTTTGGTTACTTGTTATTATGTCAAATGGGATTTGTGGAAGATTGATGCGTCCCAAAATTTAAAGTTTTTTAAAAATAAAGGAAAAAATCCAAACAAAATAACAGCACAATATAAAGGAAAAAATTGTTTATAAATTCTATTTGTCAATTACAAATTTTGATTGAAATTGAAACTTTTTAAATTTTTAGAAAATAAAGGAAAAAATTTTACTCAAAAAAATGTTCTGTTATATTTATTTTTTAATTTCTTTTAAATAATTCGAAAACATGAATAATTTGTTTTTCAAATAAATATTTTATTATTATTCTTCTTCCATATGAATTAAGATTTTCAAAAATTTCAAATTTAAACATTTTTAAAATTAAACAACTTATAAAAAATTGTTTTAAAACATGAAGAAATCGATCACTCCAAGTCTTCCGCTCGGAGCAATAGATAACTTCATGTTTAATAAGAGTTAAAGATGACCGAGTGATAAAATCATTATTTTATACTATAAGAAAATTGTTACAGTAGGTAACTTCTTCAAAATTATTTTTTAATTTTGATTAAATTATTATTTTCTGAAATTTTTAATTAATATTTATGAAAATAATTCAATTCCAAAAAAATTCTTATTTATGAAAATAATGGAATTATTGCGAAGATATTTATAAAATGTTGTAAATTATTGAATTCCTGTGAAATTTTTGTTATTTATGAAAATAATTAAATTTTTGCGTACAATTTCATTAAATTTTTTTTAAGTAATAAAAAAGTAATGGAAAAAATAAATTCTCAATAAATAATAATCAAACCGATTATTCGATTCAATTAAGCATTTTTTTACTTTAAAAAATCATTATTACGATTAAAAATAATTTTTGTGTCTCATTGCAAATAAAAAAAAACTACAAATAAAATATTTGTCGAAACGTTTAAATTGTGTTTTATTATTTTAATATTTGACTTGGAGGACTGATAATTTACTTGATATTTTATCCCCTTGGCAGTCGATGACGTGTATACACGTCATAGTGCATGCAGGTGGGCTCAAACTGTCGATGACGTGTATAGACGCAAGCAGATTTCTGGCTACAAAAACACACAGATTCGTCCACAAATTGATACTCGGGGGTTTTTGGGGTCGCTGATTACGAATCCGATATCAGATTTTTAAAATTCAAAATGGCGGATCCAATATGGCGGACGACATTTTCAAAAATTCATCAGATTCACTTGAAACTTGTTACTCAAGGGTTTTCGGGGTCGCTGATTACGAATCCGATATCAGATGTAAGAAATTAAAAATGGCGAATCTAATATGGCGGGCGCCATTTTAAAAAATTTATCAGATTTACTTAAAACTTGTTACTTGGGGTTCATTAATGTCGTAGATTAAAAATATAATACTGGTTGGGTAAGACTCCGTCAAAAAAATTACAATTTGCATGCGGTCTTCGGATTATTCTGCAATTTGGTGAAGTTGTTATATTTGATGACAAAAATAAGTGTACCAAAAGTTTTTTAAAAATTTTCAAAATTGTAAAAGTTACGCCATTTTGAATTTTTTTATAAGATCTTTTTTAAATGTGAATATTTTTGAATCAATATAATGGATTTTAATAAAATTTAAATATGTTATACTTAAAATCATGTCCTTTCAGAATTTTTCAAAAGAAAATTTTTTTTTTACAAAAAAGAGTAAAAAAAAATTTTTTGAATCGATTTATTAAGCACGGGACCAATTTTTGAATATTTCTCGATATATAATAAAATATTTTTTATAATTTTACCTTTAATTTAAAAAAAAAACGATGGAGTCTTTAATAGTTTTCAAGATATTGCAATTTTTGTGAAAGCGCGACCACGTTTAAGTGCCAGCGCAGTATCTTTTACCCGGAACGCCTCACAGTGGGATTTTTTATACTTTACTCTTCAAAATTGTCTAGAGCCTACAAATTTTATTCGATTTTGATGTTCTTGGTCTTAAATCAAAGGGGATAAAATTTCTAAGAGATCCCTTGAAACCGTTTTTTGAATTTTTAATTGTTTATTGATTTTTCTGTTACTCAAAGTTAACAATTTACAATATTTTTGTAAAAAATACTGTTTATTTTTTATTTTTTCATTGCACAAGATCGAAATCAATTTAAATTAATCTAGTATGATCACTTGACAAATAATAATGCATAATACAGTTTATTTATATTGTTAAAAAAACAATTTTAATTAACAAATACATAATTTTGGTCTTTTTTAAATTGTTTTTTAGACAAATTTATGTTTATTTAAGTAATGAATGTCTATTTTGTAAAAAAATGATTTTAAAGTTAATAATTTTCATTGTTATTAATAATTATTTAACCAATAATCTATTTTCTTTTGCATTTATAAACATTTTCAGCATTTTTTAAACTTAAAATGTTTATATCATTTGTACATTCTTTCAAAAACTTAAAAAATTTATTGGCTTAAACAATTAAACTTGTTATAAACAAATTATTAACTTTAAAATAATTTTTTTTACAAAATGTAAACAAGATACAAACATTTTAAGTTTAAAAAAATTGGACAAGTGCGAGTTGAACTCGCACTGCAATGGCGGGTTCCGTACACAAATATTAAAACAATACTTGCAACATTGATCGGTAGTTGGTAGAATTAAAATAAACAATTAAAAAAATATATTAAAATCATTTGATAAAAAAAATAACTAAAAGAAATTAAAGTATTGTATAACTAATATTGTAAACAATAATAAGTAGAGGAACTAATTTTGAAAATTTTGTTCCTCTACTTATTATTGTTTACAATATTAGATATACAATACTTTAATTTCTTTTAGTTATTTTTTTTATCAAATTATTTTAATATATTTTTTTAATTGTTTATTTTAATTCTACCAATTACCGATAAATATTGCAAGTATTGTTTTAATATTTGTTTACGGAACACGCCATTGCAGTGCAAGTTCAACTCGCACTTGTCCAATTTTTTTTTAATTTTTGTAAAAAATTTTTAAAAAATCTAAAAAAAAAAATTTTTTAATTTTTTTTTTAGATTTTTTAATATATTTTTTGTTATCAGACTGTAAAAATATACTAATAAACCCGTTTTTAGTTAATTAGATCTAATAATGTGAAAATTAGAAAAAAAATTTTTTTTTAGTTTTTCTTTGACATAGCTATGGTCATTATTACATAGCAAGTTCTTTATATTTTTCCTGTAATATTCGCGTTAAAATACACCAGTAAACCAAATTTTAGCCCTCCATGTTGAATAGTTTAGAAGTTAAGGGGGGGAGAATGGTCACTTTTTATGCATTTTTGGCCAAAAATCTTGTTATTTCCTTGACAACACTATGGCCTTCACTTCCAATCACATTTTCTATATTTTTCCTAGAATCTACGTGTGAAAATACGTATCTGTACCAAATTTTAGCTTTCTAGGTCAAATAGTTTAGCCGCCAGGGGGGGACATGATTTGGCTACGGACACAAGAGTCTCACTGTTATGTTTGAATTCGATTGTTTATGATTTAATTATTATTAATTTGAGAGATTTTATAATTTAATCGAATTCGGACTTAACTGTATTAAAAAGAATTTTTAATAGTCTTAAATCAATAAAACACTCAGTATTTTATAGTGAGAAATGGATGTTAAATTTATTTCAAAATAAATACTATTATTAAAAATTTAGGATCCCCCCTTCAAGTACGTTATTTGTTCAACGTCTCCGATTAGACGGTATTTTAGTTGAAAGAAAAAAAAGGAAAAGGTGGCAATAGTAAGGTAGAATTTCAATAAAAACACTGAATAATATGTGTAATATGATGTTACAAGAGTATTTATTCAATACTTTTAAAAAGATTAATGTTAATTTTATTACAATATTGATATTATCTTATCATTATTACAATGTGCACCCTTTTTAATTTATGATAATTTATGTCTAAAAAAACATACCCTTTATAAAATTACATTTGATAAAATAAAGTCCAATACTTAGAATTATGACAATAGAAAAATTATAACTTATGAATATACTTTTGTTTTAGACAGATATTGATATTTAAAGAAATTAACTAATAAGTGTGTGTGTGTGTGTAAATGTGTAAAAGTAATTACAGAATAATTATTAATTAACTCACTAATTATAACTTATTAAAATTTATATCTCTTTTTTTTAAAGACAGAAAAGTCTCTTATTTCTATGTTTTCCAGTTACACCTGTAGTAGTATTCACGTATTCACTTTTACTTCTCCTTTTTAATTTATCTCTTATATTCTTTCTTTTAATGGTCTTTTAATAAATTCCTTTTTTTATCTTTAGAAAAACTCAAAAAGATCAAAATTGATTTTAATATTTAAAATTTTAGGGTCACCAAATTTTAAATTTGTAATCAATTCTGAAGTTCTTTATTATACGTAGAATGAAAGAAACAAATCTTTAAACCACAAAAAAACGAGGTTCAATATTTTATTACTTTTCTTTGCTTTTAAAATTCTCTTTTTTTTTGTTAATAATCCTTATTAATTTATTCTTTTCTTTACACAAACCGTTTTCTCAAATATTTTCTACTTTTAATTCTATTTATCTCGAATAACTTCTTTAATATTTCCTTTTATCTTTATATTTTCAAATAAATCACTTTGTTTTAATTATAATCTTCTATAATCAACTTTAAATAATCATTACTTCACTCAATATTATATATTTTCACAATAGCAATCAATTAAACTCAATTAATTCAAATTATATAAAATCAACCCTTAAAATTGGGGAAATAAAATACAAAACCTCCGCCTTTTTGCGGGAAAAAATCACAAAATATAAAAAATTGGTAACGTCCGCTCTGCGGGAAATACTCATTAAGACTCCTCGATTAATTATCGTGGACAATCGGTCACACCCTGGAAAATCGACTAAAATCGGTAAAGTGGGAGAATCCGTTGCACACGGCCCACCAAACCTTGCTGTTGCCAAGCAAGCTTTTAGCAAACTTGCAAATTCCTCAAGAATGGCGTGATATAGTTTGATACTTTGTATCCTGTTTCGCCAATATGCATTCAATTTAGGTATTCTCCACAATATTATTTAAGAAAAGAAACTCCTTTCTTTAGAGAAATATCTTTTTAATTTAAGGGAGTCGATAAATTACCAAGGGTTGTAGACGATTTCCATACTTGATAACATTTATTTTGTATTTCCCAATCACCCAATATTTAGGTAAAACCCATTAAAAAAATGTTTAATTTCGAATTTTCTTAAATTCAGGTATAATAAATAAAATATTTGATAAATACAAGTAAATAATTGATGAGAGAATCATATAAAGAATTCTTTTTACCCCTTTTTTATGTGTATGTGTTATTTAATTTAAATTAACAAGCTTACCCATTTATTGGATTCTATATAATCTTAATAAAATTAAAATGTATTAATAAAAAAAATAAAGTAGTTGCGTTTTGAACGTAACACTCACCAATAGGGTTCCGCCGATACACCGTAGGTGTACGGAACCCAAAAAAAAACCGGAAAATGTTTATAAATGCAAAAGAAAATAGATTATTGGTTATATAATTATTAATAACAATGAGAATTATTAACTTTAAAATCATTTTTTTACAAAATAGACATACATTACTTAAATAAACATAAATTTGTATACAAAAAAAATTCTTTTAAAAACAAGACTTTCTCATTTTTGATGAGAATGTAAAAAGACTAAAGTTATCTATTTGTTAAATAAAATTGTTTTTTTAACAATTTAAATAAACTGTATTATGCATTATTATTTGTCAAGTGGTCATACTAGACTAATTTAAATTGATTTCGATCTTGTGCAAAGGAAAAAAAACCGCTGCCAAGTTGTACATTTTTATAATTTTGGTGTTCATTTCATGAACACTTTGCTTCCTCATAGAAATAATAATAATTGAAATATAAGAATTACTTTTTATAAAAGGGTTAAAAATCATTAAATCTTGGTCTAAAAAATGTGTTTTTATATATTCTATAAGATGGTAATAATAGTTTAATAATTACACATAAATTAATAAACAAGAATGTTGAAAAAATGATATTTTCCACAATTCTTGATTTTTCAAATACCAATAATTTCATTATTTCTGCCCGAATCAGGTTAAAAGTAGGTCAAACGAAGCGTTTTTTAATGCTCTTCAAGTTGGTAATAATTTTTTGAAGTTACTTTTAGAAAAATTAAAAAAAAATTTATAAAAGTCCTATTTTTCAAAATTTTAGATTTTTAAAAGTTTAATATCTCCGGTTAATATGGACGAAAAATGTTCAATTAGGGCTCAAAAGATGCGTCTGAAAAAACTCTACAAAACTAAATACAAAATAAAACTAAACTTCTACATTTTTCAACAACATTTTCAAAAAAGTCTTATTTTCTAAAATTTTTGATTTTTTAAAGTTTAATATTTCCGGTTAATATGAACGAAAAATATTCAATTAGGGCTCAAAAGATGCGTGTGAAAAAACTCTACAAAACTAAAGAAAAACATTTGTAAGTCTCCTAACATTTTTTTAAGTTATGTCCAAAAAACGTTTTTTTACAAAATGAAAAATGCAAAAAAAATAGTTTAACTTCATGAATCGGGCTGAAAATACTCTCATTTTATGTCCCCCGTGGAGACCTACAATTTAAGAAAAAATTTGGGCCTTTTGCTCTTTCTTGTTCTGAGATATTGAGGCAAATGTAATGTTAGTACACACACACACATCGGGACAAATTTTTAAAATCCGTTTTTTGGACTTCGGAGTTCAAAATACGTCGAAATTTTTTTTATTTATTTAGAACATTTATACGGGGAGTTCCTGTGCATATATATAAAGTACTAAAGTATTAGGCATAATAAAAAAAATTTATAAATATGTCAAAAAATGACAATCCAAAATTTTGCTAATACAAAGCTTCCTTTATGAGGAAGCAATAAAAAATAAACAGTATTTTTTACAAAAATATTGTAAATTGTTAACTTTGAGTAACAGAAAAATAAATAAACAATTAAAAATTCAAAAATCGGTTTTAAGGGATCTCTTAGAAATTTTATCCCCTTTGATTTAAGATCAAGAACATCAAAATCTAATAAAATTTGTAGGCTCTAGACAATTTTGAAGAGTAAAGTATAAAAAATCCCACTGTGAGGCGTCCCGGGTAAAAGTCACTGCGCTCGCACTGAAACATGGTCGCGCTTCCACAAAAATTGCAATATCTCGAAAACTATTAAAGTCTCTATCGTTTTTTTTAAATGAAAGGTGAAATTATAAGGAATATTTTATTATATACCGAAAAATACTCAAAAATCGGTCCCGTGCTTAATAAATCGATAAAAATTTTTTTTTTTACTTTTTTTTTGAAAAAAAACAAAAATAAAAAATTCAAAATAGCGTAACTTTTACAATTTTGAAAATTTTTAAAAAATCTTTGGTACACTTATTTTTGTCATCAAATATAACAACTTCACCAAATTGCAGAATAATCCGAAAACCCCATGCAATAATAATTTTCGATAGGGCGGTTCTAAAAATGGCGGATCTAATATAAGAACTAGTCATTTTTTGATGTCATTATTGATGTCGTAGATTAAAAATGTAATATCGGTTTTAAAATAGCGAATCCAATATAAGAACAAACAAAAAAATATAAAAAAACAAAAAAAATAAAGGAGTGTAAAATCGGACCGCATTCCTCCCCGTGGTACACTCTGGGGTCGTAAGTAACGTACTATACTTACCAGCTGACTGCGGGTGGAAAATTTGGTATCTTTTATCGTTTAAAAAGTATCTAGTCTCAAGTCATCAAAAGTCTCTAGTATAAAGTTTCAAGTGAATCCGATGAATTTTTAAAAATGTCTGCCATATTAGAACCGCCATTTTGAATTTTCCGAATCTGATATCGAATTCGTAATCACCGACCCCGAAAACCCCCGAGTAAAAAGTTTTAAGTGAATCCGATGAATTTTTAAAAATGTCATCCGCCATATTGGATCCGCCATTTTGAATTTTCAAAATCTGATATCGGATTCGTAATCAGCGAGTTCAAATACAATAGTATGCTCGTTTGCGCAAATTTTGGTTTTCTAAAAAGTTGTCGACATTTTGAGCCCACATATGAGATTTTGGTCTTGACTGCGAAGAGGTTAAAGCAAGAAATTTGCCTCATTAGTTTTTGCATTATATTTGCTAAACCAGGAAATAACCAAGAAATTGTAAACAAAACCTCTTTTCCATGTTTTGACAGTTTCAGTTTGACATTCCGGTAAATTAGACGTTTTGACACGAACTTTCACCGAAAAGCACGTGGTTAGGAAAAAATTGAAATGCGGTGAAATCAGAGTGAAATGAAAGTGAAATCAAATTAGGTAATCGACCCCCTGGATTGTAATTTATAAGCTGATTTTATTCTCACTATTCAAAAAAAAATTGGACAAGTGCGAATTGTACTCGCACTGCAATGGTGGGTTCCGTACACAAATATTAAAACAATACTTGCAACATTTATCGGTAATTGGTAGAATTAAAATAAACAATTAAAAAAATATGAAAATTATTTGATACAAAAAATAAATAAAAAAATAAAGTATTGTATATATCTAATATTGTAAACAATAATAAGCAGAGGAACAAAATTTTCAAAATTATAGTTCCTCAGCTTATTATTGTTTACAATATTAAATATACAATACTTTAATTTTTTTATTAATTTTTTTTATCAAATGATTTTAATATATTTTTTTAATTGTTTATTTTAATTCTACCAATTACCGATAAATGTTGTAAGTATTGTTTTAATATTTGTGTACGGAACCCGCCATTGCAGTGCGAGTACAATTTGCACTTGTCTAATTTTTTTTTATTTTTAGTTAAGAAATTAAAGTCAGAAAACAATCTCTCATTTATTCTCTTAAAATTTCACTCTTTCTTAAAATATTTAATGCCACGTGTTTAAACTAAAAAATTTTTTTTTCGAAAAAAGAAATTTAAAAAAATTTTTTTTATTTTTTTTCAAAAAGTTTCTTAAATAAATTTTTTGTCGTTAGACTGTAATAATAGACTAGGATACCAATTTTCAGCTTATTAGGTCAAATAATGTAAAAGTTAGGAAAAAAATTTTTTTTTAAATTTTTTAGTTTTTCCTTGACAACGCTATGGCCATCATTACATATCAAGTTCTGTATATTTTTCCTGTAATATTCGAGTAAAAATACACCAGCATGCAAAATTTCAGCTCTCCATGTCGAATAGTTTAGAAGTGAAGGGGGGGGAATGGTCACTTTTTATGCATTTTTGGCCAAAAATCTTGTTATTTCCTTGACAACGCTATGCTTATCACGTCCAATCACATTCGCTATATTTTTCCTGTAATCTACGAGTGAAAATACATATCTGGACCAAATTTGAACTCTTCAGGTCAAATAGTTTAGCCGCTAGGGGGGGACACGATTTGGCTACGGACACAAGAGTCTCACCAATAGGGTTCCGCCGTTACACCGTAGGTGTACGGAACCCTAAAAATTATCAGTGAAATCTTTCAAAAATTTCAGTGGTGTCCCTTAATGTTCATATGTCTTTTTGGTCTTCAAAAGTATACTAATTTATGGCAGAACTCATTACAAATATTTTTTAAGTCATGTTGAATCATTCATTATTGTAATTTGAAATATTTTAACTTTTTAAAGTTGTAAGAATTTATTTGAGAAAAGAATAAACAAAAACAGAAAATTTCTTATCATTTCTGCCTATCGTTTTTCACCTGGTGAAAATTAAAATTTGCTTCCACCTGCTCGACCACTATTATTTTTGTCCATCATATATTCTAGTCAACCAAAATAGAGTATCGATAAGTTCAAAATCCAACATCGAAAAATCAAAGTTAGTAGGATCAAAAATTATATTTTAAAGTAGGAAATTATTTGCTGATTAAGAATTTTAATTAAGGAAGATTTCGACTATATCAGCAATTAGTGACATCTATTAGACGTCAATTGAACTCTTTGGTTTAGAGTCAGGTGTTATTCTTAAGATAATTATTCCGGTATGGTTGTTGGTAAATAATTATATTTTTGAATTTAATTTTTGATCTGAAAAAATAAGCTGCGTGAACGACTGCACTGTGCATCTGTGAGGACTCGAATCTAAGTTAATAGCTGCCTTTCGCGGAACTAACGCCTACTTATCTTAAGAATAACACCTGACTCTAAACCAAAGAGTTCAATTGACGTCTAATAGATGTCACTAATTGCTGATATAGTCAAAATCTTCCTTAATTAAAATTCTTAATCAGCAAATAATTTCCTACATTAACTATACAGCTCTTAGACTAGTGTATGGGCTTGATATAAGATTATAAGAAACGTGAACGTCCAGGCTGTGTTGGCATGGTGCATTGGTAGGCGTTAGTCCCGCGAAGGGCAGCTATTAACTGGGGTTCGAGTCCTCACAGATGCACAGTGCAGTCGTTCACGCAGCTTATTTTTTCAGATCAAAAATTAAATTCAAAAATATAATTATTTACCGACAACCATATCGGAATAATTATGTTAAGAATAACACCTGACTCTAAACCAAAGAGTTCAATTGACGTCTAATAGATGTCACTAATTGCTGATATAGTCGAAATCTTCCTTAATTAATTATATTTTAAATTTAATCACCCATACAATGATATTGTCCGCACTGAACTGCACTGGAATTTTTGACAATCGATCTGCATTTTTCAGGGTTTATATATAGAACTTTTAGTCCATTTATTATGTAAGAATGAATAATCAAGAAAAGCAAGTTTTGCGCTAAAGCCGGGTACGGCACGTATTTTGCTAAAATCGTGAACATAGTTCGTTGAATTCGGGAAAAACACGTACAGTCGTGCTCAAAAATACATTCTCTCAGAAATGAAAAAAGATCCATTTATTTGGTACAAATTGAGATTTATTTTAATCCAAAACTGATGTATGAATGTTTCTAACAAGAGAGTAATAGTAACTGTCAAGAGGCAAGTCTTTAGGTACTGTAATGCGAACTTATGTACAGTCACGTGCAAAAGAATCAAGCCAAACATTTTTTTAAAAATATTTTATATAAAAAAAATTAAAATCATGTGCACATTTTTTAACGTACCTATATTACTTTATAATAGGGGCATTTTTTCTGAATCCGGCCATCCCCCTGCACACTTTATTTTTTAAGATAAAATGTATGCATACTCAAAATTTTCGTAAGAAAGTCAAGTTTTTGATGCCGCATGGCGAATTTTTTTTCCATTTAGGGGTTGGGCGGTATGTCCAAAAAATCGACCAAACTACCCTAAAAATATGGTCAATTTAGTGAATAACAAAGAAAAATAAAGCAATCTTTCACAAATTCGTTGTAATCTTTCTTGTAAAAGAGAAAAACATTGTATTTATGTAGTTTTAACACTGTACCCTCAAAATAATAAAAACCACCTCCCCCTAAACATAGATTTAAAAAAGTTCTAATTATTCTATAAAAAATTAGTTAAAAAGAACCTTTATGAGGCTCGTGATTTAATCAGAATATATTTTAATTAAATTAACCCTCATAAAAAGAATGACCAATGAACAAAAATCATCCCCTGTACATTATTTGGTAAATTTTGTAATCATTCTCATGAACATAGACATAACATTTTTTTTATAGATTCTACAAGTCATGGAATTTTCTCACAATATATATTACGTTTAAACTAAAACTAATATTAATAAAAACAACCTCTAAAAATCATCCAATAATCATAATTTTCACAAATTTACAATTATTCTTAAATAAATTATGTACAAAAAATTTAAATACGGTTCGTGAGGACCAGAATTTGTTTTGTATATATTTTAATCAAATTCACACCCACAAAAATAATGAACAAAAAACATCCTCTGTACATTATTTGGTCAATTAGGTAATAATTCTCATGAACATAGACATAACATTTTTTTATAGATTCTATAAATTATGGAATTTTCTCACAATATATAATGTTTAAACTAAAACTAATATTAATAAAAACAACCCTTAAAAATCATCCCCTAATCATAATTTTCACTAATTTCCAATTATTCTTAAATAAATTGTGTACAAAAATTTAAATACGGTTTCTGAGGTCTAGAATTTGTTCTGAATATATTTCAATCAAATTCACCCCCATAAAAAGAATGACCAATGAACAAAAATCATCCCCTGTACATTATTTGCTTAATTTGTTTTAAATCAGTAAAGAATAAAAATTTTTTAATAAAAGAATAAATTTTTAAAATTTGTTTTATTACTATGTGATACAACATATTTGAACATCACTATTTGAAACATAATGCAACACCAAAGTTGTTAAAATAATGTTTAGGGAATGATTTTTTAGGTTTCGTTGAGCTGTAAATTTCATTCGTGTATAAGTCGGAAAATTCCTATAATATAAAGAATTAACAAAAAAATTTTATGTCGATGTTCAGGAGAATAATTACTAAATTGGGAAACTAATGTACAGGGGATGATTTTTTTTCATTGGTCATTATTTTTATGGGGGTAAAGAGCCTCGGCAAGCCCTATGCAAAAAATGACCCTTTTTCGTACCTCGAATTTTGAAACTTTTTTTATGCCAAATGGTTACATATGATGACCCAATAATTCCTGCAAAATTTCAAGATGAGCATGTGCCCCCTTTCCGAAATACAGGGGGTCAAAGGGGGCCATGTCCAAAAATAGAATATGCAATATAATCGAATAATAATGTTAAAAAAAATCAGACCAAATGGTTCCCTTAAGATTTTCGTCTGCTAATTACGAATCTAAAGTCCATTTTTAAAAATTCAAAATGGCGGACCCAATATAGCGGACGACATTTTTAAAAATCGATCCAATATACTTAAAAATCCTTACTCAGGGGTTTTTGGGGTCGCTGATTACGAATATGACGTCCGTTTTCAAAAATTCGAAATGGCGGATCAAATATGGCGGACGCATTTTTGAAAATCTAACCAATTGACGCGAAACTTGTTACTCGGGGGTTTTTGGGGTCTCTGATTACGAATATGATGTCCGTTTTTAAAAATTCAAAATAGCGGATCCAATATGGCGGACAACATTTTTCAAAATCGATCCAATTGACTTGAAACTTGTTACTCGGGGGTTTTTGGGGTCTCTGATTACGAATATGATGTCCGTTTTTAAAAATTCAAAATAGCGGATCCAATATGGCGGACGACATTTTTGAAAATAGATCCAATTGATTTGAAACTTGTTACTCGGGGGTTTTTGGGGTCGCTGATTACAAATGTGATGTCCGTTTTCAAAAATTCAAAATGTCGGATCTAATATAACGAATAAAGGCAAGGTTTAAGGCTAAATTCAGCTTGCAAAGGCCAGATGTAATAATTTTGAAACCATCTAAAGTAAGATGTAATATTCCAATCAACAAAGATAAGGGATTGGAATCTAACCAACAAAAGTAAGATGAAGTTATCCAACCAATGAAGGCAAGATGTAATCGACAACCCGATCAAAAAAGATGTTTTTAAATGATGTGCTAAAGATATAAATGTTTCTAGATTACTTTTTGTTTTCTGTGTAAGCTCAAAAAAATATATTTACTAATAAAAAATGGTTATTGCTTTTTCAATGTTAGTCCACCTTTAGAATCGTAATCAGCGACCCTAAAAACCCCCGAGTAACAAGTTTCAAATCAATTGGATCTATTTTCAAAAATGTCGTCCGCCATATTGGATCCGCTATTTTGAATTTTTAAAAACGGACATCATATTCGTAATCAGAGACCCCAAAAACCCCCGAGTAACAAGTTTCAAGTCAATTGGATCGATTTTGAAAAATGTTGTCCGCCATATTGGATCCGCTATTTTGAATTTTTAAAAACGGACATCATATTCGTAATCAGAGACCCCAAAAACCCCCGAGTAACAAGTTTCGCGTCAATTGGTTAGATTTTCAAAAATGCGTCCGCCATATTTGATCCGCCATTTCGAATTTTTGAAAACGGACGTCATATTCGTAATCAGCGACCCTAAAAACCCCCGAGTAACAAGTTTCAAATCAATTGGATCTATTTTCAAAAATGTCGTCCGCCATATTGGATCCGCTATTTTGAATTTTTAAAAACGGACATCATATTCGTAATCAGAGACCCCAAAAACCCCCGAGTAACAAGTTTCAAGTCAATTGGATCGATTTTGAAAAATGTTGTCCGCCATATTGGATCCGCTATTTTGAATTTTTAAAAACGGACATCATATTCGTAATCAGAGACCCCAAAAACCCCCGAGTAACAAGTTTCGCGTCAATTGGTTAGATTTTCAAAAATGCGTCCGCCATATTTGATCCGCCATTTCGAATTTTTGAAAACGGACGTCATATTCGTAATCAGCGACCCCAAAAACCCCTGAGTAAGGATTTTTAAGTATATTGGATCGATTTTTAAAAATGTCGTCCGCTATATTGGGTCCGCCATTTTGAATTTTTAAAAATGGACTTTAGATTCGTAATTAGCAGACGAAAATCTTAAGGGAACCATTTGGTCTGATTTTTTTTAACATTATTATTCGATTATATTGCATATTCTATTTTTGGACATGGCCCCCTTTGACCCCCTGTATTTCGGAAAGGGGGCACATGCTCATCTTGAAATTTTGCAGGGATTATTGGGTCATCATATGTAACCATTTGGCATAAAAAAAGTTTCAAAATTCGAGGTACGAAAAAGGGTCATTTTTTGCATGGGGCTTGCCGAGGCTCTTTACCCCCATAAAAATAATGACCAATGAAAAAAAATCATCCCCTGTACATTAGTTTCCCAATTTAGTAATTATTCTCCTGAACATCGACATAAAATTTTTTTGTTAATTCTTTATATTATAGGAATTTTCCGACTTATACACGAATGAAATTTACAGCTCAACGAAACCTAAAAAATCATTCCCTAAACATTATTTTAACAACTTTGGTGTTGCATTATGTTTCAAATAGTGATGTTCAAATATGTTGTATCACATAGTAATAAAACAAGTTTTAAAAATTTATTCTTTTATTAAAAAATTTTTATTCTTTACTGATTTAAAACAAATTAAGCAAATAATGTACAGGGGATGATTTTTGTTCATTGGTCATTCTTTTTATGGGGGTGAATTTGATTGAAATATATTCAGAACAAATTCTAGACCTCAGAAACCGTATTTAAATTTTGTGTACACAATTTATTTAAGAATAATTCTAAATTTGTAAAATTATGATCAGGAGATGATTTTTAGTTGCTGTTTTTATTAATATTAGTTTTAGTTCAAACATTATATATTGTGAGAAAATTCCATAACTTATAGAATCTATAAAAAAATGTTATGTCTATGTTCATGAGAATTATTACCTAATTGACCAAATAATGTACAGGGGATGATTTTTGTTCATTATTTTTGTGGGTGTGAATTTGATTAAAATATATACAAAACAAATTCTGGTCCTCACCTGAAGTTAGTCATGATTATGCTTTTGTTCTTTTATATGTTTTGATAGATAATATTATACTTCTTTATTTTTTCACTATTTTTTTAATTTAATGATTTTATTTTATTTAGAAATATTTTTATTTTCAAAATAATTCAATAATATTTTTATTAATCGAAAAATTATTAATGTTATTTTTCATTATTTCCTTTATTTCCAAAAAAATAAGCACTTTGTAACAAACATTTTAGACGTACTAAATAATTGTACTAATAATTGTACGTACTAATAATTGTTATTTTTCATGTAAAATATTTTCCTTTTTTCAATATAAAAAACTTAATTGCTTGACAAATTAAAATTATAAGTACAACAATTTTTTCAAAAAAATTAAAAAATTGTTGGGAAATTAAAATTAGAAAGTAGAAAATATTTTGCACATTTTTCGCTTCTCAATTACAATTTATAAACAAAGTACGTAAGTAGAAAAAAAAGTTATAAATCAAATTCTGTTTAAGAAATTTCTAATTTATTTTGGAAAAAATATTTACAAAAAAAAATTTTGATAAATATAGATTTATCGAAATAATAATAAAAAATAAATAAATAAAACAATTTCTATTTTATTAAATAAAAAAATAAATGAAAAAATTTAATTTTAAATCTATTAGTTAAATTATTGTTAAAAATAGGATAAGTTTGAAATAAATAAAATCTTTTCAATGCTAAAGAATATAAGAATGTAAGTAGGACAAAAAGTCTAATCCAAAAAATCCACACTAAAATATCCAAGAAAAAGAATCCAAACTACAAAAAATCCGAAAGAGAAAATTTTTTTTAAAAATAATCTTGTTTGTTTATAATATTATAATTGAAAATTAGATTTTTCAATTTTATTTAAATAATATTCAAAATAATTGAATAATTAATTATTTCCTTAATACCTAAACAATAAAAATTTAATTTTCTCAAGTACTAAAAATATATAATTTATTTGAACATTCAAAAATTTTAAATTATAAAAATTTCAGAGAAGTTTAATAATTATAATTATTAAATAATAATATAATTTTTAGATGCAAAAACTATCAAATTAATTATTTTTTATTAATTAAAATTTAGAGAACAGTATAATTATCTATACAAATTGAAATAAAAAGTGATAATAATAATAATATAACTTTTTTTAATTTGGTGAAAAAATTCCCAATTCTGCATAAAATGCCTGTCTTATTTCCTGTTTTTCCGGTCAAATTAAATTTCCTGTTATTTTATACTTTGTAACTTTAACATTTTAAAATTAATACAGAACAATTAAAACGACATTATACTTTATAATTTTGAAAATTTGGATTTTTTGATTTGGACATTTTGACCAAGACATAAAGTCCAATCTAAAAATCCAACATAAACTATTTTTTTTGGACTTTATTGACTTTGAACTTTATGTCTTAGACATTTTGGTTTGGATTTTTTGTCCGCAGGTACCGAATAGAACATTCAGAATTTTCTGATGAATTTTTAAAATTGAATATTATTTTAGTACTTTTGACAAAATTTCCTGACTTTCCTGAATAAATTTAGAGAAATAGTGATTACGTACGGGTGGAGGTGCTACTACTTTAAAATTAATTTAAAATTCTATATCAATCAGGATGTTGTTCAGCAACACCCAAGCAACAACTCAGGTCATTGGTAGCCAATTAATTAACTATAATAATCGTCGTATTCATTCATTCTGTCCAGTCTGTCCCGACTTGAATTTAGTCATGAATATGCTTTTGTTTTTTAATGGTTGTATAGATAATATTATGTATACTTCTTTATTATTAGTATAGCTAGGCCGGTTCTGGGGCAAGTTCTGATCTCGGCTAAGTACCATCGGTCGGTAATGCAGTTTCCTACACTATCAGCGGATATTAGGATGTGCTCTACCTTACCGACCGAGTTAGGTCCGGCTGTCACCGCTAGATGGCGCCACTTGCGAATTTCAAACCCCTTTGGCGGGAAATTTAAAAATTTAATTTCAAACTTCCAAGTGGCTTAGAAGGGGTGCTCTACCTTACCGCCCGAGTTAGTTCCTGTTGCCACCGCTAGATGGCGCCACTTGAAAATTCCAAACCCCTTGGCGGGAAATTTAAAAATTTAATTTCAAAATTTCAAATGACTTAGAAGGGGTGCTCTGTTTTACCGACAGGGTGTTTTTCCGGTTGCCACCAATAGATGGCGTCACTAGCGAATTCAAACCTGCTTGGCGGGAAATTTAAAAATTCATTTGAAAAATTCAAATCGCTTGGACAGTGAGCAACCATTTTGTTTTATCGACCGAGTGTAGTTCTGGATGTTACCCAGAGATGGCGCTACTTTTTTTAAACTGCTAAATTTAAATTTACGTAAAAAATTTTATCTTTAGGTTTAAATTTTCCCGCTAAACTAACCTAAGTTTACGTAACACCTAATAGATTGTGCCACTATATGTTTAAATTATTAGATATTTTCTAATAAAAAATAATTATTATAAATTATTTTTAATGAGTTATTTAAAATTAAATTATTTACAAATTTTATGTTTTATATATGGTTTAAGGTAAGTTAAATTAATTATATTAGTTAACATTACTAATAATCAATTATTAAAGGTTGATTGTGAATATAATTATTCATATATACAAATTATTATTTTATTTATTTATTTAAGTAAGGTAAGTTTAATTCCCTGTAAAATTATTAGCCATTATTTATTAATCAAAGTAACTATATGACAGCTAACTATTATCCTAATATATAACTTAATATACCGACAGATTGGCTTAGTCGGATAGATGCCTGGCGTTGGTGGTCGTTTAAGGACCAAGGGTATAAGTACCCTTGGTTTGCGCCCACTTGGCTTGGTATTTTTCCGGCACGTGAGACAATCTGAGCGGGAGGTTTGACGTCGAGGTATAATGATGTGCACCGTCGATTATTGTCCGGTACACACCATTAGAACTCGACTGTCGATAAACCGGTTGTACTCAGAGAGGTTTTCTACAGTTTCCCTCTTCTCTGGCGAGAAAACCCATTGACGGGTGGTCCAGGCGTAATGCGAGTACTCCTAATAAAGTCGGCTGTAGACGCAAAATTAGGTTAATATATAAAAAATTTCTAAAGTAGAATGGTTATGCTTAATCCAAAAAAGTATTTCTCGAGGACTCTTGTCGAAGTGCGTAAGGCCAATAGGGCAGGAGTATAAACAATAAAAAAAATATATATATATATATATATATAACTTAATATTTAAAAATGTAAATTATATTTAAGTGTGTTATAATATTTATCTAATATTACTTGATAGAGTTTTTAATTATAGTTGAACATTTTGAAAATTTAACTTTTAAATCTGTGTGGTTTTCGCGCCTTGTTTTTGTAAATAAAGTCATATTTTCAATACAGATAAATAAATCTGTAATTCCCTTAATTGTATAAAATTTAAATTTCCCGCTGTTATTTTTATATTATTTATAAAAGATTTGTTTACAATTAAATGTTTATAAAATTAGTATATTATTTATTTATTAGGGTAGTAATTTCTCTAACAAAAACTCCCTAAGCTAGCAGACAACTGAGTATAGCGTTAGAAGGAATCAAAGTTAAAATGGTAAGTGCTTAACTTTATTTAAATAATTATATTGTTATTGTGTATGACTATATACATTTTCTACTAAATTAACAAGTGTTGTACATACAATTCGTAATTTTATCAGGAATCTCAATTTGTTTATAATTAATATTTATTTATTCTTAAAACTGTTTATTTATTTAAGTAAGGTAAGTTTAATTAATTTTTTTGTTTAATAATAATAATAATAATAATAATACCTGTAATAGCATTTTTGAATATAAATTGAAATGCGCGCCAAGGTCAATTTCAGATTCGATATTTATGAATCGATGTTCAACGGCTCTAAAAGAATAGAACTTTTCTCATTGGCTAGTTTGATTAGTAAAAAATATTAAGGTTTAATGTTGAAAATAGTAATAATAGTCTTGTTAATTTTATAAATCAGACACAAATTTGTAATAATAGGTATATACTTATTATTATTATAAAGCAATAAATGTTTATTCGCCTATATTTTAAAAATATTGGTTTGTATTTTCCACATTTTTCTACTTGTTTAATGTGTGGCGGGAATATTTAACTTTTATTTTACATAATACTTTAAATTTATTATTTTATTTATTTATTAAGTAATTAAAGAAAACATAAAATTTTTAACTTTTGAGAAACATTGTCACTCAATAAAAAATTGTAACAATTGTGAATATTGTGAATATTGTGAAAGAATGGGGATTTATTTTGATTATACCACCCCTAAGATGCATAGCCGCCACATTCCAATCTAACATTACCTTTGCAAATCACATTTTCATTAAAGTGGCGGCTTCGTTAGACTAAAATAATATAATAATGGTAAGTAAATAATAATTATATATATTTCATACCATTTTAACCTCACGTTAGCTTGTCAAAGATACATAAATTACTATACAGATTCTCTGTTTTTCTATCTTTTCAATATTATTTTCTCACAAATTTCTAGGTTACTAATATTTTTTTTCTTCTCTCAATTTTCAATAACACTTTTTTTCTTATTTATAAAATTCTATTCTCTTAATTGTATAAATTCTTAATATTTTTACTGTTAATTAATAATTTTTCTCAACAGGACCCAAAATATCAAAAAATATATTGCTACTGCAAAAGCGACAATTGCCAGTTTCGAAGAATGCGTATAGAAGTTGTAAGTATTTCTTTTAGTTTACAATTTTTTATTTACATATTAAAACCTCAAAGAAAATATTTTCTTTCATTATACAGTTCTTATAAACTGAAAATAAATAAATTCACATCCACCAATGTTTAAAAGTTAACCTTAAAAGTTAAAATCTCTAATTTCCTTTTAAATATTACAAACTCTGTAATATTTTTTCAAAGAAATATCTTCACTCCCTATTTTAACTTTTAACAATTTTTATGTCTTTTATTCACATATATTAAATATTTGTATAAAAAATTTGTTTTAGAATCATTATAACAACAGATTAGATGCTATGGATAACATGGAGTATAACCCAGTGGAACCTCAACTCTTCATTAGAAGGCATCGATTTAATGAACTACCAGTGGACTTACCAGTGCTTCCAGAAGAATTAATTTTGGATGTCTTACCACTCGATGACAATCAACTGGTGGATGAAATTATTAGATTGGAGGAACAAGTAGATGCTCTACCTGGAAATGAAAGAGAAATTCAACAAAATCCAGTTATACCAGTGGTATTAAATAATGATCCTATACAGCCTGCAGCGCCATTGGAGTTGGCTAGAGCATTAGAGCAGCTACCTATTCAAATTGTCTCGGACTCAATGATGAATCCTGCTCCCTGGATTCGTACCAGCACTCGACCGCGAATGGCAATTCCGCCACGCATTGTTGCGCCTGCACTACCACCGAGAGTTGCGTGGCAACCTGCACCCGCACTACCACCGAGAGTTGCGCGGCAACCTGCGCCTGCACTACCACCGAGAGATGCGCGGCAACCTGCGCCTGCACTACCACCGAGAGTTGCGCGGCAACCTGCGCCTGCACTACCACCGAGAGTTGCGCGGCAACCTGCACCGGCTCCAAGGATTCGTACCGGAACTCACCCACAAAGGATAACTCCACCACTAGCTCCACGCCCTGAGCCGGCATCAAGGCGCTCCATACTCATTCCAGCTCGTCGTTTGAGGACTACAGCTCGTCAACGCCTTACAAAAGCGATGAAGGCCTGGGTAACAGCCTCATCCAAAAAGAGACGTTAGATTTCATGTTCATCTTTTTTCACATTATTTGTTCTCATCTTTCAGTTTCCTTTTTTTTACTTATTCTTTTATTTTATTTATTTCTAATTTCACATTATGTTTGTATTTTTTTCTAGCTTCTTTTATTCCTGCAAGTCCTTTTTTTAATCAGAAAAAAAAGTTTAGTGTTGTGATGAGTTTGATGCATGCTTCTTTTATTATCATTTCATTCATTAATAGTTAAAAAGCTATTTATGTCAATATAAATATGTAAAAATATATTATATTCTTTTGTTTTTATTTACATATTTATATTTCTTGTTTATTTTTTTATACATGTTGATTCGATGTAGATGAGATATCTCTCTAGAATATTATAAGTAAAGTTTACACTTATGATAACTTTAAAGTAAGGTAAATGACCCAGTCGCCGCACGTGTACCAGTGGCTGAACGTTTATTGATAAACTAAGTAAAAATAAGAACTGTTTTGAATTTTTTTATTTAAAATTATATTTTATGAAAAGATAAATGTTTGAGGTTTTCAAATAATATAAATATCTTGAATATTAGGTTTTCATTTTCTTACAAAAAATTATTTATTTGCACATGTTCATGAATCCATCGTTTGAACGACCATTTTTTATTTTTTTCGTTAGACATTGCTTAAGTTTCGAATAATAAAATATTTATTACCTGACTGAAATTAATGTTCGCCATAGTTTTATACTCATTATGATTATATATAAAATGCATATTGTAAATGATAATTCGTTTTTTCCCTCTATTTTATTATAAAATTAAGAATTTATCAACTGGTACGTCAAAATAATAAGTGTACTAGTTCCTGAACGTAGCGTTCAACGACTGGGTTTGTTTATTATTTTTTCATGTCCCACTTTTTCACGGTGAATTTGACAGATGTTTCGAAAATAAAAATAACCTGTCTAAACGTAAAGATGTAAGTATATATTTAATTTTAAGTTATAATTTATTGGCCACCCTTCCAAAAATCTATGTAACGATTAATAATAATTAATTATTAACATTTAATTTCATAATTAAAAAAATTATCGATAATAACACAATATTATTTTTAATTTATTCCGTCAAAATTCAATACATTATTTATAACCTGAATGTCGTCAAATTTCGTTTAGCAACTGGGCCTGCACGACTGGGACAGCACTAAATTTTCCGTTCAGTCACTGGGCCAAATGACTTTGCTCTTTTATAATAAGTTTTTCCAGCATTAAATAGATAAAAATGGTTTCACAGCATTAATAGTTAAAAAGCTATTTATGTCAATATAAATATATGTAAAAATGTTTTATTCTTTTGTTTCTATTTACATATTTATATTTCTTTTTTCTATTTTTTATACATGTTGATTCGATGTAGATGTGATATCTCTCTAGAATATTATAAGTAAAGTTTACACTTATAATAACTTTAAAGTAATAATTATCATTTCATTCATTAATAGTTAAAAAGCTATTTATGTCAATATAAATATGTAAAAATATGTTATATTCTTTGGTTTTTATTTACATATTTATATTTCTTGTTTATTTTTTTATACATGTTGATTAGATGTAGATGTGATATCTCTCTAAAATATTATGAGTAAAGTTTACACTTATAATAACTTTTAAACAATAATTATCATTTCATTCATTAATAGTTAAAAAGCTACTTATGTCAATATAAATATGTAAAAATATATTATATTCTTTGGTTTTTATTTACATATTTATATTTCTCGTTTATTTTTTTATACATGTTGATTCGATGTAGATGTGATATCTCTCTAGAATATTATAAGTAAAGTTTACACTTATAATTTTGTTTTTTATATTCTTAAATGTACACGTGCTAAAAATTTGTATGTTTTCATGTGAATGTACATATGTATGTTTAATATAATTCTTTTTAAACATTTTTTGTTGCATGAGCTTTATTTTACCATCATTTAACTATAGTTTAACATTGGCTTAATTCTAATTTCCCTTTATTTTATCAATACTATTTTGAGTTTAATAAATCTTTTATAACTAAGACGTAATATTAGTTTAACATAAATAATTATTTAACATTGAATTAACTTTAACTAAACATTGACTCAATTTTAATTTATTTATGACTTTACTATGACAATATTAATTCATTTGTTTTAACTATTTTAATCTCACTTACTTCAAATTTAAAATTAATGAGGGTATTTAATTAAATACAGTATTTATTAATACTATCAACATTTCATACATTTATTCATTTATTCATTTAAATGTGCAAATCACCTCCAGTAACTTAACGCAAATGCCAATCAGCCAGCAAAGCAATCAAAGATTAATGTTAGCGTAGAATCTCTTTATAAATCAAAAATAGGGGAGACTGGGGTAAACCCGCTCACAGGGTAAACCCGCTCACTAGCGATTTTACGCCATGAACTCAACTTAAGATGAAGATATTGGTACTGTGAATAGTACTTGACATTCAACTTATATTAACGAACTTTCGTTTAGTTTTATGAACTCAACATAGAATCAGAGACGATCAAATGTTTTTAGAGGTGTCAGAAAAAAAACGTATTTTGGATTTTTAAGTTTTTCTATCATTATTTTTGAGTCTTAATTTATCTGGCAAATTTTTTTTGTTGCTATTGGATGTCCTTCTTCGAAGTACATATATAGTTTTGTCTTATTTTAAAAAGATTTAATTAAATTTATTCTGAAATGTGAGGAATACACTCGGGGTAAAGCCGCTCACTTAGTTTTAAATTTAAAATTTAGAATAAAATAATTTCACGTATTATATTTCAACAATAACACAATTTATGACTTATTAAAACCAAAATTGTAACTACATTTCACTTTTTCTTAATAAAATATAACACTATTTAAATCCATAGTTGTAATTCATGAAATCTATGTTCATTATTTATTAAACCAATTTGTTGTTTATGGAATTGTTTATAAAACTCATAAATTATCAATAATAATTCATACTTAAGACGGGAATAAGACGAACTTTAATATTTAAAAAATAAAACTCTTCCGTCTTGAAAAGATAAGGTGAGCGGGTTTACCCTGGAAAATTGTGATTTCGAAATTTGGTATATGTTTATTAAAAAGTTTCTCTAAGTAAAACTAAAAAATATAAATCAAAAACTCTTTTTAATTTTTTTAGTAGAAATCATAAGCTTTCAAATGATATAAATTAACTTGGAATTAGAGAATAATTTCCTAGATTTTAGCCGATCTGAAAAAAGTGAGCGGGTTTACCCCAGTCTCCCCTACTTCCAACAGCAGACCTTTACACTGCCAGTGCCAAATTTAATCAATAATGAATCAACAATGAATTAACAATGAATCAATAATGAATCAACAATGAATCAACAATGAATCAACAATGAATCAACAATGAATCAACAATGAATCAACAATGAATCAACAATCAATCAACAATGAATCAATAATGAATCATTATTGATTCAACAATGAATCAATAATGAATCAACAATGACTCAATAATGAATCAACAATGAATCAATAATGAATCAATAATGAATCAATAATGAATTAATAATGAATCAATAATGAATCAATAATGAATCAACAATGAATCAACAATGAATCAAGAATGAATCAATAATGAATCAATAATGAATCAACAATAAATCAATAATGAATCAACAAGGAATCAATAATGAATCAACAATGAATCAATAATGAATCAACAATGAATCAATAATGAATCAATATGGACTGTTTAAAAATATTGATGAAATGGAGTATGATCCAAACCTTCCAGGATTATTCCAAACAGAGGAAAATATGTATTTTAATTGAAACATAAAAAGAATTCTTAAATTCCAAAGGTAAGTAGAAGCCTAATAAACCTATAGAGAGATGTAGAACTATACCGAAATCTCACAGCTCAGAATTTGACTGATGGAAAAATCCATTGAAAAAAAGTCCACCACGGATGAAGTCCAACGATGGCCTAACAAATGTTGAGAGGATACGATTGAGGTTTGCAGAGGTAAGAGAAAACAAAAGAAAAATTGAACTTGTCGAACCTCACAACATAAAAACATGAAATAAACACACCGAACCAAAAGAAAATACAGTCAACTCTCGATAAGGTAAAGCGCGATAACTCAAATTTTTCGGTAAGTCAAAATAATTCTTGAGAATGTTGTTTGTTTTTAAACCTTTGTTATTCATATTTTTATTAAATTATTTTTTTAAATACTTTGTTACAAACGTACATGTGTATAAATGTATTTTTATACCTTCTTATTAATATAATTTTCTCATTCATCTTAACTATAACTTATTATTAATATAATTATTGATGACAATTTTTATCACGACGCGTTGACGGCGGCGACGTCGTTGTCGTTGACCTCCATTTGCATGCGGAGGTGTCGGCGCCCTTGGTGACGCTGTTCGCTGAGCCTCTGGTGGAGGTGGTGTCGGCGACCTGGGCTGCGGTGGCGGCGTCGTTGATACCTCTGGTGTAGGTGGCGTCCCCAGCACCACATAGGGTGGCGGCGTCTCTAACCGGTGCCACGGGTACCTGGGAGGCGTTGGAGACCTCATTTCCGGCAACCTGGGCTGCGGTGATGGCGTCGGTGTTGCCTCTGGTGTAGGTGGTGTCGGCGACCTCGGCTGCAGTGGTGGCGTCTCTGGCCGGTGCCATAGGTACCTTGGGGGCATTGGTTGGAGCGGTACCTCTCGCCCTGGGTGCTGTAACTAAAATATACTATATTAATACAATTTAATTATTACTAATTACTTACTTAATTAATTAATAATACTTACATAGTGCTGTGACACCATCCGCATCAGGCAGTTGTAGCACTCTCATGGTTGGTTCTTCATCTTGACCACCTTCTGCTGTGCTGTGAGCTGAATGATCTCATCTGCTGTGTTGCACAATACTTATGGAGATAACCCCACCACGCGCTCTCCCCACTATGCACTCTTACGATTGTGCTTTGCGGCCGTTGATGGTAGCTATGAAGATACTTATTACCCGTCGGTAAAGCGCGAAATTTGAATTCTCAAAATATATTAATTATGATTATAAATAATATACTTTATAGGAATAAATTTGGTAGTAAATAACTATAATTGAAACTTAAATAAATAAATTATAATTTACTCTTTACCTTTAATGATTAATCACATACACTTAAAAAAGAAGTTACGTTAATCAATAATATAAAAGAAATAATAAATAATAATATTCTAAAAAACTAATAATTTTCCTTTATTAATTTATAAACATAAATTAATAAAGGAAAATTATTAGTATAAAAATAAAAATTTAAACAATATAAAGAGAAAAAGACTAATCTGAATAGATTTCTTAAAACACGTAATTTATGAATAATAATAAAATTTTATTTTTACGTTTAAGTTAAATTTATATTTAATGTAATTGAATATTTTTTTAAACTAGGATATAAAATTTATTTCATGTTTAAGTGTTATTAAAAATTTTTTTTTCCTTGAACTTTGATATGATAAAAGAATTCATTTGAATAATAATAATTTACATGTTGTTAATTTATTGTATAAAAATATTTATATTTTAAATTCTATTTACATATATGTATACATAAATTTATAATATAAATACATTTTTTTAAATTAATATGTATAAATAGAAATAATTATGTTGTCAATAACAATTATAAAAGATTCAAAACATAACTAAAAAACTTTTTTTTATAGAAAAAAAACATTGAAAAAAACTTAATAATTTATAAAATAACATCATGCAAAAACAAAATTAAAAATATTTTTTTACAGAAAAAAATCAGCGGGTGGTGCATCTACTGTAGATGGTTGTGATAAGATGATTTTATCCTTTTTAGGAAAACTAGAACTATGTTTTTTTGGTATACTTGATTTTGACTTAAAAACTGTACATTCTGCATCTCCATTCTTTTGAAACAGTCCAGGATATTTAGGATCATAAGAATCCGTTTCAATTTTCTTTAAATCCTCAATAATCTACAAAATAAATATAAAATATTAATTAATGAAAATGGTCAATGTATTACAGTTTTCATATTATTCTTTATATGAATTACCTTGTTTATGTAATTTAAATTTCCAATTTCCTTGTTTGTAGTCAAATCTTGAGATTCCTGAAAAAATTACAAAATTTAAAATGACATTCATTATATTTTGGATTATAAAATATTACTTTTGTGAAAATGTACTTCTTGTATTATTAAAAAAATTTCTAGATAAAATTTTAAGCATAATCAAAAAGGTAATAGAAAATTTACTTTATTTTCACAAACAAAACTTTAGACACAATTCCAATATTTATTTTTCTTTAAACCTTTACTTAAAACTTTATTTTTGATATTTAAATCAATAATTACTTTAAATAGATTTAGATAAGAAAAAGTTAATTCTAGTTTTTACTTTTAAGGTTAGGTTAACTTTGTTTACCTTTCTACATCGTTTTAACTAATTTTTTTATATTATTAATAGTCTATTTTCTTGTAACTCAAATAATTAATGAAAATTATACACCATATTACAGAAATATTGACTTAAAGTAAAGAAAAAAATTACCTTCGTTAGATTATTCACGTCCACGCCGTGCGTCAAATTCTCCTTTTCCAATTCCATTCTCAAATCTTGAGATTCCTGATAAAATTACGAATTGTATGTAAAACACTTGTTAATTTAGTAGAAAATGTATATAGTCATACACAATAACAATATAATTATTTAAATAAAGTTAAGCACTTACCATTTTAACTTTGAGTCCTTCTAACGCTATACTTAGTTGTCTGCTAGCTTAGGGAGTTTTTTGTTAGGGAAATTACTACTCTAATAAATAAATGATATACTAATTTTATAAACATTTAATTGTAAACAAGTCTTTTATAAATAATATAAAAATAACAGCGGGAAATTTAAATTTTATACAATTAAGGGAATTACAGATTTATTTATCTCTATTGAAAATATGACTTTATTTAAAAAAAGGCGCGAAAACCAGACAGATTTAAAAGTTGAATTTTCAAAATGTTCAACTATAATTAAAAACTCTATCAAGTAATATTAGATAAATATTATAACACACTTAAATATAATTTACCTTTATAAATATTAAGTTATATATTAGGATAATAGTTAGCTGTCATATAGTTACTTTGATTAATAAATAATGGCTAATAATTTTACAGGGAATTAAACTTACCTTACTTAAATAAATAAATTGAATAATAATTTGTATATATGAATAATTATATTCACAATCAACCTTTAATAATTGATTATTAGTAATGTTAACTAATATAATTAATTTAACTTACCTTAAACCATATATAAAACATAAAATTTGTAAATAATTTAATTTTAAATAACTCATTAAAAATAATTTATAATAATTATTTTTTATTAGAAAATATATAATAATTTAAATATATAGTGGCACAATCTATTAGGTGTTACGTAAACTTAGGTTAGTTTAGCGGGAAAATTTAAACCTAAAGATAAAATTTTTTACGTAAATCTAAATTTAGCAGTTTAAAAAAAGTAGCGCCATCTCTGGGTAACGTCCAGAACTACACTCGGTCGGTAAAACAAAATGGTTGCTCACTGTCCAAGCGATTTGAATTTTTCAAATAAATTTTTAAATTTCCCGCCAAGCAGGTTTGAATTCGCTAGCGACGCCATCTATTGGTGGCAACCGAAAAAACACCCTGTCGGTAAAACAGAGCACCCCTTCTAAGCCACTTGAAATTTTGAAATTAAAATTTTAAATTTTTTGCCAAGGGGTTTGGAATTTGCAAATGGCGCCATCTAGCAGTGGCAGCAGGAACTAACTCGGTCGGTAAGGTAGATCACCCCTTCTAAGCCACTTGAAAGTTAGAAATTAAATTTTTAAATTTCCCGCCAAGGGGTTTGGAATTTGCAAGTGGCGCCATCTAGCGGTGGCAGCAGGGTATTTAGCCGAGATTAGAACCTGCCACAGAACCGGCATAGCTATACTACTTTTATTTTTTCCACAATTTTTTTAATTTAATAACATATTTTTATTTTTATATATTTAAGTATATTTTGTGTAGAATTTTTGTAAATAATTGAATTTTTCAATGTCAATTAAAAAAAGAAACTTCATGCGCGCTTTAGCGCGCGTTATGTATGCTAGTATATAATAATATATATTAAAACTAGTGATGTACATGAGCGAGAAATATGAGAAATGAGCGATAATGAGAAAGACTTTATTCTTTTGTTTCTTTTTCTTATCTCATAAATTACTATTCTCAAATCGTTTAATATCTCAAACATGAACCTCTTGTCAGTCAAACATTTGAATATCTGATGGCAGATTTCAAAAATTTAAAAAAGCGGATCGTTTATGGCAAACAACAATTTTAAATATTTACTTATTTCTTTAAACCGTTTCACAGTGGGGCAAAAAACACGCTTTTGGACAAATTGATTTTTAGACCACAATTTTTTGCCGATTGACAAAATTTTTTTTTCAATTAAAGCTAATAAAATTTTGTTTAAAACGTACGTCTTTTATTTAAGAAAAAAATTTTCCATTAATTGTTTATTAAGTGTTAAATAAAAAAATGAGAAATTTTTTTACTTTAAACAAATATTGTTGCTTATGAAAGCCTATTATATTATTAATAATTACCAAAAACATTATAGCCATGTTCTAAAAATGTTTGAAGACATTAACTATTTTGTTTAAACAATGTTTGCTTTTGTTATAAACAAATAAATAAACAAAAGCTTTTTTAATATTATGTAAATTTAGTGACTAAATTTTGCATAATCTACTATACTTATGATATGCAAGTAAATACTAATGAAATTTATTGTTATAAACAATTACTTTTTGTTATGTTACAAACAATTTATTTATTAACAATTTTTATTTTTTTAACACAAAATTAATTATATTTTATCAACAATTATTATTACTAGTTACGATTTACAGGAAGTATTTTTTACTCTCATCTATTAATATAACATTGTTTAAACAAAGCTTAAATAACAATTGAACAGTTTCTTTATTTTTAGTTGTTTAAGTCTCGTTTTTTGTATATTTTCTTGTATATAAAGTAATTTCTTAACTTGTTGTCAAATTTCACATTTGTTAATAATTTGAATTGTTATTAACAATTGTTAAAAAATATTAAGGAGAAAATTTTTTTAAAACAAAGTGTGGGACCCAATCAGTGACCAACCATACAAATAAGAAAATAACTATTTAATTCATAAGCAAATAAAAAATAAAAAGCAGACAATGTTGAATTAAAGATTGATTTTAAATTAAGATTTTCTTTTTATTGTGTAATTAAAGTTAAGATTTGTACACTTAACGTGCATTCGGAAGTATCCTCGCTGATTCTACTGTTCTGTTTTTATGATATTCAATCTGTCACTTTTGCTTTTTTAATCAAGAATCTATTGACAGTGTCAGCAGTTTTTAAAATATTAATGTTTTTAATAGTTTTTTAAATAATTTAAAAATAATATAAATTATAATAATAATAATATAGAAAAAAATTAAAAAAGGTTTTTATTTTTTATTTGCTTATACTCAAATAGTTATTTTTTTATTTGTATGGTTGGTCACTGATCGGGTCACACACTATGTTTTAAAAAAATTTTCTCCTTAATATTTTTTAACAATTGTTAATAACAATTCAAATTATTAACAAATGTGAAATTTGACTACAAGTTAAGAAATTACTTTATGTACAAGAAAATATACAAAAAACGAGACTTAAACAACTAAAAATAAAGAAACTGTGCAATTGTTAATTAAGCTTTTGTTTAAACAATGTTACATTAATAAATGAGAGTAAAAAATACTTCCTGTAAATCGTAACCAGTAATAATAATTGTTAATAAAATATAATTAATTTTGTGTTAAAAAAATAAAAATTGTTAATAAATAAATTGTTTGTAACATAACAAAAAGTAATTCTTTATAACAATTCACTGGTATTTACTTGCATATCATAAGTATAGTAGATTATGCAAAATTCAGTCACTTTTACATAATATTAAAAAAAGCTTTTGTTAATTTATTTATAACAAAAGCAAAAATTGTTTAAACAAAATAGTAAATGTTTTAAAACATTTTTAGAACATGGCTATAATGTTTTTAGTAATTATTAATAATATAATAGGCTTTTATAAGCAACAATATTTGTTTAAATTAAAAAAATTTCTCATTTTTTTATTTAACATTTAATAAACAATTAACAGAAAATTTTTTCTTAAATAAAAAACGTACGTTTTATGCAAAATTTTATCAGCTTTAAGGTAGTACGCTGGCGACAGTCACTCTCAAAAGTAAATTTTAATAAAATGCTATAGTATGGTGCAGTTACTGTAGCATATTTTTGCTTGGACTGTACTGAATACATAGTCAGCCCTATGTACAGACACACTCACACACAAGTATACTAGTCAGGTTAGAATATTATATTATATTATATCTTTTAACTGAAACGGTTAATATTGTTAAATCTTTTTGTTATAAATTTCTCAAACATTCATTTATAACATATTAGTTTTTTAAAACAATCTATAGAAAATTTTAGAAGTTATTAGAAGAAATGTGCCGTTTACATGCACTTTTCATAGGTTAACCATGTTAAATAACAAACTTTGAACTTAAATATCTTGTTTTAGAAACGGTCAATTTTTTTAATATTTTGCAAATACATAAATCTCGTTATTAACTACTCTGATTTCAAATTTCATGAAATTCTATAGAAAAGTGCTATCACGAGCGTACTACCTTAATTGAAAAAGAAAATTTTGTCAATCGGTTAAAAATTGTGGTCTAATAATCAATTTGTGCAATAGCGTGTTTTTTGCCCCACTGTGCGTTTGTGGCCCAAAAACTATTTTTTCACCAGACATAGAAGGGGTTAAACTATTAAAATATTATTTTTTCGTTCATCAATATTTTCAAAAATATAATAATTAATTGCGGAATTTGTTTAATTAAATTTAAATATTTTTTAATCATTCATATAATTTAATCTATGGTTCAAGGTTGATTATATTTATGTACTTTAATTAATTGCAATACATTCAAAAATACTGTAAAAAATGTTTTCTTAAATAGATCATTTTTTAAATTTTTTAATCAAAATGTATCTAATTATAAACTACAATATAATTTTATTTTTTTTAATTTTGTTTAATACATGTTTCCTAAATTATAATTTTTACATTCCCTTTATTAATTTAAGATTTATTTATATTATTTTATTATTTTGCAAATAAATAGAAATATATTTTATTTCTATTTATTTGCAAAATAAATAATAATAAATAATAATAATTTATTTAAACTTTTCAACTCTTGGAGAAAATAATTATTTTTGTTTCCTTGAACAAAAAATTTATTTGAATCAAATAAAAAAATATTGACATTAAATAAAATTAAATCAAATAACATTAAATTAAATAAATTGTGTTTAAAGGAATAATTTTTGAAACTATTATTTTCAAATGTTAACTTATTGCACTGCAAATAATTCAATACAATGTTAAGTATAATTTATTTTCATTTTTAAAAAAGTACAAAACTTTTGAAGTTACATTTATTTTAATTTGAAATAAATATCTTTTAAAAATAAAATAACCTTTGTAATTGTCAGTTAATGTTGACTTTAAGGAGGTTGTTTACAGGTATGCAGACCTTCAGAAAAAATATTGAATTGACATTAAAGAATTTTTTAATATTATTGTTATTCGTATCTTCTGAAAGAACAAATATCAATTTTCAAGAAAATAATTTGAAACTTACAAAAATTGTTTATTTAGTCATTTTGCATATGATCAAAGTTTTCTTCATATTAAAAGGTTAAACTTTTTTAAAACTGATTCGATTTAAGTCAATGATGGCTTATTTTCTTCAGAAAATGGTTCTCTATAACTTGACCGCTCAGATTTATAAACAAATTTGCAGTTTTGAAAATATGCTTATTTGTTTAAAAAAAATTTTTTAAATTAAATCACTTTTTTTAAACAAATAAGTATAATTTCAAAACGGTCAATTTGTTTATAAATCTGAGCGGTCAAGTTATAGAGAACCATTTTCTGAAGAAAATAAGCCATCATTGACTTAAATCGAATCAGTTTTGAAAAAGTTTAACCTTTTAATATGAAGAAAACTTTGATCATATACAAAATGACTAAATAAACAATTTTTGTAAGTTTCAAATTATTTTCTTGAAAATTGATATTTGTTCTTCCAGAAGATACGAATAACAATAATATTAAAAAATTCTTTAATGTCAAATCAATATTTTTTCTGAAGGTCTGCATACCTGTAAACAACCTCCTTAAACGAGAAACAAACAAGAAATGAGACAAAATGAGACGAGATTTTTTAATATGATAATACTTCATAATCTATTGAGATCGATGAGACATCTGAGAATCTCGTCTCAATGTACATTACTAGCGAGTTAATCCTCATTTCATATTGTTCGTATTGTTTGTGGTAATCCTTCGCAGGGTCAAATATATATATATATATATATATATATATATAGAATCAATCTACGGGTGCAAAGAGGTCACTCACGCTACCAACTAAATATAAGAACGAAATTTTAATTTAAAAATCATATCGTAGATTATTTTCCTTTGGACACGTTCTACGTGTCTTCAACGAAAATTAAATTAAAAAATCTTTATAATTCACTGGTGAATTCACTCACTATATGTGAGTGAATATAAAGTTAAATAAGTGAATTATTAGTGAATACTTCGTGAATTAGTAAATAGTGATTTAGTGAATAATAAGTATTAGTGAATATAATTAGTGATAATAAGTGAATTGTAAATAATAGTAGAATTACATTAAGATACTGTTTTCTTAATTTTTTTCAATCATTAAATAATTAATTGAGTTGTGTTTACTTTTTGATGTTAATTAATACTAGCGACATATACCTCACTCGCTAACGCTCGTTCGGTTGTATTTAAACTTATTTGTTTTTATTTATTTATTTTTATTTATTTAAACTAATGTAAATATTTACTGGACATAAATATTTTAATTTATAATATGTTAAATAAATAGTTATTTGAACCAAATACAAATTACTTTAGTTAATTATTTGAAATAATTTGATATAATAAATATTGCTTTAAATCAATTATGAAAATTACTTGATTTAATAATGCATAGTTTTTAATTAAAATAAATATTTATTTGTGACGCGATCTGAAGAAAGGGACCTTAGAAGCAAATCACTTATTTAAGGTTATGTTAGCATTACTTTTTTCTTATATGAAAATTTCTTTTTACTTATTGCAAATTAAAATCACCATTTATTAAATATTTTAGTTGTAATGAAGACTTAAACGTCAATGATTTATATTAAGAATTGATCCTTTTTTTGTTTTTTCATTTAAAAAATTTCAATCATAACCTATAATTTTTGGCATTTTGGTCCCTTTTTCAGATCGCGTCACATTTGCATCAATAAAATAATTTTTTGAAATAAAAAAAACTTAGAAGGTTAGGTTTTGAATGTCAGCCTGATTCTCTGGATAGTTAGTAAGAAAAGGATAAAGATACGTCTATTATTTTCTTACTAATAGGATTTTTTGTAATGATGAGACATCGACATCGAAAACATCGATGTTTATAACCTCGTTGTTTTAATTTCGATATTTTCGATGTGTCGAGGTTTTTTTCGATGTTTGATATTGATATGAATTAAGTAGGGAAAAAAGGATATTTTAAAATATCTCCTTTTTTGCCTCTAAAAGTTAGTGTTTTTTATCTTTTAAACTAGCTCCTCCGACGGCCGCAAGCGGCCGTCTACGGTGCTAGTTTTTATATGTCCATTGTCCAAGTCCATTATTTTATTAATAATAATATTCAAATTTTTTCAGTTAATAATTTGCTTATTTATATTTGAAATGTTGACGTTTTTTTTGACAATGCAAAATAGGATTTATTATGTGTACTTTCTCTTAACAAAAATAAAATTTATATATTCGCGCTCTTTTTAAATAACATACTACTGCAGCGCCACCTTCACATGTTCAAACAATTTTAAAAACACCCTTCTATTAAGATTTTACATTCTCATTGCCCATTCTTTACTTCGATACTTTTCGATACATTCGACCTTTCCACTCCATGTCTTTTTTAAGAAAGGACAATTGCTCTTATCGCATTGAAAATCTTTAAACACAAATTGAAGCGTTGGGTGCAAGAAGGGCGTTTAACAAAAAACGACAAACAAAGATATTTTATTTTAAAGTTTTTAAACTTTAAAAGCCCGAAAACTGCATTTAAATTAAATAAACTTTTTTTTATTTAATTAGTTTACTATTAAGCTATCAAATTAAAGTGTAAAATTAAGGAAAAGTTGCAATTAACTATAATAAATTAATTCGCTTAACCACACAATGTTTTAGGCGTTAGTAAAATCTGAAGTTTATACTTGAGATAACTTTAACTCTTGAATAATATTTCTGAATATATTTTGTGACTTTCGTTATTTTTAACATATAATTAAGCCTTAAATTATTTCTAATTATCAAAAAATGAACATTTTAAATAGAATTTTTTTTAAACCAAATTTCTGTAAATGAGTGTCGATGTTCACTTGTTTTTACATGCAGATTGTATTGGAAAACGTTTAAAGTTACAAAATTATGTAACATTCGCGCAGATTTTTATTCCTAGCATCGTCAAGAAGTCTCATTTAAAAATAAATTTTTCGGTAATATAAACCAGAGGATATTGTAATCATTCTCATTTAATAATATGAAAACGGGCGTTATCTGTCTAACGCCCTTCTATTGCACCCAACGCTTCAATTGTTATACACAAAAAATAAAAAAGATATTTCAAAAATAATATTTGACCATCTTTTAGTACTGTTACGTCACCGTAACCTATTTTCAATAATGTTAATAATAATATGTAAAATAATATTAATAATAATTATAATAATTAATAATAATAATCATAATAATTAATAATAATCATAATAATTACAATAATTAATAATAACAATCATAATAATTAATAATAATAGTAATAATAGTTATCATAATTATTTAACATATTATTATAATAAATAAACAAGTTGTATATTTTTTTGTATAATTTTGGTGCTCATTTCATGAACACTTTACTTCCTCATAGAGATAAAAATAATAAAAATATACAAATAACTTTTTATAAATATGGTGAAAGTGATTGAATTTTGGGTCAATCAATTTATTTTTAAATACCCTACAAGATAGTTACAATAATTTAATAGTTGAACAAAAATTTTCAAACAAAAAAGTTGAGAAAATGTTATTTTTCACAATTTTTGGATTTTAAAATACCAATAATTTAGAAATTTATTATCGAATTAGGTTCAAAAATAGGTCAATCGAAGCGTTTTTTAATGCTCTACAAGTTGATAACAATAATTTTAAAGTTACTTCAATGTTTTTCAACAAAATTTTCAAAAAAGTCTTATTTTCCAAAATTTTTGATTTTTAAAAGTTTAATAACTCCGGTTAATATGGACGAAAAATTTTCAATTAGGGCTCAAAAGATGCGTCTAAAAAAACTCTACAAAATTATGAAAAAACATTTATAGGTGTTCTAACATTTTTTTAAAGTTATGGGAAAAAAACCTTTTTTTGCAAAATTAAAAATCAAAAAAAAATTTAGTTAAACTTTATTAATATATCAGAAAGTACTCTCGCTTTATGTCCGCAGGTGAGATCTACAATTTAAAAAAAATCCAGCCCAAAAGCTCTTCATAATTTCGAGATATTTATGAAAATGTGATGTTTACACACACACACACACACACACATACGGAATGACATTTTATAAAAATGTCATTTTTGAACTCCTGAGGTCAAATAACATAAAGATATGTCAAAAAATCGAACTCAAAAAATTTCGATATTACAATACTTCCTCTATGAGGAAGTAATATAACAAATAATAAACGACAATAAATTATAACAAATAACAATAATAAACCACAATAAATTGTAAGAATAAACATTAGAAATAATAATAAACAATAATAAATATTAACAGTAATAATAGAATTATAATAACTAGGAATTAATACAGACTTTAATTGTAAACAATTATAATCAACAAATAATACAACAAATTATAAATAATAAATTGTAATAAACAATCAATTGTAACAACAAATTATAAACAATTAATGGAAATAACAAAATTATAAAATAACATATGAGTAATAAGCAATGGACACGTGCAATCTAATAGTGAGTCACCACAAGTGTTCCTGCAACAAAGGGTTTCTCCAAATGCATGGAAAAGCGAACGATTCTCTAAATGCATGACAAAGCGAACAGTTCTCCAAATGCATGGCAAAGCGAACGATTCTTCAAATACATGGCAAAACGTACAGTTTCTTTAAATACACAGGGAAATTTGGGTATAAGAAGAGCCAGACCATCAACAGCAGTTCAGTCTAAGAAGTCAGTCTAAGAAGTCAGTCTAAGAAGTCAGTCTAAGAAGTCAGTCTAAGAAGTCAGTCTAAGAAGTCAGTCTAAGAAGTCAGTCTAAGAAGTCAGTCTAAGAAGTCAGTCTAAGAAAGCAGTCTAAGAAAGAAGTCTAGAAAAGCAGTCAAGAAAATGTAGTCGTCAATATTATAAGTCTCAAATTGAGAAGTGGTGCTCTGCACAAGTCAGTCCTGAAATTTTATCTATAACAAGTGGTTCTTCACGACACAGTGCTCTAAACCCAGTTTCAGTAGTTGTCCTTTACTCTACGTATATTTCAAAAGTGCATTTTGGAAAGTCAATCTGGAAGTCAAATTTGCCATTTAAAAAGAGTGTTCCTGTTTCTCGAGACACAATACTGCATCCACTTAGTCAACCATTAACGGACTAGTGCCATTATACCTGAGCGACTAGCATCACCCTTTGTCCCAAGGTAAACAATCAACCACTCTAAGACTCACATTAGAAAGCCTATGTCCATCTCTTATTTTTATCAATTCTATCTTATTTCATAAAATACACATATGTGACACGGACAGTTAAAAGGGACCTACGATCCGAAAAAATCGATTTTCACTTTTTTATCTGTTCTTATAGTAAATAAACCGCTCTTTCCAACGCAATAAACCGCAGCTTTCTAGCTGCATTAGTTTTCTTACAATTTCACTTCAAAGTTAGGTACTTTGACAAAAAACAGTGCAAAAAAACTAACTTGGTAAACTTCAAAGTCGTTTTTCTCGAAATCTTTTTTTCGGACCGTAGGTCCCTTTTAACTGTCCGTGTCACAATTATATTTGTTCAACTAAAGTAATTTTTTGTTATTTACTACCCCGTCCCTATTTTAATTAATTTTAAAATAAAATCGGGAAACATTAGGGAAATTATAATAATTAGGATCGTAACATATCGTAATTATTTTTGGTGCATCGGCCCTCGTGAATTGGTAAATGCAGGAATAGTTTACTTTGAATAAATAATAGTAATTATTTTTGGTAAATAAACCGTCGTGAACTGGTAAATACAAGAATAATTTAGTTTGAATAAATATTTAATAATTATTTTTGGTAAATAAACCGTCGTGAAATTGGTAAATTCAAGAATCATTTAGTTTGAGTAAATATCTTAATTATTTTTGATGCATTAACTGTCGTGAATTAAAAATTAAAGAGCACTTTTAATTAATTTGGATTAATTAGCCGTCATAAATTGATAAATACGGAAGAAGTTTTTTTAAAAAAAATAATCACCTAACTAATTTTTTGTCATAAATTAGTAAATACAAGAAAGAATTTTACGTGAATCAAAATAATAATAATAATAACAAATTATAATATTTTCATTTTTAAACAAATAATTCATATAAAATTAAATAAACATAAATAAGCCAACAATAATATCAAATTTTTGCAAATTTCACAATTCTTACAATTTTACATTTTGTATAAACAAAAAATAATTCATATAATAACAATAATAAATATTATAAATAATAATAATAATAAATAAATAATAATTATAACAAATTTTACTTTTCATTAAAAAATTTATACAGAATTAAATAAACCCTATAATAACTTAAAATTAAACCAGAATAAATAAATAAATAATAAAAAATTAATAAACATTAATAATAATAAAAATTCATAACATTTTTCAAATTTTCACATTTTTAACTTAAAAAATTAAACAGAATTAAATAATTTAAATAGTATTTAAAAATTAAAAGAATAAAATAAAAGAAATAATAATAAATTAATAAACATTAATAATAATAAAAATTTATAACATTTTTTCAAATTTTCACATTTTTAACTTGAAATTAAACAAAATTTAATAACTTAGATACTAATTAAAAAATTAAAAAAGAATAAAATGAAATGAATAATGATAAATTAATAAACATTAATAATAATACAAATTTATAAAAATTTTAAAATTCTCACATTTTTGATACAAAAATTAAATACACGGAGAGAAATCTGTTGCTATTATTGCTTGCAGAATCTTTACAAATTTTATTAGTCACTGCTGAATAGAATTTTAGCTTGAGGTTATAATAGTTTATATACGAAATCATCTATTTAATGTAATGGAGAGTTCGATGCAATAAGCATAAGAGACAGTAGCTAATTTTGCACGAAATCTTTATTATAAATATAAAGAGAACGTGCTATAAAAGTATTAGATTCTTCTTATAAGAATCGCTCGAACTCCGACTGATTTTCAGGCGGACTTTATACAACACAATCTTACTTGCGTGTACGCACATATAACTCACACACACATATATTTCTCTGGATGGTTTCGAGGAACGGAACGCGTACAAAGCGGTGACGTTTGCAACAACATAACCTAACAATTTTCACATGTTGCTTATACATTCAAACACGAATAAAAAAGCAATAATTTTTAACTAATATACTTACTATTAAATAAATATTATCTTTTTATAACAGCAACAAGTATTAAATACTACATATAATATATAATGTTTTTCAGGACAGAGAAATATCAAATATAGAGAGAGAGAGAAATATATGTGTGTGTGTGAGTTATATGTGCGTATACACAGGTAAGATTGTGTTGTATAAAGTCCGCCTGAAAATCAGTCGGAGTTCGAGCGATTCTTATAAGAAGAATCTAATACTTTTATAGCACGTTCTCTTTGTATTTATAATAAAGATTTCGTGCAAAATTAGCTACTGTCTCTTATGCTTATTGCATTGAAAGTATTTTTACAATAAGTATATGAATCCATGCTAAAAATATAAGAGAAACGTTAAGCAATTTAAGTAATGTGCTCTTTCGAGTAATATTAGCAGCAGATTTCTCTCCGTGTAGAATTGAACAATTTATGTACAAACCTGAAAAATTAAACGAAAATAAAAATAATAAAAATTAATAAACAACAATAATAATAAAAATTTATAACACTTTTTCAAAATTTCATTTTTGATTTAAAAAATTAAACCAATTAAATAATTTATGTACTAATTTAAAAAATTAAACAAAAATAAAAATTAATAAATAATAATAAATTAATAAACAATAACAGTAATAAAATTTATAACATTTTTTCAAATTCTCATTTCGTGACTTTTTTTTCGCTTAGGGACTTTTGGGAAATCTGCATACAGATACCTTGGACTCCGCATTCCAAGGTTATGTGGGGTTGGTATAATAAAAAAAAAGAAAAAAGAAAAGGAAAGATAAAATAAGTAAAATAATAAATTTAATAAACTGGCGACCTACTGCCAGCCCTTTATCCACCCTCGGAACTGTCGCAAGACTTTAGCCTTCGAGGGTGGCGCTCCGACTCTGTCGCTTATGCGACTTTGTTCTTTCTCTGCGGTTCTTCTGCGTCAATAGTTAAAATTAAAAACTATTTTAATCTCAAAGAATAAAGGAACAAATGTTAAAAAGGATTAAAAGGTTAAAAGATAAAATTGTAAACGGACATAAAAACAAAAATTAATCTATTAAACACAATTATAAAAAACATAAATAAAAAGGTCAGAAAATCAAATTGTAAAAGACGAGTTAAATAAAAACACAAACAAATGAAATAGAAGAATAAATAATCAAATGTACAAAGGTCAGAAGAATAAAAATGTAAAAAGGACAGTATAAACACTACAAAAAATAATTAAAGTAAATAAAATAAATAATTAAAAACTATTCGCTCCTCTTAACACTTCTCATTTACTTTTAGTCCTTGCGAGAGTCTTCTTCGCCTCTTCAAGGGCCGACCTGAAGACTCCGCATCCTCCGCTGCCTGCAATATGGGTGGTTGACACCTTATTGCCAAACTTTTCAGTGCACAAAAAGCAGCTTGCGTTCTTTTTGTAGTTGGAGAACCTGTGACCGGCCTCACCGCACTTAAAGCACGCAGCCGATCTGTCCTCCTTCTGGCATTTGGCTCCAATATGGCCGTATCCCAGGCATCGATGACACCGGACGACCATTACTCTTCTTTTGATTGGGCAACACATAAAACCAATTTCTACGTGTCCCAATTTCTCCAGCCTGTTCGCCTCTTCCAGATTAGTGACTACAACCGCGAGCTTCATCCCTCGGCGGTTGGGTCCTAAGACCGTCACTCTCCTGTTTCCTGGCTTACCCATTGCCGGAGTCTCCTCTGAACTTAATCAAAAGGTCCCCCTTGTTTGTAGCTTTTGCTGCTACTATTCTCGTATGGCTGTCCTCCGGGTTAACCTCTTTGCGAAGCTTACCTAGAACGTCAGCATACGTCAATCCTTGACCGACTCGGATTATAACTGTGGATCTTTTTGACCCAATTCTTTCCAATTGAGGAATCTTTGGATCTGGTACTTCCGTTTATGTACTAATTTGAAAAATTTAACAAAAATAAAAATTAATAAATAATTAAACAATAACAAGCATAAAATTTATAACATTTTTTCAAATTTTCATTTCGTAACTAAAAAATTAAAAAAATTAAAGAATTTATATACCAATGTAAAAATCAAACAAAATAAATAAATAATAATAAATTATAAACAATAATAATAAAATTATAACATTTTTCAAATTTTCATTTTTTTTTACTTAAAATTAACACAAAATTAAAATAATTCATGTAATAATAAATTATTAACAACAATAACAATCCGAAAATTTTATGAATTTTTACATTTTAATAATTTCAAATTAAATAAAATAAAAATTTAATAAATTAATAATAAATAAAAATAACAAATAAAATAATAATAATAAAAATAATAATAAAAATAAAATAAATTATATGGTTTATTAACAAAAATATAATCAAATTTCAGCAAAAATATATATAATTATAAAATTGTTATTACTCACACTTTGTCACACTTAATATCATAATATTTACTGCATTATAATATTTACTCTGAACATATCTGCATAAGTTCAAATTTACATATTTAAACATTCTTATATCTGTCCATATTCCAATTGTCAAACGAAAGTGATATAGATATTTTTATCGAAATAATTCCTATTCATTTAAGAATAAGAAACACCCCTGCTATGCAAAGCAAATAGAAATAAATTGCCTACACCCTATATACATTACTAAAAGTCATTTTCCAGAAAATATTCAAATTTTATAAAAACAAATTTTTTTTTACTATGAAATTTTTTTTCCAAAAACAAGATTTTCAAATTAATATTATGACATTTTTCAATTGAAAATAACTCTTTTAAAAGTACCGAAAATAATAACAATTTAAAAAAATAACATGGCTCTACCAAGTAATCAACAAGTCTCATTACGCGATGCTTTAGAAATAATACCTATGTTTGATGGAAAAAATTTACCATTATCAATTTTTATTGAAAGTTGTTTAGAAGCAAAATCTATGCTTCCTGACGTTGCACAAGTAGAAACAAATTTAGTTAAATTAATTAGAAGTCGAATTTCGGGTGAAGCAAGAAGAATTATAATAGGAAATAATTTTAATACAATAAAACAATTGACAGACAGATTAAAACAAATTTACGTGCCAGTAAAATCTGTATGTCAATTACAAGGAGAGTTAGGAGCAATGTATATGTGGGAACACGAAAATGTAATTTCTTACGGATCAAGAATTGCAGAAGCATCAGAAAGAATATTAGACGCACATATTACACAGGTTTACAAATTAAAAACTTTTTTTTGCCAATCGAACAAAACATTTTTTTTCGATTAGTAGGTGTTTTCTGAGTGAGAAAATCATAGTTTTAATTTTTTTCCCTCGTGTAGTTTTTTTGTAGCTTCAAATTTTGTATTTTTGAGTAGCGACGGCACTTAAATTTACCTGTAGGAAAATCAACTCGTCCAAAAATGATGAATAGGATGTCGTTGGAAAGGTAATTAAATTACCTTTCAATCCATATATTACAGAACAAAATTGAATGAAAATTGAGAGAGCTACAGTCGATTAAAGATCAAATTTCATGTAAATTTTGATGATTTTTAGACACTTGACTAACTTTTGATAATTTTTTCCACAACAAACAGTAAAAAATATTTAGGTTTTAATTTTTTTATTGATAGCTTATTCCATTGAGAAACTTTTGAGCCCTTGTGGACCTTGATTGGATTAAAAATGAAAATTCTACACTACATTTAGTGAACGAAACTACTTTGCCATTTTTAGTATACTTTTCAATATTTGCAGCAAAAATGCAAATAGCAAAATTAAGTTAAGTGCTAAAGTTACTAAAATCACACATCAAGGAATTCTAGAGTTGCTTAATTCGAATACAATGTCAAATTTCAAAATTTCAAAATGGCGGATCCAATATGGCGGACAAGTTTTTTTAAAAATCGATCAAATTTATGACAATTTCGTTACTCGGGGGTTTTCGGTGTCGCTGATGACGAATCTGATGTCAGATTTTAAAAATTAAAAATGGTGGCTTCAATAGAGTGGACGAGTTTTTTAAAAATTGATCCAATTCGCCTGAAATTCGTTACTCCTGGGTTTTTGGGGTCTCTGATTACAAATTCGATGTCATATTTTGAAAATTCAAAGAGGTGAATTCAGTCTGTGCGAACATATTTTAAAAGTTTAAAGCTAAACTCATGAAAATTAATACTTTAGGGTTTCTGGGGTTCCTAATTCCGAAACCAACGTCGGTTTTAAAATTTTTAAATTGTTCTTATGTTGATGGAAAATAAAAACTTTACTCTAATTGCAATAAACTATCTAATTTTTAATTTTCAATAAATTTCTATAACTTTTTAACTGCAATACATTTTAAATAAATGTAATTAACTTTATCGAAATACATTTAAAAAACAAAAGTTTTTAAATAATAAATTAAAATGATTTTTTTAACGTTTTCGAGCCCTTTTACATTCTTCATCCCCCTCCTTGATGTTTTCAGTGTCTGTATTTTCGAATGAGATTCGATTTGAACTTTTCCGTTTTTTCGGGGTACTATCTTCGCGAACGAGAAACCAGCAATAGTTCGCCATCATCGATTCATCCCAGAATCCTTGATATCGCTTTTCTATTTCGGCCATATCCTGATGAAAGCGTTCCCCTTGTTCATCGCTTTCGGCACCTAGGTTCTCAGGAAAGAAATCCAAATGGCTGAACAGAAAATGCATCTTGATGGTCATATTTGCACCTGAAAATTAAGATTTTAAATAATTAATTATTATGAAGAAGGGATTTAAAATTAAATTGCATGGAATTTTTTTAAGTTAGTGCAATAAGAGGGAGCTAAATGTTAATTTCACTGAAAGCTAATTTTAGGAGTAAAATTTATTTTACATAAAATCTCAACTCGCAAGAGAGTTAATTTACTTTCTTTCCTTCTGACGAAATTAGATTAACTCTCTTCTGGAGTCAATTTTTAACTGAAAAATAAATAAATAGTTAATAAATAAGAAATTAAATACATTTTTTTACCATTGACATCCTAAATTTTCTATAATATTAAATTTGATTTGTAATTTATACTTACCGACTGCATTGTATTTTTCAACCAATGTGTTAATTTTTTCGACATAATCAGGACTTTTGTTGTTGCCTAAAAAGTTGTGAATGACATCTTTGTAAGCATTCCATGCTTCTAATTCGGTTTTATTCAAAGAGTTACTGAATTTTTGGTCTTGATACAGTGCTCGTATTTGAGTTCCATCGAAAATTCCACATTCTACTTTAGTTGGCGATATTTTGAATTTTTGCTTCAAATATTCCATTGCTGGTCCATTTGGGGGCAACTTTTTTGCAAAATTTGTCCACAATCCTAGCTTGATATGCAAGGCTGGAAAAATAACATTTTTTCGCAAAACAAGAGGAGCATTGATGATGTTGAATCCAGGAGGTGTATTTTCGTCCCGTTGCGGCCAAACACGTTGCGTATAATGCTGCTTGCGATTGCGACTGTCCCACAAGCACAGAAAGCAAGGGTACTTTGTATTTCCGCCTTGTAATCCTAATAATATGGCCACTACCTTCAAATCAGCGCAAATTTTCCAACCGTGTTGGACGTAATTGATACACTTCAGTATTGTCTTCATCGATTCATAATTTTCCTTCACATTCTTTGCATATGCAATTGGAATTGATGGTTTTACGTTTCCTTTATGGAGCAATACAGCTTTTAAGCTGCCTTTGCCTCCATCAATAAAGAGACGCCATTCTTCGGGAACGTATATTTGTCCGAGTGAGAAAAATAAACCGCGAATGTCCGAACAATAACAGTAATTGGTTATTGAGGTGAAAAATTTTACGAGTTCCTTGCTACGGTCACGATAATAGGTTACTTTCGTATCAGGAGACAAATATCCACATTGTTGCAGTCGAGATGCAAGAACTTCTGATTTTGATTTCGACAAATAAAGATCACGGATTATATCATTCAATTCTGTCTGATTTAATAAATGTAATTTATCTGATTTAAATTCTTCACTCCATTCGTTATCATTTTCTACTCTTGTTTCTTCTTCATTTCTGTCTAAAGAAAGGTTTGACATTACCAATTTTGGTTTTGGTAGCAAATCAGAATGCGGCTCTGGCTTTGTCACTGATTGGACTTCAGGATAAATTGTTTTTCGTTGACGTAAAGTTGCCGGTTTCGTCAAACAAAAATAACAATCGGTGTCATGATCTATCTGTTCCCTCCATAAAATTGGCCTTCCAAAAGAGAAATATCTCTCCTTACCTTCAGAAATATGGTACAAAGTAAAAAGTGCGGCGACAAGTAACGCAAACACTGTTTGGTGTCCATGATTTGTCAACATTTGTTGCCGCAAAACCAAAATATTTTTTATAAGCTTCCAAAACTGATGGATCATTAAAAATCGAAAAAGACTTCTGGTCTTTCTTCGTAATTAACACGCCACAAACATAACAAAAATTGTCAGGTGAGTTCTTACAAACTTTCATTTTACTCATAGTTTTATTTCACTTAAACTACTAACAGTCATGCAAAGATAAATGTCATTTGGTTTAGAAACAACTGCATAACGCAAAAAGCGACTTCAATATATATGAATATTGCTGTGTTTCTAAAATCAAAAGTTCTAACGGAAAACTAAATTAAGAAATAAAAACCTAATAACAATAACATGAGTAAAAGTAATGCAATACGATAATACTAAATGTTTAATATTAAATAAGACACAAAAGTCTTTTTCTATTAACAAATATTGAAATAAAAATATTTAGCATGATATCCGTTAATTTCAATTATACTCACCTTATACCCGCAATCAAACACACCAAAAACCCAGGAGTAACGAATTTCAGGCGAATTGGATCAATTTTTAAAAAACTCGTCCACTCTATTGAAGCCACCATTTTTAATTTTTAAAATCTGACATCAGATTCGTCATCAGCGACACCGAAAACCCCCGAGTAACGAAATTGTCATAAATTTGATCGATTTTTAAAAAAACTTGTCCGCCATATTGGATCCGCCATTTTGAAATTTTGAAATTTGACATTGTATTCGAATTAAGCAACTCTAGAATTCCTTGATGTGTGATTTTAGTAACTTTAGCACTTAACTTAATTTTGCTATTTGCATTTTTGCTGCAAATATTGAAAAGTATACTAAAAATGGCAAAGTAGTTTCGTTCACTAAATGTAGTGTAGAATTTTCATTTTTAATCCAATCAAGGTCCACAAGGGCTCAAAAGTTTCTCAATGGAATAAGCTATCAATAAAAAAATTAAAACCTAAATATTTTTTACTGTTTGTTGTGGAAAAAATTATCAAAAGTTAGTCAAGTGTCTAAAAATCATCAAAATTTACATGAAATTTGATCTTTAATCGACTGTAGCTCTCTCAATTTTCATTCAATTTTGTTCTGTAATATATGGATTGAAAGGTAATTTAATTACCTTTCCAACGACATCCTATTCATCATTTTTGGACGAGTTGATTTTCCTACAGGTAAATTTAAGTGCCGTCGCTACTCAAAAATACAAAATTTGAAGCTACAAAAAAACTACACGAGGGAAAAAAATTAAAACTATGATTTTCTCACTCAGAAAACACCTACTAATCGAAAAAAAAATGTTTTGTTCGATTGGCAAAAAAAAGTTTTTAATTTGTAAACCTGTGTAATGAAAATAGAGTAGACGAAAAATTTAAAACAAGTTTAGATAAAGCAACTATCGATTGTTTTCCGCGAGGACTTACACCAGAAATTGAAATACGAATTGGAACAGCTGATACTTTTCAAGCGATAGTTAATTAAGCAATAGAAATTGAAAGAAGATTATCAGCATACCGTGAACTACGTAAAAATGAGCATAATACTAATAAAGGTTTTGCTAAAACAATAAAAATTAATATTGTTCAAAATAATGTAATAAATTGTTTAGTCTGTGGAAAAAAGGTCATTTTGCAACAAACTGTTTTCAACTTAATAAAATATCAAGATCAAGACAAGAAAACTCTTTTTATCCAGGCCCACGTCAAATTTTTTCAAATCAAAATCAAAATCGATTGAACAATCAAAATTCAACGTTTAAATTTCAAAATCAAAATTATTATAGAAATCCACAACAAAATCGATGACAAAATAAATTTAGGAAGGTGCCACAAAATCAATTCTACACTCCGTTTCAAGATCAAAGTCAAAATCAACATCAAAATTTTTTCCAAAACCAAGAACAACATTTTTCTCAAGAACCACGAACTAACACTACAACAAGCTTCGCCGATAGAACTCAAATAACTTGTAATTATTGCAAAAAATTAGGACATATTTCCACTAATTGTAAAGATAAGATATGGGATGATAAAATAACCGCACATTTTCAAACATCGCAAACCATTTCAATGAACCTACCCTTTTTTGGACTGATGAACAGCAAACGGCTTTTATAAACAAACTTCGTGAGGAGCAACCTTTAAAAATACTAGACTTCTTCCAACCAATTATACTAAAAACAGAGGCTTTAGGACAAAATTTATCGCAAGAAGTAATTAACAAAGATGAACCAGTAACTAATTTTAACAAAGCAAGTGAAACCAAAGTCAACGCTTTATCCAGAAATCCTTTTGAGAACATTATTGAAGAAAAAGTACAAGGAGTAAAAGAAGAAAAAGTTAATATAATTCAAAAAATTCAAGAAAATATAATTAAATGTGTGCAAGAAAAAATTGAGGAAAAAGAATATATACATTATATACGAAGAGATTATAGTGCAAATAGTGAAACTTACAATATTATTAAAAGGAATTAAGAAAAAATACAAGGGAACAAGAAACAAAACAAAAATTAAACATTAGAAAAGAAGACTCAAGGACTACAGGAAAGGCAGACTCAAAAAATGCAAGAAAAAAGGAATCAAGAAATTCAAGAAGGAAAAACACACAAAAAGGTTTATAATAAAGTTTATATTGACGAAATTGATTCAGATCCTAAGTGTATTAAACAAAAATCAAAATTTAAGAAACATGAAGAAATTGATCAAGGCTACGAAACCTCCAATTATGAAGAATCATCTGAAGACGAAGATAGCGATAATTTAAATATGAAACAAGAAAAATATATTATAAACTGTAAAGACCAATTGCCAATGCGCAAAGACAATTTAATCTATTTTGTTTCAGTTAACGAAGATCCTCTAGATAATAAAAATTCATTTTTTAAATTTGTTACATGTAATAGATATACAAAATATCCCACTAAAGAAAAATATATGCAATTAATCAAAAAGGCCCAATCATTAGACAATATAGATCGACCGCCTCCAGAACCACCTCCCAGGAGAGAATAAATTGACAAAAAAATAAAACTACTGAAAAAAGCATAAAATAATTAATTTAGCTTTATTTCATTTTTAACCATATTAAAAAAAAGATAATTTAAAGAATCAAAACTAATATAAATTTTTCTGTTATAGCGATCTAACACCATACCACTTACATTTGCATGTCAATCTACAAGAAAAAAGTATTAATTAATTTTTTTTTCTCTCTCTCTTTCTTTTCTTTTTTTTAGATAACCAAAAAGAAAACCAACATGATATGGATAAGGTTAATTATTTTTATATTTTACACCATACTTCTCAAACCATCACAATCATATACACAAATACTTCTACCTAATGAACCCAATATTCTTTTTGAATCAGTTAAAGACATCATCTTTCCAACTAACAAAAATCATATAATTATCTATGTAAATATAAATGATATATTAGAATTTGGAAGGTTATTAGCAAATTTTTTTAAAGAAATTCAAACAGTGCACAAATAAATGCTCAAATGATCACATTACAGAACAAATTAAAAATAAAGAATTTAAATTGCAAAAAGTTTAATAAAAATTGAAAACCTTATTAATAACATCAGTAATGCCGACGAAAATAAACAAAATTTTCAAGAAATTTTTTTTTTTAAATCTGCCCGCCCTTCGGGCGGACACATTCTCATCCGCCCTTCGCGCAGGGGGCTCGCTTCGCTCGCAAGTTTCAGCGCGCCTCGGGGCGCGCGAATTTTAGTCGTTGCGCTTCGCGCTCCGAGGATTGTTGCGCGATTGTTGCGCTTCGCTCGCAGTCATCCGTGACCATTGTGCATTATTTGCGTTCTTTTCCTTTTTCTCTATTATAAGTTTCATGGAATTATTTTTTCTTAAAGTTACTACGACTTTAAGGATTACATTCTTATCACATATTTTTGTTTGCTGATAATTGCGAGATAAGCCGCTCACTACTACTTGACTAGTATTATCCCTTTCAACCACGCGTTCGTCCCCTTATTGCGGCCAGCCCTTCATTTGTAAATAACAATTATTTGTATAAACTGCTGCTCAAATTGATCAAATCATAAAATATCATCATGTTTTTATGAACAACTTAATTATTTGCAAAATTTAAAAATAACCCTAGTTTTTAGGTGCTTTACATAAGAAAAGTAATAAAATAATAATAACTACTGAGTATACTTCCAATTAGATTCAATGCTATTCGAGGGGTAAAACATATACATAATTTAAATTGTTTATAAAATTATTATTAAAAATATGAAATTTTTAAATTTACAATCATGAAAATATTTTCATTTAAAAGAGTGAACTACTTTGTGTAATCATTGAAAGTTTTAATAATTTATTGTAAACACATTTTAAGTTATTAAATATTTTTTAAAATGATGTAGTATTCTCTTATAATGCAAAAAAATTTCAAATTTTGAAAAATCAGTTAAAAGTTTTTTTTTATTTATTCTAAACTACAGATTTTTATAAAAGTTTTAAAATTAAAAAAAAATTTTAACACAGTAGAACTGGTCGGGACCAAAAACTTGAAAAAAAGGTTTTTTTAAAAAAATGTTAAAGACCAAAATTGTTTGTATTTTCTTAATATAAAAAAATATGAAGTTAAAAATTTTGAAATTTGAAAAAATTGAGTTTTTAAAATTTTTAAACTACTGTAGATTCTGTAGTTTTCAACGAAAATGGCTGGTTAACGAACTTAACCTTCATTTTTACACCAACTTAAGGTGTGTTAAATTTAAAAACGATCAGATAAGATTTTCAAAAGTTATTGTGTCAACATTTTGGTCTACAGACGGACAGACAGACAGACACACAGACAGACGGACTCGCCGGACCATGTTTTTCGGGTTCAGGGGACCCCAAAACGTTAAATTTAAAAACGATCAGATAAGATTTTCAAAAGTTATTGTGTCAACAACATTTTGGTCTACAGACGGACAGACACACAGTCAGACGGACTCGCCAGACCATGTTTTTTCGGGTTCAGGGGACCTCAAAACGTAAAGATTTCATAAAATTAGCAAAAGTCAATTTTCGACTAAAACTAATACTTTCTCATGTGATGAGAATGTAATAAAAATTACTTTTTTTCAAAATAACTCGAAAAGTATAGGGTTTGGCGAAATAGTGTCTACAGCAAAGTTGTAGCTGAGGATGAGACGAGAAAAAAAGTTTTTAGCAGCAAGATTCCATATAAAATAAATTCGGAGATAATTGAGTCGGAATATCAATTTTTTGTCAAAAAAGCGCACAAAATATATATATATAGAGAGTAGTTTTTTAGAAAATTACGACTTTTTGTGTACAAGTATGATTTTCGAGTATTTTAGGTTGAGAATATGTCAAAATTTAATTACAGACTTTTATTCCTTTTAAAAAATTCGATTTTCAGTGTTATTTTAGGATTTTTTTAGTTTTTTTTACCATTTAATAGACTATAACTTCAAAAATTGAGTTTTTATAAAAAAATGTTTCCGAGAAATGTTGTTTGTATTTTCCTAACATAAGGGTGATTAAATTTAAAATGTCATTTTCATGTCCTGCCCAAAAATCTGGAATACTAGTTCATATATAAAAGTTGTTAAAGTCAATTAATTTCCTTACTCACTCCTTCTACTTAAATTAATAATTCTTAGTCGCTAGAAATTCTCTGAAAAAATTTGGCAGAAGAATTAGAAACAAAATGTCAGTGGTGTCCCCTGTCCGCACTTAAGAAATCAGAACTTTACCTAATAATAAAAATTTTGATTCTCACATTTTTAGTACCAAAAAATTATTGTGTACAGCTGAGAGTCTATATTTTTATATAGTAATTGTGCTAGCAGAAAAATTTTGATCCAGTGCTAGAAAAAAAATTAAAATCGCCTGTCCGTAAGTTTCATATTTTTAAGTAATTATCGCAAATTTTGAATATCATGTCTGATATTTAAATAACCTAGTGCAGATAATTGCCTTATTAAGCGTTAATAGTATTGGTGATATGTATAGCTTCTTAAAGAAAAAACATTGCACCTTATTAAGCGTTAATAGTATTGGTGATATGTATAGCTTCTTAAAGAAAAAACATTGCAACATTCTATCACATCTATAACTTGTACGGTTAGTGGCAGAAAGCAAGTATCACTTTGTCGAGCACACCATATCAGTGGTGTCCCCATCAAAAAATTGCTCATAATATTAATATTTTTTAAATATTATTGTATCTCGTTTTCAGGTATTAAACGTACTTTAAAAACCGCACCGACTTTAACTTAAAAATAAAGTCTTTCTTTTTCGAAAATGAGAAATAAAGCAAAATGTCAGTGGTGTCCCCTCAAAAATCTGTTTCTTGCAGCTTATTATTTTATTTTTAATAAATTTGTGTTAAATTTACTCCTTATATGCAGTTAATGAAGATTTGATACAAGATTGTAATTTATAAGCTGATTTTATTCTCACTATTCAAAAAAATAATCAGTGAAATCTTTCAAAAATGTCAGTGGTGTCCCTCAATGTTTATATGTCTTTTTGGTCTTCAAAAGTATATTAATTTATGGCAGAACTCATTACAAATATTTTTTAAGTCATGTTAAAAAATTCATTATTGTAATTTGAAATATTTTAACTTTTTAAAGTTGTAAGAATTTATTTTAGAAAAGAATAAACGAAAACAAAAAATTTCTTATCATTTCTGCCTATCGTTTTTCACCTAGTGAAAATTAAAATTTGCTTCCAACTGCTCGACCACTATTATTTTTGTCCATCATATATTCTAGTCAACCAAAATAGAGTATCGTTAAGTTCAAAATTCAACATCGAAAAATCAAAATTAGTAGGATAAAAAATGACATTTTAAATTTAATTACCCATAAAATAATATAAAGTTAAAAATTTTTAAATTTAAAAAAATTGAGTTTTGAAAATTTTGCAACTACTGTAGTTTCTGTAGTTTTCAACGAAAATGGCTGGTTAACGAACTTAACCTTCATTTTTACACCACCTTAAGGTGTGTTAAATTTAAAGACGATCAGATAAGATTTACAAAAGTTATTGTGTCAACAACATTTTGGCCTACAGACGTACATACATACAGACAGACGGACAGACAGACAGCCACACAGACAAACGGACTCGCCGGACCATGTTTTTCCGGTTCAGGGGACCCCAAAACGTAAAGATTTCATAAAATTAGCAAAAGTCAATTTTCGACCAAAACTAATACTTTATCATGTGATGAGAATGTAATAAAAATTACTTTTTTCAAAATAACTCAAAAAGTTTAGAGTTTAGCAAAATGGTGTCTACAGCAAAGTTGTAGCTGAGGATAAGACGAGAAAAAAAGTCTATAGTAGCAAGATTCCATATAAAATAAATTCGGAGATAATTGAGTCGGAATATCGATTTTTTGTCAAAAAAGCGCACAACAAAAATATATAGAGAGTGGTTTTTCTGAAAATTACGACTTTTTTGTGTACAAGTATGGTTTTCGAGTATTTTAGAGTAAGAATATGTCTAAATTAATTAACAGACTTTTATTCTTTTCAAAAATTCAATTTTCAGTGTTATTTTATGATTTTTTAAGTTTTTTTGATTATTTAAGAGACTATAACTTCAAAAATTGAGTTTTTATGAAAAAATGTTGCAAAGAAAAGTTTTTTTATTTTCCTAATATAAAATAATATAAAGTTAAAAATTTTGAAATTTGAAAAAATTGTGTTTTGAAAATTTTGCAACTACTGTAGTTTCTGTAGTTTTCAACGAAAATGGCTGGTTAACGAATTTAACCTTCATTTTTACACCAACTTAGGGTGTGTTAAATTAAAAAACCATCAGATAAGATTTTTAAAGGTTATTGTGTCAACAACATTTTGGTCTACAGACGGACTTAAATACATACAGACAGACAGACGGACAGACACACAGTGGTCCAGATCGCCAGATACCTGGCCAAAAGTCGAAGAAATGAATAAATCTTTCTAAAATTTGTTACTCTGGGGTTTTTGGGGTCTCTGATTTCGAATTTAATATTATTTTTCAAAAATCAAAATGGCGGATCCAATATTGCAGACATAATGTACAAGAAATAATTTAATTTTTATAAAAACTAGCGCAGTCGACGGCCGCAGGCGGCCGTCTCCTTCGCTATTATGCTATTTCTTAATTCAGTTCTCTGCCTGATTTTTAGTTAATTACAATTTTTCTTTGTATATTTGATTTACAATAACCATTTCTACATTTACTTCGCTACCTAATTTTTAATTAATTATAATTCTTATTCATTCTTGATTGATTGAAAATTAAATAAAAATAATTTAAATTTTAGTAGTTTGAATAATGGGCCGTCCATAGATTACGTAACGTTAATTTTGACCCCCCCTCCCCCATGTAACACACTGTTAAACACATTAGCGCCATTTTTTGCTTATTGTAACAAATAGCTTGACCTCCCCTTCCTCCAAAAAGCGTTACGTAATATATAGAAGATCTATAACTAGAATATTCAATTCCTTTAACTTTAAATAGGTATTTGATGATAAATTATAATTTTTATTCTTTGTTACTATTTTCAATTACATAAAGTTTTCCTTCTATATTTATTTTTCCTAATTACTTTTTTAATAAATATAAATCATTAAATATATACCATTTTTCTGGTTTCAATTATCTGAGGCTGAATTAGAATTTATGTTTATTGTTATTGTTGTTAATAATATTAAGAAACGATTTTTGTTTATTTAATTTTCTTAAAATTAGTTTTTTTTAATTCATTTTTTTTACTTATTATACTTCTCAACTTTTCACTAAAAAAAGAAAGAGACAGTTTTAATTTGTAAGTTAGCGCCAAATAATTGTCCAACTGCAGTGCCATCTACAACATGACTTTTTTCTTGCTAGCATGCCTTTCTCATATTTATGTTCAACGCTTCTCAATTCGAGTGTCATCGATTGTTTCGATATTGAATACTTTCCATGACTTCATGATTTTTTTAGTCGGATTGGTGCTAGTGGGTTTTTGAGGTCTCTGATTTCGAATTTGATATTATTTTTCTAAAAATTGGCGGATCCAATATGACGCAATTTTTTTTTAAATTTATTCAATTTGTTTAAAATTGGTTACTTGGGGGTTTCTAGGGTGGCTGATTACGAATCTGACATCAGTATGATAATTTTTGGTAAAGTCAAATTTAGTAAAATATCCTGACATTCGCTGGTAAATTTAATTTTTAAAGTTTAACAGTCAACGGGTTAATAAAGAAAGTGCTTCTGTTGACAAATGTTTGCTCTTTCTTTTCGCGTTGACATATTGCTGACAGCAGAAATGACGGGATCGGACTTTACGAACTTTTCACTTTTAGCAAATTTTCTTCGTTTTTTGTAATTCGTGTTTGTTCACATTCAAGTGTGTGTCTATCTCATCTTATCAGGTCTTGTCAACTGCAATTCACATACATTTTAAATGAGCGTATAACGAACATTTTTGTATATCAGACTTGGCAATACTCCGCAAAACTTTAAACTTATAAATCTTTATTGGAAAACTTTGCGTATCTCAATTGATTATTTTATGTAATTTTGATGTTTCCAATTGTCCGAAACTTTTTATTATTAATTATAAACAAATACTTCTCTGAAAATACTTACTTTTTTAAGATAAATTTATTTTATGGTTTTAAAATTAGTCAATCGGCTTTTTGAATACTGTGCACTAACAAAGAAAACTGCTTTTTTCGCAAAAAGTGCAATTATCGTGCGCGATCTAAATGAACGAATCAGGAAGGCATTATGACTATAAAAACGAAACTCTTACCCTTCTAATGACTTTAAACAACTCTAGGGGTACTACTACAACTATTTAAACAATACAAATTATGAAATTAAATTTTGACTTTTGGCCAACTTTTTAGATTTCTGTTTTGGACAAAATTCTGCCGACAATACAAATCTCCACCAATTTCAATTTTCTTTTTTTTAAATACTAAAGAAGGTTTTTCCTACAAGCCTTCACTGCTTTAAATTTGAAATTTTAAAAAATTTTGGATTATTACAAAAGCGAGTAATTTTTTTATTTTGTTAACTAAGCTTGTGCATTATAATGTTGATATTTAATTGAATATTACTAAAAAATATATCGTAAGACTTTTTAGAATAATAAATATGTTTTAATACATTAAAATAAAAGTGTTCTTTCATAAAATACTTAATTTTGTTTCATGTTTAGTGGTTCGCTGGAAAAACGACTTAAGTCATTTGTTATAAAATAATGTTATTAAAGTAGCAAAACAACATTGTTTACTCGACCTTCTTTTCTTTTAAAGAATTCTTTGATAATACCTTTGTATTGGGAAAAATGATCGATATAATTAATACGTAAATTATATTAGTAATTCGTTTCCGAATCTTTAATTTAATTTTTTCGTCAAAAACTTAAGTCGACTTAGGTCATTTTTCTAGCGAACGGTTCACTTTATATTGTGATGAGAATGTAATAAAAATTACTTTTTTTCAAAATAATTCGTAAAGTATAGGGTTTGGCGAAATGGTGTCTACAGCAAAGTTGTAGCTGAGGATGAGACGAGAAAAAAAGTTCTTAGCAGCAAGATTCTATATAAAATAAATTCGGAGATAATTGAGTCGGAATATCAATTTTTTGTCAAAAAAGCGCACAAAAAATATATATAGAGAGTGGTTTTTTCAAAAATTACGACTTTTTTGTGTACAAGTATGTTTTTCGAGTATTTTAGGTTGAGAATATGTCAAAATTAATTAACAGACTTTTATTCCTTTCAAAAAATTCAATTTTCAGTGTTATTTTAGGATTTTTTTAGTTTTTTTTACCATTTAAGAGACTATAACTTCAAAAAGTTAGTTTTTATGAAAAAATGTTGCAGAGAAAAGTTGTTTGTATTTTCCTAATATAAAATAATATAAAGTTAAAATTTTTGAAATTTAAAAAAATTGAGTTTTCAACATTTTGAAACTACTGTTGTTTTTGTAGTTTTCAACGAAAATGGCTGGTTAACGAACTTAACCTTCATTTTTACACCAACTTAAGGTGTGTTAAATTTAAAAACGATCAGATAAGGTTTTTTAAAAGTTATTGTGTCAACAACATTTTGGTCTACAGACGGACATACATACAGACAGACGGACTCACCGGACCATGTTTTTCGGGTTCAGGGGACCCCAAAACGTAAGGATTTCATAAAATTAGAAAAAGTCAATTTTCGACCAAAACTAATACTTTCTCATGTGATGAGAATGTATAAAAAACTATTTGAATCTAATGTTATTTTGGATACAAAAAGGTATAGACATTTTTCTGATAGAATTCTCTAATGATATTATTAACATATCTTGCATTAATGGAACAATACAAAATTATACAAATTTGTTTTTTGATTTTCCAAGTCAGTTTAAAAAGAATTATGAATAATTCGTAAAATTATGGATAAAAGAATTAAGAAAACCTACCCACACAGCACATGATATTTCCTAAATATTTCCTGAATATTTCACTGAAAGATTGAAATATTTCTGTGCAAAGTTCTAGAAATATTTCTGCAAACAGGAAAATGTCCGCTTATGTGGGAATATTGACGCGAAAGTTGAGAAAATATTTCATTGAAATATTTTGGAAATATTCAACTGAAATGATGCGCACTGGTCGAACTTAGTTTCTATGGCCTGTAGAGCTGCGCAGTAGTTTTTGGCTTACTATATCCTATGGGTTTTTAAATATTTCAGAAAATTCCTATTGGTTTGAGGTGTTTAACAAATTTTTCCATTTTGTGAAATATTTTCACAATATTGCAGAATCTTTATGTGTAATATTGCAGGAATATTTCAATGAAATATTTTCTCAACTTTCGCGTCAATATTCCCACATAAGCGGACATTTTCCTGTTTGCAGAAATATTTCTAGAACTTTGCACTGAAATATTTCAATCTTTCAGTGAAATATTCAGGAAATATTTAGGAAATATCATGTGCTGTGTGGGTATATATCAATATATTTACAATACACAAACTCTAATAAATATCATAACACATTCTAACAATAACCAATGGTATCCTACATTACTAAAATTTATACCACAAGAAAATCTTAAAAATTGCATTTAAAACAAATTTACATTATCAGATTTACTTAAAATTTAATAATTACAGAATTTATTTTTAAAATTAAATTATATTTCTCATTTACAATACCTATTATCTCAAAACATCAATATAATATATACAAATTACATTCAACTCTTTCATTTTGTACATTCAATAAAAACTCTAGTATATCTACATATATAAAATATAGAACTCAATATCTTGCTATCAATACAAACAATTAAACATATTTTTATATAAGCAACTTAGTCAAGTCAAATAAAATTTTCTTTAAGTTTCATGTGGTAGTTTTAAATATTATGTGTAAAGAGTCAAATATTGTAAAAAAAAATCCAGTAGATAACAGAAAAAGCATGAAATAAAAAACTTTGAACAATTGCCACTTGTTCTATTAAACAAGACAAAAATTAAATTAAAATTAACATTGAGAAATTCCAAAACAAAAGAAATTAAGAGAAAATTAGCGAAAATAATGTTAATACGATTAAATCAAAAATATCATTTCAATAATAAAAAAGATCTCCTAAAATAACTAAATTGTTTTAAATCATGTATAATAGTTAAATTTACTAATTGTACTTTCATCTAGAATCAATCTAATACATTGTAACAATTAACATAACACTTCGATTTTAATATGTTTTATACAAGTTTGAATTTGGAAATTGTTCAATTTCATTTTCCAATTTCCAAATTTTCGAAGAGGGAGGTGTTACGTCACCGTAACCTATTTTCAATAATGTTAATAATAATATGTAAAATAATATTAATAATAATTATAATAATTAATTATAATAATCCTTATAATTAATAATAATAATCATAATAATTACAATAATTAATAATAACAATCATAATAATTAATAATAATAGTAATAATAGTTATCATAATTATTTAACATATTATTATAATAAATAAATATAACAAATAATAAACGACAATAAATTATAACAAATAACAATAATAAACCACAATAAATTGTAAGAATAAACATTAGAAATAATAATAAACAATAATAAACATAAACATTGTAATAATAAATATTAACAGTAATAATAGAATTATAATAACTAGGAATTAATAATGACTTTAATTGTAAACAATTATAATTAACAAATAATACAACAAATTATAAATAATAAATTGTAATAAACAATCAATTGTAACAACAAATTATAAACAATTAATGTAAATAACAAAATTATAAAATAACATATGAGTAATGGACACGTGCGATCTAATGGTGAGTCACCACAAGTGTTCCTGCAACAAAGGGTTTCTCCAAATGCATGGAAAAGCGAACGATTCTCTAAATGCATGGCAAAGCGAACAGTTCTCCAAATGCATGGCAAAGCGAACGATTCTTCAAATACATGGCAAAACGTACAGTTTCTTTAAATACACAGGGAAATTTGGGTATAAGAAGAGCCAGACCATCAACAGCAGTTCAGTCTAAGAAGTCAGTCTAAGAAGTTAGTCTAAGAAGTCAGTCTAAGAAAGCAGTCTAGAAAAGCAGTCAAGAAAATGTAGTCGTCAATATTATAAGTCTCAAATTGAGAAGTGGTGCTCTGCACAAGTCAGTCTTAAAATTTTATCTATAACAAGTGGTTCTTCACGACACAGTGCTTTAAACCCAGTTTCAGTAGTTGTCCTTTACTCTACGTATATTTCAAAAGTGCATTTTGGAAAGTCAATCTAGAAGTAAAATTTGCCATTTGAAAAGAGTGTTCCTGTTTCTCGAGACACAATACTGCATCCACTTAGTCAACCATTAACGGACTAGTGCCATTATACCTGAGCGACTAGCATCACCCTTTGTCCCAAGGTAACCAATCAACCACTCTAAGACTCACATTAGAAAGCCTATGTCCATCTCTTATTTTCATCAATTCTATCTTATTTCATAAAATACACATATATTTGTTCAACTAAAGTAATTTCTTGTTATTTACTACCCCGTCCCTATTTTAATTAATTTTAAAATAAAATCGGGAAACATTAGGGAAATTATAATACTTAGGATCGTAACAGTACTTTTGATCCATTTCCCCTTAAATTTTTTATTAAAAACAGCCAATATCGTTGGTTTTAACTTGTCCAAAATGTGAATCATCTTAAAATGCTATATGGGGCGTGCCATGGCTCTATGCATCGACGGAATTTTGGTTTTGCTTATACCCAAGCAGCACGGAATATAACCTTAAAATGAAAGGAATATTACATTTCATATTCGGAATATTCTAGTGGAATGTTCCAGGGATCTTAAAGTAATATAAAAATGTCCGCGCCACAGGAATATTCCAAAATAACATTGAGGGAATGTTCCACGGTAATTTCGAAGTAATATTCCAGGATGATGTTGAGGCAATGTTCCACCGTAATGTTAATATAATATTTCAAGGTAATGTTGAATGAATATTAAGGAAATATTCCATGTAAATATTCCAAAATTTTATACTTTGAAAAAATTTGACTCTTTTTTCTTTATCTTCTTTCTTTAGTAGAAACGAATTCAATGGTATTTTCAACATATTTAATATTATCTGGGAACATTCCCTTAACATCATCCTGGAATATTCCATTAATATTACGGTGGAACATTCCTTCAACATCAGCCTGGAATATTACTTCTATATTACCGTGGAACATTCCCTAAATGTTATCTTGGAATATTCCTGCGTGGCGGACATTTTAATATTACATTAAGTTCTCTGGAATATTCCGAATATAAAATGTAATATTCCCTTCAATTTAAACCCTTAACTGCCGGCTGAAAAACACTAAATGTGCCCAGAATGCCCAAAATAAAAAATCGTCCAGTTTGTCTGAAACTTGTTACTCAGGGGTTTTCAGGGTCGCTGATTACGAATCTGAGGTTGATTTTTCAAAATTCAAAATTGCAGATCAAATATGGCGGACGGCTTTTTAAAAATTATTCAAAATTAACTGAAATTTGTTACTCGGGGGTTTTTGGGGTCGCTGATTACGAATCTGATGTCGGTTTTTCTTTAATTCAAAATGACAGATCCAATAGGGCGGACGGATTTTTAAAAATTGATTCAAATTACCTAAAATTTGTTACTCGGAGGGTTTCGGGGTCCCTGACTCCGAATCTGATGTCGGTTTTTCAAAATTCAAAATGGCTTATCCAATATGGCGGACATTTTTTTTCAATTTTGAATTCGTTTGAAAAATATCACTCGGGGGTTTTCGGGGTCGCTGATAACGAATCCGATGTCTGTTTTTAAAAATTCAAAATGTCGGGTCCAATATGGTGGACATTTTTTTTAAATTTGGATTCGCTTGAAACTTGTCACTTGGGGATTTTCGGGGTCGCTGATGACGATTTCGATGTCTGTTTTTAAGAATTTAAAATGTCGGAACCAATTTTACAAATGCCGCTTTCATAGAACAGCTATAAAGAGAGAGCAAAAATTAAAATTCTATTGAAATGTTCTAACGCATTTAACCTTTTTAATAAGTTCATGGGTGAAGTGGATCTTCACGGTATGCCATATTGAATCCGTGATTTTGAATTATGTAAAACTGACATTGGATTTGTTATCAGCGTCCCCAAAAACCCTTGAGTGACAAGTTTTAAACGAATCCAATTTTTTTAAATGTCCGCCATATTAGATCCGCCATTTTGAAATTTTAAAAACTAACATCGGATTCGTCATTAGCGACCCCGAAAATCTCCGAGTAACAAATTTCAGGTAACTTTGATCAATTTTTAAAAAATCGTCCGCCATATTGGATCCGCCATTTTGAATTTTGAAAAACCATCATCATATTCGTAATCAACGACCCCGACAACCCCTGAGTAACAAATTTCTCGTAAATTGGATCAATTTTTAAAAAAGTCATCCGCTATTTTGAATTTTGATAAACCGACATCATATTCGTAATCAGCGACACCAAAAACCCCCGAGTAACAAATTTCAAGTAATTTAAATGAATTTTTTTTTTAATTTTCCCAGAAATTAATTTTTAAAAATGGCAAAGATTTTGTAAAATTTGCTAAAAGTGTTGTTTTTAAAATTTTATAACATTTTTATAATTTATTGAATTTAAAAACAGAAACGTGCGACGCATTCTGCATAGCGTTGATTTTTTAGAAATCATTTTATTTTTAATTTTAAGCTATTTTTGACTTTTTTACATCAGTTTTTATCATGTCAAAGATTGTCAGTTTCCCGGCAGTCAGAGCAGAGCAAAGTCCGAAATGGCAAAGATCTTTGCCATCGGCAGTCAAGGGGTTAAGGTTATATTCCGTGCTACTAGGGTACTTTGTAATTTGATAGTGTTTAGGGTCCTTAATAAGTGTGCTAAAAAGTTTTACAAAATTTTAAATATTTTGCAAGATTTTTGCAAGGGACGTTCATAAATGATGTCACGTTTTTTGGGGGACGGTGGAGGGTCTCTACTAAACGTGACACAATGTACTTTTACATGTGAAATTGCGTGACAGGGGGAGGGGGGGTATAAAATCCGAAAAATTGCTTGACATATTTTGTTACGCTCCCTAATCAAATAATTTCAACACTTTTTTTAAGGAATTTTAATCTCGTAAACTATATAAAAATGCTGTTTTATTAACCCATTAACGCCCAAATGACCAAAATTTTTACTTGGACTTCAATACACGATTTGAAGTATTTATAGACAATAAATTTTAGCAGCAATGAAATGTAGGGGGTTTTGGGGGTCGCTCTTTCAGATTCTGAGGTCAAAATAGCGGTTTGATCAACACAAAATCCAATATGGCGGCTATTTTGAAAAAAAACACAAAAAAATAAGTACATTTTTTTTTAAATATTTTTTTTCAGATCTTAAAAATTTTTTTTAAACCTTTCTTAAGTATGCCACTGGTGGGTAAAATAGTTGTACTTTAAAAATATAAAATAGAGAAATTCTGATTTCAAGATGGCGGATTCTAAATTTTGAAAAAGTAAATGCATTATGGTAAAAAAAATCAAAATTTACTCCAACATTCAAAAAGTTTGCAAATTCGATTCAAATTGAATACTCGGGGGATTTCGGGGTCGCTGATGACGAATCCGATGTCAGTTTTTAAAAATTCAAAATGGCGGATCCAATATGGCGGACATTTTTTTTTTAATTTTTGGATTCGCTTGGAACTTGTCACTCGGGGGTTTTAGGGGTCGCTGATGACAAATCCGATGTCAGTTTCTAAAAATTCAAAATGGCGAATCCAATATGGCGGACATTTTTTTTTAATTTTTGGATTCGCTTGAAACTTGTCACTCGGGGGTTTTAGGGGTCGCTGATGACGAATCCGATGTCAATTTTTAAAAATTCAAAATAGCGGATCCAATATGGCGGACATTTAAAAAAAAATTTTTGGATTTGCTTGAAACTTGTCACTCGGGAGTTTTATGGGTCGCTGATGACGAATCCGATGTCAATTTTTTAAAAATCAAAATAGCGGATCCAATATGGCGGACATTTAAAAAAAAATTTTGGATTCGCTTGAAACTTGTCACTTGGGGGTTTTAGGGGTCGCTGATATCGAATCTAATGTCAGTTTTTTAAAATTTCGGATCTAATATGGCATATCGTGGAGATCCACTTCACCCATGAAGTTAAGGAAAAGTGAAATGCGTTAGGAAATTTCAATGGAATTTAAATTTTTGCTCTCTCTCTTTATAGCTGTTCTATGAAAAAGGCATTTGTAAAATTTGTTCTACTTTTATGATAAAAACAACACGTGGTGAGAGTTATAAACGCTAATAACATAGCGGCTAAGGGACGAAATAAAATTGTTCTGACTGAAATGTTTCAAATAGATCCAAAATTTTTTAAAAAATTGTCCACCATATTAAATTTACTATTTTCAATTTTAAAAAACTGCAATTAAATGCCTCATCAGCGACCTCAAAAAACCCCGAGTGACAAATTTCAAGCGAATCAAAAATTTTTTTTTTAAATGTCCGCCATATTAGATCCGCCATTTTAATTTTTTAAAAATTGACATCGGATTCGTCATCAGCGACCCCTAAAACCCCCGAGTGACAAGTTTCAAGCGAATTCAAAATTTTTTTTTAAATGTCCGCCATATTGGATCGGCCATTTTGAATTTTTAAAAATTGACATCGGATTCGTCATCAGCGACCCCTAAAACCCCCGAGTGACAAGTTTCAAGCGAATCCAAAAATTAAAAAAAATGTCTGCCATATTGGATCCGCCGTTTTCAACTTTTAAAAACTGACATCGGATTCGTCATCAGCGACCCCGAAAACCCCCGAGTATTTATTTTGAATCGAATTTGCAAAATTTTTCAATGTTAGTGTAAATTTTGATTTTTTTTACCATAATGCATCTACTTTTTCAAAATTTTAAATCCGCCATCTTGAAATCAGAATTTCTCTATTTTATATTTTGAAAGTACAACTATTTTGCCCACCAGTGGCATACTTAAGAAAGGTTTAAGAAATTTTTTTAGATATGAAAAAAAATATTTTTAAAAAAATGTACTTATTTTTTTGTGTTTTTTTTTAAATAGCCGCCATATTAGATTTTGTGTTGATCAAAAAGCTATTTTGACCCCAGAATCTGAAAGAGCGACCCCCAAAACCCCCTACATCTCATTGCTGCTAAAACTTATTGTCTATAAATACTTCAAATCGTGTATTGAAGTCCAAGTAAAAATTTTGGTCATTTGGGCGTTAATGGGTTAATATAAACATAATATAAACATTACTGCGCATGCCTAATATTGATAAAATACTACTGCGCATGCGTGACATGACATGTATAATAATACAAACGAAATATAAAATATTTTCATGTCATGTCATTTCTATTTGGATATTTTCATTTTTAATATTCCTATATTGTTTACATTTATACTTTATATAAAGAATATAATATTATTTATTCTTTTAATAAAAAAGGTACTGAAATATGTAAAGAAAGTCAAATTGTATGAGTATAAAAATGTATGTGTTGTGTGAATATGTGTAAGTACACATGTGTAAGTGTTGCATACCTAACATTGATGCAATACTACTGCAAATACCTAACATTAATACAATACTACTGAGCATACCCCACATTGATATAACACTACTGTGCATTCCTGACATTGATCCCGTGTAGAAATTTCCCTACTTCGCCTTATTTGAAAAGGGGCGCTGATAAGGAATTAGTAAGACCAACTTCACTAAAAATTTCTAGATACGTGATAATCGGGCACTGACTAGAATGCCCTCTTTTTCAGATAGGGAAATCTAACAGGGCCTGATTAAAATCAGGCCCTAGCTAGAATGCCTCTAGTTAGTTAGAACCTTTCTATTTTTCCACATCATCACCTGATAGTCCAAGCGTGACGAAATTAGACAGGTCCTGGCGAATTTTCCTAGTTTGCGCCTCACTTTCGAAAGAGCATCTATTCAGGGCCTTATTAAATTCTATTTTCAATTTCTACACGGGATAGAACAATACTGCGCATGCCTAACATTGACAGAACACAACTGTGCATACCTGTCGTTGATATAACACTACTGCGCATGCCTAACATTGATAGAACACTACTGCGCATGCCTAACATTGGTAGAACACTACTGTGCATGCCTAATATTGATAGAATACTACTGCGCATGTCTAACATTAATAGAAGACTACTGCGCATGTCTGATATTTATAGAACACTACTGTGCATGCGTGACACTGATAGAATACTACTTTGCATGTGTGACATTGATAATACACTACTGCGCATGCGTAACTTTGATTGAACACTACTGCGCATGCCTAACATTGGCAGAACACTACTGCGCATGTGTGACATTGATAGAACACTACTGCGCATGTCTAACATTGATAAAATACTACTGCGCATGTCTAACTTTAATAGAAGATTACTGCGCATCTCTGATATTCATAGAACACTACTGCGCATGCGTGACACTGATAGAATACTACTATGCATGTGTGACATTGATAATACACTACTGCGCATGCGTAACATTGATTGAACACTACTGCGCATGCGTGACATTCATGGAATACTACTGCGCATGAGTGACATGACATATATGTGTTTAGTGCATATGTGTAACATTATACATGGATAAATGTTTTTTGGACATGTGTGTGAGTGAAGTATTCTAAAAGATGTTAGACAGATTGAAAGAGGTGAGAGTCGGTCGGTTGGTCGTTCTCTAACTTAATATAATAGAGTGCACTGAAAAACTGTTGGTAGAGCTGTTCGCCCAATGCGGTGAACTGCTGCGTTAAAAAGAAATGCACAGCTCACTTTATTTTTGGGCGAGTTACTCTCCTTTTTGGGCGAGCAACTCTCCTTTTTGATAGAGCTGCTGACCTTTTTGTCAAGCAGCCGCTCGCTAACTCCATTGGTAGTCAAGTTTAGGAGAGCAACTCGCCTAATTTTGATAGAGCTGTGAGTTTAAAGTTAAGTAGCGCTGCACAACAGTCAATAATGGAACTGCTCTACCAACAGTTTTTCAGTGTGGATAGTTAAAAAATTTGTATTCCGGTTCTCTCCAAATACTCCCTCAACTCACTTTGAGAGAGGGACCTCAAAGTTATTTAAAGTTAAAAGTCCCACTTCCTTTTATGAAGATATTTGCACAGATAAGATTAGTAAATAAATACAGTTTAAAAATAGTTCACAAAAAGAAAATACTAAAATTGGACAACGTTTCTTTTTGCGGAGAGCCGGTGTTGAAAGAAAGAGTATTTTATCATTTGTTATTCGAGTGTGAATTGTTTAAAAACTTTACAAACTAATATTTGTGCGACAGTGAGGATATATCCGTAATAAAATATTTTTGTATTGATCTCTTAAACTATCCGGATATAGAAGGTATTAAATCTATAAACTATTTTATAAAAAATGTATTTAAAAAATTAACTTAAATCATATTAACTACAAAATGTAAACTTCGAAGATAGCTCAAGCGATACTGTTTTGTATGAACCTGTGGTTCGAAAACAAATAAACTACTACTATAGTTAAAAAATTTGTTATAATTTTTTTGATGTTATTAATGAATTTAAAAATTTGTTATAATTTGGAAATCGTCTGTAATTGGATAAAAGGCAAAATTAGAAATTGGTTATATTGGATAAAAGGCAAAATTGGAAATTGGTTAAATTGGATAAAAGGCAAAATTGGAAATTGGTTACATTCGATAAAAATAAATCTGGAAATTGGTTAAATTGGATAAAAGGCAAAATTGGAAATTAGTTATATTCGATAAAAATAAATCTGGAAATTGGTTAAATTGGATAAAAGGCAAAATTGGAAATTGGTTAAACTGGATAAAAGGCAAAATTGGAAATTAGTTATATTGGATAAAAAGAAAGCTGGAAATTGGTTTAATTGGATAAAAGGAAAAATTGTAAATTGGTTATATATTGGATAAGAGACAAAATTGGAAATTAGTTAAATTGTATGGAAGACAAAATTGGACATTGATTATATTGGATAGTAGAAAAAATTGGAAAGTTTTAAATAAGGAGAGAATTGTATATTTGTTGTTATTTTCTATAAGAGGCAAAATTTGGTAACATTGGATAAAAGGAAATTATAAAATTTATAATTAAATGTATAAAACTTGATGTTAAAATTCTAATGTAATATTACTATTTTTAAAATTTTAATTCCTTGGTATAAGTAAATTTTATAAAACAAAAGAACAATGTCTAACAAAGGAGAAACTGTTAATTTGACTACTCATGATTTAAGTATTGTTGTCACTGAAGGAGCAATGCTAAATAATGATCATATGTACATGAATTTCAAAAGTTATTGGGAAGACAATCAAATTTTTTTAAAATATTCAAAATACTTTGTGTTTACAAACACTTGATTTGATAGTTCTAATCGAGAAAAGTAAGCAGCACATTCAAATACTTTTTAGTGGATCTTATAAATCTGGTCATTGGATTTGTACTTATTATGATGGAATAAGCCTTTACATTTTTGATAGTCTTAATGAAAAATGTTTAAATCATGATCAAAGAGATTATTTAATTAGATTATATCTTTTTAAACCACCAGTAGTTTTCACAACTGTTCATCAACAACCAGAATACAGTCTTTCTTGTGGAGTATATGCAATAGCATTCGCAACATCGTTGTTTTTTAATATTATGCCACACTCTGTCAATTACTATTCAAACACACTTTAACTAAGAAAAAACTTCAAGGCGAATCCAAAATAGAATATGCTGAGAACCTTAAATTAAAAAATAAAAATAGTGATACAAGTTCTTTGTCAAAAACAAAGAATACTCGATGTCAAAGAAATTATTGTGAAGAAGTATTAAAGCATCAAATTCAAAATGAGTTGAATGTTGAAAACTATCTAGGTCCGATGAATTATTACTGCACACATTGTCAAGGTAAACATTTTATAATGATGAAAAAGTTAATGGTAAAAAAGTTAGTTTTAATTACTGCTGTAGTCATGGAGGTGTTGTGTCAACTTCAATACAATATCCAGGTGAATTAAGGCTTTTGTTAGAAGGGTTTTATAAAAAATGACAGAAGAAGAGGACCATTCTGTTACAAAATTCAAGGTCAAATCTACTTTTCAAATTAATAGTGCTTTATATTCGGATAAAGGTGAGGATCCATGTTTTAGTCAATTATTTATTTATGACCCTGAGAAATCAATCAGATATAGATTAAAAAGTAACGAAAATTTGCATAAAGACGTTTTAAAATCTATAGAAAATATTATGAGAAATTCTAATGCATACACAAAATCTTACATGATGATGTCAGAGGTAATATCAAATGGAAGCTGAATTAGCAAGACAAAAAAATGAAGAAATTCCTGAGTTACAATTATTGTTCACGTTGAAAAAAGGCTTTGATAAAAATCGCTTATCCATACATTTGCCAAATGAACAGAATGTTATTATTCGAAAAGAAAAAGATATTAACGGCATTTCTTTTGATTTAAATAAAAATACAAAACTTCTGGATTATTTTAAACTTAACCAACGAGATGGTAATGCTCAAAAGGATATAATTAAACTGATTTCCTAATGGAAAAACTGTTCATAAAGTTTTAGGCTTATCCGTTTCATTATACAGTGATTCATTTTCAAACATTAAAGTTCAATATAAAGAAAGCCTCTTTTTAAAAAATATATATGTTTATATTTGGGATGAAGCACCAAAGGCTCCAAAATATGCTTTAGAAATTATGGATTATCTATTAAGAGATATAATGAATTCCAACGAACCTTTTGGTGGTAAAATTGTAATTCTAGGCAGAGAATTTCGACAAACTTTACTAATTAACCCCTTTGCAGTCAAGACCGAAATCTCATAAGTGGGCTCAAAATGTCGACAACTTTTTAGAAAACTAAAATTTGCGCAAACAAGGATACTATTGTATTTGAAGTCGCTGTTTACGAATCCGATATCAGATTTTGAAAATTCAAAATGGCGGATTTAATATGGCGGACATGAAAATTAAAAATCGACTTAATTCACTTGAAACTTGTTACTCTGGGGTTTTCGGGGTCGCTGATCACGAAATCGATTTCATATTTTAAAAATTCGAAATAGCGGATCCAATATGTCGGTTAAATTCTGAAATCGGATTCGTAATCAGCGACCCTGAAAACCCCAGAGTAACGAGTTTTAAATAAATCGAACAAGTTTTTGAAAATGTCTTCCGCTATATTGGATCCGACATTTAAAATTTTTAAAATCTCAAAACGGATTCGTAATCAGCGACCCTGAAAACTCCCGAATAAAAAGCTTCAAGTAAATTCGATGAATTTTCAAAAATGTCCGCCATATTGGATCCGCCATTTTGAATTTTTAAAATCTGATATCGGATTCGTAATCAGCGACCCCGAAAACCCCTGAGTAACAAGTTTTAAGTGAATCCGATAAATTTTTGAAAATGTCGTCCGCCATATTGGATCCGCCATTTTGAATTTTTAAAATCTGAAATCTTTAGAGTAATATTAGAAGCTTTTCAATGTAAAGGCATTTCCATTTTTAATAGCAGAAATAAAGGGGGCGTGCGTAGCGCGCAAAATTAGTGATTAGTATATGGGCAATTCCACGTGAGATTTAAGTCGACCTCTTAAAATCGGCCAAAAATATTTTTTTTCTATTCTGTATCGAAAAAAAAACAGATACGTATTTTTTATTTATGTTTAATTGTCCAAATTTTCGAGTTATGAATTTTCGAAAATTTGAACTTTTAATTGTAGACCTATATTCAGTAGCTTATAAGTCCGAAAATATTGAGTTTAGGAAAAAGTTGTCAAAGAATAAAAGTTTTAGTTTTCTTTACACTTTTAAGAAATGTAAACAAAAAATTTTTTTAAAAATTCTTTTATAAACAAATGAATTTTTTTTTTAACTTTGGGCCAGATTTTTTTTTATTTTTTTGCACTTTATAATATAGAGAAGATTTTCCAAAAAGTTTCGAAATGGGCCAGATGTGTTAAATAAGTTTTAAAATATTTTAAAAAATCACTTGCAAGCATCACAGTGGGATTTTTTTTACATTTAAATTTTTAAAACTGTTTACAGCGTAGAACCTTTCATTTAAAACAAAGAACACTCAATAGTACATTATGCACCAAGGATCGTAAGTTCATCTTTATGAACGAGTGTCATGAAGATGAATGCGATCCGAGGTGCATACGACTGTTTATGCAACACAGACTGTAATAAAAAAAAGCGTAGATCAAAAACACTTTTTTTTTACAAACACCTGAAGACAAAAACGAGAAAATATGTGACATACTGCTAGTGTACCGATATACATTCAAACGTACGCCCCTGTCTAGTCGCGCCGGGGGGGTTAGGGGTGTCCCCCCGACGGGGTCCAGGGGTGGAGCTCCGGTCAGGGGTTTGGGGGCGAAGCCCCCCGACTACAAAAAAACCAACTCAAAAGAATAATAATAATTTTTGACCACTTCTATTTATCTTGTATATTAATGACATTAATTTGTTTTTTAGAAATTCTTTTTTTCTTTTATACGCTAATGACCTTAAGTGTTATAGGATTATTGATCCTACTGATCCATGTCTAAATTGCTCTGAACTTCAACAAGATTTAGATCGTTTGGATGATTGGTGTTCCCTTAATCATATGACTCTTAATATCAATAAAAGTTGTGTTATGTCTTTTTTAAAAAGAAGTACATTGGTGTATTGTTATACAATTGGTGGTGAAGAAATAATTAGAAGAACTAAAATATCGGATTTGGGATTATTATTTAATAATGATTTTTCTTTTAATGATCATATATCTGGAGTGGTTTCAAGAGCCCTTAAATCTTTAGGATTTGTAATGAGAATAGCATCAGTTTTTCATAATATTAATGTGTTAAGAGTATTGTACTTTACGCTTGTCAGAACGATTCTTGAGTATGTTTCTGTTGTTTGGTCACTGATGTATGTGTTTAACATTGTTAGAATTGAACGAGTTCAAAATCGATTTTTGAGGTTTGCTGCAAGGCAACTTAATTTACCATTTGACAGTCATGCCCATGATTATAATGATCTTCGTAGTTTCCTAAATGTTCATTTGGTTTTGTCAAGATTTCTTTTTAATGATTTATTGTTTATGTATAAAATTTTGAATGGGTTTATTTTGTGTCCTGCTCTTTTATCAATGATCAATTTAGCTGTTCCTTCTAGAATTACTAGACATTTTGTACCTTTCCGAGCAAACTATCATAGAACGAATTATGGAAATAATGAACTTATTTGTAGGATTAGTAGAGAAGCTAATACAATCTCATATCGAATTAATTTTTTTGATAATAATTTACAGAGATTTACCTTAGCATTGCGTAGATTAGTTTTAAGTTTCGATAATGTTGAGCAAGCCTAGATTTTAGTTATGAAATTTTGTATTTACTATTGTAATTTTATTTTTTAAGTACTTTTGTACGAAAGGGCATGTCCCGTTTACTATAGTAAATAAATAAATAAATTTCAAAGAACCGCATTTTATAATACCCCAAGCCACCGGACGCGTCGGGGGGCGAAGCCCCCCGAAACCTTGTTGTGTCCTTCGACGAATTGATAAAAATAATATCATTAAAGAACAAAAACAGAATTTTTCACTGAGTCGTGACTATAGTACACTGTATACACAGAATCTTAGGTTAGGTTATTTCACAGTAGAGTTGGTTGCCAGGGACCCTCACCAAGGGTCCCTGGCACCGGGCTATAATAAGTAACTTACAACCTGCAAAACAGGTGGCGTAAAGTGCGTATTACAGTGCTGTGTTGCATAAATATATTGAAAATTATACCTTGTAGACAGTTTTAGAAAGTTAATTGTAAAAAAATCCCACTGTGATGCTTGCAAGTGATTTTTGAAAATATTTTAAAACTCATTTAACACATCTGGCCCATTTCGGGACTTTTTGGAAAATCTTCTCTATATTATAAGGTACAAAAAAATTTAAAAAAATCCGGCCCAAAGTTAAAAAAATTAATTTGTTTATAAAAGAATTTTTAAAAAAATTTTTTGTTTATATTTCTTAAAAGTGTAAAGAAAACTAAAACTTTCATTCTTTGACAACTTTTTCCTAAACTCAATATTTTCGAACTTATAAGCTACTGAATATAGGTCTACAATTAAAAGTCCAAATTTTCGAAAATTGATAACTCGAAAATTTGGACAATTAAACATAAATAAAAAAATTCGTATCTGTTTTTTTTCGATACAGAATAGAAAAAAAATATTTTTGGCCGATTTTAAGAGGTCGACTTAAATCTCATGTGGAATTGCCCATTTACAAAACAAATTCTAGACCTCAGAAACCGTATTTAAATTTCTTGTACACAATTTATTGAAGAATAATTGGAAATTTGTGAAAATTATGATTAGGGGATGATTTTCAGGAGTTATTTTTACTAATATTAGTTTTAGTTTAAACATAATATATATATATATATATATATATTGTGAGAAAATTCCATGACTTGTAGAATCTATAAAAAAATGTTATGTCTATGTTTATGAGAATTATTACAAAATTTACTAAATAATGTACAGGGGATGATTTTTGTTTTTTGGTCATTATATTTATGGGGGTGAATTTGATTAAAATATATTCTGATTAAATCAGGAGCCTCATAAATGTTTCTTTTAAACTAATTTTTTAAAGAAAAATTGGAACTATTTTAAACCTATGTTTAGGGGGAGTGATTTTTGGGGTGGTTTTTATTATTTTGAGGGTACAGTGTTAAAACTACATAAATAAAATGTTTTTCTCTTTTACAAGGAAGATTACAACGAGTTTGTGAAAGATTACTTTCTTTTTATTTGTTATTCACTCAATTGGCCATATTTTTAGGGTAGTTTGGGCGATTTTTTGGACATACTGCCCAACCCCTAAATGGAAATAAAATTCGCTATGCGGCATCAAAAACTTGACTTTCTTACGAAAATTTTGAGTTTACATACAACATTTTATCTTAAAAAATAAAGTGTGCAGGGGGGTGGCCGGATTCAGAAAGAATGACCCAATAACAAAAAATGTAAGTTTCTAATCGTTTTTATGTATTTAATGTAAGTTACAATGAAAATAACAATTTATACGTATTCATAAATATCGGGCCATCTTTCGACAATGGACTTGAAATCAATTATTTACTATTTTTGTTTACAATTGTGGTCGGTTATTAAAATAATTATCGACAAATCTAACAAGCATCAGTTCTATCTTGTCAAAATGACAAAGCGCACTAATTTACAATTACGTGAAATCGTAATAAAGCTTCACGATAAAGGAAAAATTTCTCGTGAAATAGCAGTACTATTATCAATAAGAATGACTATCGTGAATAATGTTATTGCAAAATTCAAAGTTTAGAAACTTACATTTTTTGCTGTTATTATAAAAGTAATATACGTTAAAAAATTTATACATTATTTTAATTTTATTTATGTAAAATATTTATAAAAAAATGTTTGTCCGGACACTTTTGCACCCAACTGTATACATGGATCTGTATTTATCCGTTTACACACTACGAAGAAGTTTCACTCATCTTTTAGCAGGTATGGGTTTATATGCAGCCTTATTCACTATAAAAAATATATAATTTTTTTAATACATTTCAAACGTTTTATCATACGCAATATAAAGTTTCTTAGACATCTTGAAATAATTTTCAGGAAATCAAATAAATATTATAAATTGTCCATCTTGTCCAACTTTTCTATAATATATCAGAATATTCTTTAGACTTTTTCTTTCCGTGTATATGAAGCCTTCTTTGCTAAAAAGTAACCAAATCTTAGTCTAGCTCACTATAGAAGTTTGTTTTATAGTAAAACAGACTATATATCAAGCCATCCCTGTTAATCTAAAACTTCTGCGTAGTGTAAAAATATGCCCAAAAAAATTTATAAAAATATTATTTCAAACGCAGAATTTTGTAATATAAAAATGTCAAAATTGATCATTTTTAGTAACTTTTTATGATATTGAAAAAATATTAATTGATTTTTATTAAAAATTACATTTATTTACCATTTAAAATTTCAGTTACTTAGAGGCACAAGATAGAATTGGTCTCGATTAATTTAATACAGTCAACTCTATCAATAGTGCCGCAAAATTGCACAGCGTTTACGACTTTTCTTGGAACTGTAGTACCCCCACTGTTTGTATATTTCTCTTTTAGAGGAAACTCGAAATTCAGAAGCCGTGCTAGAGTCGCTAAAGTGGGGATAGAGCTCGAGCGAGAAAGAGGAGAAGTGGCACTATTGATAGCAGCACTATTGGTAGAGTTGACTGTATTAATTTCCTTCTGTGAAACGAATATATGCAAATTAGGTGAAGAGAGACATTCTAATGGTAATTCTGTAACATTAAGTCCATCATCATTAAATCCATCCCCATTAGTGTCTTTTATATACATATGGGCAAATTTATTTATTTTTTTTATTTATTCAAAAATACACAGGCTGTTATTGTCCATAACTTGTATGTTTTACAAACTAAAAGAAACTTAAATTAGCTGCACTGCTATAATTATTGACGTCGAATATTTTGCGTCTTGCATTTTGTATAAATGTATTGAGGGATACTCCAAATAAATCCAATGAGTGTCTGTGTTCATTTGCCTCCCTGCTTAGTCTATTGATTACTGAATTTTCGAAATAATAATAATACAAATTCAAAACATTTGTCAAATAACCCAATTTAAAATTTCAAATTCTTCTTTTGATATCTTCTTTTATCATTTATTGTAACTTATTACTATGCATTCTTATTAAGATAACATGATTTGAAATTTATAAAAATTAGAATAAATATAAAAAATAGAGTTAACGGTGTTTGATGGTCTCTTAAATTTCTCGATAATGTGCGACTAACAGTTACCACCCAACAAATATGGCACTGACCGATTTAAATGACGGAAAATTGGTAAACATCTATTTTCTAACAAATTTTTCTCTGTTCACAGGCACTTTTTACAAAATCTGTCAACGTACATTTGTCACAAATGTTTTTAATTGTCTGAATTCAAAAGATTTTGTGAATCCATGTAGAATCGCGGTTGCAGGATTGAAATTACCATAGCAATGTAATGCGAATCATTTTGACAGCCCTCTAACGGCAAAATGGCTGCAACATACGTATAGCCACCTGTCATTACATTACTTTTGTATTTCCAATCCAAACTCGTTCAAAAACGGTTGTTTACTAATTTCGCGTCATTTCAAACAGGCAGTGCCGTTTTTATTGGGCGACAACTGTAAGTCGCACATAACCTACAAATTTCAGAGGCCATCGAACGTTCTTAAGAGGTAGGCGCGAAGGGGGTTCGAAGTCCACCTAGTACTTATATGTTATATAAATAAAAATTTATGTACATGACGCGACGTGCCGTAATATAAGTTTATTTACAATTAAGTGAGGTAACACAAGCAGGTAAATTCTATTTACATTAAAATTAACAATATTTTCTTTAGATATCCTTGTCCTGTTGGGGAAGAATGTTCACTTTTAAAAGAAGCAGGTTGTGTGGACTTCTTATGTTTATCAAAACCAGTATGTATACAAAAGAAGATAAAAGAAAATATTTGCATTACTGGAAATCCTTTAAGTGATCAAGAAGACAGCATTTTGATTTGTTCTGGTAATAAGACCTGTCCACTTAATTACAGTTGTACCATTGTTCCAGAATTAAGAAAGTCTGTTTGCTGCCCAATAATCGCTCGAATCACAAAATTACTTTCAAGTATGTAACATAAAATTGTATCACTAATCTAGGATTTTCTATTATGTTCCTTAAAGCTTCTTTATTCCCATGCGCTAATCCTTAGACACAATAGTTTTATCAATAAAAGTATTAAAATAATTTAACTACTGAACATAAATATCGAAAAGATTAATAAAATGTTTCATAAAATGTGCATAAAACTAGACTAATAATAGCCCTTGATAAGAAAGAGGTATTTACTCGACTTCACACAGTGAAGCAAAAAACACATCTATGGACAAATGGCTTTTTAAACCACAAATTTTGTCCAATTGCCAACATCTTTTTTAATTGATGTCAATAAAATCTTACATAAAGTAAATGTAGGGGAAAGGTGTACGAGATGATCCCCTGGGGCAAAATGATCCTTTTGAATTTTAGAGAGCCTATTAGCGTCACGTTTTAGCCAATAGGGTGTCCGTTATTTCCCAAGTTAGCTATTTTCATTTAGGTATCGTCAAAATCGTTTCTTTTTGACCTAAAAACAATTCTAGAAACTAGAAAAAAATTTTACGATGCCGTTTAAACCCTGCCTAAATAACAATACTTTTCCCATTTAATTAACATGGGATTTTTGCACTTTTTAGACCAACAATGCTTGATTTTGCTTCTATTATGATTCCTTTAGATAGAGAAATTTTCATATTATCGCGAAAAATGTATTACACAAGTTTTAAAAAGGTCAATTTCATTTTTATTGATTTTTCTGATTATTTTGCTAAATCTACTTATTAATTAATTTTTATTTGGTATTTCATTGAAAGTTTCTTACTTTATGCATCCAATTGGACCATAACAATAATTTCAATTCATAAACTATCCAAGAATCACACAGTTGACAAAATCCATTTCAAATTAGGCATGTCGACTAACTTCATGTTATAGAAAAAAAATTGTTTTGCTTGTCATTTTTTTCTCTTAAGTATAATTTAATTTTCTTTCTTGGGTCTTGTAGATGGTCTTATCCTCTTTACAATCCAGTTTGAAATTTAAAAAAAATTTTAAATTATAAAAATAGGGGATGATTTTCTGAAAATAAATAAGATCAATTTTTTTGAAAACATCACCTTTTTTGTTATCAAATTTTTACTACAAATTCTTAAAATAATTATGAACATTTCCTATGAATTTCAAGCGGGTTAAACCATTCTGTCAATCAAGAGAATGTTTTTTTAAATATTTATTTTTGCAAATTTTCAAATTGTTAACTTGCATTTTTTAAAACAAATGAATCGTTAATTTGAAATGGATTTAGTCTACTGTGTGATTCTTGGATAGCTTATGAATGGGAATTATTGTTATGGTCTAATTGGATGCATAAAACAAGAAACTTTTAATGAAATACCAAATAAAAATTAATTAATAAGTAGATTTAGCAAAATAATCAGAAAAATCAATAAAAATGAAATTGACCTTTTTAAAACTTGTGTAATAAATTTTTCACGATAATATGAAAATTTCTCTATCTAAAGGAATCATAATAGAAGCAAAATCAAGCATTGTTGGTTGTTAATTAAATAGAAAAAGTATTGTTATTTAGGCAGGGTTAAACGGCATCGTAAAATTTTTTTCTAGTTTCTAAAATTGTTTTTAGGTCAAGAAGAAACGATTTTGACGATACCCAAATGAAAATAGCTAACTTGGGAAATAACGGACACCCTATTAGCCAAATACGGAAATTCATTGCCAATGACTTACATATGAATCACTCAAACTGTCATGACAACACGCGTCATTACAAAAATTTTATTAAGAAAAATAAAAATTTTCATAAGAAAGGTCGTGGGCTCGTATCCCACCATGCTACCGTTTTTCTGAGTTCTTTGATAATTTTGAAATTATTAATTAATTTCGAAAATATTTTTCAGATTAAGCAGGTTTCTGTATTCGGGCAGCTGTGCTGTCGATACATATGAAATCCATGAGCTTATAGAGATTTATTTAAGATATTTAATTTATTTGTAAAAATTTGATTCGGATAATTGATAGCTTCTTTCTCCTTTAATATCTAACTGCCAAATGATAAATTCACTTTCTATAATTATATAAATTTTCATAGTTTTGATTTAAGGAAAGCTTAACTTTGTGCGTAGCTAACTTTTGTTGTAGCAGCTGGAATGCAAAGTCTCTTGTACTGATAGCTTCAGTATATCTTCAGTTAAGGGTTCTGATTGGTTCTATAGAATACCAAAGTTGGTAGGTTAAGTTAGGATCAAATTACAAAATAGTGGCATTTGAGGCAAGATGATCCCTCAATGGGTGTACAAGATGATCCCCCTGATTACCATGTATTTCGTCTCACCTCAAAGTGAATTATCTAGTATTAATAAAAAAATTTGATTTTTCTCGCTTCTTATATGTTTTTATCATAAAAAATTAACTTATTTAACCCCTTGACTGCCGATGGCAAAGATCTTTGCCATTTCGGACTTTGCTCTGACTGCCGGAAAACTGACAATCTTTGCCATGATAAAAATTGATGTAAAAAAGTCAAAAATGGCTAAAAATAAAAAATAAAATGATTTCTAAAAAATCAACGCTATGCAGAATGCGACGCACGTTTCTGTTTTTAAATTCAATAAATTATAAACATGTTATAAATTTTTAAAAACAACACTTTTAGCAAATTTTTCAAAATCTTTGCCATGGACAATACAATGCATTTTTATTTTAAAAATGTCTAAAATCGCTTGAAATCTATTACTAGGGGGTTTTCGGGGTCGCTAATGACGAATCCGATGTCAGTTTTTAAAAATTCAAAATGGCGGATCCAATATGGCACACATTTTTTAAAAAAAAATGTTGATTCGCTTGAAAATTATCACTCGGGGGTTTTCAGTGTCGCTGATGACGAATCCGATGTCAGTTTTTAAAAATTAAAAATGGCGGATTCAATATGGTGGACATTTAAAAAAAATTGGATTCGCTTAAAACTTGTCACTCGAGGGTTTTTGGGGTCGCTGATAACGTATCCGATGTAAGTTTTTCAAAATTTAAAATGGCGGATCCAATATGGCATAGCGTGGAGATCCACTTCACCCATAAACTTATTGGAAAGGTAAAATGCGTTAGAACATTTCAATTGAATTTTAATTTTTGCTCTCTCTTTATAGCTGTTCTATGAAACTGGAATTTGTAAAATTTGTTCTGCTTTTATAATAAAAACAAATTAAAAAAAAATGTCCGCCATATTGGATCTGACATTCTGAATTTTGAAAAACAGACATCGGATTCATCATCAGCAGAGATGTTCACTATTTAAAATAAATCTATTTCAAATTCAAAATAGAAAATGCAAAATGCCTATTTTCATTTTACATTTTAAATGCATTTGCCGAAAACGATTTTGCATTTTGATTTGAAATGGTTTTTTTCATTATTACTTCCTCATAGAGAAAGTATTGTAATACCAAAATTTTTCGAGTTCGATTTTTTCACATATCTTTATGTTATTTGACCTCAGGAGTTCAAAAATGACATTTTTATAAAATGTCATTCCGTATGTGTGTGTGTGTGTGTGTGTGTGTGTGTAAACATCACATTTTCATAAATATCTCAAAATCATGAAGAGCTTTTGGGTTGGATTTTTTTTAAATTGTAGATCTCACCTGCGGACATAAAGCGAGAGTACTTTCTGATATATTAATAAAGTTTAACTACATTTTTTTTTTATTTTTAATTTTCCAAAAAAACGTTTTTTGCCCATAACTTTAAAGAAATGTTAGGACACTTATAAATGATTTTTCATAATTTTGTAGAGTTTTTTTAGACGCATCTTTTGAGCCCTAATTAAAAATTTTTCGTCTATATTAACCGGAGTTATTAAACTTTTAAAAATCAAAAATTTTGGAAAATAAGACTTTTTTGAAAATTTTGTTGAAAAACATTGAAGTAACTTTAAAATTATCGTTATTAACTTGTAGAGCATTAAAAAACGCTTCAATTGACCTATTTTTGAACCTAATTCGATAATAAATTTCTAAATTATTGGTACATATTTTAAAATCCAAAAATTGTGAAAAATGACATTTTCTCAACTTTTTTGTTTGAAAATTTTCGTTTAACTATTAAATTATTGTAACTATCTTGTAGGGTATTTAAAAATAAATTGATTGACCCAAAATTCAATCACTTTTACCATATTTATAAAAAGTTATTTGTATATTTCTATTATTTTTATCTCTATGAGGAAGTAAAGTGTTCATGAAATGAGCACCAAAATTATACAAAAAAATATACAACTTGGCAGCGGTTTTTTGTATTTGAAAATGCAAAATACAAGAAAATTTTTTTTATATTGTAGCAATTTTTTCTTTTAAGATACTACTACACTTTAGAATTTGAAAAAATTGTATTTTTTTATTGTATTTTTTAACTCCTTATGACTTCAGAAAACACCTCCTAAAGTATTTATAATCAATTGTAAAAAATAAAAGTAAATTTTTCAAAAAATATTCAATTAATGAAAAAAGTCATTGACAAATTAAGTAAGTCTTTAAGGGGATGGTGGGGTCCAGCTTTTTGTTACGACCAGAAGAAACATTGGTGCTAATGCATGTTACAGTGTCTGAAATAAAAAAAATGGTGGGGTTTCAATTTGCAAAAGAATTTTAGGTAATTTATAGATAGCCTCTAACGATACATATTTAAGTTTAAACGCGTTTTTCTCAAAATAACGTTTTCTCAAATTACGGACAGTTTATCTCTGAATCTACTGAACCGATTTTAATAAATGATAACTCGTTTTGTTTGTTAGCATGTCCTGTGTGAGAATTTACCAGAAAATTGTTTAGAAAATTCAAAAAAACATTTTTGCAGACTAGAAAAATACTGAAAAACATAGTGTATTTTGACAAAAATTATTTAAACATCTGCTATTTCTTTATTTTAGTCGATTTTTCATTATAGGTGGTAGATTTCTATGCAAGACACCTTCCTTTTTAAAAAGCAAAGTTTTAATATTTACATAGGATTTCACATCAAGCATTCGAAAATGAGATATTTTATTTAATTATTGACAAAGATTTCTTACAACTTTTTCAAAAAAGTAGTTTATTGTATAAAGTCAAATTAATAGAATAATATATAAAACAGTTTCATAAGGGATACAATCTTATTTTATGGAAAAGTCAAAAAGTTACGTAAAGATAAAGTTCATTTAAAAAAAGCATTTTATTTTGTAAAACCATTTTGAAAATGCGTATTTTCTATTTTGCATTTGAAATAACTTTTTGAAAACTATTTTATATTTTATATTTGAAATACATTTTGTGATACAATTTAGTATTTAGCATTTTAAATAGGTTTTGAGACCCATTTTTAACATCTCTGGTCATCAGCGACCCCGAAAACCCCCGAGTGATAATTTTCAAGCGAATTCAAAATTTAAAAAAAATGTCCGCCATATTGGATAAGCCATTTTTAATTTTGAAAAACTGACATCAGATTCGTAGTTAGGGACCCCGAAATCCCTCGAGTAACAAATTTCAGGTAATTTGGATCAATTTTTAAAAATCCGTCAGCCATATTGGATCTGCCATTTTAAATTTTGAAAAACCGACATCAGATTCGTAATCAGCTACCCCAAAAACCCCCGAGTAACAAATTTTAGGTAATTTGGATTAATTTTAAAAAAGTCATCCGCCATATTGGATCTACCATTTTGAATTTTAAAAAACTAACATCAGATTTGTAATCAGCGACCCCAAAAAACCCCGAGTAACAAGTTTCAGACAAATTGGACAATTTTTTATTTTTGGCATTCTGGGCACATTTAGTGTTTTTCAGCCAGCAGTTAAGGGGTTAAAACAAAAAGTTGACATCTACAAATATATTATATTAATTTTCTTGTTGTAGACAATGCCTTGTAATTATAAAATAGGAAGGAGTCTTGTGTCGACTTTCGTACGAGTCAGACGTATTTACTAATAGCTCTTTTTGAACGATCGCTGCCTAGTTTGAGTTTCTTATTTGAATACAAAATTTCAATGTAAACGCAAATTCCGTTTATCGGTGTCATTTAGTGCCAGTTTGTGCAATAAAAATAGTGAAATTTTCAAGTGTTCTTTTTCCTTAAAAGTTTTTTCATCTAATGCAAAATGTCTGAGGGATTACTCAAGGAAATCAGCGAGGATATTAAAGCAATGAAAAAGTCAAACGAAAAAATACACAAAAATCTTAAGAAGATTAATTCTACTCTGGTATCTCAAGGACAGTTAATTTTTTCTATGGACGAAAAAGTTGCAGCTATTGAAGTAATGCAAAATTTTTATGAAAAAACATCAATGGCTTTCAATCTGATTTCATTTAACGTTGAGGACAAGGAGGAAAAAGAGACAAATTCACTAACAAAAGTTATGGACATTTTTCACAAGATTGACATTGACATTTACGAGATTAGTTTTGTCTCGGCTTATCGCATTTGTAAATATATACAAACGAAAAATAGACCTATTTTAATTAAATTCGTGGTTTCAAGATGGAAAGGAATTGTCTTTAAAAAGGTTTCTGAACTTAGAAAAATTGGCCTCGGAATAGCAAACAACACATTAATAGAAGAAAGAGAAGCAAAAAAACCTCTGCTCAAGGCGAGATTTTTATTACGAAGTCATGGAGAAGATGCACAATTAAAAGGCATTCACCTCTGCAGGAACAATAATAAATTAACTCACTTGGATATAGAAGAGATTTTAGGAAAGAAATTTTCAACTCCGCAACCAGTGGTAAACTTCTTAAAAGCCTCCGATACCACCAAAGAAATAAAAAAAAGGACATCGAGACGAGGTTCGTAGCAACAACAATGACTTACCACCACCAACACTCTACCTAACACAAATTCACAAGATCTTCCACAACTCACACCAACTAAAAGGAGAAAAAATGTATCCGCATTCATATCTACCGAAAAGGGCAACAATATTAGAATCATTTTCTGGAACAGTTTTGAATTTAAGAACTCTTCAGATATTGTTGATTGTGTTAAAGTGACAGATATTCTTTGTTTTACCGAAACATGGATGACCTCAACGAATGTAAGTTCTTTATGGTTATTAGCCTGGCCGCGATTTGTTAAGATATTTTTTAATCTGGTGATATCATTGAGCGCTAGGCAGAAAAAGTTTCCTTTTTACGTAAAGAAACAAATACGAAAATACTTAAGTTGATCTATAAATAATTAATAGACCCAAAAACTTAATAATATTATAGAAAAAGAGATTTTATTGACATTTTGAATTTTAATATTAATTTCATAAAGTTTTGAATATCTCGGACTATTGTTTATGGATTTTTATGAAGTGTACACATTTTTTAGGTAAAAATGTGTACTTTAAAATGAAAATAATGTAAATAATAAAATTTTAAAAACATTTTTTTTCATTATTTACTCCGCTCTGAGAAAAATGTTATTAACATATTTGGAATCCTTATGAATTCACCTTCAATTTAATAAAACAAAATTGATGAAGACTCATCTGGTTCCGGAGATATTAAAGTTTTTGTAAAAAAAGACTAGCTGCAGCAACAAGGTGAGCTTCGAATAAAAAGCCAAAAGTTCTTGCCCATCCAATTTTTTTTAGTATCGTTTCGGTAAAGCCATACAATAATTTTAAGACAAAAAAGAAAAAATCGGTACATGAAATTTTAAATAAACTCAGTTTTTCGATTTTTTTTCATTTCGAAAATTTAAAAAATCTTCATTTGTTAGTGATTTGTGCAAATTCTACAAAAATTGAGGAGAAATAGACAAAACTTCGATAATATAGAAGAATTTAACTACAAGCATCTAAATTTCAAATGGTTATGCAGATTTTAGGTATAACTGGATACAAATTCTATGTCAGATTTTGTCTGTTTTAATGATAAATCGTCCAAGCGCCCGTCCTGCCGGAAGGACGTTCCGAAAAAAAGGCTTTTAAAAAAAGGGAATTTAACTTTTCTTTTCTAGCACTCTTTGGGGTTAAAGTAGACGAAAAGACGAAAAAATACATATTTTTGACTTTTTAAAATAATAATATTAAACCATTTTTCAAAGCCTTCAAACTTGCTATGTTTCTAAACAGTGAAAAAACATTTTTTCGTAAATTTAATGTAAAATCCCCAAAAATCAATATTTTTTGACCGGACAAGTTTCTTTCTCTTCAAAAACGTTCAAAGAATGAAACTTAATTGTTTAATTGAAAAAAAAATCATTTTTAATATTTTTCAGTATATCTGAGTAATACTCAGGCGCGAGTCCCTTCGAAATTGCTCTATAAAATTAATATGGAAGCAGATAAATATAAAACTAAATATATCGTTGGAAAGGTAATGAAACAAGCTTTCAAATGATGTAAATATCGAGTCTTTAAATTTATAAACCTGGGCGAGGCAGTCTCTTAAATAAAGCGAAAAGCGTCCTGCCGGCAGGACCAGGCTTCGTCATTCTGTGACTAAAAATTATGTGAATTTTTGGAACATGTAACTTCTTCAAACTACCCAGCCCTTAGTTTTGAAGTTACAAGCTCGATATTTATATGCGCTGAAAGCTTGATTCGTTACCTTTCCAATGATATATTTCATTTTTTATTTATCTGAATCTATGTTAGTTTTCTTTAGTGATTTCGGAGGGACTCACCTGAGTCTTTTTCGTCCTGCCGGAAGGATGTTGGACGATCTATCATTAACTCAGTTTTCAAAGAATTTGACAAACTCAGTAAACAGAATGAACAATTACTCAGAGGAAAATGGAAATATTTTAAATTTTCAAAATGTATTTTAAAGAAGAAAAGTAGCGTCTTCAGATGAAATATTGAACTTTTGTCAAAACAATTATCTTTGGATGTTAAAAAACTGGTCTTTTGCACTTTTAAGTTAAAATACCTCGAAAACCTGACGTGAAGGGTCTATTATGACGCTGGATTAGGAATTATCACGTTAAAAACCTTCGGAAAAATATTGTTTGATTCTTGTTTAGTAAATACTGTCGGCCTGTGGTATAAACGGTTCCTAAATTTTTTAAAAATTGATGATAAACAACAATTTCTTCATCAATTTTAGAAATTTTTAAGGCTCTACAGAAATTTTCAGTGCTTTTTACCATAGAAAATCTTTGTCGATGCTAAAAAAATACGAATCCTCCGGCTGCTACTCTTGAAAAAATTGTTTTTTCATAGAATTTTTTTACATTTTGAGAAAATATCTCTCCGGGTGCCCTTTAAGTGTGGTGAAAATTTCAAAACCCTTTTGCGATGCTAAATTTTAAGATATACAAGTTCAAACTTTAACTTTTACATGCGATTATGTTAAGAATAAAAAATGTCAACCACAATATCTCGTTTTTTGACATGGCAAAGAGTTTTGAAATATTTAAATGTTTACAAAGTATCATTTTCTCAAAATTTGAAGAAAATCTATTAAAAATCAATTTTATCAAGAGTAGCAGCCGGAGATATACCTAAAAATTTTTATTTAAAAATTAATTTTTTTATTAACTTTATTTTTATTTAAAATTACAAATTTTTACCTAAATAATGTGTAAATTTCATAAGAATTCACAAACAATATTTCAAGATATTCAAAATTTTATAAAATTAATATTAAAATTCAAAATGGCGTATTTTCAACAATTTTTAAATTAAAAAAAAATTTTAGAGAAAGAAGTCTCTTATATATATATATATATATATATTTGGTATAGCTACACAGAAAAGAACCATTTTCTTTAAAAAACATTGAAAATTACTGCAAAAATTCAATAAAATTTATTTTTTCCCATTCAATCAGTTTTTGGGTCCATTAATCACAGGTTTACAAATTAAAAACTTTTTTTTGACAATCGAACGAAACATTTTTTTTTCGAATAGTAGGTATTTTTTAAGTAAGAAAATCATAGTTTTAATTTTTTTCCCTCGTGCAGTTTTTCTGTAGCTTCCAATTTTGCATTTTCGAGGTGCGACGCCACTTAAACTTACCTGTAGGAAAATTAGCTTGTCAAAATATAATAAATGAGGTATTATTGGAAAGGTTATTAAATCACCTTTTAATCCATAGGTCACAGAATAAAATTCAACAAAAATTGAGAGAGTTACAGTCGATTAAAGATGAAATTTCATGACAATTTTGTTGATTTTTAGACATTTGAGTAACTTCTACTATTTTTTTTCTACATCAAACAGGAAAGAATGTTTAGGTTTTAATTTTTTTATTGATAGATTATATCATTACACAAATTTTGAGCTCTTGTGGGCCTCGATTGGATTAAAAATGACAATTCTATACTAAATTTAGTGAACGAAACTACATTCTTCATTTTTAGTATCCCTTAAACATTTGCAGCAAAAATTCAAGTGTAATTAAATATAGTTAAGCGCTAAAGTTACTAAAATCACTAATCAAGAGTTTCTGAAGTCGTAGATTTCGAATGCAATGTTAGTTTTGCAAATTTCAAAATGGCGGATCCAATATGGCCGAAATTTTTTTGAAAATCGATGAAATTCGTCTCAAATTCGTTACTCGGGGGTTTTCGGGGTCGCTGATTACGAATCTGATGTCAGATTCCAAAAATTAAAAAATGGCGGATCCAATATGTGCGAATTCGATGAATTTTAAAAAACTCGTTCACCATTATGAATTCATCATTTTTAATTTTCGAAATCTGACAGCGGATTCGTAATCAGCGACCACAAAAACCCCCGAGTAACAAATTTAAGACGAATATTATCAATTTTTAAAAACTTGTCCGCCATATTGCATCCGCCATTTTGAAATTTGCAAAACTAACATTGCATTCGAAATCTACGACTTCAGAAACTCTTGATTAGTGATTTTAGTAACTTTAGCGCTTAACTAAATTTAATTACTTGAATTTTTGCTGCAAATGTTTAAGGGATACTAAAAATGAAGAATGTAGTTTCGTTCACTAAATTTAGTGTAGAATTGTCATTTTTAATCCAATTCTGTGACCTATGGATCGAAAGGTGATTTAATAACCTTTCCAATGATACCTCATTTATTATATTTTGACAAGCTTATTTTCCTACAGGTAAGTTTTAGTGGCGTCGCACCTCGAAAATGCAAAATTTGAAGCTACCGAAAAACTGCACAAGGGAAAAAAACTGAAACTATGATTTTCTTACTTAAAAAATACCTACTATTCGAAAAAAAAATGTTTCGTTCGATTGACAATTTTACTGTAAACCAGTGTAATTATTAACACATTCACTTTATTATTTTTGTATTTGTTTTTTAGATGAAAAGGAAACTTTTTCAGCCCGGCACTCATTGATATTAAATAATTTTACAAAAATGGCCAGGCTAATGGTTATCAGAATATAATATTGTTTTTTCTCACGCAACAAGGGACAAACCCAAGGGTAGAGCTAAGGGAGGGATAGCGGTAGCGTACCGAAAAAATTACTTTAATCATGAAATAATAGAGATAGATAGTGAAATTTTAATTGTTAGTATTTTAACAAAAACCTTAAATTTATAGTTGCAGTATTGTATCTAAACCAGTTACAAAATATTAAAAGCTTTTTAGAAAATTTTGAAAATATGATTGCCCAAGTTAGAGTTAAATTCCCTCAACTTCCCATGTTCGTTGGGGGTGACTTTAATGCGCAAATGGGTAAACTCGACTTTGTTAGTGCATTAACGATGGAAAATTACCAGGTGATTTTCCGGGTCAATTCACGTACCACGGCATATTTAAAGCAAGTGTTATTGATTATGTCTTTTACGATTGTATACATACCGACTTAGTTAATGATTTCGAAATTTTAAATATAGTTACTCGTTCTGACCACCGCCCTCTATGTGTAAAACTTAACTTAAATTTAGTAGAAAATAAAACTAACTTCGAAGATTGTGTTTTCAAATCATTCAAGTGGAAAAGCGAATTTATAGAAAACAATGCTCACATAATGGGTTATAACCAAAGAGTAGAAAAATTCGGCGAAACAATAGATGATGTTAATCAAATTCTCATCGACACAATATGTAAATTAACACAGGGCGCAGGTATGGAAAAAAGAAGCAGTGTAAGATTCAAATCAATTGTAAAACAATTTATAAAACCGTGGTACAAAGGGTCTTGTGCTGAAGAGAAAAGGAAGGTCGAGTGGCTGCTTAAAAAATGTAAAAAGTCAAAATTTGAGTCAAACATTTTCTTGGAATATAAGACAGCTAAAAAAATTTAAAAAACTTCTAGTTGAAAAAGAAAATCAATTCCACAGAACTTTTCTGGACTCTATTAATACTTGCCGAGACTCTAAATCTTTTTGGCTCCTAATTACAAAATATAGGCCCAAAATTTATTCAACAAACTTAATGACTTCAAATCAATGGCATGAACACTTCTCCTTCCTTTTCCCTTAACGTATTGATTCTCCTATTTCGATTTCTTTGGAAATTGATAGTGAAGTATTGAATGAACCAGTGACGCACGAGAAGTTACTTCGAGTCTTGATAAATGATAAACGGGTAAATCTCCTTGGACAGATGGAATTAACTATGAGTTTTACAAACATCTGCCATTGAACTGGATCTACTATATCGAAAACCTATTTAATGAAATCTTAGACAAAGAAGTGGTTCCTCTTGCGTGGGCGGAGACGCACGCCACCATGATATATAAGAAGGGAAATAAGAATAACTCATCGAATTACCGTTGTATCTCATTAATAAATTGTATTTCGAAAACTTTCACGCAGATTCTAAATGAAAGATTGACTATATGGGCGGTAAGAAATTTTCATGTTACCAGAGTTCCAATCTGGCTTCCGAAAGGGAAGGAGATGCATTGACAACATTTTTATTTTGGACGCAATGTCACAAATTCACTTAAATAAACCTAAAGGAAAATTGTATGTGATTTTCATAAATTAAGTCAATGCTTTCCCTTTCATAAAGCACAAGCTACTGTGGAAAAAACTATCATGTTTGGGGGTGAGTCAGAAATTTATAAAAATTTGTAAAATTTTATACGATCATGCAACGATTTCTGTACGCACCTCGCAGGGCATTTCGAGTCCAGTAGAAGTCACAGAGGGCGTCCTCCAGGGAGAGACGACAATCCTCTGTTTTTTACATTATTTACTAATGATTTTGAAACATTTTTTAGAGATCGCGGCCTGGAGGGCGTCCACATAGACCCCAAAAATGATATCTGATTTACTGCGTATGTAGACAACATAGCACTGCTAGCGTCTAACCCTTGAAATTTAAAAAAGAAATTGAAATGCTTGGAACTTTATTGTGATGCCAATGGCCTTGCAGTAAATAAAGATAAAACAAAAATTGTAATTTTTCACAGAGGAAGATTACAGGGCAAATTTAACACTTTTTATTATAAAAATAATGAACTGGAAATTGTTAAGAACTTTCAATATCTCGGAACATTTTCACTTGCTCAGGTTCATTCAACTCTGCTCTCAAAGAAAATAAGAAAAACGTCGAGGGTGCTATGTCTGCTCTTATGAGTACACTCTACGGATCCAAACTCTAGGCATGGGAAGCGAAAGAAATATTATTAAATTCACTTGTCTGTAGTGTATTGCTATACGGTATCGAAGTATCTGGTATAAGACACTTAGTTGAATAAGACTCGATTCAGGCTTCATTTTACAAAAGACTTCTTTCGCTTCCAATGCACTGCCCAAACTACGCTGTTAGGGAGAAGGACGGTGCCAATCCTCTGTCCAGCGTTGCGCTTAAGAGAATCTTAAAATGGACAGAAAAAATTCAAGGTATGGAGGATGTCAGATTCCCGAAAATTTGTTTTAAACAGTTAATGAAATTATCACAAATACACTACTCAAAAGACAAATTAAATTGGTTCTCTCAACTAATCAAAATAACAAAAGCACTCTCTTCAACAAATATAAACCAGCAAGAACTGTCTTGTACCTTAAATTATATTGCTAAGAATAAAACTAGTATTGTAAAGGCATACACTGATAGTATAAAACAAAATGATAAACGTAGAATCTCGGAATCTCGCAACCTTCAAATATATCCCCATTTATCACTAAAACAGGGACGCCAAACCTACCTCGGTCTAAAACTACCATTTTATAAAATTAAAACTATCGCTCAGAGCAGACTAGCCAATAGTATCTCGTCCACAATTTTTACAAAAAATTGCAGATTGAAATTTAAACCAAATGAAAGATGCGAGGCGTGTTATGGCCTCTCTGTTGAAACACTCCACCACATATTGATTAAATGTACGGCATACCATGATGAGAGATTGAAGTTAATTGAATCTAACAATAAATTTACCAGTTTAGTGGATAATGTAATCACACTCATAGAAGCGAAAAAAAAAAGAAAATGTAAACAAAATTAACGAATTCTTAAAAAAAATTTCCATTAAAAGAAAGAATGTACTACTTTGTCGACACGACTCTCATTTGTAATGCTTAACTGCATGAAGCAAATAAAGATATATATAGGTGATTTGCACGTAACTGTAATATTTGGCGGCGTCACAGAAAACACATTCAAAATAAAAAATTTTTGCTTAAGTATGGATACATTTCACAGGTATATATAAAACCTATTCGCAACCACAAATATGTACAAATAGATATTATAATTTTTGATAAATTGCGGAATTCCCTCCAAAATTTCAGCTCCGTGGCGTATCCGTTTTTTAAAATTTTAAGTTAAAATTCAGAAATTTTATTGAAAACGCCGAAACTGGAAACAAGAATTTTTGTAATATGAATTATGTATATGGGTAAACAATTTGTACATATAATGCATCTTCTAATACTTCTTATAAAATTATAAAATGTAAAATAGTTTTGTCCACAAATTTTTTCAATTTTGTAATAAGATTTTTTTCCCTATAATTTAACTGTTTATGGCACATTTTAATGTTATCTAAGAATTACAATCTAAAATAAGATCCATTAGCAACAAATATCAGTAAAAAAGGTTCAAAAATTGGAAGTTCTACACTCAAAAACAATTTTTTTTGTAAAAATGTGAAGGTCACACAAAAAGTGATCAGTACCGTGGTATTACTATTCTTTTAATCTAAACACTCTCTGTTGTAATTATTACGATTTTTTTGAAGATTACAATAGAAACAAATTATCTGCCCAAAGAAAAGAATTATTTTGCAGAATTGTCGGAGTAAGGTTAGTTTAAATGTCAAATTTCAGCTCCGTGGTGTCACATAAAATATCAGCTCCGTGGCGCCTGTGGCGTACAGTGTGAAGGTGCAAATTCATGGATCAACAGTTGCTACAATAACACATATTATAGAAGAGGACAGACATAGTTGTGTCCTTTTATATTTCAGTGCTTCGGCAACCGTTGACTTATTAAAAAACACCTTAATATTCGAAAAAGTACGCCTTTACTTTTGGTGCTTAATTTAAAATGTCTTTATGTTAACCATGCAGAAGCACAGTATTACTGTTGATCGTAACGCTTTTATTTGTGAATACTTTTCTTAAATTAGTTTTATGCGCTAATTTCTTAATGTTATGAAAATAAAATTTTCTGGTTATGTCAAGCTGATAGTAAATATTTTTGCTGGGGCTATTTTGTGCATCAAAATGCTTTTTTTAACTCAGTGATTTATTCAAATTCAGATTTAAAAGAAAATCAACTTTTGCTTATGTTAAACTTCCTTTTGAAGGTTTCCTATGAGTTAGTCAATAAAATAAATTTTTTTGTCGGAGTTGTAGTCATTAAAAGTTGTGCACAAAATAGACCCTGGGATGGGGCTACTTTGTGCATTGATCTTTCTGTTTTTATAATGTTACGTAAACATTTTTTTGATCCTTTCTTATTCATTAAATCTTTTGTGTAGATATTTCAGAGTAAATTAAAAAAGAATAAGATATTAAACAAAAATTTTGTAAATATTATACAACAAAATGTAAAATAAAACATTAAGATTTTCCTAAAATCATGATTTATTAAAAATTAACAACCTTTCTTTAAATTTTATATTACTCAGAAAATAAATAACACTTTTCCTTTTTAAATATCCATTTTACAATAATACATTATAATAATTATAATACTATCATTTAAACACATGTAAATAACTTTGAATCTCATCATTTCAATAGGAGCTTTTTTAAACGTTTTGAATATGATATTTTTCAAAAACTTGAAATTAATATTTTAAGGTTAAATGAATAACAATTTAATATCTAATACACTCTTCAAGTTATTAGAGAAACGAGAGAAATAGTTTTAAAACTAATTTGAAAAGCTTATAAATATTAATTAAAGTTAATTTTTTGCCGTTATGTTCCTCACCGGTTGAAGTTTTAATCGTTTTAAGGATTTTAATTAAATTATTTTTGGTTTTTTGACAAAGAACACGGAAAAGTTCTTGGGCGAGTCGCTGTACCTGTTGTGGTGGCGCTGAGTGACCAGTACCTATGGTAAAGTGACAGCCCCATTTTGGTAGCTCATTTCACCCACAGAGACTGCTGCTTTCCTACTGTGGGGCGTCAGAGCTCTCTTTAGAGAGAAAGTAGAAAACCTTTTCTGTGGGAGGCGAGTGAGAGACGTCTGCTCGCCCAAAAACTTTTCCGTGAAGTTCTTTTTAATAATTTTATTTATTAATTATACCTCGTACATAAAGTAGCCCCAGTTGACGGCAGTATTATTCAATGCATAGGGTGGTCAGCTCCGTGGCAGCCAATTTTCGAAAATTTGTTATAATTTTTTTATAATTATAGCTGTAGTAAAACCGTTCAAATTACAACTATATTATGCCCTAATGATGAGGAAAAGTGATATTTAACATTAAAAAAAACAAAATTTTTTTTCTTTTAAAACTGATCTTGAAATTGCACAGTTACGTGAAAATCACCCATATATATATAAATAGGAAAACGAATATAATATATATTATTATATATTATTATTATTATTATTATTATTATTATTATTATTATATATTCGTTTTAATAGAAAAACGAATCGTGCAGATAACACGTAAGCTTGAGGCAATGTTTGCTTGCAATCTTGCAAAGCATACAGTGCAAGATTGCCGCAAGCTTGTCTGAGATAGCAAAATTTCCGCTGTATAGCAAGCTTTCCATGAAAGGTTCTTAACCCCTTCGCAGTCAAGACCAAAATCTCATAAGTGGGCTCAAAATGTCGACAAATTTTTAGAAAACTAAAATTTGCGCAAACGAGCATACTATTGTATTTGAAGTCACTGATTACGAATCCGATATCAGATTTTGAAAATTCAAAATGGCGGATCCAATATGGCGGACATGAAAATTAAAAATCGACTGAATTAATTTGAAACTTGTTACTCAGGGGTTTTCGGGGTCGCCGATTACGAATTCGATATCAGATTTTGAAAATTCAAAATAATTGTTCCAATATGGCGGACAACATTTTCTAAAATTCATCGGATTCACTTGAAACTTTTTACTCGGGGGTTTTCAGGGTCGCTGATTACGAAACTGATTGCAGATTTTAAAAATTCAAAATGGCGGATCTAATATAGCGGACGAAATTTTCTAAAATTCATCGGATTCACTTAAAACTTTTTACCTGGGGGTTTTCGGGGTCGCTGATTTACGAATCCGATTTGAGATTTTGAAAATTCAAAATAGCATATTTAATATGGCGAATGAAATTTTCTAAAATTTATCGGATTCATTTGATAAATTTTTTAAAATGGCGTCAGCCATATTCGAAACGCCACATTGTATTTTGAAAATCTTATGCTAGATTCGTAATCAGCGAACCCGAAAACCGTCGAGTAACAAGTTTTAAATGAATCGGACGAGTTTGTAAATTGTCGTCCGCTATATTGGATCAACCATTTTGAATTTTTAAAATCAGAAATCGGATTCGAAATCAGCGACCCTGAAAACCCCCGAGTAACGAGTTTTAAATGAATCGGACGAGTTTTTGAAAATGTTGTCCGCTATATTGGATCCGCCATTTTGAATTTTTTAAATCTGAAATCGGATTCGTAATCAGCGACCATGAAAACCCCTGAGTAAAATGTTTCAAGTGAATTCGATGAATTTCAGAAAATGTCTGCCATATTGGATCCGTCATTTTGAATTTTCAAAATCTGATATTAGATTTGTAATAAGCGACCCCAAAAACCCCCGAGTAACGAGTTTTAAATGAATCGGACGAATTTTTGAAAATGTCGTCCGCCATATTAGATCCGCCGTTTTGAATTTTTAAAATCTGAAAATGGATTCGTAATCAGCGACCCCGAAAACCCCCGAGTATAAATTTGTGGACAAATTTTTTTTTTTTGTAGCCAAAAATCTGCTTGCGTCTATACACGTCATCGACAGTTTGAGCCCACCTGCATCATGACGTGTATACACGTCATCGACTGCCAAGGGGTTAAAACCTTTTTATTAAAGGTTCCTGCAATCTTGACATAAAATATGGCTACAAGATTGTAATTCTGACGTCCACTTAACATTGATGAGAAATTTTGGAAATAAATTCAAAGGTGATGGGAATTGAACCTAAGTTCGACGGACGCTAACCAAAGACCCTAACCGATAAGCTAAACAACCAACTGTCAAACAAAAAAAATCTTGCCTTTAACCTGTAAATGATTTTATGAGTTTCAATTCCCAGCACCTTCGAATTTATTTCTAAAAATTTATCATCGATGTTAAGTTCCAGAATGAAGCAAGGATGGCATAATCAATAAAAATGGACGTCAAAAAGATCTTCAAATTGAAAAAAGAAAACAATTTTTTAAAAATTTTAAACATATTTTTAAAAAATTACAGCAAGCTTGTAACAACCTTGCAACATACTTGCAGCAACATTTCCTGATAAGCATGTAGCCATCTTTCATGACAAGCTTGTAGAAACATTGCGTTGTAAGCTTGTTACAATATTTCCTTTCAATCTTGTATCAATCTTTCATTAAAAGATTGCAAGAACCTTTCACAGCAAGATTACAACAACCTTTCACGGAAAGCTTGCTATACAGAGGACATTTTACTATCTCAGACAAGCTTGGGGAAATCTTGCGCTGTAAGTTTGGAAAGATTGCATGGAAACCTTGCTGCAAGCTTGCCGTAAGCTTACGTGTTATCTGGTGGTGAGTGGTCAAAAGCATTTGCGGCCTAAATAAAGCATATTTAATATTGAAACACTGTTATTCCTTCAATTTAGTCTCCTTTTTCAATAATTGTGGTAAGATAACTCTACGGATCATCTTGCCCATACCATGGGGACCATCTTGGACACCCCGGTGTCCAAGATGATCCTTTTATAAGGTTTTAAAAAATGAAATTTAATATTAAAATATTAATATTAGCTGCATATATTTCAAATCAGAATAGTTAGATAGATTAGTTATCTAGTAGTGCGTACAAAAAAACTTGAATATATTAATTTTTTTTTGAATAATGGTTTTTTTCCCTTAGGGGGATCATCTCGTTAATGGCAGGTAATATTTAATATTGTAGAAAATAAGGTCTTAAGAAGTTTTCCGTGTTATTAAGTGTGTGTTTTAATATGTTCAAACCTTCCGGCATTAAAAGTATACAACTACGGTTTGTCCTTAATAGAAAAACACCTATTTTTTTGGCTGGAGTTTGAAAGTGATGGTCATGATTGGTTGTGAAAATGACATGATGACCGTCGCTATTGGCTGAATGATTTTAAATTTTTGTGCGCGCGCAGTTTTGAGGTTCAAATTTATTCTACGTGGTCGAGTGCGAGTATTATACATGATACATGATGAATATTACAGAGAATTACAGAATATTACAGATTACAAAGTGAAGAACACGTGTTTTTTTTCTTAAATATTCTTCATCATTCTTAATAATATTTTTAATATATGGTATGATAAAAAGTGAAAAGTGCCAAAACAATAAAAAATATATATAAAATATCATAAGTGATCAGAAGTGAAAGAAGTTTTGTGATTAAAATAAGGATAAGGAGGATATAGGTAAGTTTTTAAAAATTATCTAAAATACAACTGTTTAGTGATAAAAATAATTTTTTCTTTTTGTAAGTAATTGCAATTAATAAATAAACATCTTTCCCGTCTAAGTCACTAAAACATAATCTATTTTTTCAACAATTAAACTTATAATAAAGAAATTCAAGTAACTTTCTAGAATCAGTTAAAGAATTCTCCAGTTTGCCTTGTTCAATTAAAATATTAAAATTAATATAATTTCTGAAATAGTTTACATGTCTTTTTTTTTTTATGAATCTTAAACAAGTACCCAGATTTTATTTTAAAAATATTAAATATTTATATTTATATTATAAAAGAATATTTAGGTATAAAATTAAACTCTGAAAGTTAATAAACAGGTGCTATAATAACACAGCCCCACAACAAAAAGTGTCATGTACTTTTGACCTGAGTACCCTAGCCCTATGTATTTTGACGCGCTGAACACGAATCCGAAGTCCGTTTTGCTCCATCACGTCAGGATTTTTTTCTAACCTCAAAAAACATGTCGGATTTTGAGATATAGGCGATTTTTTTTAAATTGATGGATTTACTTCAAATTTGGTATCTGGGGGTTTTTTGGGTCGCTGATTACGACCCAAATTAGTTAGATTTTCAAAATTCAACATGGCGGATTCAATATGGCGGACTTTATAAAAGAAAATTGAAAGTTTTTAATTAAACTTGGTATCTACGGTTTTTGGGGTCCCTGATTGCGAATCTGACGTCAGATTTTCGAAATTCGATATGTCTGATTCAATATTAAAGAATTATTTTTAAAAAATTGTCAGATTTTTATGAAATTTGGTATCTACAGGTTTTTTAAGTTGCTGAGTGTGATTTCGAAGCAAGTTTCTCACATTTTGAAATATTATGGTTTCTATTAAAATTGTTTCATAAAATATTTCTTTAGTAACAGATTGGAAAGTTTGGTGCAGAAGCCGAATAAGAAAGTGTATTCTTCCATTTGGCATCTTATTCCTATTGGACATATTGTCAATCTATGTCTAACGTTCTTATTGAGCTTTGGCACAATTTAAATCCTGCTGCTTCAATAAATGTAGTAGGCGATGCCAACTGCCCCGAAAGGGGATGTGTAGAATGATTCGCTTCCTGCTTATCGAAGTAACGAAGCCAGCGTAGGCGCTTTGATTTTGAGATTGCCGATCAAAATGAAAATTGGGTTCCACACAAAATTTGCTTATCCTGTCACATAATGTTAACTCATTGGAATAATACTAAAGAGAATAAGTACCTTAAATTTAAAAAACTAATGCTGTGGAAAAAACCATTGAAACAAGAAGATTGTTACTTTTGCATGACCAATGTAGAAGGTTATAATAACAAGAATAAAGGAAAAATATTGTACGCTGATGTGATAACTGTAACAAAACAAGAAATTTTCTGTGATACACCTTCTTCAAAAAATGTTGAAATCGACTGTTCAAAAGTAGAAGATGTATTTAGTGATATGGATGACGACATAAGTGTTGATGACAAAAATGATTTGTACATTCCAACTGGTGAACAGGAAGATGAAATGCCTAAAAAGTTCACACAAGAAGAACTCAGCATTCTTATCAGAGATTTAAAACTACCAAAAGATGTTGCAGAATATCTTGCATCAGTTCTTAAAAAGAAAAAAATTCTATCGCAAGGAACTACAGCTTCCTTTTATCGCAATAGGGAAAGGGAATTCAGAAAATATTTTACAGAAGACAAAAAGCAGTCATTGGTATATTGTTCTGACGTTGATGGATTAATAGATCAATTAAAACCTGGTGTATACAAAGATGAAGATTAGAGGTTATTCATAGACTCTTCTAAAAGAAGTTTAAAAGCAGTATTTCTTCATAATACTAATATTTATGGTTCGATTTCTATGGCTCATTCTACAGAACTTAAAGAAAGCTATGAATCTGTAAAACTAGTTTTGGATAAAATTAATATAAAGAAAACTGGCAAATTTGTGGGGATTTTAAGATTTTAAGCATTATTCTTGGACAACAAGCAGGTTTCACAAAAACACCCTGTTTTTGTGGCTGTGGGATAGTAGAGATAGAAAGAATCATTACAAAAAAAGGAATGGCCCAAAAGAGAATCTTTTTAACCAGGATCGAAAAATATCATTAAGAAGCCATTGATTAATCCCTTAAAGACATTGCTTCCACCATTGCACATTAAACTTGGAGCAGCAAAACAGTTTGTTAAGAGTTTAGATAAATATGAAAAGTGTTTTAAATACCTAAAAAAAAATTACCTGAGATCTCTGATGACAAACTAAATGAGGGAGTTTTTGATAGTCCACAAATTTGAAAATTGTTAAAAGATGAGAAATTTGTCACTAACATGAGTGAAACTGAGAAAAATGCATGTCTTAGTTTTAAATTAATTGTTGAAAATTTTTTGGGGAATAACAAAAGCGAGAATTGGGAAGAAATGGCAAATAATATAATAAAAAACTTCGGAAAGCAAGGATGCTTGATGAGCTTGAAGCTACATTTCTTAGACTCACATCTAAAGTACTTCCCGGAAAATTTAGGAGACTACAGTGAAGAACATGGAGAGCGATTTCATCAAGACCTTAAAGAAATGGAACGTCGTTATCAAGGAAGATGGGGCGTAAATATGATGGCCGACTTTTGCTAGATGCTGAAAAGGGATGTTGTACCAGGTGGTGTGAACTTAAAGAGAGAACCGCTACACAGATCTTTTGAAAACAAAAGAGTGCGCTACCATAAAAGGGAATAAAGGAAAGTTATATATTTCAGAACTGACATATTAAATTTTGACAATCTGTCTTCAGATTTGCAATCAGCGACTTCACAAACCCCTAGATACCAAATTTTATGTAAATCTTAATATTTTTTAAAAATTTATCCGTCATATTGAAGCCGCCATTTTCAAATTTGAAAATTTAACTTCGGATTCGCAATCAGCGACCCAAAAAACTCCTAGATACCAAGTTTGAAGTAAATCTTAAAATTTTTTCAAAAATTGTCCGCCATATTGGATCCGCCATTTTGAATTTTAAAAATCTAAGTTCAGATTCGTAATCAGCGACAAAAAAACCCCAGATACCAAGTTTGAAGTAAATCCATTAATTTAAAAAAAATCGCCTACCTCTCAAAATCCGACATGTTTTTTGAAGTTAGAAAAAATCCTGACGTGATGGAGCAAAACTGCACGGAAAAAAATTTAGTGCATCATTTGCGCTGCCTATAGTACAGCTGTTGTACCAGTAGTTCGGCGCACTGTTATCTTGTTTTGGCGCGTCAGATGCACGAAAATGGGACGTATGTTATCCGAATAGATGTAGTATATCGTCTGCTCTATTAAATAATGCAGAGGGCTCACCAAAAGGGTGCGCCTGCTGTCACAAAACGGTACGTCTGCTATACTAAGCGCTAGGACAACATTCGTCCTGCGGTTTGGTATAGCTCGTGCACTAGTAGGAACGACTGGTGCACCAAAATTTTTTCCGTGTGGGGTAGGATTACGCATAACGACTTTGCTAAGTAGCGCATTTGTTATTCAGCGCAAAAAAGTTTATAATACTCACAGAAATTTGTTGCAAATTAAATTTACAGTTATATTTAATTGAAAGTTTTTTATAAATTTGAAAAAGAAATTTATAATTGGAAAAATACAATCTACTTAAATTAACTAGCTAGCATATTGGCAAGGAAGTATTGTAAAATCGCTACGAATTATAGCACGAAAGATAGAAACAAATGAGAGATTCAATATGTTGTCAACGATTTTCTTTGAAAAATTATTGGGATGCAGGTCTTCTTCCCAGATAGAAAAGAGCATAACGACTATTAAGTCTAATTCACAACTAAAGAATTGCAAGTTTTACTCATTTTATTTAAAACGAATTGTAAATTGAACGAAATTCGTTGCTTCCGAAATGACATTTAACCTAATGTGAATGTAAACAAATCATATTTATAAAGAATTATAATAATCAATACTTTTAAATTACTGTGATTCGTGTCAGTTTTATTATTTATGTAACAAAATTTTTTAATCTTATAAATTTCTAGTTTTATAAAGTAGATTAAATATAAGTGTAGTCTTAAATAAATTAGATTCTTTAGAATAAATATTTAAAATAATAATTTTGTAAACGAATCAATAATAAATATTATTTCCGAATATTTAAACGTTTATTATTGCGAATTTTCTTAATGGAGTAACATTTATTGATATAATTTCAATTTTTGTTAGGTAATAATGAAAGTAATTTTTAAATGCTGAATTAATTAAAGATTTCAAATTTAATTTAAAAAAAATTTGAATTAACTTAATTATAGTAGACACTGTTTTCCTTGTAACGTAATATTATTTTTGACAAAATCTAATGATTTGTAATTCACAATAAATCAAATTCTCTCCAAACCTAAAAAGCAATGTTTTATCTACTGAATTACCCTTACAGCATGGGATATCCCGTGGATATTTCATTTCCATCTCGCGACATCCCTTGGATATCTCACGGGACGGAAATTTGGATAGCCCAGGGATATCCATTGGATATCCCTGAGATATCCACGGGATATGCAAATTTTTCTTTTGTGGGGTATCCCATGTGAGATATCCCTGGGATATCTTGCGTGGGATATATGTCAGCGCATGTGCATTAAACGGAATACGATCGTTCCAAGTGTCAAAAGATTGTGTGGAATTATATTTACAAATTAAAGTCAAAAAAGTTTCATTTAATATTTGTTGCAGCAAATATTGGTAGATAATATATTAAATTATTCAAATATTTATTCTAACTACATTCTAAACAAATAATGCATGAATTACTAGATTAATTACTGAAAATCCAGTATATTTTTCCCTTTAAACAAGAAAGAAATAAAATTTTATATGTATGTAGTCATATAATCTTACACGCGCAGGCGTCGACCTTCCCAGCTGTTGAGTGTCATGGCGACCATGGCGTCGCGTCATTAGATCAAAAGCGTGTGTTTTGCAGTGTGTAATTATAAGTGTTGCTGTTTAATATGTTTAACTTTCACATTTTTTTAGTTTCTTGTAAATATCTTTAACCAATAAATATTTATCAGTAATAGACAAAATGAATTGACCAAAATTAGTTTAAACCCACACACAATAAATGTTTACGTTAAAAAGACATTTTATTGAATTCAACTAATGTTTATCAAATCACAAAAAAATAACTTTGTTATTAGTCAAATATAATGTTTTATTTTTGAAATAATTTTTTTTTCATTCTATAGTTATAATTTAATAATGGTTTTTCAACTCTTTAAAGCTCTAATTATTTTTTAACATATTACTATTTTTCACGTAGCATATCCCGCGTGGATAATATTAAGATATCCCGCGCGAGTCTCCCATGGGATGGAAATTTGGATATCCCAGGGATATCTCTGAGACGTCACAGATATCCCAGGGATGTCCCTGGGATATCCCAATATCCCGCGAGATATCTCCGGGATATCCCTGGGATATCCTTTTGCTCAGAGGGTAGTTATGACTTAATTTTAGAGAATACATTTTTACAGTAATAATTATATTAATGAAATAGAAATGAACTTAATTTTTAAATGCAGAAATGACACTCGGTATGAATCTTTTTATATCATATATAAAAGTTGGAATAATATATGTTTGCAACAATTAATCATTGAGATAATTTATAAATGTCCAAATTGTTACAAATTCTATTTAAAACTTGTTTAAATATTGATTTTACCTTTTTTTCATTTTGTCAAATTATTTTTTAATATAATGTGAACTTTTACGAAATTTAATATTGCATATTTCTTTAGGAATCGAAAGTTTGTATAACCTAAAAACAATGTTTATGAATCTGTGTTTTTAATAAATTTAATATTTTTTAATTAATTTATAACAAAACTATATCACTTGTGCCCGTGGTTCGCAAGACTTCGTACATAGTTTTAAAGTTTTAAAGTATTTTATAAAAAAATAATTATGAATCAAAAACTTTAATTTTTTGTGCCTATGGTTCGCATGTCTTCGCCTATAGTTCAGAAGATTTTAAGTATTTAATTAAAAATTAATTATGAATCAAAAATTCAATTTTTTTTCAACCCACGGTTCGCAAGATTATGCCTATGGTTCAGAGATTTCGAAATATTATACTCAAAATTAATTATAACGAAAAATTTCCATTTCTCTTGTTCCATTTCTCTTTTATTAAAAATTAATTTTGACTTAAAAATTTTATTTTTTATTTATTTATTTTTTTTTATTTCAGAGCCCATGCTTCGCAAGATTATGCCTATGATTCAGAGATCTTTAAATATTATAACGAATAATTGAAATTTCTCTTGTGCCTATGGTTCGCAAGACTTCGCTCATAGTTCAGAAGTTTTTAAGTATTTTACTAAAAATTAATGATGAAGCAAAAATTTTATTTTTTTGTGCCTATGGTTAGCAAGTCTTCGCCCAAAGTTCAGAAGTTTTTAAGTATTTTATTAAAAATTAATTATGAAGCAAAAACTTTATTTTTATTGTGTTTATGGTTCGCAAGTCTTCGCCTATAATTCAGAAGTTTAAAAATATTAATTATGAAGCAGAGACAGATAGTGGGAGAGATTATCCATCCATCCAATTTACAAATGTTTTTTTTTTTCTTAAATGACTTGAAGCTAGGCCAACTGTCAGAACACACACTCTTATATACCAACTAATTTTGCGTTTCTACAGAACGACTTTTTGAGGTTAGGAGTACTCGCATTTGCCTGGACCACCCGTCAATGGGTTTTCTCGCCAGAGAAGAGGGAAACTGTAGAAAACCTCTCCTGAGTACAACCGGTTTATCGACTAATATTGTGTATTGGACAATAATCGACAGTGCACATCATTATACCTCGACGTTAAACCTCCCGCTCAGATTATCTTACGTGCCGGAAAAATCCAAGGCTAATGTGCGCGAACCAAGTACCCTTGGTCCTAAGCGTCCGCCGAGTTAGGCATTTATCCGACCGAGCTAACCTGTCGGTTTTACACAGAGATGCCAACGAGTGTCCCCAAACGCAACTGCGCTTGCGCTTCAAAAATTCCCTTATTGGTTAATTTAAGCGCGTCAATTTAAAACTCTCTATATAAGACTATAATAATACAAGAGAAAATGAAAGTAAAAATATATTCTTTTTTTACACGGAGAGAAATCTGCTGCTAATATTACTCGAAAGGGCACATTACTTAAATTGCTTAACGTTTCTCATATATTTTTATCATGGATTCATATACTTATTGTAAAAATACTTCCAATGCAATAAGCATAAGAGACAGTAGCTAATTTTGCACGAAATCTTTATTATAAATATAAAGAGAACGTGCTATAAAAGTATTAGATTCTTCTTATAAGAATCGCTCGAACTCCGACTGATTTTCAGGCGGACTTTATACAACACAATCTTACCTGTGTATACGCACATATAACTCACACACACACACACATATATTTCTCTCTCTCTATATATTTGATATTTCTCTGTCCTGTAAAACATTATATATTATATGTAGTATTTAATACTTGTTGCTCTTATAAAAAGATAATATTTATTTAATAGTAAGTATATTAGTTAAAAATTATTGCATTTTTATTCGTGTTTGAATGTATAAGCAACTTGTGAAAATTGTTAGGTTATGTTATTGCAAACGTCACCGACTTGTACGCGTTCCGTTCCTCGAAACCATCCAGAGAAATATATGTGTGTGTGAGTTATATGTGCGTATACACAGGTAAGATTGTGTTGTATAAAGTCCGCCTGAAAATCAGTCGGAGTTCGAGCGATTCTTATAAGAAGAATCTAATACTTTTATAGCACGTTCTCTTTATATTTATAATAAAGATTTCGTGCAAAATTAGCAGCTGCTTTTTGTTTTTATTGCATCGAACTCTCCATTACATTAAATAGATGATTTCGTATATAAATTATTTTAACCTCAAGCTAAAATTCTATTCAGCAGTGACTAATAAAATTTGTAAAGATTCTGCAAGCAATAATAGCAACAGATTTCTCTCCGTGTATATATAAAAAAAATATAATACTATAGGGAGTTATAAAAATTAATAATAATAATAATAATAATTATTATTATTATATAAAATATTTGTTCTTAAATAAATATTATTTATTACTTTTATATTTAAAAACAAAAATTTCAATATACCTACATTTTTTTAATTAATTATAAAAATTTATTAATAACAATTATTATTAATCCATTAATAAATAATATTCACAGTTATTTAATATGTATTAATTTTTATTCATATGTTCAAAAAAAAATTATAAATTTTATTAATAATAATTTATAATTAAATAATAATAATTATTAATTAATTAATTAATAATTTTTATTATTATTATTATTATTTATTAATTAATAATTATTATTATTTAATTATAAATTATTATTAATAAAATTTATAATTTTTTTTTGAACATATGAATAAAAATTAATACCTACATATTAAATAACTGTTAATATTATTTATTAATGGATTAATAATAATTGTTATTAATAAATTTTTATAATTAATTAAAAAAATGTAGGTATATTGAAATTTTTGTTTTTAAATATAAAAGTAATAAATAATATTTATTTAAGAACAAATATTTTATATAATAATAATAATTATTATTATTATTAATTTTTATAACTCCCTATAGTATTATATTTTTTTTATATATAAAAAAAGAATATATTTTTACTTTCATTTTCTCTTGTATTCTTATAGTCTTATATAGAGAGTTTTAAACTGACGCGCTTAAATTAACCAATAAGGGAATTTTTGAAGCGCAAGCGCAGTTGCGTTTGGGGACACTCGTTGGCATCTCTGGTTTTACAAATGTTCATGCAACAATATTGTTCACTTTGTGTCTTCGAAGCGTTTGGAATTTCAACATCATTGAATGCAATCAGTTTAGCCCTTGAAGATAAATTATTCTCAGCTGTAAATAAAAGAAATTTTTAATTGGAAATTTTAATTAGTAACTTTTTATATACACTGGTTCGGGAGTTCTAGTCTACATAGAAGAGAAAAATAATGACAGTAAGTGACAGATAGAGATAGCGATAGAAATAGAGATAGAGATAGAGATAGAGATAGAGATAGAGATAGAGATAGAGATAGAGATAGAGATAGAGATAGAGATAGAGATAGAGATAGAGATGGAAATAGAGATGGAAATAGAGAGACTTGGAGATAGATAGATTGATACAGAGATAGTTATGGAGGTAGAGATAGAAATAGAGATAGAGATTATCCATCCAATTTACAAATGTTCAACAATTGTTTACTTTGTGTCTTGGAAGTATCTGGAGGGGGATTACGATTGAAGACGGCGCTATATAGTTCAATTATTTATACATATTTTGTAAAATATTATAAATTTTTATTAAAATTTGTTTTACATGATGTTAATAAACATTAAATGTTGCAATTGTTCAAAAAATGTTAAGTAATGAGAAATAAAAGAAAAGAGAAATTTGCAATATACAAAATAAACTCCCGGGAAAATTTTAGTAGTTTCGTATATACTTTTATAATAATTGTTCTAAAAATAAAAGAACAATTATAAAAAAAATTATTTTTTTATTTTTCGAAAGTAGATAAAATTTTATTTTATTTATTGATTTGCCACGCAAGATTAGAAGGGATTTCTCGTAAACTCCATTATAAATTAAGAAGAAGTATTAGCCACTGTTCTAATAATATACTGACTATATAAAATATTTCTTTTTTAATTTTAACAATATTGTATTATAATTATTTTAATAATTTATAAAAAATATTTATAATTTCAATATATTTTTTAAATAAATTTTGTTTTTCTTCAATTAATATAACAAATTTTAAATAATTAGTAATCATTTATTATTAATATATTATTATATTGTTATAATATATTAATGTAAATAATAAAATAATTAATAATCATTTATTATTATACAATATATTATTATTTTATTATAAGATATTAATATTAATTAATAAATAATACAGGCACAAAAAAAATTTCGTGATCCAGAGGACAGAATCTTATATTCCTACGTTTTAGGGGTCTCTGAAACCGAATATGATTATGAATAATTTGCGTACTTGCCCATTTTCCCGCTACCACCCCCGTTACACCCCCACATGAGAGTGAGGGGATTAGCATTTCAGTTTTCAAAAAAAGTCGAGTAGGGTGTTAAATCTTATGTTTTTTGGGTCGCTGAAACCGAAAAAGACCACTAAAAACAAATCCGTCCCTCCCTCTACCCCCCAGAACGCCCTAAATACACCCTTAGAGGGAGATAAAATTTCATTTTTCACAAAAAGTCGAATGCGGTGTCTATTCCTATGTTTTTTGGGTCCCTGAAACCGAAAAAGACCACCAAAAGTAAATTAGTCCTCTCCTGCACCTCCTTAGTATCCCTAGAGAAGAGGTTAAACATTTTGGTTTCATGAAAAGGGGGCGCATGATTATTCCCCAAATATCAATTTCCTAATTTTTAAAACATCTGTTGGAATTTAAATTTTCGTAGTTAAAATATTTTATACTTCCGGTGTTCCTAGTTTATTATTCGGAATATGGAAATTTAGTTTACGCGGGATTTCTTAATGGTAAGCGAGGGAAAAGTAGGTTTGATAGTATTTGGTGGGGCAGAGCCCTTTTGGAGTGCAAAGAGTTTGGTATTAAGCGTCGGAAGAGTTGAATTATAATTGTGTGTATTTTAAAGGCAGTATGCTGCGGGAAACACAATGTGTTAAATCTTAAATCAAATTATTTAATTTTATTTATAATAAACTGTGATTAATATTTTTAAACTCAGTGTCAAAGTCTCTGTGTCTTATTTAGCCTAAAACTCAGTTGCTTCCTTTTAACCAAACAATTAAGCTTAGAAAAATCTCTAACAAATTCAGAAGTGGGATTGTTTCATGCTAGTGTAGTAAAATGTGAAATCAGTGGAAAGTTCCTGTGTTAAGTTGGAAATCCATGGATGATAACTTTGAGGACTTTCAGCGAAAATTTTACAACTCTACTATTGTAACGAGGAAAATGGCGGACAAGAAAAAATTCGACGCGTTAATGAAGGAAGCGAAAAGGCTTGAGGCGGTAGTTGAGAGGCAAAAGATAAGAAGAGCTGAGGAAAAAGCCGAACATGACCGACGTTTGGCGGAATCGAGAAACGAAATCACGAGTTTACAACGAGCGTTAACAGAGAGCAGCACTCATCAACAGATGGAGAATTTTGTGGCATCAGCCGGCTCACAAGATGTTTTGGCACAGGCATTGACTCAAATTGGACAAACGTTGCAGCAGTTCCAAAAAACATTATCACTTCCTCAGACATCAACTTCAGGACAAGGTGGCAGTGTACAACAAATACTATCGAATCCTTGAAGTGTTATTAGTGAATTTTTGGGGAGTGAAGAACCTTAGAAGGCGAGAGTTTGGATTGAGGAGTTTGAAAGTGCCAAAACTATTCACGAGCGGAGTGATGCAGTGGCGTTAAGCATTGGGAAGTCTCTAATGAGAGAAGCGGCTCTCAAATGGTTACTAACGAAATCAGAAGATATTCAGGATTGTAATACGTTTGTCCAAACATTTAAATCAACTTTCTTAATATCACAGAGTAAACCCGAGAAGTTAAAGACGATGATGGCGAGAGTTCAAGGTCCTGCGAGATTTAGTTCAATTAGATAAATTAAAACCAAAACAGATAGAAATGAGAATTGTTCCGGATACCGCTCAGGAATTTGACGTTATCTTGGGAAGACCGTTTACGGAGTCAAGTGACTCCGTTCTAGTATACGAACGTGTAGGAAATTAACTAATCTTTTCCAATGTTGATGTAGTTGATCTAAAAAACGAAGAGAATGTGTCGCGAGTTTACAGTAATGAGGAAATTCAATTAGAGGCGGGAACGATTAATTTTATAAATGTAAAGTCGTGTATAGGTGATATTCATTTGCCCGTTGTGAATATGGGAACTGAAGACCTGACGTTAAAAGTGGGAGAGAAGTTGGGGGATTTGGTGTGTACGGTAGAAGGGGTTCTAGTTAGAGTGGGAAGAGATAAGGCAATCAAAGATAGTAGGGTAGTGACAGATGTGACAGTCACGAGTGAGCAGAAAAGCGAATTACTAAGAATTTTAAACCAATATTTGGTTTGTATTGCGGACGATGAATCTCAGATAGGTTGTACGAACGTTTTAGAAATGGAAATTAAATGGAAAGACGATGCACAACCTTTTCATGTGAAACCGTACCGTTTAAATGCTCAGGATCGAACGTATTTAGATAAAATAATCGGAAAATATAGAGCTGCGGGTTTAATTAAGGATACGGATGCTGAAATTGTTAGTCCCGCTTTTATAGTGAGAAAGCCGGACGGTACACCTAGGATGGTCGCGGACTATCGAGGAGTAAATAAAAATACGATACCATTTCATTTTCCCATACCGAATGTTGACGACTTGTTAGAAGATTTAGTCAACGCTAAATTGTTTATTAAATTAGATTTGGCGCTTGGGTATTTACAGTTGCCTTTAGAGGAAAATTCGAAAAAAACTGCTTTTATTACAGAAACTCAAACTGGTCAGTTTGAGAGGGCAATGTTTGGGTTGTCGAATGCTTCCATGTATTTTGACAAATTAATTGATCGTGTTTTAGGTATTGCTAGATGAAATAAGATCGCGTTTATATTCTTTGATGACATCTGTATACATGCTCGAGATTGGAATACTCTAATAATAAATTTTAAGGAAGTTTTAGAATTATTAAAAAGCGCTCGACTAACGTTGAATTTAAAAAAATGTTCCTTTGGTATGCGGGAAGTTGACTATTTAGGTTATACCTTAGGTGCGGGTTCGATTTCACCAGGGGAAAGAAAGGTACGGTCAATACAGGATTTTCCAGTTCCGAAATCTAAACATAATGTAATAAGATTTATCGGTTTATCAAGTTTTTTTCGCCGTTTTATAGTAAATTTCTCGAAAATTGCAGCACCAATAACAGATTTATTAAAAGATAGCGAACGATTTGTATGGTCTGATAGTCAACAAACGGCATTCAATAGTTTAAAAGCGAGTTTGGTAAATAAACCAGTTTTAAAGGTTTATAACCCGAAAGCAGCCATCACTGAGTTGCATATTGATGCATCTGTAGTGGGTTTGGGGGCTATTCTTTTACAGGCGGATAAAATTGATGAGAAAAAACGTATGGTTTATGCTATTAGTAGAAAAACTACTGAGATCGAGGCAAATTATCATTCTAGTCGCTTAGAGTTGATGGTAATTGCGTGGGCGTTAAAGAGACTTCGTCCGTTTTTGATCGGTATACCGTTTGTTATTGTCACTGATTGTAGATGTTTAGTCAATATTAACGCTTGGAAAACTCAAAGCTCGCAGATTGCCAGGTGGCTAAGCGAAATTTCGGAATTTAATTTTGAAATTAAACATTCTCCAGACGAGAAAATGCAACATGTTGATGCTCTCTCACGAGCGCCCATTTGCGAAGAAAGTTTAATGGTAATGACAATAGAAACTTGGGAGGATGAGATTCTTATGTTTTAGAGAAGCGATCCATTAATAAACGAAATAATAAATATTCTCCAAAAACCTGAATCAAAGCGATCGAAATTAGAAAGAGATAGAGTGAAGGACATGAAGTTGAGTGAAAGTTTGTTGTTTAAAAGGCATGTAGTTAATTCTGTAGAAAAAGATCTATACTTTGTTCCCAAATCGATGAGAAAATCTATTGCAATTAGATATCATGACTTACATAGTCATTTAGGAGTAGATAAAACGATTGATCGAATTAAAGATTTTTATTACTTTCCTTACATGCGTCGATGTATTAAAATGCATATTCGAAATTGCCTTGAGTGCTTATTGGCGAAACATAAAGCTCGTTGGAAGGATGGTGAATTGCACCCGATCCCTCTAGGTCGAAAACCGTTCGAGGTTGTTCACTGCGATCATGTTGGTCCGTTTCCAACAACATCTCGTAAACATAAATATGTACTTGGATTTATTGACAATTTGACAAAGTTTATTGTAATTTTCCCGGTATCGAATGTGAGCGCAAGAGTGACAGTTCAAAAGGCACGGTGCAGTGTTTCTCGTGTTAGAAAAATCAATATTCGTTTTCACCTCACTGCTTGAATTCTGAACCATGTCAGATGACAAGCAAATTGTCAAGGATCCCACTCAAAAACCGGAAAATCCCCCCGAGGAAAGTCCGGACAAGGAAAATATCATCACGGAAAATCCCGAAATGGAAAGTCTCAACAAGGAAAAATCTCACAAGACAAAACTATCAGGTTCCTCACCACTCAACCAACACGTGGAACCGAAGATCACTCTCAAGGTCCCTTCAGGTCACAATTCGGTTAGTTCTCAACAAACGGAAGGCGAGGAAGATTCTAAGAGCGAATCTACTCGCAGAACACCAGCCAAGGTCGAACTCAAAATCGCCACGCAGCAGACAAGGGTTAAGATCGTCGAGAAAAACTTCGAAGATTTAGAAAGGGGACTTTTTGTCGACAGTACGGAGATTTTGGAATTAAAAACTCAAATTCTTGAGAGGTACTACGAGGAATTTAATGCCATTCACGAGGAACTCATCACCAGTGGTTCGGCTAAATTTCTTAAACATCCGTACATCCAGGAGGATGTATTTGGTCAATTCACGGAAATTTACACCAATACAAGGGACGCAGTAATGTACCACGCGTGCATTCTACGCAAAAAGGAAACCCCTACTCTCACCACTTCATCCTCAAACAAGGAAGTGCGATCATCCGCGAAGCTTCCCAAAATTCCTCTGCCAACTTTTTCGGGCGATTACTTAAATTGGCAAGGCTACAAGGATCTCTTTTCCTCATTGGTCATCAACGCTCCGGACATTTCCACTGTCGAGAAGATGCAATACTTGAAGTCCAGTCTCACAGGGGAAGCGGCGCAACTTATTTCGAATCTCTCAGTCTCGGGTGACAGTTTCGAACCAGCTTGGAACATTGTCGTTGCTCGGTACGACAATAAAAAGTTACTCATCAACAAGCACATGGAGCAACTGTTCGCAACATCCATCATCTTACTTAAATCGGCTCAAGGTTTAAATTCACTCCTGTCCTCAACTACGGAAGCGTTAAACGCACTCTCAACTCTCGGTTTACCAGTTGATCAATGGGATCAAGTGCTGGTATATGACATCACAAAAAGGCTCAACACTCACACACGAGAAGGGTGGGAGATCAAACTTGGCCCTAGAATGGACCCTCCTACTTACGCTCAACTCAAGGATTTCCTCACCGGTCGAGCTCGTGCTCTTGAGAGTATTTCCACCCATTCTCAAGTAGTAAAATCAGGTACATCAACATCGTGCAGATCTCAAGGTAACACCTCATCTCACAAGGCATTCTCAGCAACTACTCAATCATCGGGACAACAAGGCAACTCATCATGCTTATTCTGCGGAAATTCTCACTATGTGGTACGTTGTGAGAAATTTCGAGAGTTACTTCTCGCGGACAGGAGAAAATTCGTCATCAAGGAACGCTTCTGCTTCAACTGTTTGGGTCCTCACAACGCCAGCGCTTGCCGAAGCCAGAAGAGATGTAAGGAGTGCGACGGCAAGCATCACTCTATGATTCACCAGGAGGAGGCACCCAAACTCAACAAGGATTAAGGACAAGGTCAAGGTGCATCCAACAGTTCCAAGGCAAATTGAGACGGGACGCAGCTTGACGACCAAAGCTCTCATTCAAGGTCAGTGGTTCTCCTCGCCACTGCACGTGCTCTTATCATCTCTTTACAAGGCAATCCTCATCCAATTCGTGTGCTCATCGACTCAGGATCTGAACTCTCAATCATATCGGAATAAATGGTATTTTATCTCAATCTCTCAAGGCATCACTCAAATATTTCAATCATCGGAATCGGAGCCACTAGTTCAGGTTACACTCGAGGAGTAGTTTTAATCACACTCCAATCTATCCATTCCTCAAAATTATTTTTCCTTCTACGCATACGTCCTCTCAAAACTGTCGTCAACGCTTCCTACTGCAACACTTCCACCTCTCAAATGGTCTCATCTCCAAAACCTCCAACTTGCCGATCCTGATTACAATATTCCAACGAAGGTTGATCTTATCATTGGAGCGGACATTTATTCACAAATCATTCAACCGGACATCATCAAAGAACCTTCCTTAACACCCTTGGCTCAACTCACCATTTTCGGTTGGGTAATTTTGGAACCAACCGATGGCAATTCAATCAAGGAACATTCATCTCATCATCTGATTGTGGATCAGCAACTGGATGATCTTCAAGATCTTCTCACAAAATTCTGGACTCAAGAAGAGGTACCTACCAAGGACAAGGATAAACTTACGATTCAAGAATTGGAATGCGAGGAGCATTTCAAGGCCACTCATTCAAGGGACGATTTAGGTAGATACATCGTACGGCTTCCAATCTCATCATCACCCAGTCAACTAGGCGACTCTCTCAACAAGGCTCAGCAGTGTCTTCATCGACTTCTCAAAAAATTCTCAACTCAACCACAATTCAAGGAACGCTATCTCTCATTCCTCTCAGAATATGAGTTGGATGGATACATGGTCAAGGCTTCACCAAGGAATAGTAGCCTTACAACCTACTATCTTTCTCATCATGGTATTCTCAAGGAGGAAAGTACTACTACCAAACTAAGAACGGTATTCAATGGATCAAGCCCTTCATCATCCGGTGCCTCTCTCAACTCAATACTTTATACTGGTGCAAAACTCCAAAGGGATATCTTCGACATTTTACTCTGGGTAAGAAGATTTCGATACATCTTTTCAACTGACATCACGAAAATGTTCAGACAAATCAAGGTACATCCGGAAGATTGGGATCTGCAACGAATCATCTGGGTGGATTTAAACAACAAGGAAATCCCTTACCAACTCACCACAGTTACATACAGCACAAAATCTGCACTATTCTTGGAGGTAAGGGTACTTCTTCAACTCATTGAAGACGAAGGTTGCAAGTTTCCTCTGGCTGTGCTCGCACTTCTCAATGGTCGATACATGGACGACATCTCATAACTCAAGGACATAGCCAAGGACCTCATCGGACTCCTTAACTCTGGCGGTTTCCCTCTCGCAAAATGGCAAAGCAATCACCCCGAATTCTTCGACGCTGTAACAAGGAAAGGTGACTTGAATTCACATTTAATCGATCATTCTCAAACAAAGGTTCTCGGACTCTCATGGTTCCCAAGGTCGGATGAATTCAAGTTCTCATTTGAGCCAACATCACCACCAGGTCAAGGAATATCAAAAAGGTTAATCTTATCCGAGGTGTCTCAACTGTTTGATCCCTTAGGATTCCTGTGGCTTGAAAAAATTGGGTTGGGACGACCCATTATCGGAGAATCTATCCTCACGGTGGATCAAATTCAAGGAGGAGCTAGCTCAACTTCCCGAGATCACAATACCACGGTGGCTCAATCTCACATTAACCTCAACCACGAAAATTTACGGATTCTCGGACGCATCACAACTCGCGATGGCAGCTGTTGTTTTTCTCAAATCCTCGAAACCTAATCAAGAATCAAAGGTTACATTTGTTTGTGCTAAAACCAAGGTCGCTCCTCTCAAACGTCTCACCATTCCAAGGTTGGAACTCTCAGCGGCCTTACTTTTGGCACGACTTGTGGCTCACATTCAGCAGACTCTGGAATTATCAGAGGCTCCAGTGTTCTTTTGGATGGACTCATCAGTAGCGCTCACATGGATCAACAGCCATCCCTCAAGATGGAAGGAATATGTACGCAACAGGGTATCTTCAATCCATGACCTCGTCCCTCAAGGTCAGTGGAGATTCATTAGAGGGAAAGAAAATCCTGCTGACTGTGCATCAAGGGGCCTGTCAATTCAACAACTCTCTCAGCATCATCTCTGGTGGAGCGGTCCACCATGGCTCAAGGACATCAAGGAAAACTGGCCATCCTCTATATCAAGGTTCTCTATATCAATTTGTTCTCGATTCCTCGCAGCTCTCAAAAGGATTCCGAACTCTTCCCTGACCAACCCTCTCACACCAAAGGATCTAAATCATGCAAGGACTTTTTGGATCAGGAATATTCAAGCTGCCTACTTTTCATCAGACATCAAGGATCCCAATCGAGGTACAAAATTCTCAAGGTCTCATCCGTTTTCTAAACTCAATCCATTCATCGATCATCAAGGTATCCTCAGAGTTGGAGGTCGACTCAATCATTCAAGTTTGGATCACGAGAGCAAACATCCTACTATCGTTTCTAAGGACTCTCCTCTAACTCGACTTCTGATAGCGGATGCTCATTCAAGGACTCTTAACGGCGGAACTCAACTCACCTTAACTTATTTAAGGAATTCCTACTGGATCATCGGAGGCCGGCAACCAGTGAGATCATTCATCCTCAAATGCATTCGTTGTGCTCAACAACGGGGAATTCGTGCTCAACAACTACCTCTGGAAAGAGTCACCCCTTCAAGGCCATTTCTCACATCTGGGGTTGACTATGCGGGTCTAATCACTTTCAAATCTTGGAAGGGTCGTGGAGCCAAAACAAGGAAGGGATGGATTTGTCTCTTTGTGTGCTTCTCATCTTTGGCTCTGCATCTCGAGGTAGTAACGGACTACTCTACGGACGAATTTCTCGCAGCCTACCGCAGATTTGTTTTAAGGAGAGGTATCTGTCAAACACTTTACAGTGATTGTGGCACCAACTTCATCGGTGCAGACACTGCTCTTAAACGACTCTTCAAGGACGGATCTCAAGAAGCCAATGAATTATCTCAATTACTAACCAAGGACGGCACCTCATGGAAGTTCAACCCTCCAGCAGCTCCACACATGGGTAGAAAATGGGAAGCTGCCGTGAAATCAATCAAGTATCACCTCAGAAGGACGATCGGCGAAACAATCTTAACGTATGAAGAATTTTCGACTCTTCTTACGCAGATCGAAGCAGTTCTCAACTCCCGACCGTTAGAACATCTCACGGAAGACCCTGACAACTTGTCAGTTCTCACACCAGGACATTTTCTCATCGGGGAACCACTCACATCAATTCCGGAACCCTCTCTCTTGGAAGTACCAACATCAAGGTTAACAAGGTGGAAATTACTACAACAACAGGCTTAATTTTTCTGGTCAAAATGGTCCACCAGTTATCTTCAACAACAACTCGCTATTTCCAAGTGGTATCATCCATAACATCAAATCAAGGTCGGCTCTCTGGTTCTTCTCACTGACGAAAGGTTCCCACCCTCAAAATGGCCTTTGGCCAAGGTCACTGCATTACACCCTGGCAAGGACGTTTTCACAAGGGTCGTTTCAATTAGAACTGCAACTACACATCTCAAGCGACCAATCACCAAGTTGGCCGTGCTTTCCAATTTCGACGGAAGAGGCGCTCTAGGATAACATCTCAACTTAGGGAGTTCAATTCTGAGTAAATTGAATTGTGGTGAAATAATGTTGTGCGCGATAATTTTGAATTTGTACGCAAAGCTGCCGCTCGAGGGCGCTATTATTGTCACCGCGTCGTCGCACCGCATTTATGTAAAATTCTTACTTCAAGAAAGAAACTCTCGAGAGACAGAACACTTTCTCTTACCTCCCCGGTTTTTCTAAAACTATCTCGGTTTATACTCGAATCGAAATTAATAAACAGTATTCTTACAAGCATTTTTTCATTGGTGTATAGTGTATATTATGTTCTGGTTGACCAGAAAATAAATAGATAATTTTTTGCATAATTTTCCGAAATTTATTCCACCTGCATTTTTTGAACGGACTCTTTAATTCTCACCAGCAAGGCTAACCTCACCCCTTACTCTCAAAACAACGTCCTTTATAAATTTTTTCAATCTTTTCATTCTTTTCCACATGCTTTCCTTTTCCTTTTTCCACTTACTATCCCATTCATTCCACATTTCCTGCAATTTCTCCAACCTTTCTTCAATTTCCACTATCTCTTTGTCCCTTGATTCCCCATCCTCATTAGCCTGGCCGCGATTTGTTAAGATATTTTTTAATCTGGTGATATCATTGAGCGCCGGGCAAAAAAAGTTTCCTTTTTACCTAAAGAATTGAATACGAAAATACTTAAGTTGATCTATAAATAATTAATAGACCCAAAAACTTAATAATATTATAGAAAAAGAGATTTTATTAACATTTTTAATTTTAATATTAATTTTATAAAGTTTTGAATATTAGGACTATTGTTTATGGATTTTTATGAAGTGTACACATTTTTTAGGTAAAAATGTGTACTTTAAAATAAAAATAATGTAAATAAAAAAATTTAAAAAACATTTGTTTTCATTATTTACTCCTCTCTGAGAAAAATGTTATTAACATATTTCGAATCCTTATGAATTCACCTTTAATTTAATAAAACAAAATTGATAAAGACTCATCTGGTTCCGGAGATATTGAAGTTTTTGTGAAAAAAGACTAGCTGCAACAACAAGGTGAGCTTCGAATAAATAGCCAAAAGTTCTTGCCCATCCAATTTTTTTAGTATCGTTTCGGTAAATCCATACAATAATTTTAAGACAAAAAAGAAAAAATCGGCACATGAAATTTTAAATAAACTCAGTTTTTCGATTTTTTTTCATTTAGGAAATTTAAAAAATCTTCATTTGTTAGTGAGTTGGGCAAATTCTACAAAAATTGAGGAGAAATAGACAAAACTTCGATAATATAGAAGAATTTAACTACAAGCATCTAAATTTCAAATGGTTATGCAGATTTTTGGTATAACTGGATACAAATTCTATGTCAGATTTCTAAAATTCAAAATAGTGGATCGTATATGGCAGACGATTTGGTAAATCTGACATCGTATTCGCATTTAGTTGTAACGAAAATACGCAGAAGTATTTGAAATTTATATTCTGGTTTGTAGTAATATTCTTCTTCATTATCGAAGTTTTGTCTGTTTTTACTCAGTTTTCACAGAATTCGCCAAACTCAGTAAACAGAATGAACGATTACTCAGAGTAAAATGGAAATATTTTAAATTTTTAAAATGTATTTTAAAGAAGAAAAGTAGCGTCTTCAGATGAAATATTGAACTTTTGTCAAAACAATTATCTTTGGATGTTAAAAAACTGGTCTTTTGCACTTTTAAGTTAAAATACCTCGAAAACCTGACGTGCAGGGTCTATTATGACGCTTGATTAGGAATTATCACGTTGAAAACCTTCGGAAAAATATTGTTTGATTCTTGTTTAGTAAATATTGTCGGCCTGTGGTACAAACGGTTCCTAAATTTTTTAAAAATTGATGATAAACGACAATTTCTTCATTAATTTTGGAAATTGTTAAGGCTCTACAGAAATTTTCAATGCTTTTTACCATAGAAAATCTTTGTCGATGCTAAAAAAATACGAATCCTCCGGCTGCTACTCTTGACAAAATTGTTTTTTCATAGAATTTTTTTATATTTTAAGAAAATATCTCTTCTGGTGCTCTTTAAATGTAGTAAAAATTTCAAAACCCTTTTGCGATGCTAAATTTTAAGATATACAAGTTCAAACTTTAACTTTTACATGTGATTATATTAAAAATAAAAAATGTCAACCACAATATCTCGTTTTTTGACATGGCAAAGAGTTTTGAAATATTTAAATATTTACAAAGAAACATTTTATCAAAATTTGAAGAAAATCTATTGACAATCAATTTTATCAAGAGTAGCAGCCGGAGATATACCTAAAATTTTTTATTTAAAAATTAATTTTTTTTATTAACTTTATTTTTATTTTAAATTACAAATTTTTACCTGAATAATGTGTATATTTTATAAAAATCAACAAACAATATTCCAAGATATTCAAAATTTTATAAAATTAATATTAAAATTCAAAATGGCGTATCTTCAACAATTTTTAAATTTTTAAAAAAAAATTTTAGAGAAAGAAGTCTTTTATATATATGGGACATTCCACGTCAACACAGACAGAGCTCTAAACAAAAATTGCTTTGATGGATTTAAACGTTCTAGGGCTTAAAAGATTTCTACGTTCATGTACTTTAAGATGCCGATGGGCGTTTTTTGAAAAATTCTATTTCCGATGCCAATAGAACTGTCAAAAGTCAAAAGGTCCAAAAATCTCAAAATACTTTTATGAATTAAAAGCAAAAAACAAGGTAAATAATTATGTAACTCATTCTTTATCAGTTTTTAGGGTTTCCGAGTATAAATCTAAAGGTTTTTTTTTTTAATCCAAAATGGCGAATTCAATATGTCGGACAAAATTCAAATTTGATCAGATTAGATTAAAACTTGTTACTCGGGGGTTTTTAGGGTCGCTGATTACGAATCTGAAGTCACTTTTTAAAAATTCAAAATGGCGGATCCAATATGGCACAAAAAATCTTCAAATTTGATCCGATTCCCTTAGAACGTGTTACTCGGGGGCTTTTGGGGTCGCAGATTATGAATATGAAGTTACTTTGTAGAAATTTAAAATGGCGGATCAAATTTTTTAATTTGATCAGATTAAATTAAAAAGTGTTACTCGGTGGTTTTTAGCGTATCTGATTATGAATTTGAAGTCTCAAACACAAAGTAACTTCATATTCATAATCTGCGACCCCAAAAGCCCCCGAGTAACACGTTTTAAGGGAATCGGATCAAATTTGAAAATTTTTTCCGCCATATTGGATCCGCCATTTTGAATTTTTAAAAAGTGACTTTAGATTCGTAATCAGCGACCCTACAAAACCCCCGAGTAACAAGTTTTAATCGAATCTGATCAAATTTGAATTTTGTCCGCCATATTGAATTCGCCATTTTGGATTTTTAAAAAAAAACTTTAGATTTATATTCGGGAACCTTAAAAACTGATAAAGAATGAGTTACAGAATAATTTACCTCGTTTTTTGCTTTTAATTCATAAAAGTATTTTGAGATTTTTGGACCTTTTGACTTTTGACAGTTCTATTGGCATCGGAAATGGAATTTTTTAAAAAACGCCCATCGGCATCTTAAACTACATGAACGTAGAAATCTTTTAAGCCCTAGAACGTTTAAATCCATCAAAGCAATTTTTGTTTAGAGCTCTGTCTGTGTTGACGTGGAATGTCCCATATATATATAATATATATTATATTTTTGGTATAGCTACACAGAAAAGAACCATTTTCTTCAAAGAAACATTGAAAATTACTGCAAAAATTCAATAAAATCTCTTTTTTTATTCAATCAGTTTGTGGGTCCATTAATTATTCACACATTCACTTTATTATTTTTGAATTTGTTTTTTTAGATGAAAAGGAAACTTTTTTAGCCCGGCACTCATTGATATTAAATAATTTTACAAAAATGGCCAGGCTAATTCTCATACATATCCATCAAATTTCCCTTCACTCTTTTAGCTCCTTCATCCATCGCATCCTTCAACATCCATACTAATTCCAACAAATCCATGCAATCCTCACACTTCATCTTTTTTCCATTCTTTCCTATCCCCCTTTCAAATACTCGCCCCTTTTTTTATTCTCGCTAAAACTACTTGAATCAAAATATTGTTAGATAAATTTCATTTATCGAAAATTTATTTGTCATAGTGTTCATTTACTCGAATTATCAAGTGTCATAAAGCGCATTTACTCGAATTCTTATGTGACATAACCTTCAAATTTTCAAAATGTCATATTTCAGAAATTTTAATTTACAGAAATTTTATTTGTCATAATTTTCATTTATTCAAATAACCATTTAACATAAAATTTATTTATCCGAAATTCCATTTGATATAATTTTCAAACATCCGAATTACTTTTTAACCTATAATGCAAGTCATAGAAATTTCATTTGTCCTAAAATAATAATGAAATTTTCAAATATTTTTCTCATCTCTATTGTTATTTTAGGACAAATGAAATTTCTGTGATTTGCATTATAGGTTAAAAAGTAATTCGGATGTTTGAAAATTATGTCAAATGGAATTTCGGACAAATAAATTTTATGTTAAATGGTTATTTGAATAAATGAAAATTATGACAAATAAAATTTCTGTAAATTAAAATTTCTGAAATATGACATTTTGAAAATTTGAAGGTTATGTCACATGAAAATTCGAGTAAATGCGCTTTATGTCACTTGATAATTCGAGTAAATGAACATTATGATAAATAAAATTTCGATAAATGAAATTTATGTAACATAATATTTCGAAGGTTTGAAAATTATGTCAAATGGCAATTCGGAGGATTAATAATTATGACAAATAGTCATTCGGAAAAACAAAATTTATGTCAAAAATTTTTTCGACATATTAAAAATTATATTAAAAAACAATTCGACTATTTAAATATTATGATAAAGAATAATTCGATAAATTAAAAATTATGTTGCATGAAATTTCGAAAACTGAAAATTATGCGAAGTGAAGTTTCGATGATAAGAATTTCGATGTTTTGAAAATTAGGAAATTGAAATTTTGGGAATAATCATGCGCTCCCATGAAATATAGGAATAGACACCGCATTTGACTTTTCGTGAAAAATGAAATTTTAACTCCCTCTAAGGGTGTATTTAGGGCGTTCTGGGGGGTAGAAGGAGGGACGAATTTGTTTTTAGTGGGCTTTTTCGGTTTCAGCGACCCAAAAAACATAAGAATAGACACTCTACTCGACTTTTTTTGAAAACTGAAATTCCAACCTCCTCACTCTCATGTGGGGGTGTAAAGGGGGTGGTGGCGGGAAAATGGGCAAGTACAAAAATTTTTCATGGTCATATTCGGTTTCAGCGACCCCTAAAACGTCGGAATATAAGGTTCTGTCCTCTGGATCACGAAATGTTTTTTTGTGTGCCTGTGTAATTAAATTGTAGATGTATTTGGAATGTTTTTAAAAATCTTGGAAAAAACCTTGAAACTTATCAAATCAAATTATTTTTTTAATACCAATGTTCTTCTTTGGCGTATAAGAAATTACAAAAGTAGTGTAGGTATATAAGCCCTCGTGCAGAAAATGCCCCACTTTGCCCTATTTAAAACAGGGTTCTGGTCGGGGCCTCGACAGTTTTCCCTATTAATTTTTTTTTTAATAAAGTTTTTAGAATTCCTTTTTGTTGTAGAAGCTATTAACAATGAAAGGCAATAATTATTTTAGATATTTAATAATTTTTTTATTTTAGGGGTTTGACTAGAATTCCTAGCCAGAACCCCAGGTAGGGTGTTCATTAGATTTTAGATAGGGTACTGATCAGGGCCTCGACAGTTTTCCTTGTTTAAATAAAGTGTAAAAAAATTAAATCTCTAAAATTACTTTTAATAAAAAATAATGAACAATTGAAGAATACAATTAAAGGGAGTAAATATACTATCGTTTTAATAATTTTTTTATTTTGTGTGTTTGACCAGAATTTCTGGCCAAAACCCCAAGTGAGGTGTTCACTAGATATTGAATAGGGCTCTGATCAGGGCCTCGACAGTTTTTCCTAGTTTGAATAAGGTGTAAATGAATTAAGTTTTTTAAATTAGTTCCCATAATTCAATTATAAACAATTAAAGAAATTAATTAAACGGAGTAATTATACTATCGTTTTAAGAATTTTTTTATCTTATGGGTTTGACCAGTAATTCTGGCCAAAACCCTAAGTGGGGTGTTCACTAGATATGAAATAGGGCTCTGATCAGGGCCTCGACAGTTTTCCTCGTTTTAAAAGCATGTTAATAAATTTAATTTTTTAAAATTAACTTTTTTAAAACAGTTATTTAAGTTAAAAAAGCGTGTTCTTTTAAAACACTTTATAAAATAATTATGGTAATATACAGTCGAACCTGGATAAGCGAGAGTTCAAGGGACCGGCAATTTTCTCTCGCTTATAGAGGTTTCTCGCTTATCCAGTTTCTTAACTACAGAAGTCTAAGTCACGGGACCAGCAAATAACTCTCGCTTATAGAGGTTTCTCGCTTATCCAGTTCTCTCTTATCCAGGTTCGACTGTATTTAAAAAACGAAAATACATATAATTTTTTTTTCTTTATGTACAATATTAAAATAAAGTTTATGTATTAATAATAACAACTAAATTATAAATAACGAATAATAATAGTTATTAAATAATTAATTATTATACATTTATTTAAAAATAAAAATTATGAATTTAAAAAAAAATTAATAAACAATTATTAATAAATTATACTTAATGAATTTTAATAATTATTAATTTATGGGATGAATTTATCATTTGGTTTGTATATATATTATATTATTTTAATAATGATAATTATTTTATATTATACTTTTGAAAATTTTTTCGAAAAAGAAAATATCAACTATTAAGTATATTTTTTGCATTTATCCTCACCGCGATTTTTTTACTTCATTATTTGGGTCCCTTGAAGAGATACCTAAAGGTATTTGCTAAATATCTTTAGTCAGATTTTTTATATTTGTTGTTAAAGCTAAATACGCACCCTGGGGCGAAAAGTTAAATAATGGGTGGGGCGAAAAGTTAAATGTATTTTTACATGTTGTTAAAATTTTTTTTTTATTTTTCGTTTTTTTTGGGTTTATTTGTTAAAACATTATTTATTTGACATTGGGCAAGTACTCTGTCAAAAAATAAGCCGGTTAACGTGAAATAAACCAAAAAATTTTTTTTTTTAATTTTAATTATTTAACTTTACAACTATTCTAAAGCTTTTGTCAAATAAACAAAGATCTTTTATTTACTAAATTACTTGTTTACGTATACTTTAACTTATCTACTACTTAACACCTATCAGAAAATAGTTTTAGTAGGCTAAAAATAGAATTTAACTTTTCGCCCCAGCATGGGGCGAAAAGTTAAAAAAAACAAAATTTTCAAGAAAGGACAAAACATGTATTTTTTGCGAAAATATCAGGAACTTTTTTATTAAAAGTTGTAGAGGACAAGTTGCCCTACAATATTGATATACAAATATTTGCATCTAAGCGGCTTATATTGCCAAAAAAATCATTTATGCAAAATTTAACTTTTCGCCCCAGTCTCCCCTAATTAATAAATTTGAATAAAATATTTATTAAATAAATATTAATTATTACTTATACATTTGAAAACAAAAATTATAACCTTTATTAATATTATAAAATTAAGGAGGCAGAAAGGAGCGACAACCTCCAAAAGAAAAATAAATTAATCATAAAACCAAAAATTATATTTTTCAAAAATTTTTAAGTTTTTCTATTCTTGAAATTATATTATTTTTATCATTTTCACTTTTAAATTAGTCAAAATAACTATAATACCTCATTATGTTATGTATAAATATGTTGTATATATAATGAATATGTTCATTATGTTTCTAATATAATAATATTTTTAATTACAGTAATTTTATTATAATTTTTTTTAAATAAAATTAACCTTACAAAATAGGTCAATTTTAAGAAAAACTGACGAGACCCTGACCAGTTTTTCCCTAAGTAGGGCATTGGTCGGGAACAGCGTTACACACTAGTCAGGCACTGGTCAGTTTCTCTACCCAGAGCCACACCAGAGATCGGGAAAACTGTCCAGTACCTTATCAGGCCCAAATTTTAATTTCTGCACGGGCCTATCAGAAAAATCTAATTTTTAATGGATGGTTTATTTAATAAATTAAATTTGAAACCTTTGCTCGTTTCAATGGTGGCACTTTCACTTCAAATTCATTATCAGTCTCATCTTCTGACGATATAGGAATTGGTGCAGCATTAAAACCTTTGGCTGATTTCTGACCTTCTTTTTGAAGAAACTACAAGAAAAAGAGAGAAAAGGAAAATTAAGAATTTCAGGAATTATGATACCTTCTTTTAGAGGGGAAGATGATTAATTTTTTAAAAATCTTATTTAAAATTAAAATAAATATCAATTTAGATTGAATTAAGAATTTGTTAAACTTCAAAATAAAATATATATGGGCAATTCCACGTGAGATTTCAGTCGACCTCTTAAAATCGGCCAAAAATATTTTTTTTCTATTCTGTATTGAAAAAAACAGATACGTATTTTTTTATTATTTTTTTGGAGGCCAAATTTTTTAATTATGAATTTTCAAAATTTTCGCTTTTTAAATGTAGGTATATTTTTTATGTCAGATAACTAAAAAAATATTGCTTCTTTTCATTTTTTGACAAGAAAAAAAAAGTTTTGTTTTTCTCTCTACTTTTGAATAATCATAAAAAATTTTTTTTTTCATTTTTTATTAAAAAAATAAAAAAATTTTATAAACAAATTAATTTTTTTTAACTTTGGGTATGATAAATTTTTAATTTTCTTTTTTTAAAACATACCTGGAAATGATAAGAAGGTTTTGCAAAAAGTTTCAGAGTGGGCCTGACAAGTTTGATGGGTCCAAAAAAAAAATTAAGCTGTCCGTGCAGGTCGCACGCACGCGGCACAATGGGATTTTTTTACAATTTATTATTAAAAATTGTCTACAGCCTACAAATTTTATCAGATTTTGATTATTATTGAATTTGTAGGCTCTATACAATTTTTAATAATAAATTGTAAAAAAATCCCATTGTGCCGCGTGCGTGCGACATGCACGGACAGCTTAATTATTTTTTTGGACCCATCAAACTTGTCAGGCCCACTCTGAAACTTTTTGCAAAACCTTCTTATTATTTCCAGGTATGTTTTAAAAAAAGAAAAAGAAAAATTTATCATACCCAAAGTTAAAAAAAATTAATTTGTTTATAAAATTTTTTTATTTTTTTAATAAAAAATGAAAAAAAAATTTTTTTGTTATGATTATTCAAAAGTAGAGAGAAAAACAAAACTTTCTTTTTCTTGTCAAAAAATGAAAAGAAGCAATATTTTTTGAGTTATCTGACATTAAAAATATAGCTTCATTTGAAAAACGAAAATTTTGAAAATTCATAACTTAAAAATTTGACCTCCAAAAAAATAATAAAAAAATACGAATCTGTTTTTTTTCAATACAGAATAGAAAAAAATATCTTTGGCCGATTTTAAGAGGTCGACTGAAATCTCACGTGGAATTGCCCATATATATATATATATATATATATATATATATATATATATATATATATATATGTATAGGCTGTACGTTGTCACCTCCGTGCAGTCTGCTCTACGTTCTCGCCTCCAGCATTTCCCGTGAAAATATTTAATATTTTTTTGTAAATATATGTTAAGGGGGATCCATTGAACAGGTTTTTCAAAAGAGGGGTAAAGATTTTTTATATTTTCTAAATATATAATTTCCAGATAAAGCATGTACGAAGAGACCTCACCCATATATATGAAAGCGCGTTACGCTTTGTACGCACTCACCTCAAGCGGTGTTGCCATATTTCGAAGGTATAAACGTATTTCATTGCTTATGATACAGCAGTTTGACATTGGTGTGTTGGCTACTTGGATTCAGATATCTTGAAAGCATTATACTATATAAATTGTTTCAAAATATGAATTTTTGATTTAGCCGGTAGACTAATTTTTTTAGTTATTTCTTATGAAAATAATTATTGTTTTGTTTAAAAAAATATGTGAACAAAATTATAGTTATTTCTTTCATTTATATCTTATTTGTTTTCTATATTTCTTAAATGTTAATATTTTAAATTTATTTGTGTTATTTAATTATTTTTATTTATTTATTGACTTTTAAATGAGGTCTAGTAGATTTAATTATTAACTAAATTTTACTCAGAATGACTACCCTTTATTAAAATCTATTTATAGCCAACGCCGAAAAAGTATTGTTTTATTAAAATAATAGTTTCAAAAATTCACTGAAATTACTATCGTTATTCTTCATGTATTGCAATAGATGAGCCAATAGGTTTTAAAGAAAGATAAAAGTCGATTGTTTAAAACAAGTAAGGCAGTAAGAGGTAAACAACTTAAGGTTTTATTGTATATATCTTAAAATATCTGGTTTTAATCAATTAGCTATTTGACAAAATATTTTACTTTTGTAAAATTATTTATATTAAGACTATTTGACGCTTTTCCCAATTAAGTGTTGTATCTTAGATCTTATTTGTGACACATTTCTGCTACTTTTTGTTTCTTTGATAAATGACATCATTTCCTTTGATGATGGATAGTTTCCTTTTCTGATGAATGCCAAAAAATAATAATTTATTGATTGTAATTCTTCTTTCGACCACACTGAAAAAAGAAAAAATTAGAGATTTTATATCGGTGCATAATCTTATCAAAAAATTAATATATTAAATAAACGAATAAAAGAAATAATATAGGAAAAGTGTAAATGGGGCTATCCGGACTTAATTTTTAATTCAATTACTTTGAAATACAAAGTTAGGTTGTTTTAACATTGTGAATAGAGTGGTGAGAGAGACAAGTGCATGAGATTGAGAGAGAAAGCATAAACGTGAAATATGTGATTAATTAAAAAAATCAAACAGAAAACCACTGCATTCGGAGAACCTTCTTAATCTTTTTGCTATAGTTTTTGTTTAATTTGGAAGGTATTTACTATTGCAAATTTACCGACTATGCCACATATGTATGATTTCTATTTCCAAATGTTCCGTAAAATGGGGTAAAGTCGGCAATTTTTTCAATGTTTTCTTAAAAAATTAGGAACAAATCATAATAAAATAAACTTTAATACTTTTAATATATAAAATTTAACTCTTCTTCTTTAATATCGTTACATAAAAAAATTAATTTGTTGGTTAGAAAAATATTTATATGTCGACAACTTTTCCTTAAAATGTGGAGTAAAGTCGTCGATCTTTTAAAAAATATTTATTGACAAACTAAGAATGTTAATTAAATTAAATAAAATCAAGTTTTAGAACCAGTAATTATGGAAAAGTCTAAATCAAAATTTAATGAAGATTAAATAAATATTTGATAATAACAATCTAACCCTACTTTACGGTTCATAATATTAATATATTTTAGTTCAATTTATTCCTAAATTCAGTTAAAAGATATGTTAATGTCACTTACCAGATTTCTTCATTTTTTGCTTCTTTGATGCTGAGACTTTTGATGAATCAAGATTTCTATTAAGATCTGAGTGAAAATCTGAAAAATAAATAATTTGCTTAATTTTATAATTTTTAATAATTTGTCATATTAATTGTTTATTTATTGATTCTTTTATTATATATTCGACCGCACATTACTTATATTGATTTTAAATCTTATATTTAATTTGTATCATTGTTTTGAACGACTTAAATAAATTTGTTTCAAATATGAAAACCAAAAGAATTAAAAACTAGTTTATAATATTACCTTCATTAAGATCTCGAGTAGAGCATGACGGGGTGCTATCACTGATGCTGGTTTCAGTGATGATTGCCTCGGATGTTTTGTCGTTCTTTTCTATAATCAAGGTATCAGAATTAGATGCTGCAAAATTAGTAATGTATGATATGTTTTTTACCTTCGGCACATTCTTCAGCGTATTCTAAATTCTCATCGAAATCAATATCAGTCAAGGATTTTCCTTGATATTCCACGGGCAGAGATCCTGTTTCCATCATCATCAATAACTTGGAAATTTTCGCTGTCTCATATATATCAATTGGTAATCTGGAAAGAAAAATTGTCATATAATGTTTGCAACAAATGAATAGTAATTTATTACAATTTGTCAAAAAATCATTAAGAAATCAATTATTGAAGTTGATTAAAATAATTCTGAATCTATATTGTTTTGTGTGTAGCAGGAGAAAACATTTATTTAGCTAACTTATTAACTTACTCATAAAACTCAGCATGTGTTTTTTCTGTATGTCCCATGAATTTTGAAAATTGTTTCCTGTCTTCTTTGGACATGTTGAGAATTTGAGCTACTGTTGCTATTTGCTTCCTAAATTTGTTGCTGGACATTGCTTCAGGAACATATTTTTTTCTCTGTTCTAAAAGGATTTTGATAAATTTTTGTAATAACTCCGGCACTAAAATGACGACAGCTCTGGATCCTTTGCCGCTATTAACGACGCGTTTATATCTGGTTGTTAAGGCATTTTCCGAGTCACTCAATGCTTTCCTAAAATCAATGAAATTAGATTTTGTTTCCTTTTCGTAGTTTTGAAGTTTCAAGTACTGAACATCGCCAATTCGTCTCCGATTGAAAAGAATGACTAATCCTAAGACGCAATGCACAAAAGTTTTGTAAGTGACCACATCATCTTGACAATTCTGAAATTTTTCTTCACATTCTCTGGCTAAAATAATCGTCTCGTCTCTGAACTTTTTGATATCACTGATAAGTGGCACAAGCAACGGCTTATTCCATCGTTTCTCTTGCAAATCTTTGTTTGCAAGTGAAGATATTTCGATGTTCCACGAAGATGAAATAATATTTTTAAAATGCTTTACTTCTTTTAACCATTTCTCACATTTTTCTTCAGATGAAGTAGTAAATCCTGAACTTTTTTTCAAAATTAACCGTAGAAGCAAATCACTTACGTCCTTCAAATATGTGCCTATATGCATTGCTAAGCTTGGAGCACTGAAATCTCGCTTCAATGGATTAAATCCTGAAATTTGCCGTGTGGCTGAGAGGACATTATCCAAATTTTGGGGTTTAAGCATATCTTTAAAGGAAACTTTGTCATTATTGACTATTTCCCTATAGGCAATCAAAAGACGCGAAAGTTCACGCATTCTATTACTGCACGCATATTCCTTTCGTTCCCTCTTATGGCCTTTCAAATAATTGTCACCAAACTGTACAATTAAAAGATCTTTTTTAGCTTCAAACGCTATTTCGTCTGCTTTCATTTTACCGAAAACCTAAAAAAAGTATTTTCTTATCTATTTGATATAAACTTAATTATTAAGCAATGTCAAAAAATTTTTTAATGGAATAATTAATGAAAAAAACTACTTTATACATAACCTTTGAACTAATAAATAAATATTAAGTTGTATTTTAAAGAGTTTTGCAATTACCTGTTCTTTCACTGCCAGTCTAGATATAACGTTAGTTGGATCTGTAGAGCAAGCTGTCAATGTTTGCGACTCTGTTAAATAATTGCGATGAATCGCTTGACCATCTCCATTTATTTTTGACCCTCTTTTACTGCAAACTGCGGAATGACGTGCTAAATAGCTTCTTTTAATCATCGCAGTGCAATAAATGCATGGATAAAAGGCTGACAAATCTTGGTTGGATGTTTGTCTAAGCGGTCTTGTGGTTCCATTGATATATAAATCAAAATTTACTTTTTTTCTAAATAAGTCAAATGCTGCCCTTCTTTCCTTACTTTTACTTGGTAAACTTAGAATGCTTTTAATTTCAGGTTTCTCTTTATGTGATCTTTCCATGTGCCTCACAAAGTTTTTCGATGAAACATCGTCTTCACAAAATGGACACCATGCTGACTTATTATTTTCATTTTTTCCCTGCAATGTAATTAAAATAAGAAAATATTTTATTATTTTCTAAAAATTTAATTATAATTGTACCAAACCTTAATCTTGCAAGTGTCATCTTCACATGATACAATTTGTTCTTCTTTGTCACTGATAATGTTTTCAATTATTTTAACATTTTCAATGATACTGCTATGATCATCGTCTATTTCATCATCAACAGACGAAGCGGATGAAGAAGTTTTGTCTGAAAAATCGTCTATCTTGAAGTCCTTATCTCTACTGTCATCATCAAGGGTCTCAAAACTTATTGAAATATTATCATTATCTTTATCATGAAATATGGGTCCTTCGTCAGGTGTCTTTGATTCACTTTCATGATACTGTTGATTAATTAAAATTGTCGAACTTTTATTGTTCTGCTCCGGAATCACAAACGAGTCGATAGTCATCTGCAAAGAATCAAAAAATTATTCATTGTCATAAATTAAATGATTTGTTCACTTACGTTTCCATATGAAGAATTTGAATTCCCCTCAATACTCATATCCTGAATATTGTCAATTTCATTTACATCAAAAGCTTCGAGAGATTCCTCATTTTTTCCTGCGGCGATATTGCAAAGAGATTTTGAATTATGCTTAGTATTAATGTTTTCAACGTTGTTATTTTCATTAATTTTCAAATTTGCATAAGATTTATTAAAGTTCTCTTCTGCTGTAATATCCAAAATACTGTTATTGTTCTGCTCCAGAATCACAAACGAGTTGATAGTCATCTGCAAAAAATCAAAAAATTATTCATTATCATAAATTAAATGATTTGATCACTTACGTTTTCATATGAAGAATTTGAATTCCCCTTATTACTCATATCCTGAATATTGTCAATTTCATTTACATCAAAAGCTTTGAGAGATTCCTCATTTTTTCCTGCGGCGATATTGCAAAGAGATTTTGAATTACCCTTAGTAATAATGTTTTCAACGTTGTTATTTTCATTGATTTTCAAATTTGTATAAGATTTTTCAACGTTTTCTTCTGCTGTAATATCCAAAATACAAGCTTCAGTAACTACATCGTACTTATCTATTAAATCACTGATACTCATGACTTTAGTGATACCAACTTCACTATCGGTTTCTTTAAATTCATATGGATCTTCGACAACTTCTAATGCTGACACATTTAAAACGTTTTTCAATAACCCATCCTTGTTCATAGTTTTCAATGCGTATATTGGTTCACCTTCAGTTGATACATTCATACAACTATTGTTCACCCATTCCTAATAAACAGTAAATATTTAAAATCCTTTTTCAAGAAAGTTAGATGTAAGGAAATTAAATAGTGGTTTTAAAAAATCTTACTTGAATATGTATCAGCTTTTCAATTTTTTCTTTACAATTATCATCACCAATTTTCGTTTTTTCCACAACCTTAAAGAAGATAAATAATAAAATAAAATTAATTTAATAACATAAATAGATTGGTATACAAAAATATTAAAAATAAATGTCAAATAAATAATATTTTGGATTTTGTCGTAAAAAAAAAGATTCTTTTAAGTAAAAACATTATTACGAAAGGTCAACATATAAAAAAGGGATTAAAATGCAATTTGGAAGTAAGATAACTGCTTTCTCTCTATTATAATTTAATTTAATTAACATTAAAAATTAGCGAATAAATAATTCAATTTCGATATTAATAAGTCGTTTTGGGTTTATAAAATAGATTGAGCAAATTTGAAAAATATATTGGGATATCTATCACATTGTTAAATTCAAAATAAATAATAATTCAATATTTTTTGAAAATATACAAAAATATTGGTTCTAAAAAACTTACTTTAACATCTATCATCTTCCAACTTTGGTCCTTACAATTATCTTTATCGATTTTCTTTTCTTCCTCTACCTTAAAGAAAGTGAAATTATAAAATAAAATTAGTATAATAAAAAATAATCGAACCGTTTTAAAGACAAAACGACTAAAGTGTTTTTGAGGCTCTTTGTGGAAACTCATATTTAAGTTTTATTTGATAATTGTAAGTCATTTAATAAATTATTATTTACTTCAAACTGTTTTCTTAATAAACAATTTTAATCAAATGTTCCCAGTAAACACTTGAAAACAGTTCTGTAACTGTTACATATTAGTTCCATAATAATGTCATTCTAAACGTGTGACAGCGGATGTTACACGTATGGGATGACATTATTATAAAACAATTTCGTAACACTTTCGGAACTGTTTTCAAGGTTTGGCTAGGATATTGCTAAATATTTATTACATAATCTGATTGTAAGTATATTTTGAAAAAAGGATTAAGTCGACTTACGGCGTTTTTCTGGCAAACGGATCAATTGTTAAGTTGAATTAGTTATAATAACTATTTTGCTTATTAATTTTTACAATTTTAGAGCTAAAAGTTGCAATTTTATATACACACCTATAACAATTTATTTAAGTCACAAGATTCTTGCCATAAAATAATTTTGTAATATTTATATTTTTACTTTCAAGGAATTTTTAGTAAATTTTTTATTCAATTTTTTTTCAATTAAAACAAATTTTTTAAGGCTTATACGAAAAATAGAAATATAAGTATTTTCTATTAACTGGAGTACGACGGGTATTTGATACTTATGAATTAATTTCAAATTTTCTAGCTAGTGTACATGATTACAATTATTACTGTTTTAAAATATTTTTATTTATTATAAATAATTATTGATAATAAATAAAATACTTTTGAAACAAATAAGTAAAAGTAATTCGAAACTTCTAACTAAACGTTTATCCAATTTCGAATCCAACGAACCTAGTATGAATTATTTTAGATTAATATATTATAATCTTATAATTATAAATAAAAATCAATTACTTAATTATTTATTAAATATCTATTAATCTAAAATGCCTCATCTTGAACTCGTTGGATGAGGAATTTGATAAGCTTTAAAATGAGAATTCTATAATTACCGTACATTTATTTGTTTGTTTATTGTTAGTCTATTTATATCCCAAAAACAAAAATAATGATTTTTCAAAAATTCTGTTTCTTAAAATACATATTGTAAGTTTTATTCAAAAGCAAGTATTTGAAAGTGTGTTAATCACTATTACAAAAGAATTAAAAAGCAATTAGTAAATAGTGTCTTTAATTTGGATGAGCTGAATGGCCCATCACATCAGGTAGATGCAAGCAGAAAAGGGTCTTTTATTTTCTAGCAAAAAGAAATTTGTATTAAAATCGAGAAAATTTAAACGCTTTCTTAATAAATTCTAAATAAATAAATAACTCACAATTATAAGTTTAAAAAAAATATAAAAATAAAAAAAAACACACAAAAAATACATATGTATAGAAACTTGCCAATCTTTAGCTTTAAAATTAATAAAATTATGAAAAAAGACTCGATTCTTTAAAAAAAATATTTAAAAAAAAAGATATTTAGTTTAATTTTAATTGCGTCCGCTATACTTTTTACATAATGTACTTTTAAGAATAGGTGTGTATATAAAACTGCAACTTTTAGCTCTTAAATTGTAAAAATTAATAATCAAAAGAGCTTTTTATAAAAGAAATTATTTTTTTTAAAGAAACAATATTTAGATTAATTCTAATCGGATCCGTTGTATTTTGCCTGCAATGCACTAATAGAATTACGTATATGTACTAAATTACAACCCTTTATATTGAAAATTATAAAAGTTAAAGGGAAAAAACGCATTTTATTAGACAAATCTGTTTTGTCTGAAAAACGATATTAAGAGTAATTCCAATTAGTTCCGCTAAATTTTGCGTGTAGTGTACTTGCAAAAATACGTTTGTATAGCAAATTGCAATTCGTGCACTTTAAAATTGTAAAAGTTGGTGGGAAAACTGCGTTTTTTAAAAAAAAGAAGTTTTCTTAAAATACAAGGTTTAAATCTATTCCTAATCGGTTCGCGATATTTATCGTGAAATCTATTTATGAAAATACGTATGTACACTAATTAAGCTCTTTAGGTTAAAAACTGTAAAAGTTAAAGGAAGTGTTAAGACATGATATCACACATTTTTTCAAGATTTCGTACCCGTACCCCCTTTTGCAACGCCATATTATGATATTTTATGTGGAAAAAGAACATAAATTTATTTTTTGGGAAGACCCCCTCCGTACCGTCTACAGCCTGATATCATATGCGAATGCTTTCAAAGGGGGGGGAGACACATTTTTTAACAAAAATTGAGTTTTTTCTGTGATTTAGGTTGAATGTACACGTGAAAATACGTATTAGTATCAATTTTAGGCTTTTTAGGTTGGAAAGGCTGAGTTTGGCTAGGGGGCCAAAATACCAAAAGTGATTCCATAAGGGAACAGTCGCGGTTCACTACATGAACGGAACCCTAAAAATGTGTAATTTCTTCTTTTTAATATAGAATTAGAAAAAGTTAATGCAGTCTAAAAGATTTTGTTTTTAAGTTGATAAAGATTGACACTTAAGTGATAGAAAAACTTGCGACAAAATAAAAGGAGTTCCATACAGGTGATTTCATTTCTTTCTGAATGCAAATATTAAAAAATTTTACTTACTTTACACATGTTCAGCATTTTTTGCGCCCGAGAAGTCATTGTGGCAGCAAAATACTGTAATTCTTCGTAGTATTTCTCACATGAATCGAAGCATAGTAGTCTAATGTTTTCCCGAAAATATTTATCACAATAAATAAAGATCCTTGGCACTTCACAAATACGATTTCTCGTTACATAATGCACACATAATAGCATGAAATTTTTTCACAAATTCATATTGTTTTGAATAATTTTTTCTTGGCACTTTTCATACATATACTTGACACTAAACGTTTGTTTGTTACTTCAAGCCCGGATCGCGACAGAATGACCATTTAGTAATGACCATAAGCAGTCTTTGCATCTCCTTAGATGTTGAGGCTACGAAAAAGCCATTACAGCAAAATTAAAAAGCAATTAGGAAAAGTCTCGCCAGTCTAAATGTGCCGAAAGGTCCGCCACAACGGACAGATGCAAGTATCAAAGAACCTTTCTACTTTCAAGAAAAAGAAAATTATTGTAAAATTTATGAAAATCAAAACATTTATCAAATAGATTTCTTAAAAATAATAATATAATTATAAATATTAATCTTATAAATTTTCTTTGTAAAGAGCATTTTTTGAGACTATATTGTTTAAAAACTTTTTAAAAATCAATTTCAATTTCTTCTTGTTTACACCTATTATTGATAATAAAGTACGTAAGTCTTATGTTTTCTGTTTGTAGTGTTGCTCAGAATAGCTGTACCCAATTTATTTGGCTGCAATGTAGTTTATGGGAAATTTATTAGAATTGGCGATTAGAAAGGCTTGTATTGTCAAATCATCAAAAATCGATAAAAAAAATGGATTTTTTTGTTCGACAATTTTAAGAGCAATCATTTGCTCTAAAGTTGTTCATAATAGAATTTTTAAATTCTTATTTTTGAAATTGTTATTCAAAATATTTTCACTGTAGGTTAGATTTAGCAAAAAATTGCGAATTTTACAATAGTGGCGATGTTCAAGAACCGTTTTTTACATAAAAATTTCATTTCTTATGCTCAACTTTGTAAATAAAAAATATTCAAGAACACCGCCCCGCGAATTCAATAAACACATTTAGTTAATGAATTTTTGAATTTACTAATTTATGTAATGATAAAATTTCAAATTTATCTACCTATGCGTTTTTTAATTATACATTGTTAAAATATGCAATTATTACAATGTGAAATGAAACTGAGCGTTAAACAGTATTTAATATTTATTATAAAATACTTTCTTGTGAAGTTTACCGCTTCCCAATTTAATTGTGCAAGGCTAAAAAATGTTATTTTTATACTTATTAAATAAACGCATGTGGTTCTTTTTAAATTAGATGAATAAACTTTGTAGAATTTAAAAACTAAATTCTGTAAATTTATGCAAAATATAAAATTTAAGTTTTTAGTGTTTTGAATGATGCAAGATCAATGATTTTCATGTTAAATGTATTAATATTTATTTGTTTGCAGATGAAAATTTTGTGGGTTTGCTAAATCTAACTGTTGTATTAAAATTACTTATTTAAACATAATAGACTGAAAATTTGAAAATGGGTGAAACATACTTTATATCACTTCCAAAAATTCGTTTCGTGAAAAATATCTTTCAAGTAAACTTAATTCTTTCACAGTGTTGCCAAATTTTAGAGGCGAGAACGTTGCTGCTGTATCCAAATTTGTTATTATATACAGTAGAGGTGACAACGTCGAGGGTATATCACATAGATTGGCGACTCTAGCGCCAGCGATATACACTCGAACTAGGGTACCAACATTGTAGGTAGAGAATGGTTCTTGTCACCTCCGAACACTTTTTCGGCAAACGATGTCAAAGGCTATTAGTAGTCATTCTGCATTGAAAAAACAGCAAAACGTTGTCACCTCCGATTTCGGAGGTGACAACGTTATATATGAGGCGACAACGTATGCTGTATATTTATTTTGGAGGTGACAACGTACACTCTATACATATATATATATATATATATATATATATATATATATATATATATATATATATATATACTTAAATAAAGAAATAAATGAGAAACTTTTTTTAAAATGATTACTTATTCACTCACAGTTAATGGATTTTTGTCGACTTCTTTTTTTTCCTGTTTAGATTCTGATAGCAATGACAATATGACCTCTAAATCATTTAGTGGAGTTCCTTCTTCTTTAATTTTTCCAATCCATGAATTCAAAGCGCCTAAAAACAATTTTTCTAAATAATAATAATCTAATTTTGTTAAATTATGAAATTTATTTATGTGTTAGTTAAATCAAAGCACACAAATAATATTATATACTTATATTTAATAACTAGCTGTCGTACCCATCTTCGACGGGTTTTACTTTCTACTAATATATTTACAGAGGTGTCTACCATCAGGAATTTAATTTGATTGGGAAAAACTAATAATTAGTTACATTAACAATTTCATTAGGAAAATATTACTATTTGAATCAGTAATGGGCTTTTTCTATCAAATACTATTTTTAACTAATTCAGATTTACAGAACAGTATTTGTCAATTTGTAGTACTTTATGCCTTTGTAGTATTTCAATTAATGTATTAAAAATTAATCCTAATTTTCCTCCAGCTTTTGAAGTTATGTAGCTAAAATCTAAAATAAGACCTATATTGTAGGCTGAATGTAAGGCTTAAATTTGGACAAATAAAAATATTACATCAATAAAAATTGAAGCAAAAAGCAATTTTTTAAAAACAAATTAATATACACCCCCAACATGAGTAACAATTCCTGTAAATATGAACTCAAAATTTGTATTTTTAGGGTAGTTATGGAGAGGGAAAGCAAAATCGACTGAACCGATTTCAATGAAATTTTAATGTGTTGTAAAGACAAATAAGACGACTTAAAAAAAACATTTTTAATTTTTTTACAAAAAAAAAGTTTTAGAAAAATTTTTTGAAATTTGCAAAAAATTTTTTTGGGTCATTTTTTTGAAGTTACACCTCTAATTTTTTTCTTAAAAAGTACCTTATAATGTCCCCTTTAACAGCCATATTTTAGTTGTCATTTTAATTTGTTATTTTACTAATTGCTTTTAAAAAACGAATTTAATCGGTTTTACATAAAAAGTATTTTTAAATTGGTAATGCTCTCATTCGTATATATTATAAAAAAATGGAATAGAAACAAGAAACTTTTGTCAACTAATTTGTTCAGAATGTAATAGTATTTATACAAAAAAATAAAAATTTTAAACAGATTTCTAATGTAAAGTCATTTAGAACCATTGTTTTCGATGCCACTCCAAAAAGAGTGTACACGTGAAAAAAAAATATTATTTTTCTCAAAAAGTATATTTTTAAAAAATTTGGAAAAAATATATGTTAAAGGGGACATTATAAGGTACTTTTTAAGAAAAAAATTAGAGGTAGAATTAATTTGAACCGATTTCAAGCGGGGGCAGATTTTACATGCTTACCCCCCTATGCCCTTTATTTAACATATTTAAAAAAAAAATTTTTTTTGTATTTTTTGTATTTTTAGGTATTAATTGTAGAAATTCGCAACTTTTACTCACCACAACAAACTAATCAATTTATTATCGTATTTATTTAATTATATTCAATAATTTTAACTCAGTAATCATTTAAATAACTTTTGATAATATAATTAAGATTATTGTTTGTAAACTGATTAAAACTTATTTAAACCAGGCGCGGATCCAGGGGAATCACAGTGGCATATCCCCCCGAGAATTCAAAATTCCTGGAATTTTTTAAATAAAAATTTCATTCAAATAAGGTCATCAAGCTAATGTCTAGCAGATAGCCCCCCCCAAGAACCTTGTCTAGATCCGCCCCTGATTTAAACAATTGCTTAGTTGAAAATAATTACATAGATATCATAATAAATTTATTTCTTTGTTGTTGTGAGTAAAAGTTGCGAATTTATACAATTAAAACTTAAAAATATAAAAAATGCAAAAAAAAACTTCAAAAAATAAGATAAAAAATTTTTTTTTTCAAAAAAATTTTGTATATTTTTTTTTTGATTCTACACGTAGAAATGAACAATTTATGTTCCTAAAAATTTTTTTTAAATTAAAACCGCTTTTGACTTATTAACAATTGAAAAAAATAGCTAATTTTTTAAACAAATAATCATATTATTCTTAAAAATTATTGTAAAAAATTTTAAATAAATGCGTTTTGAAGGTGATAAAACTGGATTTAAAATGATTTAACTGTGATTCACTTGCGTTGATTTCCTAAAAAACGGTATTGCTTTAAAAAAAACCAAAAAAAATTGAAAAATTGTATGTTGCAATAACATTTTTTAAACATTAACAAATTAATTTTTTTAATTTTTGTTTTATATAGTGTCAAAGCTCAGGAAAGGAGCTTTAAAAAGAGATCTTTTTGAGCTTTTTAACTTTAATAATAAACAAAAGACAAAACTTTTTGTAAGGTGTTTAATCGCTGTAGGGTGGGCCAAAGTTATTGAGCGGCACTGTAATAAAAATTTTTTTAATTAAATAAGAAAATTTCTGATTTTTCCTGGTCGAATTGAATTTCCGGCTATTTCTCGGTTTTCGTTCGCGGTTGATAGAAACTCTGTTAAATGTATTAGCAGAAACTATAACACGTTTTCGATTCCCACATGGAAACCTACATGGGATCCACTTTCATAAAGGAAACCATATGGATTCCCATGTAAAACCGAATGGGAAATTGGGACACGATTTTAAGTGATAAATCCTTAATATGAAACGAGTAGATATGCAAATTAGATAAAGAGAGACATTTTATTTATATTGCCTTTAAAGAAAGAGAGAAACCAGAGCCGGCGTTACTGACGCCGTTACCCAGACGTTACCTTTTGTGTTTCAATTATAAAAGTATATATCCTCCTTAATATGAAACGAGTAGATATGCATATTAAGTAAAGAGAGACATTCTTATTTACATTGCCTTTAGAGAAAGAGAGAAACCAGAGCCAGCGTTACTGGCGCCGCCGTTACCCAGACGTTACCTTTTGTGTTTCAATTATAAAAGTATGTATATATATATATATATATATATATATATATATATAATACTAGGGGGACTTCGACCCCTGCGCGCTTCGCGCGCCAACCCCCTATCTCTATTTTTATATTTATTTAAATTTTTATAAATTTAAAGTACTTTTTTCTTAATATCAATGCATCTTAATAAATTGCATACAATACATGATAAAATACACATAGACTTTGACGTAATGTAACAATCGTTATGGACCTTTTTTATCTATATGTCAAAAATAAGATTAAACTTTGACATATATTTTGACCCATTTTAACCTATAGGTTAAAAAGGCGTCAAATTTTACATAGATTTTGACGTATCATAGATACGTTTATTGTCCTTTATTGTCCCTTTTTAAGTTGTAGTTAAATAAAAGTCAAATTCCACATAGATTATGACGTAACTAAATGAGGAAGAAAAAATAAAACGTCAAAATTAGGTCAAAATGATAGGTGTAAGAGCAAACACAATTTTAAAATTACCTTACATTGTTAGGTCAGATGGCAAACTTCACCTCATCATTAAGTCTGCGCGCGGAAATTTTTTGACAAATTTTGACGTCTATGTCAAAGCTGGCCTCAAACTTGAGCTAAATTTTGAAGGTAGCGGGCATTCTTTGTCAAATTTTGATGTATAGGTCAAAACTGCTTTCAAAATTGACCTAAATTTTGAGGGAAGCGGGAATTCTCTGACAAATTGTGACGTCTAGGTCCAAACTGCCCTTAAAATTGACCTAAATTTTAAGAGAAATTTTGACGTCCAGGTCAAAACTGCCCTCAAAATTGACCTAAATTTTGAGGGTAGCGGGAATTCTTTGTCAAATTTTGACGTCTAGGTCCAAACTGCCCTTAAAATTGACCTAAATTTTGAAGGGAAGTGGGAATTCTCTGTCAAATTTTGATGTGTAGGTCAAAACAGCCCTTAAAATTGACCTAAATTTTAAGAGAAATTTTGACGTCTATGTCAAAACTGCCCTCAAAATTGACCTAAATTTTGATGATAGCGTTAATTCTTTGTCAAATTTTGACGTCTAGGTCAAAACTGCCCTCAAAATTAACCTAAATTTTGAGGGTAGCGGGAATTCTTTGTCAATTTTTGATGCGTAGGTCAAAACTGCCCTCAAAGTTGACCTAAATTTTAAGGGGAGAAACTACAGGTCAACTCTTGACCTGTAGGTCAAAAAATCTTGAAACAGCGGCGGCGGCGATATCTTTTTGTAATATAGAGAGATATCAATCTATTAGTGCGAAAAGGACACTCACGCTTAGGGCCTACCACCTAAATATGAGAACTAATATTTATTTTTAATTTAAAAATCATATCGTAGATTATTTTCCTTGGGACACGTTCTTCATGTCTTCAACGAAAATCAAATTAAAAAATCTTTATAATTCACTCGTGAATTCACTCACTTTATGTGAGTGAATATAAAGTTAAATAAGTGAATTATTAGTGAATACTTCGTGAATTAGTAAATAGTGATTTAGTGAATAGTAAGTATTGGATAAAGGTCAAAATTAGAAATTGGTTCTGTTGGATAAAAACAAAGCTTTAAATTGGTTAAATCGGATAAAAGGAAAAATTGGAAATTGGTTATATTGGATAAAAACAAAGCTGAAAATTGGTTAAATTGGATAAAAGGCAAAATTGTAAATTGGTTTTATTGGATAAAAACAAAGCTGAAAATTGGTTAAATTGGATAAAAGGAAGAATTGGAAATTGGCTATATTGGATGAAAGGCAAAATTGAAAAATTGGTTTAATTTGATAAAAGCAAAAATTGGAAATTATTTATATTGGATAAAAACAAAGCTGGAAATTGGTTAAGTTGGATGAAAGGAAAAATTGGAAATTCATTATATTGGATAAAAACAAAGCTGGGAATTGTTTAAATTGTATAAAAAGCTGGAAATTGGTTAAATTGGATAAAAGGCAAAATTGGAAATTGGTTTTATTGGATAAAAACAAAGCTGGAAATTGGTTAAATTGGATCAAAGGAAAAATTGGAAATTGGTTATATTGGATAAAAACAAAGCTGGAAACTGGTTAAATTGGATAAAAGGTAAATTGGAAATTTGTTATATTGGATAAATACAACGCTGGGAATTGGTTAAATTGGTTAAATTGGATAAAAGGAAAAATTGTAAATTATTTATATTGGATAAAAACGAAGTTGGAAGTTGGTTAAATTGGAGAAAAGGAAAAATTGTAAATTGGTTAAATATTGGATAAGAGACAAAATTGGAAATTAGTTAAATTGGATCAAAGACAAAATTGGACATTGATTATATTTGATAAAAAGGAAAAATTTGAAAGTTTTGAATAAGGAGAGAATTGTAAATTTGTTGTTATTTTCTATAAGAGGCAAGATTTGGAAACATTGGATAAAAGGAAATTATAAAATTTATAATTAAATGTATAAAACTTGATGTTAAAATTGTAATGCAATATTACTATTTTTAAAATTATAATTCCTAGATATAAGTAAATTTTATAAAATAAAAGAACAATGTCTAACAAAAGAGAAACTGTTAATTTGACTACTCATGATTTAAGTATTGTTGTCACGGAAGGAGCAATGATAAATAGTGATCATATGTATGATCATATGTATGAATCATATGTATGTGATCATATGTATGAATTTCAAAAGCTTTTGAGAAGACAATCAAATTTTTTTATAATATGCAAAATACTTTGTGTTTACGAACAATTGATTTGATAGTTCCAATCGAGAAAAGTAAGCAGCACATTCAAATACTTTTTAGTGGATCTTATAAATCTGGTCATTGGATTTGTACTAATTATGATGGAATAAGCCTTTACATTTTTGATAGTCTTAATAAAAAATGTTTAAATCATGATCAAAGAGATTATTTAATTAGATTATATCATTTTGAACCACAAGTAGTTTTCACAACTGTTGATCAACAACCAGAATACAGTCTTTCTTATGGAGTATATGCAATAGCATTTGCAACATCGTTGTTTTTTAACCCATTAACGCCCAAATGTCCAAAATTTTTGACTGAAGTTCAAGGCAAGAATTTTTATCCTAAATGATTAGACTTTTAAAAACCCTTCGGTACTTAGGGGGTATTGAGGTCCGCTCTTTCAGAATCCGGGGTCAAAAAAGCATTTCGACCATCAAGGAAACCAATATGGCGCCGAAATGGAGAAAATACCGAAAAAATCGTAAGTTTTTTTTTGAAACACGCTGTTCACATCAATAAGATTTTTTTGGGCGGGTCTCATGTATGCTATAGGTGGATAAAATAGTTGTACTTTCGAACTGTGTACTTGACAACTTAAAAATTCAAGATGGCGGATCCAAAATGGCAGAAAAATCAGAGCAAAATACTTGATAAATAGCAAATGCATCATCAATATTCAAAACTTGATTTAAATCATCTGAAAATTACTTCTCGGGGGTTTTCGGGGTCGCTGATTACGAATATGAAGTTTAATTTTAAAAATTCAAAATGGCGGTTCCAATATGGCGGATAAAAATTTTTGAAAATCGATAAAATTGCATGAAATTACTCACTCGGGGGTTTTCGGTGTCGCTGATTACAAATATGAAGATTAATTTTAAAAATTCAAAATGGCGGTTCCAATATGGCGGATAAAAATTTTTGAAAATCAATAAAATTGCATGAAATTACTCACTTAGGGGTTTTTGCGGTCGCTGATTACGAATATGAAGTTAAATTGTTAAAATTCAAAATGGCGGATCCAATATGGCGGATAAAATTTTTGAAAATCGATGAAATTGCATGGAATTACTCACTCGGGGGTTTTCGGGGTCGATGATTACGCTCACCACGTGGAGGTCGACTAATTTTAATGTTATAAAAAAATTTTAAGTAAAATATAAAAACAGTTAAAAACACAAAAAAATATGAAAAAGTAGGGTGATATGGAGTGATGTGAAAAATGGGGGAATGTGCAACACCGCCGATTTCTGATCTATAGTTCGATATTGAACAGAGCCAAGTATGATTAGTTATTTTCCTTTAATTATATTCCTTATTCAGTTATAAATAAATAAAAAATAAAACAAAAAAAATTTTTTTTCTTTTGTGAAATCTCTACTTTTTAGAGGTCAACTATACCTTAGTAAATTTTTTTTTGTCAGATTTTAATTAGTTTACATTGAAAAAGCCTAAAATTAATAATTAAAGAGATTTTCATCGATATTTATGCTAACATACCTGAATTTTACTGGTGTTGCACATCACCCCAACTTTTTTGGAAAATGCAAAAACAGACGTTTTTGAAAAAGCGAAAAATTTATAGGAAAAATTTAAAATTCTTAAAATCTAATAATGCAGAAATATTCTATTATAATGCCTCTAAGTCATTCAATTTTGAAATATTAAAAAATTTAAATATTTGACATGTTTTTCGTCCAACGAAAAAAAACGTTGCACATCACCCCACAACACCCTAAAAAAAATAAAAAATATTAAAAAATTGTTCAAAAATTTTTTTAAAAAAGAAGACAAAGTTAAGAAACTTTGTTGAACTCCACGTAGTGAGAGTTGGGCAACTCCAGAAAAACGTGACGTTAACAAACAAAATAAAATCTCTAAAACAACTAGAAATTTATGAATTTGTAGTATTAAATTTTTAAAATTGCACTTTTAGAATTCGTAATCAGCGACCCTGAAAACCCCTGAGTAAGTAATTCCATGCAATTTTATCTATTTTTAAAAAATTTTATCCGCCATATTGGATCCGCCATTTTGAATTTTAACAATTTAACTTCATATTCGTAATCAGCGACCGCAAAAACCCCGGAGTGAGTAATTTCATGCAATTTTATTGATTTTCAAACATTTTTATCCGCCATATTGGAACCGCCATTTTAAATTTTTAAAATTAAACTTCATATTTGTAATCAGCGACCCCGAAAACCCCCAAGTGAGTAATTTCGTGCAATTTTATCGATTTTAAAAAATTTTTATCCGCCATATTGGATCCGCCATTTTGAATTTTAAAAATTAAACTTCATATTCGTAATCAGCGACCCCAAAAACCCCCGAGAAGTAATTTTTAGATGATTTAAATCACGTTTTGAATATTGATGATGCATTTGCTATTTATCAAGTATTTTGCTCTGATTTTTCTGCCATTTTTGATCCGCCATCTTGAATTTTCAAGTTGTCAAGTACATAGTTCGAAAGTACAACTATTTTATCCACCTAAAGCATACATGAGACCCGCCCAAAAAAATCTTATTGATGTGAAAAGCGTGTTTCAAAAAAAAACCTTACGATTTTTTCGGTATTTTCTCCATTTTGGGCGCCATATTGGTTTCCCTGATGGTCGAAATGCTTTTTTGACCCCGGATTCTGAAAGAGCGGACCTCAATACCCCTTAGTACCGAAGGGTTTTTAAAATTCTAATAATTTAGGATAAAAATTCTTACCTTGAACTTCAGTCAAAAATCTTGAACATTTGGGCGTTAATGGGTTAATATTCTGCCCCACTCTGTCAATTACTATTATTGTAATATTAGAAATCATAGAATGTTTATGTTCGAAAACAATATTTCATGTAAATTTCCCTCTGTACAACTTTCTAATAGTAGATCTTGCATAGTTGTGTATGACTGAAATTGCCTTTTAAATTAAATAGATATTCAACTTCAGTATGGAGAATCAAATCGTGGGAGGCAAAAATTAAAACGTAAAATTGATAATGAAAATTATTCAGAGGAAGCATACACATCCATTTCTTTCCTGAGAATTATAAATGAAATAAAGAAAGAAATATTGCATTAAAAACACTTTAAGAAAGTAGGGCTGAAATTCAAAAAAATTATCGTGAGAGGCAAAAATTAAAACGTACAATTGATAACGTAAATTATTAAGTGAAAAACACACTTCAACTAAGAAAAAACTTCAAGTTACTAGTAAAAAAGTTAGTTTTAATGACTGCTGTAGTCATGGAGGTGTTGTGTTAACTCTAATACAATATCCAGATGAATTAAGGCTTTTGTTAGAAGGGTTTCATAAAAAATCAGGTCATTTTAAAAAGAATATAAGGCTGTATAATAATTCTTTTTTTTTGCATCTTTAAATGCTAATGTAATTAATTTTAATAGCAGAAGAAGAGGACCATTCTGTTACAAAATTCAATGTCCAATTTACTATCAAATTAATAGTGCTTTATATCCGGATAAAGGTGAGGATCCATGTTTTGGTTAATTATTTATTTATGACCTTGAGGAATCAATCAGATACAGATTAAAAAGTAACAAAAATTTGGATGAAGACGGTTTAAAATCTATAGAAAATATAAGAAATTCTAATGCATACACAAAATCTGACATGATGATGTCAGAGGTAATTTAAATAAAAGCTGAATTAGCAAGACAAATTATGAAGAAATTCCTGAGTTACAATTATTGGTCACGTTGAAAAAAAGCTTTAATAAAAATAGATACAATTCTAATAGTTTTAATGAAGTTGCTGCAATTTTTAATACAAACTCGAAAAGCAAATAGTGGATTACCGATTTTTCTTAAAGGTTGTAATTTTGTATTACTTGGGGTACTAAATAACTTTGCCAATTAGTTTTGCAAAAAAAAATTTTTTTTGCAAGATATTTAGATTTGAAAAATCGGAAACGGAAAAAATGACTTTTTTTGAGAATTTTTATTTCAAAAACTATTGATTTTACAAGAAAAGTCATTTATTTAAAATTGTAGAAAAAATGTCAATTTTTTAAAATATTAAAAAAAAAGTTTAAAAAAATTATTTTTTCAATAATTTGTTTAAACAATAATTATTTATTGTTAAAAAAAGTAGCAAAGGACATCATGGAATTTTCTAGAAAAATTATTTTCTCAAAATTTCAACCTTCCTTCATAAGTGGTTAAATTTTTGAAGAAGTGATTTTTGATGTTTTTGAGAAAAAAGTTTTAAAGTTTGCGCTACGAGTTTTTTGGCGTTGCGCTAACTAAGCAGCGCCTATATCAGTCTATTTTAAAAGATGATATGACCTTTACTTCTTGCCCCCTAATACATTTATTTATTATATACGTATATATTATTATTATAAACAGTTTAACAATATATTTTTAACTTTTTTGAAAACATTATTTTCCTTTTTTAACCCATTAATGCCCATGGGCACAGGAACGTAGATATAAAAAGCAACTATTGGGATACTGGCATGGGGTTTAATAATAATTTTTGACGTTAAATTTTTCTAAAAAAATTTTTTTAAACAATTTGTTATAAACAAAGGAAGAAAAATTGATTTTCATAAAAAACTGATAGCGCCATTCGATTCGACGCAAAAAACTACTACGAAAACGTATATTACATAATTTTAAAAAAAGACATATTATTGTAAAAATGTTATAAACAATTAGCCTGCATTGATACTGTATGAGGTAAAAGGATCGTTTTTGAAGTTAAAAAATTTTGTTAAACAAAATTAGTTTAATTAGGAGAGTTTTTGACGTTAAAAATTTTTTAAACAAAATTTTTACCTCAAAAACTATCCTTAGACCTCATACAGTATAAATGCAGGCTAATTGTTTATAACGTTTTTACAACAATATGTCTTTTTTTAAAATTATGTAATATACGTTCTCGTAGTAGTTTCTTGCGTCGAATCAAATGGCGCTATCAGTTTTTTATAAAAATCAATTTTTCTTTATTTGTTTATAACAAATTGTTTAAAAAAAAATTTTTTTTTTAAATTTTTAACGTCAAAAATTATCATTAGACACCATACCAGGATCCCAATAGTTACTTTTTATATCTGCGTTTCTGTGCCTATGGGCATTAATGGGTTAAAAAAGGTAAATAATGTTTATAAAAAAGTAAAAAATATATTGTTAAACTGTTTATAATAATAATATATACGTATATAATAAATACATGTATTAGGGGGCAAGCAGTAAAGGTCATATCATCTTTTAAAATACACTGATATAGGCGCTGCTTAGTTAGCGCAACGCAAAAAAACTCGTAGCGCAAACTTTAAAACTTTTTTCTCAAAAACATCAAAAATCACTTCTTCAAAAATTTAACCACTTATGAAGGAAGGTTCAAATTTGAAGAAAATAATTTTTCTAGAAAATTCCATGATGTCCTTTTTCTATTTTTTTAACAATAAAAAATTATTGTTGAAACAAATTATTAAAAAATTAATTTTTCTTAACTTTTTTTTTAATATTATAAAAATTGACATTTTCTTAACAATTTTGAATAAATGACTTTTTCTTATAGAATCAATAGTTTTCGAAATAAAAATTCTCAAAAAAGTCATTTTTTCAGTTTCCGATTTTTCAAATCTAAATATCTTGCAAAAAAAATTTTTTTTTTGCAAAACTGTTTGGCACAGTTATTTAGAACCCCAAGTACTACAAAATTACAAACTTTAAGAAAAATCGGTGATCCACCATTTGCTTTTCGTATGGAACTGCCCTATTGCAGAACATATTAACATAGGAGAACAGAATTATGCTAAATTAAATGTAAAACAAAAACTTGTAGTTGATTATGTACTTGATGCCCCAAAGGATTCTTCTTTTGATGGTTCTATGGCAATTGTTAAGAAGTAAAGGAATAAATGTTTGCAACATGGCATTTACAGGTATAGTTGCGACTCTGCTTCCTAATGGAAAAATTGTTTATAAAGTTTTAGGCTTACCCGTTCCATTATACAGTGATTCATCTTTAAACATTAAAGTTTAATCTTTAGAAGGCCTCTTTTTAAAAAATATAGATGTTTTTATTTGGGATGAAGCACCAATGGTTCCAAAATATGCTTTACAAATTATGGATTATTAGAGGTGTGTATCGAGCCCGGCTCGAGCTCGACCATGTTATTCGAGCTTTTTGCACACCTCTATGAATCATCTATTCCAACGAACCTTTTGGTGGTAAAATTGTAATTCTAGGCGGAGATTTTCGACAAACTTTACCAATTGAAGAACGGGGTACTAAATCAGAAATAGTAAATTTATCAATAAAAAATAGTAAACTATACACTGAAAAAATGTTGAGTACCGTGCAATCCCATGTCGGTGGCGCTGAACACCCAAGATTTGAGACTCAAAACCTTGGGACTGCAATAGCCGCATCTTGGGCGTTCAGCACGCCCAAGTTGGAAATGCAGCTCCTCCAAACTAAAGTCGTATCGCATTCGTACATTTTCGGTCTACTTGGAACGGCACGTCACCCAAGATTTTATCCGTGTAGAAATATTTCAAAAAATACACATTGACAGATAATATGAGAGCTTTACCACAAGAAACGGAATTTGTAGATTTTTTACTTAAAGTTGTCAATGGTGAATTAAATGATGCAGATGATAATGTTATATTACCAGAACATATTATTCAAAAAGGGAATAGGTACACAAAATTTAAAATAAAATTAAATCCTTTAAAGATAAAATGTTTTAATAACTATGTGTGTATCTTTAGAGTAATATTAGAAACTTTTCGGTGTAAAAACATTTTCATTTTTAATAGCAGAAAAAAGGGGCGTGCGTAGCGCGCAAAAATAGTAACTAGTATCTTAAATAAACCCAAAAAAGCCTATATTTCTTTAAGAAAGAATCCTGTGTAAAATCTATTTTTATTTTTCAAGTAGGTGTAATGTTTCCATATCCCTATTGAAAATTTCCACATGGGATTTTATATTTTGCTCGTTTTCGCTTAATGCATGGATAGAATTTTGGAAAGCAACAACATACCCCAAAAATTTTTAAAATTTAAAAAGCAAAATTTTAATTCATAAATCGGAATTCGTTATTTATTTTTATAGTCATTTTAAAAACATTTCTAGAATTTAAAAATAAGAAAATTTTGATTAATAAATCCTACGTTAAATATGACAATACATACTATGAAATTTTCAGACATAAAACCTTAAAATATCAATACAGAAATTGTTTGCAAACTCACGTTCATTGATTTTAGATAATTTTTAATTGACAACAAATTCATGACTCTAAACTGGTTAATAAAATAAATGTAATGAATGTAATTTAAAATTTATGAAAATCAACCGATGTCAATACCAACTTCATAAAAAATTAAACAATACTCAACAAAAAAAATTATTTAAAAATTTTGTCGAAAATCAAAAATATGATTTTGGCTTAAAAATTCGGATTTATTATTTATATTTCATTTTTATAGTAAAAATTAGTTGTATTTATATTAAAAAGTAGCTACAAAAAGTGTCACATCAATTTGACAAAAATTTAAAAAATTTGCATTTTTTGACTTTTTTGAAATTTGCGAAAATAGCTATAACTTTTGTTCAGCTTAATATTTTTTAATCGGATATGGCAAGAAATTTAAGCTAGACTAATACCTAAGAGACTGTAAAGTATTGTTTTAATCGGTCAAGTAGTCTTTGTGTTTATCCCGGACAAAATATTGCGGGAATTAAATAAATATTAATTAATTAATTAATTAATTAATTAAATATTGGAATTCTTACTACTCGAAAAGAAAAACTAAACATAAATTTTCAAATTCTATGCAATGTACAGACAAAAGTCTGATCTTATTTATAAAGATTAATTAATATATCTATTTATGGGGGATTTTACGCCAAGTGATCCAGGCCTCATGCGTTTGCACGTCATACTTTGGTGACTTGTATTTCTCTTTAAAAAAAGATGTAAATTTCACAAAATATATTTTGGAAAGGTTTTTATGTGTACTTTTCAATGGATATATTAGTTTTAAAAGAAAAAAAAATTTTGACCTTGAAAATTAAAAATTAATTTTCATTTTTCTGTTAAATCGGTATTTTTTTAAACTTTTTTTTATTTAGAAAGAAAGCTGAACTTTTTTCTAATCGAAAACGTTTCTTCCCAAAGTGGGACTAAAATTATTAATAAATAAAAAATGACATTTTCTTTCACGGTAAAACAATGACGCGCCGCGCTCTCGCGCGCTGATAACACAGCCACACAAAATAAAAAAGTATCGGGGTTGGAAGATCAAAGTAACCTATCCCCACGTATTTTGGACCGCTGAACACGAATCCGGTGTCCGTTTTGGTTCAGCACGTGTACGTTTCTTCTTAACCTCAAAAAACATGTCAAATTTTTTGTGGTATATAAATTTTTTTAAAAATTGATGGATTTTGATAAAACTTGGTAGCTAGGGGTTTTTGAGGTTGCTGATTACGAATATGAAGTTAGATTTTCAAAATTCAAAATGGCGGATCCAAAATGGCGGATGAAATTATTTAGAAATTGATGGTTTTTTATAAATTTTCGTAAAAGCTGATGGATTTTGATAAAACTTGGTACCTAGGGGTTTTTGAGGTCTCTGATTACGAATATAAAGTCAGATTTTCAAAATTCAAAATGTCGGATTCAAAATGGCGGACGAAATTTTTTTAAAATTGATGGATTTTGATGAAACATGTTATCTATGGATTTTTGAGGTCGCTAATTACGAATATGAAGTCGGATTTTTAAAAATTAAATTGAATGATGAGAATTTGAAAATCTGTTGCATTTTTATGAATCTTGGTATCTGGTAGCTACTCGGGTTGCTGATAGCAAATCTAAAGTGGGGTTTTCAAGATTTAACTGCCAGTCATATTTTATTATACTTTACCTGTGTCTGCATCCAGGGCATGGCAACTCCACGCGGTGACGGTAAGCAACGGAGATTGTCCGCTATCCGGCTAAATCCCTGAATAATGGCTTTGATGCCGTCATGGCGGACACACGTAGAAAACGTATTACGATGCAGCGGCCCGGAACCGCAGTATCGGCGTCTGGTCAGGATGAGAAAGCGGGCCCGCAGTCGTCGTCATCATACAACCGCAGCTCTACTTTAGTTGATGATCTTGAATCTACCATTTTCAATTTGAAAAATCTGACTTAATATTCGTAATCAGCGACCTCAAAAATCTCTAGATAACATGTTTCATCAAAATCCATCAATTTTAAAAAAATTTTGTCCGCCATTTTGAATCCGCCATTTTGAATTTTGAAAATCTGACTTTGTATTCGTAATCAGAGAACTCAAAAACCCCTAGGTACCAAGTTTTATCTGAAAATATTGAGTTTAGGAAAAAGTTGTCAAAGAATAAAAGTTTTAGTTTTCTTTTGACTTTTAAGAAATGTAAACAAAATTTTTTAAAAGAATTTTTTTTATAAACAAATTAATTTTTTTTAACTTTAGGCCAAATTTTTTTTGAATTTATTTATACCTTATAATATAGTGTGGAGATTTTCCAAAAAATCTCTAGATGGCCCTGATATGTTGAATGAGTTTTAAAACATTTTCAAAAATCACTTGCAAGCATCACAGTGGGATTTTTTTTACAATTAACTTTTTAAAACTGTCACAGCGTATAATTTTTAATCTATTTGAGTGTTCTTTGTTTTAAATTAAAGGGTCTAACCTGTAGACAGTTTTAAAAAGTTAATTGTAAAAAATAATCCCACTGTGATGCTTGCAAGTGATTTTTGAAAATGTTTTAAAACTCATTTAACACATCAGGCCCATTTCGGGACTTTTTGGAAAATCTCCTCTATATTATAAAGTATAAATAAATTAAAAAAAAATTTTTTAAAATCCGGCCCAAAGTTAGAAAAAATTAATTTGTTTCCTAAACTCAATATTTTCGGACTTATAAACTACTAAATATAGGTCTACAATTACAAGTCCAAAATTTCGAAAGTTCATAACTCGAGAATTTGGACAATTAAACAAAAATAAAAAAATACGTATCTGTTTTTTTCGATACAGAATAAAAAAAAAATATTTTTGAGCTACGATTTTCAAAAATGAAAATTTGGAATCTTGGGACGATTCCAGATAAAACTGCGTTTGCACAATTTTGACTCAATTTAGGTACACCTAAAAGTGCTTGAAGACTACCGTGTAGTGCGTACAAAAAACTCGAATATGTTGATTTTTCTTTAAATAATAGGTTTTTTCCCTTAGGGGAATCATCTCTTACACCTTTCCCTTAGTTACCGGTTATTACTCCCTCAGAATTCCCGGGAATATTTCCACCTGGGTACACATTGTTTGGTTAGGTTAGTTGGTTAGGTTGTTTCTTTCTGCGTTGCGAACCCGGGTTCTATCCCTAGTCCCTCCAAATTTATTTTCAAAATTTTCTTTAATAATATTGATATTGAGGAATAAATAAGTATCAGATCGCGGCAATAAATAAATTATAGAGAGAAATATTTTTTATTTTATTTTTATGAAATTTATAAATACTATTATATTTTTATAGTTATAAATAAACTGAAATATTAAATAAGTTTAAGTAAACATTAAATAGATTAATGAATAACAATAATTACAGAAATTCAGTAAATAATTATTTGTATAATATAAATTTATATTATATTAGTAATATAATAATATTACTATTTTATATTTTATTACTTATCTTATGACGCTAACTAGAAACTACCTTCTAATGCTTACAGATACTTAGTAGAGTTTTAAAGAAGATAACCAAGCAAAATTATCTAAAACTAACAATTTAATATTTCACCAACTTTTCTCTACTTGTTTTCAGAAAAGTTTCTTAGATAACTTTCTGCAAGCTTACACGGAAAACTAAAAAGCGTCGGACATTTATAGGCCCAGGGAAGCTAACGGGAAGCTAACTGTGTTAACTATAGAAGCTAACATGGTTAGTTTCTCCTTAGCTTCTTGCAAAATATGGTGCTATGTGGGAAGTAAAAAAAACTTATTAGACATTAATTATATACGTAAATTAAAAAAATTATTAGAAAAAACAAGATTAGAACAAAATTTACATTTTAACAACTCAGTGAATAATTATTGGAACAATCGCCTAAAACAAATAACACCTCATGACAACACTAATGGGTCAGAATTTCTCAAACGAATCACCTAAAACTAAAAAATTTTCTTTTTGAACAAAAATAGTTTTTTTTTACTCTTAATATCGATAAGAAGAATCCCTGAAAATATTAAGCCAAAAAATTTTTTTTTCTAAAAGTTATTAACAATTTAATTTTTTAGTACTGCTTAATTAACAAATTTTTTTCTCGAGTTCCAGTTAACGGATTTTAAAATTAAAATATGGGTTTTTTTCGTCTTGAATTGCACTATTTAAATATATTTTTTGTTTTTAATTTTTTTAATTTTTTATATAATTTGTTTATAAAATGTTAATAAACAAATATGTTCTTCACGTCCTAACAAAAAAATTAAAATTGTATTCTATTCCTTAAATGTCTCCGAGTGTAAAACCGTTTTGAAAAAAAATGAGCCTCAATTAGAAAAAAAGTTATTAATTAAAAACTTTAGCTGTGTAGAGCTTTATATGACGTTAAAACTGGCCCCGCGCACATTAGCATTTTTTACAATTTACTGTTTAAAATTGTCTGGAACCTACAAATTTTATCGGATTTTCATGGACTTAGTCTTAAATTAAAGGGGATAAAATTTCTAAGAGATCCCTCTAAACCAATTTTTGAATTTTAAATTGTTTATATTTTTTTGGTTATTTAAAGTTAACAATTTACAACATTTTTAGAAAAAATCATGTTTATTTTTTTATATTTTTCATTGCAGATGATTGGAATAAATTTAAATTTGTCCAGCATGACCACCAGACAAATAATAATGTATAATGCAATTTATTTAAATTGTTGCAAACAATGTTAATTAACAAATAGAAATTTAAAAAAAAAATTTTTTTTTGCAGACAAATTTATGTTCATTTAAGTAATCTATGTCGATATTGGTAAAAAATTATTTTGAATTTAATAATTACTATTGTTATTAACAATTATATATGAACAATAATCTAGTTATTAATAATCAAGTAGAGCTTTACATGACTTTAAACTCGTTAAAATACGAAAAATAATTTTTCTTTTTGCAGAAATAAGCCATTTATTTGTTTAAAAAGTAAATAATTTGTTTATAACAAATGTATTTGATTGTGCTAAAATTATTTTATATAAACATTTTATGTTTAAAAAATGCCTAAAATCTTTACAAATGTCAAAGAAACTTGATTATTGTTCATAATAATTGACAATAACAATAATAGTTTTCAAATTTAAAATCATTTTTTACTAAAATCGATATAGATTACTTAAAAAAACATATATTTGTCTGCAAGAAAAACTTTTTTATAAAAAAATTTCTATTTGTTAATTAACATTGTTAATAAAAAAAAATAAAAAACACCATAAAATTGTGGTTTTTTGCGTTTAACTCATGGAAAACGCAAAATATCAAAAAATGTTTTATACAAAAGATATAGATCTCACAAAAATACACAATTTATGTCTTTTTAATTTTTTTCTAAAACTGTTAGTTTTCGAGAAAAATGTAAAAAACCATAAAATACCATACAAATTAATTGAAATATACTTTAACTTAAAAGGACATCCAGTTTTAATGAAATACATTTTTTTAGGTATTTTGATTCTCTGATCACAAAAGTGATTATAAAAATTGATGCAGTTTTGAATTTTTTGGTAAAAACCATAAAAAACACCATAAAATAATAGTTTATTTACATCAACTTCTAAAAAGCACAATATTATAAAAATTACTAATTTAAATGAAGAAAAATAGTCTAATTAACCTTGAACTTGGTACTAAAATGTTTTCAATCTACACCCGATCCTCTCTAATTATAAAAAACACCATAAAATAATGTTTTTTTGGAGCCCTGAAAAGGACAGATTGATACTCAGTTGCACCCAGGATAAACAGTTTTTATATCCTGCAATAATTGTGTAAAGGGGTCAGCATCTAATTTCTTTACACGTCTTCGCCATAGAAATTCAAAAAGGTGATTGGCGAGATTGTCTTTTCGAACACCGCCGCGACTTAAAGATCGGCGCATCCACCGCCAAGACGACTCGATGTTCTGAGTATGGGCGCCGGTTTCAGAGTTTACGAACTCTTTGGAATGATTTACAGTTTCATGCACATAACCATGTTCTTCTAAATTAACATATCCTTTCCAGCAATCGGAATGGATTTCTGTCCCAACAACAACGTGCTTTTTAATTAAAGCAATTAATGTGTCTTTGTCACGTTTGTTGTCAGGACAGATCTCCAGTCGATACTTATGTGCATTACCTCTGTGAATCATTCCCAAGATCCACAAACCTTCAACCACGCGCCCTCTCTCGTACTTGCGGTGGCCGATCTTACACTCATCGACTTCCACAATCTCGCCAATACCTCCAATTTAACCTTCCTCCTCCAATTCTAGATCAAGTGCGACCATGCAGACTTCACGACAGTAAGATATACGGTCAGCAACTGTCTCTCGAGACAATTGCTGACTATCAATAATGCTGCACTCTCTTATTGTTTGCTCAAAAATTAAATTTACAGCAAAACAATAAGAGAGCAATACGCACGTTGCTGCAGACACATGACAATTCATTAACCATGTGTTGTCTGCAACACTCACTTGATGCTCATGCTTCCCTTTCTTTTTACAAATGAATACGCCACAAACAGATTTATTCAAATTTTTTTTCATTTGCTTTATATGTTTAGCGCAATACCTTTCTTTAGGTATGATTCCGATATCGCGAAGCCATTTCAAAGTGCTTTCACGACTTTGCAGTATCGAACTCAACCTAAACAAGTTGTACCGTTGATCCATATTGTCTTTAAAGTGATGATGACAGTGAACACCCGAAGTTTTAAATGTGGAACACTAACAATGGATAACACAAACACAACTGACAACAAAGTAAATAAATCGCACGAAAAGAAGCTTCTATTAATTTTACGCTCTAAAAAGTAAAGAGGTTTAAAAATGTAGTGTCAATAGCAAAGGGTACATCTAAGAACACTAAACACCTTATGGGTAGTCGAGGTGCTTAAAATGCTGTGAGACACAATGAGATGTACCATATGTATCAGCAAATAAATCAATCGTATCTGGGTTCAGGAACATTGTAGTACAAACTAGGAAGTCAATTTCACTCCCTTTCTATATTAAAACGTGTAAGGAAATTAGACACCTCTGAGTGGTGTCTTTTCGGGGCACCTATAAAAAGGTTTTTTTAAAAAAATATTGGAGGGGGAATGGTTTTGGGTTAGGTACCTTCTAGTACCAACTAGGAAGTCAATTTGACTCCCTTTCTATATTAAAACGTGTAAGGAAATTAGGTGCGGCGGGCTTCGCCCGCCTCTGAGTGGTGTCTTTTTGGGGCACCTATAAAAAAGGTTTTTTAAAAAAAATGTTGGAGGGGGATTAAATTTGGGTTAGGTACCTTCTAGTACCAACTAAGAAGTCAATTTGACTCCCTTTCTATATTAAAACGTGTAAGGAAATTAGGTGCGGCGGGCTTCGCTCGCCTTTGAGTGGTGTCTTTTCGGGGCACCTATAAAAAAAGCTTTTTTTTAAAATGTTGGAGGGGGATTGGTTCTGGGTTAGGTACCTCTAGTATTAACTAGGAAGTCAATTTGACTCCCATTCTATATTAAAATTTTGCGTTTTCTACGAGTTAAACGCAAAAACCACAATTTTATGGTGTTTTTTATGGTTTTTACCAAAAAATTCAAAACTGCATCAATTTTTATAATCACTTTTGTGATCAGGAAATCAAAATACCTAAAAAAGTGTATTTTATTAAAACTGTATGGTATTTTATAGTTTTTTACATTTTTCTCGAAAACTAACAGTTTTAGAAAAAAATTGTAAAGACATAAAATGTGTATTTTTGTGAGATCTATATCTTTTGTATAAAAACATTTTTTGAAATTTTGCTTTTTCCATGAGTTAAACGCAAAAAACCACAATTTTATGGTGTTTTTATGGTTTTTACCATAAAAATCAAATTTGCGCCAAATTTCACTATCATATTTGTGATCAGCACGTCAAATTACATAAATATCTTGACTTTTATGAAAATCGGAGGGGGGCGTTTTCGGAACTGCACCCTTAACATTTTATAAACTAATTATATAAAAAATTATAAAAAATAAAAAAAATTTCTTCATACCTCGGTCGAAAGTACGTACTTCCCTCTGCGATTTCGCAGCAGAAAGTCAAACATTTGTGCTTTGGTTGATTTTCACACACGCTCTCTATTACAGCGGGAGTAAAAGAATTCTCTGTCGGTAAAAACACCACTGTAGGTAAATAAGAAAATTTCGAGTTCAATGACAATTTAACGAGTAATTGTTATTGCAATATAAAATGAAAAAAAATTATGAAGAAAACTTTTTATACTTTATTAATTTATTATCCACAAGCTCTGAATATTGAAATGAACGAAATCTTTTGCTGATATATTTATTTTCAAAAATTATTTTAATAAACATTAAAAACAAAAATAAAATAATTAAAAATTTTGTAACTTTTTTTTAATACGTGCTAAAATGTTATAATAAAATTGTAATAATTTAAAGAAATGATGTAATTGTGTTCATTAGAACGTTTAGAATTTTAGAAACATAAAATTAATTTTGTACCAACAGAAAAATTCTTTTAAAAATATAATATTAATTTATCTTTCACATTTTTTTCGTGCCTGCCCCCGACCAGAAGCACTCGCTTCGCTCGTGCATCATATGTCGGGACAGGCGAATGTTGTTTGCAAGAGAAAGACAGAGAAAAAACCAGAGCTTCACGAGTGTCCGCTAGAGGCGTTGAAGCGAGGAGCAAAAGTAAATAAAGATGGCCGGCTGTCAAATGAAACACGATTGCAATTTTCTTAAAAAATAAATTTGCGAGCGTACTTTCGACCGGATATAAAGAAAAATAGTATACATTACACGGGCAGAAATTCGAAAGCCCTAAACTACGCGATGATGCCCTCGGCTTCGCCTCGGGCATCATTTCGCGCAGTGCAAGAATTTCGAACTTTCTGCCCTTATAATGTAATATGCTATAAAAACAAAAAATATATTCAAATAGTGCAATCCAAGTCGAAAAAAACCCATATTTTAATTTTAAAATCCGTCAACTGGAACTCGAGAACTCTTAAAGTTCGTTATTTTGTAGTACTTGGGGTACTAAATAACTTTGCCAAATAGTTTTGCAAAAGAAAATTTTTTTTGCAAGATATTAAGATTTGAAAAATCGGAAACGGAAAAAATGACTTTTTTTGAGAATTTTTATTTCGAAAACTATTGATTCTACAATAAAAAGTCATTTATTCAAAATTATAGAAAAAATGTCAATTTTTTATAATATTAAAAAAAAAGTTTAAAAAAAATTATTTTTTCAATAATTTGTTTAAACAATAATTTTTTATTGTTAAAAAAAGTAGCAAAGGACATCATGTAATTTTCTAGAAAAATTATTTTCTTAAAATTTGAACCTTCCTTAATAAGTGGTTAATTTTTTAAACAAGTAATTTTTGATGTTTTTGAGAAAAAAATTTTTGAAGTTTGCGCTACGAGTTTTTGTGCGTTGCGCTAACTAAGCAGCGCCTATATCAGTGTATTTTAAAAGATGATATGACCTTTACTGCTTGCCCCCTAATTCATTTATTAATTATATACGTATATATTATTATTATTAAAAACATTTTAACAATATATTTTTAACTTTTTTATAAACATTATTTTCCTTTTTTAACCTATTAATGCCCATGGGCACAGGAACGTAGATATAAAAAGTAACTATTGGGATCCTGGCATGGGGCTTAATAATAATTTTTGACGTTAAAAATTTCTAAAAAAATTTTTTTAAACAATTTGTTATAAACAAAGGAAGAAAAATTGATTTTCATAAAAAACTGATAGCGCCATTCGATTCGACGCAAAAAACTACTACGAGAACGTATATTACATAATTTTAAAAAAAGACATATTGTTGTAAAAATGTTATAAACAATTAGCCTGCATTTATACTGTATGAGGTAAAAGGATCGTTTTTGAAGTTAAAAAATTTTGTTAAACAAAATTAGTTTAATTAGGAGAGTTTTTGCCGTTAAAAATTTTTTAAACAAAATTTTTACCTCAAAAACTATCCTTAGACCTCATATAGTATAAATGCAGGCTAATTGTTTATAACATTTTTACAATAATATGTGTTTTTTTAAAATTATGTAATATACGTTCTAGTAGTAGTTTTTTGCGTCGAATCGAATGGCGCTATCAGTTTTTTAAAAAAATCAATTTTTCTTTATTTGTTTATAACAAATTGTTTTATAAAAACTTTTTTTTTAATTTTTAACGTCAAAAATTATCATTAGACCCCATGCCAGGATCCCAATAGTTACTTTTTATATCTGCGTTCCTGTGCCTATGGGCATTAATGGGTTAAAAAAGGTAAATAATGTTTATAAAAAAGTTAAAAATATATTGTTAAACTGTTTATAATAATAATATATACGTATATAATAAATAAATGTATTAGGGGGCAAGCAGTAAAGGTCATATCATCTTTTAAAATACATTGATATAGGCGCTGCTTAGTTAGCGCAACGCAAAAAAACTCGTAGCGCAAACTTCAAAAATTTTTTTCTCAAAAACATCAAAAATCACTTCTTTAAAAATTTAACCACTTATGAAGGAAGGTTCAAATTTTAAGAAAATAATTTTTCTAGAAAATTCCATGATGTCGTTTTTCTATTTTTTAACAATAAAAAATTATTGTTGAAACAAATTATTAAAAAATTAATTTTTCTTAACTTTTTTTAATATTATAAAAATTGACATTTTCTTAACAATTTTTAATAAATTACTTTTTCTTATAGAATCAATAGTTTTCGAAATAAAAATTCTCAATAAAAGTCATTTTTTTCCGTTTCCAATTTTTCAAATCTAAATATCTTGCAAAAAATATTTTTTTTGAAAAACTGTTTGGCACAGTTATTTAGTACCCCAAGTACTACAAAATTACAAACTTTAAGAAAAATCGGTGATCTACCATTTGCTTTTCGTATGGAACTGCCCAGTACTAAAAAATTCAATTGTTAATAACTTTTATAAAAAAATTTTTTTTGGCTTAATATTTTCAGGGATTCTTCTTAATGATATTAAGAGTAAAAAAAACTATTTTGGTTCAAAAAGAAAATTTTTTAGTTTTAGGTGATCCGTTTGAGAAATTCTGACCCTAATTTGTTTCCTCAATTAAAAAGTATTTTTAATAATACTATAATACTGAAATGCCAACACTACAAATACCCACAGAAAATCAAAATCATTATCAAAGTTCTAATATAAATTTTAATAATTGTATAAAAAATAACGATAATATTCTTTTGTCAAAACCATTGGACAAAGCTAACGCAGTAGCCCAATATTTGGCAAATATTAACAATGAAATAAAAAAATCAAATAGTCCTTAATTAGAGGAAATAATCAATACAAAAACAAATCAATTTCTAACAACACATTTTGAAAATAATAAAACAATAAATTCTCTAGTTCAATTTAATAATAAAAACAGATCGTCCCAATCTAAATTTAACGAAGACCTAGAATTTTTTTGTAGTTATGAGCTGCTTGTGACAATTATTAAAAAACCTCTTCTAAGTTGTATATTTTTTTTATAATTTTGGTGCTCATTTCATGAACACTTTACTTCCTCATGGAGATAAAAATAATAAAAATATATAAATAACTTTTTATGAATATGGTAAAAGTGATTTAATTTTGAGTCAATCAATTTATTTTTAAATACCCTACAAGATAGTTACAATAATTTAATAGTTAAATAAAAATTTTCAAACAAAAAAGTTAAGAAAATGTCATTTTTTACAATTTTTGGTTTTTAAAATACCAATAATTTCGAAATTTATTATCGAATTAGGTTTAAAAATAGGTCAATCGAAGCATTTTTTAATGTTCTACAAGTTGATAACGATAATTTTAAAGTTACTTCTACGTTTTTCAACAAAATTTTCAAAAAAGTCTCATTTTCCAAAATTTTTGATTTTTAAAAGTTTAATAACTCTGGTTAATATGGACAAAAAATGTTTAATTAGGGCTCAAAAGATACGTTTAAAAAAACTCTACAAAATTATGGAAAAACATTTATAGGTGTCTTAACATTTTTTTAAAGTTATGGGCAAAAAACGTTTTTTTTGCAAAATTAAAAATAAAAAAAAATTTAGTTAAACTTTATTAATATATCAGAAAGTACTCTCACTTAATGTCTGCAAGTAAGATCTACAATTTAAAAAAAATTCAACCCAAAAGCTCTTCACGATTTTGAGATATTTATGAAAATGTAATGATTACACACACATACACATACGGAATGACATTTTTTAAAAATGTCATTTTTGAACTCCTGAGGTCAAATAACATAAAGATGACATATCTTTATGTCATAATCGAACTCGAAAAATTTTGGTATTATACATAAAATATTGCTTAATCTACTCATATTATTTAATAACGCGTTAAACAATAGCTATTTTCCAAAAAATTGGAAAATAGCTAAAGTAATTCCGCTACCCAAGAAAGATAAGGATCCAAGATTAATATTAAGTTACAGACCGATAAGTCTTCTCCCTAATTTCAAAACTAACTACGGATGTGAGTGAGGAAATAAAAAATAAAAAATTCGTAGCCGCCTGCTTGGTGGACTTAAGCAAAGCCTTTGACTCGGTTTGGCATAGAGGCCTACTATTTAGATTATTGAAAAGAAGATTTCCAATTTACATGATTAAAATTATATGGAGTATGATAGAGGGGTGGGGAATGTTCGTGAGTCTCCCTGACGGACACACAGCAGTCGCCACAATTTGATCAACGGGCTGCAACAGGGGGCGGTAAACTCTCTAATTCTCTTTAACATTTTTACATGCGATCTATACTAAGGGCATATGGTTTGAATTTATCAAATCATAAAAGAGGAATAGGATTCGCTGATGATATTATCATATATATAATTCATAAATGCTTATTCGAATCACGAGTTGACCTGCAAAATATGTTTCATAATTTATGCAACTATTTTGCAGCGTGGAAATTGGAATGCAACTATGGAAAATGCGAGACTATACTCTTTAGACCTTTGGTAGATCGCATGAGAAAGGAGTGTAGAAAAGAGTGGAGAAATTTTAAAATAGAATCACTGGGAGGGAACCCTATCCCCTTATCACACAAAATAACAATCAAATATTTGGGCGTACACATAGACGACAGACTCAAATATAATGACCATATAACAGTTACACTAGATAAAGCAAGAAAAACTTTTTTTAAACATAAGGGGATTTTTTTCTCTTCTAAATTAAGCCCTAGAGTGAAAATTATATGTTTCATGTTGTTAGTACGGCTGGTCATTACATACGGATGCCAGATATGGTACGGTATATCTCCTTCCTATATGGAAAAGATAAGAGCGTTCGAAAGATCCTGTCTGCGTGCCTGCCTGGGGAAACATAGAGACCCGAGGACGGGCTTCGAGAGATACATCTCAAATCATAGATTTTCGAACCTGACTATCGAGATCATTCGTTTTTACAAAATGGCAAAGTAATTTTTTTGGTTCTTTATATGATGACAAAGTCCCGGAGACAATCCACCCCAAATGAGTTTTTGTAGCGTAGGCAAATCTGATCCTAATTTAATTTGTCCTTGGCACAACAAGTCCCAAAAAGAGATGCGCCACGGTGCCCCTTAACTAAAATTAAATAAAAAGGTCTTACACCTAGAAAATTAGTTAAGATTCTGAATTTACAATGTTCATAGATGAGAAAAATTAAAAAACTATAAAAATCTGTGAAGAGATTTTGAAATAAATCCACTTTGAACATTTTTGCGCACGAAGTACGATATTTTGGAAAATATGGCATTGTTTATTTATATGAATAGAAAGAATAAAATGATATAATAATATATTTTAAGTGGTAATTCTATTAAACTTTTATTATTTTAACATTTTAGTACTAATAAAATATAAAAATGTAGCATAATTTAATTATAATTACATCAATTTAAACATGTGAAGCATTGTATCTACAAACAGCGCTCAAAAGGTGTTTAGGATAATCCGGGTGATTCGCAGCAACCTTATTCATATCCCAAGAAGACTTTAGGAAATCAAAATGTACGGACTCCATATGAAGATTTTTTATATGGGAGGAAAATATCTAAATTTTCTATTTTTCAAATAATGTTTATTTTTTATGGCAAAATTAAACATTTTCAAATAATTAATTTCTATAAACCCTCGCTCAGTTGTATTTCAACTAATATGTTTTTATTTATTTAAATATTTATTTATATCAAATATGCAATTATTTTTCATAATTAATTATTTTAATTTACTCTCTAAACCTGAATTAGTAGTTTTCTACTAATAAAATAGTGCGAATTCGTTGAGCAATTGAATTACTAACTGTTTTACTAATTTTTAGTAGTTTTTTAACTAATTATTAGTAGAAAATTTACTAATTTGAAATAGTAAAAAATACGTTCTACTAATTGAATTAGGAATTTTCTACTAGCAATTAGTAAAAAACTACTAAAAATTGGAAAAAACAGTTACTAATTCAATTGGTAAACGAATTTTCACTATTTCATTAGTAGAAAACTACTTCCCTCTTGAGGGGGAGGGGGGTTTAAGCAATTGACTACGACAAGAGGAAAAATAGCGCTAATACATGTAATAGCGTACTACATGGGGGAGGGGGGGCTCAAAATTCCCAAAAAATGGGGTTACGTGGTATATGGACGGCCCCTTAGTACTAAAATGTTAAAATAATAAAAGTTTAATAGAATTACCACTTAAAATATATTATTATATCATTTTATCCTTTCTATTCATATAAATAAACAATGCCATATTTTCCAAAATATCGTACTTCGTGCGCAAAAATGTTCAAAGTGGATTTATTTTAAAATTTCTCCACGGATTATTTTAGTTTTTTGATTTTTCTCATCTATAAACATTGTAAATTCAGAAACTCTACTAATTTTCTAAGTGTAAGACCTTTTTATTTAATTTTAGTTAAGGCGCACCGTGGCGCCTATTAATATATCGACACGATTTGATTCAAAAAATTCGGGATCAGCTAAGCGTAAATCTTCTGGAAAATTTAAATTATCTATGTCAAAGGAAACCGAAGGAACATTTGTTGTAATATTGGGTAAGACGAGACAAGACAATTTTGCTTTAAAACTATTTAACCTTGAAACAATTGTAAAAGTTACATACTTTGATATACGAGACTCTTCCTGACCAATGCCTGAAATGTTCACGTGAACGGGTTTAGTTTTAAGGGGTTACACCACTGTAGACATTAAAAAAATTTTTTTATTTTTTTATTAGCTTAAAAACTTTTTTGAACCTTCTAGAATAAGGAAAAAAAAGGATTTCTACATGTCTGAAATCGATTTTATTGAAATTTCAAGCTTTTTTACCGGAGAAGAATTTTAACTTACATAAAACATGCATTACAAAAATAGCTCCAGTGCGGACATTTTGGAATATTTATTAATTAAAATTTGTAATTTTTAAGTTGAATATATAAGTTAATAACTACTTAAAATATTGTTACTGTATTTCCTTTCCTTACACTAAAAAAAAAATTATTGAACAAATGCTTCTTACAGCCCGCTGTAGTAGTGTTGCACTTTTAAGGGGGGGGGGTAAGGTTTGTTTCGTCTAAAAAAGACCTTTTTTCATAAATTTTTTAAGAAGAAATTATTGCTGTCGATTAATTTTACATATTATTATATGATAGTGTAACATTTAAAAAATTTTTAAAAAAAATTTGTTAAAAAATAGATAGAAATAACAAAGTTATTGCAGATCTCCGCAGGTGCCTAGAAAAAAAGTGTTTGTGCGGTGACCAGCCTACAGCATGACTGGATCAACTAAAATAAAAAAGTGAAAATGTTTTGTTTAGTTTATTACTTTATCTCTCAAGTGACGTAGAGTTTTTTTAAATTTTTAAATTTTTCAATTTTTGACACCATTTTGAAATCAAAATGACGATTTTTGACGAAAAAATCGACCTATTTGTTATTGTAAAATTGTTAATAATTTTAAAAAATTTAAAAACTCGACGTCACTTGAAAGCTATTTATATGTAGAATAAGTGTACAAAATTTCAAAACGATCGGTTCAGTAGTTTTTCCGGTAGGTTGGTCACCGACTTTAAAAATGACACTTTTGGGAAAATAGATTTAAAGTTTTATACACTAAAAAAATGAAAATATCTTTAAAAAGCTGGACTTTCTTATAAAATACGTACGTATCATTATCAATGCTGGGTTTATACAGAACGTCATCTAAGGCAGCTTTTTGCTCTTTTCTACGTAAAATTCTGCCTTCTTTGGTCAAAAAAGGCGCGCCAAACTAATTTAGAGGTACGGTCATAACCTACTGTAACTTCGTTAGTTTTGCTCTGAATGGTCTAAAAATTTAATACAATATTCTTCAGATATTGTAGTTTCAGTAAAAAAAATAAAAAAAAATGGAAAAAAAAGTTGTCAAACCTTACCCCCCCTTTAACGCGTTTTTCTCAAAACACAGTTTTTGAAATCTGCAAGCAGTATAACTCAAACAATTTTCAATATTTTCAATCGGGTTTTTTTTATTACATTTCTAAAACTAAATATTGAACAGAAATACGTAGGGGTTTTTTGATAAGTTAATTTACACAATTGTTATAAACAATTAAGTGTCGTTTTTTTTGTTCGAAAAATGAGTTTTTTCTTTAAATGCTTGCCAATTACACAAAAATCAATATTTTTGAAATCCCCTACGTATTTCTGTAGCTATTCTCATGTAGATTAAGAAAAAAAAATTATTTGTTTCTAGACTGAAATTTACATTACTTATACTGCTTGCTGTAGAGCTCCTGGGAAAAAATATGCATTACTAAAATGGTTCCTGTGCCGCTATTTTGGAATATTTATTAAAAAAAATTTGTAATTTTTAACTTGAATATACAGTCAATAACTTCCTAAAACATTATAACTATATGTCATTTCCTTCCATTAAAAAAATTTCCTGAAAAAACGTTGTTTTTGAGGCATTTACAGTGGTGTAACCCCTTAAGTTTAAGTTTTTTACATAACTCTTCTGTTGCAAAATTCGACTGTGATGCAGAATCTAATAAAGCACGACACTCGTGAATATTCCCATATTCACGCATAAATTTATAAAATGAGCCCCTTTGCAATAATGACAATAACCTGAATCTGTAGTGACTAATGTTTTACTCGGCTGACGTGTTCGTGTTGTGCCCGAGGAAGATTTTGAGGGAATGACCTTGGCATTCCTACTCTTTATTCCTTGGAGCATTTGACAACGCTCGGATAAGAATTTTAATATTTCTTTTAATGTAGGTAACGCGCTTTTTGATTGACACCCTTTCCAATCTCGAAGTGTAGTAGGATCTAATTTCAACATAATTATGTTTATTATTATCATGTCCCACCCCTCCCACAGGCACCCCGAGCACCTTCAGGGAGCGTATATTTTTCTCAATTCCCGATTGAATTAAACGAATTCCTTGATAAGATTCGTGTTCTATACTCGGAATTTCAAAAATTGCATTAATGTGACTATTTATAATAAGATTATTATTTTCATATCGATTTTTTAGCAATGACCATGCAATTTCATAATTCGCGTCTGTTGTTTCTAAAGACTATCTGCTCAGCGGCCTCGTCCGCTAAAAAGGATCGAAGATAATGAAACTTTTGTATATTTGATAACGAGTTATTTTCGTGAATTAATGACTTGTATGTGTCTCGAAAATTTTGCCACAATTCGTATGCTCCCGAGAACGTTGGAATGTTGATAGTAGGCAACTTGACATGACTCGAAATTGTGTTTACTTCGTGATTAGAGTTATGACCTAACGAATTGTTTGTTTGTGAAAGTGCTTGACTTAATCTCTCGTTTCTATTTATTATCAAGTTTGTCGATCTGATTATTACGAAAAAGGAATTTTTAAAATTTGTCAAATCTTCTGACGATTTTTTATCTTCGCCTTCGATTTCAATAATTTTTTCCTAAATTTCCATAAAGGAATCTAAAATACTATTTATTTTTATCGATCTCGCTTTTAAAATTTCAATATTGTCACTATTTTTATACTTAGAAACAAAAGTTTCGAAACGCGTCAATGAGGCTTTTATTATTTTTCGTCTTTGCTTTAACGATTCTAAACTCATATTAGATGACTCATCACTTGATTCATTATTAGCCATGATTAATTATATATTTATATATTTTTTTTTGTTAAAAATCAAAACATGCAAATAAAAGCGTTTTTTTTAATAGAAAAGATATAAGGAATCAATTTTATTTATTTTAAAAATGATAAAATAATAAGAAGGAAGCGCATTCACGTGATATATGACGTGTGCGATGATCTCTTCTCCAGGATGCAGTCCTCTTATAAGTTGATCGAGATAGAGCAGCAACTCGACTCATGGAATTCTCGTTTTGGATGGCGACTGGATTATAGATGCATGAGATGAATGGCGAAGTAACCCCAGGTTCCGGTCCTCTGCAGGTTCCAATTTTTGGTTTAATTGTCCTGTTGACCTCTCCAGGTTGAGACAAAAAATCCAACGAGTGCGGGTGCCTGGATGGTATTCTCCAGTAGATGACTGGCTTCGATGATCCAATTCTCAGCTTCTCCAATCCTCAAGGAAATTCGATGTTGAGTTTTGACGACCGATAGAAAGCAACAATTTTTTAAAAAATGTGTGACTAGTAATATCACACAATCTTACTTTTTGTATAATTATTATTATTATTATTAATTATTATTATTCTACGATTAATGGTATATAACTGAAAATTTTAATAATTTATACAAAGATTGCAGCAATCGACAAATTTGACAAAAAAATTTTAAAAATACAATTTTTTTGGAACTTTTTTCAACCCCTGCACATTTTTTAAAAATTGTAGAAAAAATTTGAAACTTACATAAGTGTGATCATTTAAGTCTCATCTTTCATTTAAGACCAAAAAAGTTTAAAAATCTTATTCGGTTCGTGCACGGAGAAAAATTTTCTGTTAATGATTACAATAGTCGAACAGTACTGCTCGGATATGTGACCACTTTTCGTAATGCCTAAAGTAGCTTTGTTGTAACAATTCTGTAAGTCGAACGTACTCATTAAAAATTTATTTGAAATAAATACGAACTAAATATAAGTGAGCACAAAGTCTATGTGACTGATTACAATAGTCTACGTTAAAAGGAAATCTTGGATTCTGTTCACATTTGCAGCAATCTAAGGGAATCAGTGATACAGACTGTAGTAGCCTTTACAACAGGACTATTGTAAAATAAGGTGACCGCGGCTGCCTTGCCTTCTTATTTTACTATAGTTCTTTGTAAAGACTACTATTGCTATATTTATGATTACAAATGACTGTTGTAAAGTTAAAAAAGAAAATTTTCAACTAAAATAAAACTTTTTTGTAATTCATGACTTCTAATCATGTATTGCACATTAATTTCACTCTTCCAAGACTACCCACTTCAAGATTAATTATATTATTAAACTAGACAATTTCATTAAACCCTAAGTACATAAATCTAACTTAAATACTAAACGCATAACATAATAACGATCGCTATTTACACATATTTATACATGACTTAAACTTCCTTATATACTAACTGCTATGAAAGTTCACCGCTTGCGAGAAAGACTTATACACTTTAAATGTGAAAAAATCACTTCGTTCTCAATAATTAATACAATTATTGTTCATTGTTAGTCTTTAATATTGTAAGGTCTATTTCTTACTACATTTCCATAGTGAAAATTTTTTTTTTCTAACACACGCACCGAAGGTATAAGATTTCTTGCCTGTATAAATTGTTATATAATTTACACGAATAAGTAAGTTAACTTACGTAAATTACGTAAGTTACGTAATGGACGAATTATTGTAAATTGCACTAATTAGGTAACTTACGTACTTTACGCAAGTTATGAATTACAAAAAAAATTTATTTTAGTTGAAAATTTTCTGTTTTAACTTTACAACAGTCATTTGTAATCAGAAATATAGCAATAGTAGTCTTTACGAAGAACTATAGTAAAATAAGAAGGCAAGGCAGCCGCGGTCACCTTATTTTACAATAGTCCTGTTGTAAAGGCTACTACAGTCTGTATCACTGATTCCCTTAGATTGCTGCAAATGTGAACAGAATCCAAGATTTCCTTTTAACGTAGACTATTGTAATTATAACAAGTCTCTGCGTGAATGCCTACAGTACCCTTTCTGAACCTGTACATCTAAACTATTAATGATTCCAAAAAATAAATTTCAACACGATTAATACAGTGTTTGGATTCATTAAAGAAACTATAGTAATCGCTCCTACTAAATTCTTAATAAATTACATAGTTTTCGTAATCATTACAAAAAGTGGTCACATATCCGAGCTGTAATATAGACTATTGTAATCATTACGAAAGAATTTTTCTCCGTGTGAGATATCATTATAAACGTCCGAGCATGTTTTTTGACAAATGCATTGAATTAGTCGATTTTGAACGGTTTTTGGCTGAAAATGCTCGGCCGTTTATAATGATATCTTGCCAACCGATTGAGATTTTTGAATTCTTTTGGTCTTAACCCTCAGGGTACTGACTGGGTTAGCGTAACCCAGGCGAATTTTGAAAGTTGCGCCATTTCTAAACAAATCGATGGACGCGGCTCGGACCTGGGGGGGAAAAAACTTTGAGATTAGAACCGAAAGTAGCTGATTTAGCAGAGCCGGTCGGCACTTGCTGTTCAAGCTGCGAATTATTGAAATTTGTATTCGGGTGAATTACACCCAGTCAGTACGCTATGTTATAAAATCCATGTTTTTGTGAATTGTGAAATCTCATTAAATTAATTGAAAATTATTCATAAATTACATTTAAAAGTTCATAAAGTGAAAAGCGGAAGGATTTTGTAAATTTGGTGAATTTGGGTTTGTAAATTTTCGCGATATTTTTAATGAATTTATCGTTTATTTTTTTTTTACATGTCAAAAATAGAGCATTTTCAAATCTAAAAAAAATATACTTTTTAAGATTAATTAAAAAACGGCTAACGCTATCTTAAAGATCAACTTTTCCCCTTTCCAAAACACCTATATAAAATGATTTTATCTTTTTTTTCATAAAAATACGAGCTTTTGAAAAAAATATTTTTTTTCATGAAAATTTTTTGAAAACCATTTGTATTTTTAACAATAACTTTTATAAATAAAAAAATATCACTAATCCGACAAATCCGGCATATTCCTGGGAAAATATTAAACAGATTACAAAAAAACGATTTTAAATTCATCAATTACAGCCCAAGATACAGGCGATCAAAGTTGCTGGGTTACGCTAACCCATGTCAGTACGGAACGTTACATTTTTATAGTCAGTACCCTGAGGGTTGAATTAAAGATGAGACTTGAATGATCACACCTATATAAGTTTTAAATTTTTTCTGCAATTTTTAAAAAATGTGCAAGGGTTGAAAAAATTTTAAAAAAATTGTATTTTTAAAATTTTTTTGTCAAATTTGTCAATTGCTGCAATCTTTGTATAAATTATTAAAATTTTCAGTTATGTACCATTAATCGTAAAATTTAATAATCTTTCGAATGGTATATTTGTTAATTTTCTGACATTTGTATTTACAAAAAAATCGTGATTTAAAGATTGGTATGTTTTTGGGCCGTGCGCTTGCAGCCGTACCGATAATTCCCGACAGTAGTGTATATATGTGACGCTTCACGAGAAAAGGGACCTTATGACTTACAGACGAATTTTGCAGGAGAGGCATTTAAAGTGAAACCACTCTGATTGGTCAAGACGTTTCATTGAAAGTCAGTCCCACTACTCACTTCACATTGATAGTTATCCATGTTACACGAAGCGCATGAGTTGTACGTACATAACCTGTGTAGTTGTGTTAGAAAGTAGAGGGGCTGATTTTCTAAACAACCGGGTGTGAACACTAAAAAGGTTCATTTTTAAACATTGATAACAAAAAAACCTGTAAGTAGAAATTATTTTTGCCTTTTGTATATAAAAGAGCAACTCAAAAAGTACGGAATGATATAAATAACTAAAAATTAATTTTTTTGCAGCTAAGGTCACTTTTTATAGTAATCGACGTGGAGTAATAATAATAATAACCACTTGATTGTTAATAGCGAATATATATTTTACCTTCTGTACAAAAGTTGTTTCCTCAATCGACGAAAAACGAGGAGACATATTACCGCGTAAATTTTAGTATTGATTTCTCAACAGGAAATTCAATTAAATATTCAAATGAATAAAATAATTGTGTTTTCTTTCATTCTAATTTTCATAATTACGGCCTCACAGTCAAAGACTGGGGAGATTACAAAATTATTATTATTCCTTCCTTCTCTGTTATAATGTTAACTACATTCTGTTATTGTCGCGTATGTTCCCAATGTTGTGTTTAGAAGACAAAGAGTGAGAAAAAAGAAAGATATATATATAGAAAAATAAATAAAAAAATTAGTTATTATCAATATTATAAAAAATATTTATCACAATACAATCCTAATGAAAAACAAATGTATACAAATATTACACAATGCGTTTTATGTGAAAAAAATGAAAATGAGAACTCTTTTTAATGACAGTCATACATTAATGACAATATATATATATATATATATATATATATATATATATATATATATATATATATATATATATATATATATATATATATATGTGTGTAAATGTATAATTTTTATTAACAACTAGATCAAAATTGACAATGAAGGGGAGACTGGGGTAAACCCGCTCACTTTTTTCGGATCGGTAAAAATCTAGGAAATTATTCTCCAAATCCAAGTTAATTTATATCATTTGAAAGCTTATGATTTCTACTAAAAAAATAAGAAAGAGTTTTTGATTTATCTTTTTTAGTTTTACTTAGAGAAACTTTTTAATACACATATACCAAATATCGAAATCACAATTTTCCAGGGTAAACTCGCTCACTTTATCTTTTCAAGACGGAACAGTTTTTTTTTTTAAATATTAAAATTCATCTTATTCCCGTTTTAAGTTTGATTTATTATTGATAAACTATGAGTTCTATAAACAATTCTATAAACAACAAATTGGTTTAATAAATAATGAATATAGGTTTCATGAATTACAACTATGGATTTAAATAATGTTATACTTTATTAAGAGAAACTGAAATGTAGTTACAATTTTGGTTTTAACAAGTCATAAATTTTGTTATTGTTAAAATATAATACGTAAAATTATTTTATTCTAAATTTTAAATTTTAAATTAAGTGAGCGGCTTTGCCCCGATTTCACGTGAGCTGAATCTTAAGTTAAATTGAGTTCATAGCGTCAAATCGCTAGTGAGCGGGTTTACCCAAGTCTCCCCTATTTAAAATAAAAAAATAGGTAAATATGTAAAGAAAAAAAAAGAATATCAAACAAACTATAATATCTTATATTGTTAAAAGGAAAAAAAACAAAAGAGTTTAAAGGTTGAAATATATCTAGATTAAAGGACCGTCGTCCATTAAGACATTAAAAAATAATTGTAAAAGATAGAACTAGTTTTTTCGTAAGAGTTGACTCATCGTTTGTATAGCAGCACTTTCTTTTCTAGTTATAAGATCACAAAACAACAATCTTATTATTTAATGGAAACATTTAATAAACAAAAAATCCTTTTACTCAAGTTTAATTCATAGAAAAAAAACAAAAAAAATTGTTATTGTCGGCGAGTAAGTACATCGGCTTCTAGTAAGCCCGTTTTCGACACCTATTGTTATTTATATCAAAGAAGTATATGCGATTGTTTTATTCATTTTCCATCGTAAATCACCTATGTATTTTATTTGTTGTTAAAAATAAATGATTTTTAAAAAAAGTAGAGCGTTCGATTTCTGATCCGCCCCTATCTACGTCTTGCGTTCGAGACCTCATGATTGTAAATATTTAGGTAAATAGCAAAACAAATTTCCTTCGACAGATATAAACATTCCAAGTATGTATGACATGCGAAAACAGCATGAAATATTTTTTTGTTTTAATTTAAATATTTTTTAATAATTGGCATTAAATGCGCATGTAGAATTTTAGGGCGACATTAGAAAAGTCATTTGACCACACTTAATTATGCTTAAAAATATTCAATTGAGACTGAAAGAAACTTTAAAACACTTTTCTAATATGATTTACAAACAATATTTTCGACAGATATGAGTAACCGATATTTGTAACAGTTCTGGAACTGTTACGGTACGAGTAGCTTTGTCACCATGTTACAGATCTGTTAATTAACTGTGACATCCCCTTGACTACGACATTTTGTATACCCAGTAAGTCTCCTGTGAGTCATCAGTTACAGAACTTGTTCTTATTTAATTATTTGTCACAGTGTAACAGATTTGTAACTGCATTTTCTGGGGTCTTAAGCCTACAATCCTGGCTGTACAAGTGTTTTATGATAATAGCGGAGAAAAAAATTTGTAAAAGAAACTATATCGTATTTTCTGAGAAAGTGCTAAAACCCCATTTTGCCCCACCCGTAGGTCAAAATTGGGTAATATAAAAAAACTATACAAAGCATGGAAGAAAGAATAATTAATTTGTTTTAATATATACTAAAAATATTTTAATGTTGAATGATTTAAGTGTGCGAATACCTTCGAGATTTCAACGAGCGAATGGAGGGAACGACAGAAGGAATGAATTTGGCAATACCGCCTCCTCAGTGCGAAGAAAATGGTTCTTACAAAGCTCTACAATATCACAACGGCGTTTTCTCATGTGTAAATGAGCACGGTGCTACATTAAAAAATGATATAGATGTGAAAAAAATCAACTGCCAGGAAGTCAGGAAGCTTTTTAGAATATGTAGTACATTTTCCTGTGACTTAAAATGCCCATATGGTTACGAACTGGATGCAGCTGGATGCCAACAGTGTCGATGTAGAGATCTATGTAAAGAAGTAAAATGTGAAGATCAAAAAATCTGTGTAATTATTGATGTCAGTTGTGGATATAAACAATTCTGCCCAGGTGTACCAGCATGTTTACAAACGAAACCAGGTAAAAAAAGATTTATTAATTTTTCCTACCCTTTCGAAAATAGTATGTAGGCATTCTTGTGTATTAATCAAATAATAAAGCACTGTGGTCCTCGAATAATTTCAACTTCGACTTTCCTCTACCTCTGATTTTATTTTTGGGAATGTTAAGGGACTGTTTCAGGACCATTTTGCAAGATAAATTAAAATCGAAGACTGAGCGCTTTTTTAAATCGCGATTTTTCGATTCTTTTATAATTTTAGATTTAACTTAGATTGCAGGAGTACAAATTGTACAAAAAGGCATGTCCAGTGGCGAATTAACTAGATAGGCAAGGTAGGCAGCTGCCTAGGGCGGCAAATTTTGAAGGTTTACACTAGATATTTTGTTTCTCTGATGATGTAAAATAGAATTTTTTATTCTAATATTCTAATATTTATATTAGGATGAATTTATACGACTATCAGTAGAAAAACAATTTACCGAAAAAGTCAAAATTGCCTTTACACTTCGCTTTTTCGATGTGATGGAAAAACTGTTTCTAGAGGGAATTTTAAAATTTATATTTTATTTAAATTTAAATAACAGTGCTTTACACTACCTTCCACGAGTATCAGGACGATTACAAGCGACTCTATAAAAAAACATGCCATCACTTTTTCAATCATATCTCGTAAGTAAAAGGAGATACAAAAAAAACTTAAATACGGTTAGAAAGCTGATTAAATTTTGCGTAAAATAAACCGTCTTTGAAGTCATTTCGTTAACTATTTTTTTAACTGTAGAGTGAGAAAGAAATGAAAAAAATTATCAAATTTTCTCATTTTTGTCTCTTAATTTCAACTTTTTCAAAAATCTAAAAAAATTTAGATAAAAGTTTTTTAAAAACACAAAAATCTTCGTTATAATTTCAGCTTGAAAAGAAGCCTTCGAAAATTAAGAAATGTTAATCCGTCTTTGATATTAAAAATGTGAAGCCGAGTTTCGACGATTGGTGCATTGGAATTTAACTATGACGACTCGATTCTAGCTTCGCGTGGCAGCGACGTTGCGATTGTCGTTCTTCCACCACTACTCCAAATCGTACGACACCAGTGATCCTCTATGCTGCGGAAAGCATGAATAACGCAGTAGGGGAAATGAATTATTCTTAATATAATAATTTTTTTCATTTAATTGTAATATTATAATGCAAAAAATAATTATATAATATATAATAATAAATTAATAAAATTATTATTTTTTTAGTAAGTCATTTAATTGGTAATAATTTAATGACAATTATATTAGTTTTTTAGGTTAAGTGAAATTATTGAAATAATATTTTAATATTGTGTTTTTTGTTATTATTATTATTAACTATAATAATCTTCGAATTCTTTCATTCATTCATTCAGTCGGTCCACAGCCTGTATATTCTGTCCGCAGTGAGAGAGAAAGGTTGATAGAGAGAAAGAGAGGGAAGTATCGCCTGTCCTTTTAGTTTAGAGTAGGAGCGAAAGAGAGGTGAATATTATTATTATATCTATATATGTGACTGTCCACGAGAAAACACGACTTAGCTCCCAAACGTGAATTTCACAGGGCGAGCGATTGAAGTACTACGATTGAAGTTAACTGCTCTTGACATACCCATCTGTAAAACGATATATTGTCGAAAGTAATTTATATTTTTAACTTTTGACTTTTGCATTTGACAAAGCAACATAAAATCTGTTGATTACCATAAAAAACTCAAAATTAATTTTTTGGACCTAAGCCGTGTTTTCTCGTGGACAGTCACATATATTAAGTTAGTCTTTCCTTATATATTCTGTTCACAGTGAGAGAGAAAGAGAGGGAGGGAGGTATTGTCTCTCCTCTTAGTTTAGAGTAGGAGCGAAAGAGTGACGAATAGTTAAGAAAGTAATGCCCACTTTTTGTGTTTCGAAGGGGGTATCATGTTTTCTCCATTGCATTTTCCGTGTCAGGTAGAAAGAGAGGAACAGAATTTGGTAGTGGGGAATTTTACTTTTAAGCCAAAATACGAAATGGGCGTCTTATTTCCTTATTGGCTAATTATTTTTCTTTTTTCACTCACAGATAGATTAAGGAGTAAAAGAAAGGGAGATCGAGAACGAGGTATGAGTGAGAGGTATAAATTTTATCGTTGTTCCATAAACCAAATGGACAATTTTTCATCAATTTTTGACTCCCACCCCGCCTCTTGTTGTTAACAATCGCAAATATTTTAAAAAACTAATTCGTATAATTATTTAAGATTCAAATATCTTAGAACAATGGGTAAGGCTTTCTGAAGTGTACCGATGGTTTTTTAAGCCTGTTACGCGTTGTAAAAAAGATATGGAGCGTGCAGTTTTGCGGGCGGTTGCACTGCCGCGTTACATGCGTTGAATTGGTTTCAATTTGTTAGTTAATGCTTTATTTATTAAGCATTTGATACATAATTTCAAAAATTTTAATAAAAATTTAAATTAAAAATGGCGGATCCAATATGGCGAATAATATGGCGCTTAACAAAAATATAGCTTTATTTTGTAAATAAAATGCGGGCCGAGAAATTTTTTTTTGTAATAGTTCCACATTTTACGTAGAATAAAATGCTGTAAAGAAAATTTAATTAATTATCTCATTTACTTTTAAAATATAGTGTTTTAATAAAATTAAAATACCCTTCGCAAATCATGAGTACACTTCAGAAAGCCTTACCCCAATATAAATAAAAATTACTTAATATTTACTTTTTGGACTCATTGAATTTTTTAAGAAATTATGGTCCTGTTTATAATTAAAATTCTACAAAAATTTGATCATTTTTATTTATATTTTTTAATAAAAATTCTATTATTTGTAAAAGATTTTACCAAATTTTAAATGTTTTCTTTAAAAGAGTTTTTGTATAATTAAAAAAAACTAATTAATTTTTTGATGAATGTCAATTAAAATTTTAAATATAAATTTTTATTCCAAAATTTTAAAAATAATTGTAAAATTTTATTTTTGTATGTATTTAGATTTTTGGAAATATAAATTAAAAATACTGAAAATATTGAATTTTTAAAAATTAGAAGCTAATTTTCATGTTTAAATTGGCCTTTAAAGACTTTTTATTCTTTAAGGGGACATTCCAGTTCAAAATGTTAAAAAAATCGTTTTTTTTTTGTTTTTATTTTCGGATTTCTTATAGTGTCAAGAATACTCTCCTAAAATATTATTGCAAAATTTGAAGTAAAACAAAAGTTTTACATCCTTATTCTTCGCCATGTCAAAGATGTTTTTGTATGCGGATAAACAATCGAATGATTTAAATGTTTTCTCATTTGCATTTTTTAAAAAAGACAAACAAAAATGTATTTGGTGTTGCTGATCACAAATTAGATATCAAATTTTCAAAATTCAAAATAGCGGATCCAACATGGCGGAAAAGAAAATTTTTTTAATTTTAATTTTTTTTCGTACACCATATTGCATCCGCCATTTTTAATTTTAAAAAAATTATGTCATATTCATAATCAGCGACCCCAAAATCCCCCCGTAACGATTTTCAAGCAAATCCAATGATTTTAAAAAAAGAATGTCCGCCATATTGGATCCGCCATTTTGAATTTTAAAAATCTGATTTAAAATTCGTAATAAGCGACCTCGAAAACCCCCAAGTAACGATTTTCAAGCAAATCCGATGATTTTTTTTTAAATTTCGAAACTTATGAACAAAAACTTAAAATGCGTTTTTCTTAAAATGTCTTTTTTTGATCTGGTAAGAGTGACATCTCGAGTTCTTCTGAATCGATTTTAAAAAATCAAACGGCTTTTGATTCAGCGTCATAATGCCTATAAGTGGAACCTCGAAAACTGGAAAATTTCCAACTCTCTTTATTTTATAAGAGAAATTCTGAATAAAAATACCTTTTTTTGCATATTTTGGGGAAAAAGTACTCTAAAAAAAGGGGGGAAGAAAATTCCACTTTTTTAAGGTTCCATACCTAAAGAAATATCTAACGAAGAGAATGTCACTTCGTTTTTGGTTTTATCTGTTATAGAAAGTTTGGAATCGATCTTACCACTGAAAATGGGCATTTTCGAAAATGGCGTATATCGCCGCCATTTTGAAATAAAAGTGAAAAAAAATTTTTTTTAACAAATTCTTAAATAAATTATTTATTACATGTAAAAGAAATTTTTTAAATAAATGTCATAGTTATTTTAATAATATATACTAAAAAAGCCTTCTTTTTGCCTGTTTTGAACTGGAATGTCCCCTTAAAATTTAATTTTTTTAAATTATAACAAAATACTTAAAAAAATTAATTATTTTTCAATTCAATTTTACAAAATATCAACTATTCAGAAAGATTTTTATTATACATATAGTTCAAAAATTTGATTATGTCTTAAAAAACGATTCAAAAAATTTTTTTTTTAAATTTGTTTATAGTTACTTTTTGCATTATTAAAATCAAAATAACTTGCATTTTTTTGCTAAAAATTGTGGTATTTTTATGTTTGAAGTTTGAAGGAAAACACGAAAAAGTGGCAATTTTTTAAAGTAAGTCGAAAAAAGTCTCAATTTTCTTAATTTCCCTGAAAACTTTTTTTATTCCACATGCTTAAAAATGGCGCTGTTAGATAGCTGATGACAGGGAGTAAAGTCATTTATTTGTTCGACCGTATGAAAATGGCGATTTTTTTTAAGGGCAAAAAAACAGCTGGTCCCATGCTTTTTTTGTCCAAGGTAAAAAAGGCCGCCATTTTCATACAAGTCGAATAAGTGAATGACTTTTACTCCCTGTCGTCTGCTATCTGAAATCGACACTTTTGTGCATTACGAATAAAAAATATCGTAAGTAATACGGGAATAAAGGCATACCCTTGTTGCTTAATATAATATTTTTACAAGATTAATGATTAGGTACAATTTTATTGTGTCGTTTGAAGAAAAAGAATAGATATTAATCTTATTTAAAATTTTTTGACTGTCTTTATTATGAAAAATTGATGCAATATTCAAATTTTCATTTCGACAATTACACAATTACACCTCCATTTTTAAAATAAGGATTTTTTTTGCAAATGACCGACAAAATGGGCTCTTTTCATTTTTCTAAAGAACCAATAAAATCTAACAGTTAAATTATCGATAAATTAATGAATACCGCAAATTCCTGGTAATGAGAAAATTATAAAAAAAACATGTTTCCCGACATGAATTTTTAGGGAAATAAGAATTTAATATAAGTGAAGAAAATTTTAATATACTTAAAATAAAAAAAACCTTTTCATTTTTACAATTTTTTTTTAGTTTATTTATTTTATATTTCGACTGACTCGATTATAAGATTGCAAACTTTTTTTTATATAAAGATACTAGTGCACCAATTAAACCTTTTGCGACAACGTCATCGAATTACAAAAAAAGTAGCCATGGTTCCTCGAAACGTCCAGAAAAGAAGAAAGAAAGTGCAAGAAAATTTGATATCTGCATTGCTAGTCTCAACTACCAAGACAGAAAATCTGGTATTTCAATAATTATAGAAAAAATTACTATTTACATGAAGAGAATAATTTAAGAAGGGAACCAGTCAAATTTTAACTTATTAAAATTATTGCTGTTTGCCCCATACGCTCATTTTGAGAATAAATGTTAGTTTAAAAATAAGGTATACTACACATGGTTGTTTTGAAATTCTAACCCATTAACGCCTGAAATAAGAAAATTCTTTGCGCAAATTCAACCTATACTTTTATGAATAAAACGGATTATATTGAAAAATGTTAGAATAGTGTTTTTGTTTTCACTGGTCTTAATTTAAAGAATTTTTATATTAAAGGATGAAAGAAGTTAATAATCACTACGAATCAATTTTTCTAAGCTTCATAAGTTAAAGTATCGACAGCACTGCTGCCTGAACACAAAAACCTGCTTTTTCCGAAAAATATTTTTCGAAGCCAATTAACAATTTCAAAATTATCAAGAAACTCAGAAAAAAACGGTAGCATGGTGGGATACGAGCCCACGACCTTTTGACCTTTCTATTTTTGGCTCGTATCCCACCATGCTACCGTTTTTTCTGAGTTTCTTGATAATTTTGAAATTGTTAATTGGCTTCAAAAATTTTTTTTGGAAAAAGCAGGTTTCTGTGTTCAGGCAGCAGTGCTGTCGATACTTTAACTTAAGAAGCTTAGAAAAATTGATTCGTAGTGATTATTAACTTCTTTCATCCTTTAATATAAAAATTCTTTAAATTAAGACCAGTGAAAACAGAAACACTATTCTAACATTTTTCAATACAATATAGTCTGGTCAACACCAAAGTACATCGTCTAATATAAAACGGATTATATTTTATACCGCAAGTATGTTTCTTATAGGTATTAAGTGTGCTCTTTTCGATTCCGGTGTGGAAAAAAAGAATTTCGTTTAAAACAAAAATTAAATATAGCGGTTTTAATTTTAAAAACAAAAAAGAAATTTCATTTTTTCAAGTTTGGTTATTTCTTTTACCCATTTACCCATCCAAATATTTGAATTTAGTAACCCCAAAAACATAAAATATAATGATTTCTGGTATTAAAAGAAATAAAAAAATTTAGCACAGTTGTGACACGAAAACTTTATTTTGACTACACTGATAAGGAGTTAAACGTGCGTGAATAATATTCAATTCTCATCCATAGAGGCACAAAAATTGTATACTTTTAAAAAAAGTAAATTAGAATGTAAAATTTAAAGATGGCGGACCAAATATGGCCTAAAATATGAAGGAAACTTTGAAAGGGGTGGTCACTATTTTTCAAAATACCAAAATGTAATTAAATTCGCTTAAGTTTTACTACTCGAAGGCTTTTGTTGTCGCTGATTACTAATTTAATGTAATTTTTAAGAAATGAAAGATAGCGGATTTAATATATAGAACAAAACTTTTTAAAATTTATGCAATTGACCTTAATTTTGTCACTAAATATTATTACGAAACATTGCTTAATTAGAATTTTTATAATTATTTAAGTACTAGCTGAGCGAAATCTTCGTATTATATTAAGGGGACATTCTAGTTTAAAACAGGGAAAAATTCGTCTTTTTTTGGGATTTAATTAAAAAAAAATTACCACAATTATTTATAATTTTTTTACATATTATAAACAATTTTTTTAAGAACATAAATTTTTTTTTTCACTTTTAGTCCAAGATGTCGGCTATACATGACATTTTCAAAAATGTCTATTTCCCCTGGTGAAAACGATTCCAAGAGTTCCAAAACAGATAGAGACATGAAATAAACGACATTCTCTTCGTTAGATATTTCTCCAGGGTTGGAACCTCAAAAAAGTAAAATTTTCCTCCCCTTCTTTTTTTTAGGGCACTTGTTCCCCAAAACATGAAAAAAACACATGTTTTTATTCAGAATTTCTCTTATAGAAAAAAAAGGAGCCGCAAATTTTCCAGTTTTTGAGGTTCCACCCCTAGCCATGATGATAATTAATCAAACGCAGTTTGGTTTTTCAAACTTGGTTCAGTACACTGAGAGAAGACCGAGACGTAATAGTTCCCGCTAGACGTCGCTATGAGCTACTCTGCTTGTCGTGTTTGAGTTGTTCCGAATCGGGTGCTGAGACTCCCCGATCCAGTCAAACATTGTTCTCGCATGTGAGAAAGCAACTGGTGGCAAAAACTGAAAGTTCTGCGTAATCTCGCTTCAGGACGTTCCACGTTTCGCATCGGGGCTTGAGACATCCCGATTCGAGGGTTCACATAAAAACATTTAAAAGTATAACTCAAGGCTCGCACGGGACGTATTAGTTCCCGGACTTCTCTCAGTGTAGAACTCGAGCTATCACTTTTACCAGTTCAAAAAAGTACATTTTGAGAAAAACACACTTAAAGTTTTGGTTAGATAAGTTAGCACATATACCTCAAGTTAAATCGAAAAAATCAAGTTATTTTGCTAGAAAATCGTTACTCGGGGGTTTTCGAGGTCGCTGATTACGAATCCGATATCGATTTTTCAAAATTCAAAATGGCGGATTCAATATAGCGAACGATTTTTTAAAAAAATTACCCGATTGGCTTGAAAATCGTTACTCGGGGGTTTTCGAGGTCGCTGATTACGAATCCGATATCTATTTTTCGAAATTCAAATGGCGGATTTAATATGTCGAAATCATTTTTAAAAATTGATCTAATTCGCTCGAAAATCGTTACTCAAGGGTTTTTGGGGTCGTCGACAACGAATTTGACCTTAAATTCGTGATTAGTGACCCCTAAAAACCCTGCTTATTGAGTTTTTAACCGAATTTGGTGATTTTAAAAATTTATTTTACCATATTAGATCCGTTTCTTTGAATTTTGAAAATTTGACATCGGATTAAAAATTTTCAAAAAAGGATTTTTTTATGCTTATGTTTAGTCAGCCCTCCCTGGTGCATACTAAAGATCTTTAAATTCTGTCAACCTCTTCAGATGCTCTGATTGGGCCTTTTTTCTTGCTGTACGGGCTTCTTTAGAATGTTCTTCGCTTCTTCTGTTGGCTTGAGCTATGCGAGTTTTGTCGATGTTGAGGGCCAAAGTCGACGCGTAGTCACCAATTTTGATATCCATCAAATGCATAATGGCAAGATATGTTCGGGCACCCTCGTTAAAAGTACAAGCTGCGATCCAGGATGCAATTTCAACAACTTTTTTTACTGACAATGGTTGTTTTTGGAGCGATTTTCTAAATTAAGTTATTAAAGCTTTTATTGCAGTTTTGCGTATTGCCTCCAAGACATTGACTTAGTAATTCATCGCTACTAAGAGTTTCAAATATCGGCAAAATATATTTTCGAATATTTGGATCAAGTGCTGGTTTATGCTCGTACGGCTCATTTTTCTCCTTTTTCTGCAAAAATTGGCACCAATCCGGGTTGCAGTATTCATGGCGTGGTTCAGTATCGGTGGAAATTCTATGATAATATCCAGCAAGGACTTCTTTTTTCATTTTCTCAACAGAATCGGGGTACCTTTGTATCGCAAGTCCGTAATAAATCGACATTGATCTAATGACTTTTTCAGTCAGTTTAGCGTACTTTACGAATAGATGTGCCACAGCATCAGCTTTTGCTGCTTCGATTTCTGCTTTTGATCGTCTGCCTTTCCTTTTTACTGGTTTCTCCTTGAGTATTTCGTCTTTTTTTTCTTTTTCTTTCGACTTACTTGCTTTCTCCAAGAGTGTAATATTTTTTTACGTCCATAATAATAAGCTTTAAAAAGCAAGTAGCTAGTTGTCAATAATATAAGATCGTATCCTTAAGGTTATGTTATTCAATGGTCTCGTGAGTTAAAGTAAAGTATATGGGACACGTGACAACTAAAGCTGCGGTTACACCTCTGCAGGCTGCCTGCCTTCGCAGGCAGGAGCATCGAGAGTAAGGGAGAAGTTTGAAGTCACTGACTCTCTTACTATTGTACGTTACCATGCCAACCTGCAGGCAGGCAGGCTGCCTGCAGAGGTGTAACCGCAGCCTAAGTAACATGACCTAAAGTGTCCGACCACTAATGCATCACAGAAAAAAGGAGTGGTAATATTTTAAAGGGTAGAGGGTAAAAATGACTTGGGTAGAGGGTAAAAATTGCTTGGGTAAAGGGTAAAAATGATAGAGGGTAGAGGGTAAAAATTATTAGGTGTAAAAAACTGACGAGTGTGTATTCACTTCACTCAAGACAAGTTACGATAATGTCAAAAACCACAACATATAAAAATCTACAATCAAAGAGCACTATATTTTCAAGTATTTCTACTAACAAATTTTATTGAAATAATTATTAGTAATTTCATAAGTAACTACTATTTGAGTTTTGGAAAATTGTCACTTTTGTTTGGTTACAAACTTGTAAATAAACAAGAGTTCGGAAGCAATAAGAGAAAAACTAGACGAAATGCAGAGATGGGCATGAACCGGAAAACAATGAGTGTAAGAGACATATTAGAATACTGTTCCATGTGTTGCGAAAGAATAAAACGGAAAATAGAAATTTTATACGAGTGTAAAAATACTATCATTTATCTAATTATCTTTCTTCCACTTATACAAGTATAGTAATCGTTTTCGCAAACGGAATAATGAATTATAGAAAGATAAGAATTTTATTTATTCTTTTCTAACAGAAGGCATTTATTGGTTAAAAGTTTTCAGCTTTCTCGCTTTACGCCTACGTAGAATGACACCTTTAAGGTGCAATTCCATGTTAACAAAAAGCGGACATAAAGTCAGATACACAGACCACAAAACATGTGTACGCACCCTTTAACTGTACTGTCACCGAATTGTGGAAACTACTAGTGTTTTTGAGTGACTGAATACAAAGATAGAAAACTTTGTCATTGAAGCAGATAAAATTGTATTACTAATTACTATGGTGCAACGTAACTAAAAACAAAAGTGAAAAATATACATTTTCTTCGAGTGAGTATATACTTATATATTGTATTTTTAAAAATAAAATATAACCGCAAAAATACGCATATCTTTTAGGTTATATTTTATAGTTACACTGGAACAAATTTTCCTGTCTCTCAGTAACTTTAAAAGTATTATATTTATAAAAAAATTGTGAAATTGAGACATTTAAAGTATTAATTTTGAAAGAGTGGATATAAAATTGCTTATTTTATACGTATCTATAACAATACTTGTAAATATTTACAGAATTTTTTTTGCAGATAGTATATTTATGTAAAATAAAATTTGCAAAACTAAATTCTTATTTATTTACTATAATTATTAAGTAAATTTTAAAAATAATAGATTAATTAACTATAACTTGGTTTTTATAGATGATGCAGTTCGTGGCAAACGATGGTAGAAGTACAACTTTGAAGCATATTATCAACATAAAAATTTATCTAGAAAATTGTGTCTGTATTTATCTGGATTTGTTATAATTTTCTTTCTAGTGTTTTTTTTATCTTTTAGAAACAACACACTTTTTGAAAGATTGTCTCTTTATATATTTGTATTTACTTAAATTAAGATTTTAACATTTTTAGTTAATAATAGAATTTAATACTATGCACTATTCACAACGTGAACAATATAAACCTAAATTTGATTTTAATAAAAGTTGGAATAGTCTCAGATTGTACTTTAAGCTCATTTAAAATTTAAGTTTCGATTTTAAACTTATATTTATCTCTTTGTCTTTGTAATAATAAAAAATAATTTAATTATCACTCTTATAATTTATATTAAATTTTTATACAACTTGGGCTGAAGAAAATTTTATGTCTCTGAAGTACTCTCTGTTTTGTAAATAGAAACAGATCTGTTGATGCATTGGTGTTTGACGTTTCAAAGTAAAAAATTGCTATAAAATATTTCTTTTGAATTTTACAAATGAAATCTAAAGTATAAAATAATTTTATTTGTGATTTTTTACGGTTTAAAAATAAATGGTTGTCACAATTTGTCATTAGAATTTTTCTTTGATCACAATAGAAGGTAAGTAATCAAATTTTAGATAATTATAATTGATTTCTATTTTAATTTGCTTTTCAATAAAATAATTGGCAATATATTCTTATCTAGTTTTGTATTTCAAAATATGCAATGAATAAGAAACAATTTTTATATGAACAAAAATAGAAATAGGTATTTTATAAAATTATTTCATTAATGTCTAAAACAAATTTTAGAATTTTTATTAGAAACTATATATTTTGTAATAAATATATAATTTATTGTTTATTTATCGTTTGTCACATCAAAAGTAATTTATAATCATCATTTTCTTTTCATAAAATAAGTATTTCATGCATACATTTTTTTAATTATCTGTTCCTAACCCCAAAATGATGAAAATTATATACTCTGTCTTAACATTGAATTTTTTTTATTTATAATGTCACAGTATTAATTAATATGTCACAACTATTAATTAAGATCTTTCAACAAATTTACTTTCCATTTTACGGCTTAAATGCACAATAGAAGACTGATTTTGTTAAAGCTTCGACAAGAAGACTATAGAGACAGGAGCACGAGGGTGACACTCTTGAGTTGGAACTATCCTGAGAGTTGACCGTCGCCACCGGTGGCGCTGGCTGGACATTGGACCGAGATTGAGTGAAATGCATGGGATTGCAAAGAAAAATTTAATTTACAATCATTAATATTAATTTGATGGTATTTATTTATACATAATATTGATTCAGTAACTTTTTAGCATATTTTATAATATCAAAAACTTAGAAAAAGTGTTTAATATTTTATTTATAATGAAAATTGTGCAACAATTGATGGCGCGAAATTCAAATTAAATACTAAATAATATTATAATAAATAAATTATCTAAAATATTTCTATTTATACTGGTAGAATATTATTAAATAATAGCTAATAGCAATAATTGAAATAACCGAAAATAATTATAATATTATTAATTTGAATTTCGCGCCATTAATTGTTGCACAATTTTCATTATAAATAAAATATTAAACACTTTTTCTAAGTTTTTGATATTATAAAATATGCTAAAAAGTTACTGAATCAATATTATGTACAAATAAATGCCATCAAATTAATATTAATGATTGTAAATTTAATTTTTCTTTGCATTCTCATGCATTTCACTCAATATCGGTCCAATGTACAGCCAGCGCCACCAGTGGCGACGGTCAACTCTCAGGTTAGTTTATTCTTATGGGAACTGCAGCAGTGTCACCCCTGTGGACAGGAGGAACAATTCGAGCGCCAAAGATGGAAGAGAGTGGGTGTTTTCTACGTCGTCGGTCGTACCGGTCAGTTGCCACATAAAGGTGCTCGAACTGTTTATTTGAGACTATTTAGTTTAACCTAAATAGTTTCAAATAAGCACTTTTTTGTGGCAACTGACCGGTACGACCGATGACGTCGAAAACTCCCAGTGTGACTGTATGATGAGGCATATTAACCTGAGGCTAAGGTTGGGAACGTAAACTACCTAAGGTAATCTACGTAGTTGTTTACATGTAGATTACTTGGTAATTTACGTCAAGAATTTTCTACGTAATTTACATTAATGTATTTTGTCACGTGATATAACCTAAAAAGCAAACTTTTCAAGAGATTATGTTATGTTTTTTAGTCTTTTAATGTCCGCCATCTTGAAAATGTAAATTACATGGGTTTTCTACATTGTCTGCGTAAATTACTTATTCTACGTAATCTACATTAGAAATAAAAAATGACGCGTCATTTTCCAACCCTGCCTGAGGCTCACTAGTTTTTTGCGCATTCAAATATACTTAAAGGTACTCCCACAACTCTACTTTTCTTGCGCCCATGGAGTATAGACTTAAGGAGACCAATCTTATATGCATGTACTTCACTGAAAGGCGCAACATTTTGTCGGAAGTACATCAGTAGTACGTATACATCCTGTAGATGGCAAACGATCGCATATATAGTCGCTTGATTAAGTCCTAACCGTCCTAACCTTATTTTTGCTGTATTTTGAAATTAAAAATAATTTCAAATAATACATAGGTAATATAAAATTATGACAATGAATTTTATTTTCATAAATAATAACATTCTTCGAAAACATTCAATTATTTTTAATACAATTTTTATAAAACTTCACTAAAGGATTCAATTTAAAAAAAACAAAGAAATTCTTCAAAAAATTTAATTATTTATAAAAGTTATAATAAAATTGATTAAAAGAGTTTAATGTTCTATCAATAATTTTAATAAAGTTTTAATAGGCACGTGGCCACTGAATAACATGACCTTTATAGTAAAATTAATTATTACTATAATTTGAGGTTATTAACATAACCTCAAACTAAAAAGTGATCTAACAATTATGACAAACAGTAGCTCATTCTGTTCTTTAAAACATTCTTTACAATTACATTTGTTAAATTTTGTTTAAAATATTTTGTTCAATAGTTAAGCAAATAAAATAAAAAAAATTTTTTTAAATAACTTTTGAACAAAATATTTTAAACAAAATTCAACGAGTGGAAATGTAGAGAATGTTTCAAAGAGTAGAATGAGCTATTATTTATCAAAATTGGTTACTGACCCTTAAAGAAAAAACACATAATGTTTAACAATTATGATTTTACATCAAATTTTGGTCCAACCTAATTTTTCCTGATAATTGTACAACTGGATATTTCATAATTTGGTGAAATCATTTTATTTATGGTTTTATTTGCTGTTAAAAATCACTTTTTAGTTTGAGGTTATGTCAAGCGATCGACACTCCTGAATCAAAAAAATCTGTAAAAAGCACATTTTTTCACAAAAAAGTCGCACAATCCGAGCCCTGTAATATAAACTTTGTATTGTCATCTTATTATTATTATATTTATATTAATAATTTGAATATATAGTATATACATGAATTAGTAAACTTATAGAAATCCATGTTCATTTTAAAACTTCAGCTATCTATGCGATCGTTGCGCGCTATACGAGAAGATTCAGAACCATGAACTTCCGACATAAAATGGTTGATTTCATACACACTACATTGGTCTCGTTAAGTCTATACTCTCTGGTTTACACCTTCGGTAAAAATTTCTCGTTCTGGAAATTTTTACCGAAAGTGTGAATGCTCCCTTCCTGTGTAGACAGGCAGAAGAGTAAACCTTTACTGAACGTTTCTATCTGCCATTTTTAATATTGCCATATAAAGTAAAAATGTCTAGAATTCTAAATTGTTTTGAAGTTGATGTTACCCTATTTGTCTACGAGAAAAAAACCTAGAACCAAATGTCAGTTATAGACTTTTTTACTCAGCACGGCAGAACAGCTGACGAAAAACAAACACTAACTCAAGAATACAAATACAGTTTATACAATTAAGTACACGTTATATGCGCCTAATCGTACTGTCATTAAGTCCACTGCTCTCTATCCAATCATATTTTACTGGCTCTGTACTCCTAAAACTCCCTATACAACATAAAGGCCAACTCATATAGCTGATTCTACGACAACACCCATGAACGGAAAATCAATTGTAATTGTATTATTCAAAACTATTAAAGAGGGACAGATAAATATTTCCTTTGAATACATAACCTCGCAGAGTTTTTTTTACTAACTTTTATTGGTTATTCCCATAGAAAACTTCCGATTTTTAGATATTCTCTGTGAGTATAGCTAATAAAAATTAGTAAAACTCACTCATTTTTTCCATTGTTGTTTCCGATTATAAAGGCGCTTCTATACCTCCCCGTTTCTGAGTATATTCAGAAACGTGAAGCAGTTTTCTATGTTGAGAACGAATTTTCTATCTTGGAAACCGTGCTAGAAAATTATTATTATGGCAGGATGATTTGAATGTCAGTTCGTAATAAATTGTGATTGGTGGAAAATATGCATGCCTTTCTTCAGCTGTTCTTCAGCTTTTAAGCTGCGGTTACACCTCTGCAAGCTGCCTGCCTGCGCAGGCAGGAATAACGGGGGTAAGAGAGAAGGTGCATTAAATTTGAATTCACTGACTCTCTTACTCTTGTATGTTGACATGACAACCTGGAGGCGACAGGCTGCCTAGAGAAGTGTAACCGCAGATTTCGATCCTATTGGAAAAAGGCCTTAGAAGTTGATATTAATTGCAATAATTTTGTTAACGTACGTGCTTTATACTCCAGGTTGACTTTAGTCGTTTGATTCCGACGAAATTCCCTCATGACATTCAAAATGCAATTGATAAAAAAATCAAATTGACAGAATCACAGAAAAACTGTATCATTAGAATGACAGCTAAAAATATGTGTAATGCAGATTTAGATCAGTCATTTATCATTTTAGAAATTTCAACCTTATTATGTAAAAATTTTCCAGAAGATTTTAAGTCTCGATTTGGCGATCCTCATGTAAGTTTATTCAAGTCATATCATTTAATGCAAGCAGAATTATTTACTTTTATAATAGCGCCGTAAATAGAACCGTAATTCCAATTGATTACAGAAACATAAGTCAGAGAAGGATAAATATATATTGTTCTTGTTTTACTCATTCTTATAATTACGATTCCATTCACTACGCTTCGAAAACCTTAATGACAACTGAGAGAGCGTTCAGACCTCTGCATGCAAAACTTATGCATGCCGGTTGCCATGGAAGCTTTCAAGAGAGAGAGAAATAGGAAATTATTCTATCTCTCTCATTCTTGAACGCTACCATGGCAACCTGCATGCATAAGTTTTGCATGCGGAGGTCTGAACGCTCCCTGAGTCGGGTTGCAAACTTATATTTATGTACTATTATATAGGAACAAACTCGTTGTCGGTTAAAAAACAGTTGTAAATATTATAAAAGTAAGGATAATAATTCAGCAAAACCTACTTCCAATGAAAAGCAAACGAATCCAAAGAAAAGTGTGAGAGCAAAAGATGAACTTCGTTTAACAAGAAAAGCACGAATGACATCAACGAAAAAGTTGAATGCAGAACAAATACTACAAAAGTATCCAGCTTTGAAAAAAAATGACATGGTATAGTCTATTTGTAAAACAGTCTGATGGAATTTTGAAAAATCAATTAATTTCTATTAAAATGTTTTTTAGTTCATGACGTATAAATTAAGGACAAAGCACAATTGAAACCTAACCGGAATTATAACCGTAATCGTGAAACGGAAGAATGAGTTAGAGAAGGATAAACAATATATCCATCCTTCTTTAACCATCCGTTTATGATTGCGGTTATAATTCCGGTTACGTTTCTTTTCTGCTTTGGTCTCCAACACTCGTACGATACAAACTAAGAATATTTAATAGAAATGACACGACTTAAAAAAAGGACAGCATAAATGCATTTGGGTGTATACCTTAAAAATCCAATTATTTTCTCCAGACAAATTTAAAAATTTTATATGATAATATTTTAGCTTCTTTGGGAGTTAGCTGAGTTTACAAATTTAACTGTTGAAACGCTTCGCGAAAATTGGTTACAAGCATTACCACAAATTATAAAAGCATTAAAGATAAATACCAATAATTTTGATGACAACGGAAAGACTGTAGCTACACTTTTGTATCTCCCAAAATTATTCTCAAAAGCAAAGGAAAGCGGTAAAATTCTGGAATGCTACCCTGTAAGCAAAAGAGCAATAGATTTTCTTATTAATTTCAATAGTTTCCTAATTAGGCTTTGAGTGTTTAAATGATTAAGATGAATTTTTGTATTCGGTCATTTTTATATACCAGGACAATTGTCCTTTCAATTTATAATGTGTACTCTGTTCATATTATCTTAATTAATCTCTAACGGGATCCACTCAATCTTTTTTTTACTAGGTTTTTACTTTTTTTTACCTTGCCCTATTAAAAAATATCTTATCTATTTATTGGTAAATTGACAAATGCGCCATATTTTTATTTTTTAGTCAACTGGATAGAAAAGAATACAAATATTCCTCTATTATGTTCTAGCTCATGCTTTATATTCGAGAAGTAGTTATGAATATTTTCATACTCAACATAACACAATTAATTGTTTTTCTAGTCTGGAACGCCTATTTCAAGCACTATTCCTGAAATTAGTGAACCGCCTAAACTGATTGCAATATCTAACGGACCTTTTAATGATCTCGAGTTAATGTGTTACGTAGACAGTAAACCAATTTTCCAAGCAAAGGGATTCGAAGCTGTACTACTTTTAGTAGCAGTGTATTGGATTTTTCAAGTTCATTTTCCACAGCATGCAAAGCAACAATTTGCGTTCATTTCAATAGCAGTATTGAGAGATGCTGGTATTAAAGACATTGGGAAAGATATCCTTAGTAAAGTGACATTAACCACGTCATTAAAACTTTGTGGCCTGTTGACCGAGGAAGACAATTAAAAGGCTTGCATTAGGGGTCAATGAAGACAACCTCACATGTGTGCTACCCTTACGCTTACGTTTTATTTACTGATGATTGTCCTAAAAACTTATTTTTGATTGCATATTTATCGTCATTCTTATACTGTTTCCTGGTAATGTTTCCATTTATTTTTTTTTCTGTTATTATATTATTATAAAGTAATGTTTAATTACATATCTAATCGATTATTTCATATAATGTTAATAAGGCTTGTTAACTTACATATTGCTATTACCATTAAATGTTCGTCCTTTTCCATTCCATACTTACGTTGACGTTACTGTTTTTCTTCTACTTTGGGCTCTAGAGCTGTAAGATGTATTTGGAGATTATAATAAAAATTACATTATTGTCAGAAAGTCGAATTAATTAATGTTTCTCATTACTGTAATTGTTTTTAAAGATGATACAAATTTTGCAGTTATACGTATAATAAAAAATCATGAGTTTAAGAAAGAAAGGCTGATATCAGTACCTCTCTCTCACTCTCATGAGTTTCTGTCTTTTTTGGTCTTCTGTAACCTATTCTCCCTGCTTATACCTATTGTTTTGGAAGAAGAAATTTTAAGAAGTCTATAGTTTTCTTGAGCGATAAAAGTACTAATTACTATAAGACAAGAATTGCTAAAAAGATTAAAATGGGTAAATTTATTATTTTAGAATTAAATATAAAAGAAAAAAGTAATTGTTTTAAATTAAAATTAGAGTAAGCAAATTGAAAAAGAATTTAAATTTACATTACTGTCAACTGGACCTATTTTAATTTGAAAACGGTTTTTTAAGAACTTTATTTATCAATAAGTACAATTTTTATCATGAAAAAAGTATTTAAATTTAGATCTTGAAAAAGCATGTATGTACGATATATTTTTGATTTTATATTTAAATGTAGTCAAATTTTGGAAAACATAACCTTCATTATTTCATTTACTTATTATAAAAAATTAAATTTAAAATAAAAGAATTTAGGTACTTTATTTTATTTTTTATGGTTAATATTGGTTTATTTAACAAATAAAATTCTTTATACTTATCAATAGCAGTTCATTATTGATGCATGACTTCATTAAATGTATTAGAATAATATCACTAAATTTTTAAAATTGAATTTTCAGTTTTTGGATTCTTGAAAAAAATTTTTTTCAGAAAAAAGAAAATTGAGGAAAAAGATGAAACAGACAAAGAAAAAATTAAAAAAGATGAAATAGAAAAGCAAGAAATGAAGGAATGTATTAAGAAAATTATCATAGAAAGAAATCAGGGGAAAAATAAACAGAGAAATTTAAAAAGGAAACTCAAACATAAATCAGATAGAAGGTAAAAAGAAATCTACGTACTAAAAATTATTTTTAAAAATCAAAAAAGTTTGGTAAATTCATAATTTTTTTGAATTAAGTCTTTTAATTATTGATTTTAATTAGCATTGTTTGTCATTTTTTATGAAGATTGTAATATGTTTACACAGTAGCTTTAGCATAGATTTGAAAATGTGGGCCAATATTTTAGAACTGTCCCAAGCATAATCATATTTCTTTTATTTCAAATATGTGTAATTTCTTCTAAACAAATCCGATTTTAAAAATTGATAAATTCTATTTAAGAATTTTTGTTAACATTCTTAATATTAAATTCGTTTCTAAAAAAAAAATTATATCACAATTTTCAAAAAAAAATATTTTCTGTAATTTGTAACATTACTATTTTAGTTTAAATTGGCTCAAAATAGCTTAAATTTTTCTACATGGAAATTGCTATTTATAATAATTTATTTTTGTAATTTACAGCTCTTATAGAAAAAATTGAGTATGTTTAATCTCATGTACAAAAAATAAAACTATCGCATTTGAAAATAATTACAAAAACAAATTGCTTTGTAAAAAATTTAACATACATTTTTTTAAAACTATTGAAATATTTGAAAAGTATGCAAAAAGTCTTAAAAATATAAATGAAATATAAAAAGGATGTTTAATTATTGTCCAAAAGTTTACTCCCTCGACTTAAACGAAGGGGTTAGTGGTTTTCTAATAGTATCAACTAGTACAAAATTTTTTTCAAAGTGTAAAGCAAGTTTAAAAGTATTTTTTTCTTGGAATAGTTAAAAAATATTGCATCACATGCAAATTATAATTAACACATTTACTAATAAAATATATTGCTAATGCATTAATGATGATTTTTATTTTTAGGGAGTTACAACGATTAAGGCGACAAAAAAAATACAAAGAAAATAATCGTGGAATAATAGGAAACATCGAAAACCCTAACCAGCAACCATATACAACAAACTCACCGTATATGTCACAAACCCCAAACATTTTTCCTCAATCGTACATACCTGCCACATCCTATTCACCACACGCAGTAAATATGCATCCACAGCCATGAACATTTCATTCCCCCAGTACATGTCTTCAATCGTACACTCATCCACTATCTTCTTACACTAACACACAAAGATTTTGTGCTTGTCACCGTTTTTAAATTAACGTAAAAATTATTATTTCCACCCCTTTAGTTTCTGCAATAATAAAATAATATTAAATATTGTATTCCTATCCAATTAATCTATAGATACAATTTTTCTGTTTTTTCTTTTGGGTGCATATAATATTGATGGTTTATTTTCCCAGTTACCTTTATTTTAATTTATTATGTAAATGTTTCTATCTTTAATACTTGCATGTTTGCTACCGCTTCACTATTATTTTATTTTTTATCATTAATATTCATTTTTTACAATTTTCTTCCTTTTTTTATTTTGAGCAATAAGAATAAATAATTAATTGTATTTCTGATTTCGTCAAATAAATAATTCAAATTAATGTATAAAATGTTTTAATGAACATACTAAGTTAAAATTTCATATTTTATTTTGTAGGGGAGAGTGGAGCAAACCAGCCAGATATGTCAATATCTCCGAATTGGCGAAATTGTCAAAAGTGTTGTTTACACTAAGTGAAACCTTATTTAACACCACAATAACTATGAATATGTTTTTTGCTTATTGCGATTTAAATAATATAACAAATAATTTTATTAATATTAAAGTAGTTCATCCAATAGAATGCAGATCTCTAGAGAAATAATTAATTAATATTTAAATAATTAAAATTAACTGTATTTTTTTTGAAAATTAACATTGCTTTTCCAGAAAATTATATAAATAAAATATTAAAATTTTTGTTATGTTGATTGATTATTGATTATTATTTTAAACAATGCATTTACTTTCTTAAATGGCTATAACATTCCGCTATAATAAAAAATATGAAAAAGAATTATCGAAATCAATTTAATATAATTATTCTATTCTTCTATTGTTTATGAAATGTAGAAACCGCTGCCAAGTTGTAGATTTTTTTGTATAATTTTGGTGCTCATTTCATGAACACTTTACTTCCTCATAGAGATAAAAATAATAGAAATATACAAATAACTTTTTATAAATATGGTAAAAGTGATTGAATTTTGGGTCAATCAATTTATTTTTAAATACCCTACAAAATAGTTACAATAATTTAATAGTAAAACAAAAATTTTTAAACAAAAAAGTTGAGAAAATGTCATTTTTCACAATTTTTGGATTTTAAAATACCAATAATTTAGAAATTTATTATCGAATTAGGTTCAAAAATAGGTCAATCGAAGCGTTTTTAATGCTCTACAAGTTGATAACGATAATTTTAAAGTTACCTCAATGTTTTTCAACAAAATTTTCAAAAAAGTCTTATTTTCCAAAATTTTTGATTTTTAAAAGTTTAATAACTCCGGTTAATATGGACGAAAAATTTTCAATTAGGGCTCAAAAGATGCGTCTAAAAAAACTCTACAAAATTATGAAAAAACATTTATAGGTGTCCTAACATTTTTTTAAAGTTATGGCCAAAAATTTTTTTTTGGAAAATTAAAAATAAAAAAAAAATTTAGTTAAACTTTATTAATATATCAGAAAGTACTCTCGCTTTATGTCCGCAGGTGAGATCTACAATTTAAAAAAAAAATCCAGCCTAAAAGCTCTTCATGATTTCGAGATATTTATGAAAATGTGATGTTTACACACACACACACATACGGAATGACATTTTATAAAAATGTCATTTTTGAACTCCTGAGGTCAAATAACATAAAGATATGTCAAAAAATCGAACTCAAAAAATTTCGGCATTACAATACTTCCTCTATGAGGAAGTAATATATAAATTTTTTCTTTTAAAATTCAAAATTTTCATTATCAAAATACCTTTTAAGCGTTTACCCAAATAATCAAAAGTATGTAAAAACCTTTATGATTCAAAAATTTTATGCTACGACCCAACGCTGCTTATTGTAATAGAGACTATATATGTGTATACTCAATTGAAACATTCTGTTTACATGTCAACTTCAGTCAAAAGATACGAGTGTTTAATTAAATTATTGATTTTATTATAAACATTAAGGAAAAGTACTTATTACGCTTTACAAGGAATAATAGATAATATTAAAAAACAATAATTCCTGTTGCTATACAAAAAGCTGAAGCGGAGTAAACTCACAATAGCAGTAAGTATATATGTACAAAAGATTACATTAATTCCTATTACTGCACTTTTGAACCTTTCAAAATTCATTTAAAAATACTTTCTATTCTGCAAACTCATTGAAAGACATTTTATTAAACAATATAAAGTTCATAGCGAAGAGCCGAAGAGTTACTAAATCCAAATGTTGCAATTTGATTTATAGGTTATATAACCTAAAAATTACTATTGTCTCTTTAAATTGTTAAGATAATTTTGTAAATTGAATTTTAAAATACCAAATTTTCTCTTAAAAATATTCTCTAATATTATATAATTATTATATAAAAACATTATTAATATAATTGTGAAAAAGTTTATAGTGATATTTATAACGGTACAAAAGTACACTGTAACCAGATTCAAAAAAATGTAATTGGATTTAAAAAAATAATTCCTGTTTTATATGTCACTTAAAATTTCTAAAATTTGATAATTATCAGAATCAACTACTCTAAGAATGTAACAGTATTCTCTTTTTAACTAAAATATGAAGAATTTAGTCTTTATAAAAAAGAGCCATTCATTTTCTGAATTTTTTAAAAATATATTTCGTTTATTCTGTTAAGAAATCCGTCTTTTAAAAATACATTTTTACAATCTTTGTTAAATAAAATTTATTAATAATGAACAATTTAAGAAAATAGTTATTTTTAATTTAAGCTAAAAAATAGTACTTTTTTGAATAAAATATTAAATGCAAAAAATGTTCTTTTTAAAGAAGATATGGGACGTTTCACGTCAAACGGCCCAAAGCTGTACCCAAAATTGTATGCAATCAAAATACAAGTTATGCACATGAAAATACTCCTCATGACATCCCCTTTCAATTGCAAAGTGTCAGAATTGCAAATTTAAAATGGCGTCCTTACTACGTCAATTGGAAGAGGCTAAACTCGAAAATAAGTAAATATATTTATTAATTACTTTTAAAAAACGATGCATAAATAATGGGTCAAAATAGATTTTAATGTTTTTGGGGTCGCTGATTACGAATCTGAAGTCAGATTTTCAAAATTCAAAATGGCGGATCCAGTATGGCGGACGATTTTAGAAAAATTTCTTGACTTCGCTTGAAACTTTTTACTCGGGGGTTTTTGGGGTCGCTGATTACGAATTTGAAGTCAGATTTTTAAAATTCAAAATGGCGGATCCAATATGGCGGACGAATTTTAAAAAAATTTTGAATTCGCTTGAAACTTTATACTCGGGGGTTTTTGGGGTCGTTTATTACGAATCTGAAGTCAGATTTTTAAAATTTAAAATGACGGATCCAATATGGCGGGAAAATTTAAAAAAATATCTTAAATTCGCTTGACACTTTTTACTCGGGGGTTTTCGAGGTCACTGATTACGAATCTGAAGTCCAATTTGCAAAATTTAAAATGACGGACCCAATATGGCAGATAAATTTGAACAAACTTATTGAATTCGCTTGAAACTTTTTACTCGGAGGTTTTAGAAAACAAGGAATAACAATTTTCAAGTGAATTGCATATGATTTTTAAAAAGTCGTCTGCCATTATAAGTCCGCCACTTAAAATTTTAAAAATCTTACAAATTATTTGAATTCAACAACACCGAAAACCCGTGAGAAAATTCTTTTATGAAAATCCATTAATCTTTTACAAAATTTCTCAATAATAACGAATTTTTACAACATTCGTACGCCATATTGGATCCGCCATTTTTAATTTTGCAAATTGGACTTCAGATTCCCAATCGGCGACCTCGAAAACCCCTGAGTAAAAAGTTTTATATAAATCGTGTTCATTTAATGAAAATTTCAATTTACATTCTATTTATTTTTTTAATTTTATTAATTAAATAATAAAACAATATTGATTATTTTGCATGAAATATTATTTAAATTATATAGACTCAATTTTTTATGCTGATTGATCTTAATTTTGCTCTGTATTATTTACAAAGCCTACATCATTTTCAAAAATTTGCGCGTTTTACATTACAGTTCTTTGTTTATCCGCAAGGCGGCGAAGTCGAAGTTGCAGTAGGTTCGTTCAGAAGCGAGATGCATACTGAAATTGCCCATTGCAATATAATATCAATCGGCCTTTTTCAAGGCCACCCAATCATTGCACGTTGCAATATTATACCAATCGCCCTTTTTCAAGGCCACCCAATCTTTGCACATTGCAATAATATATCAATCGGCCTTTTTCAAGGCCACTCAATAATTCCATATTGCAATATTATATCAATCGGCCTTTTTCAAGGCCACTTAACATCTGCGCATTGCAATATTATATCAATCGGCTTTTTGAAAGACCACTTAATAATTGCGCATTGCAATAATATTATATCGATCGGTCTTTTGCAAGGCCACCCAATCGTCCCGCATTGCAAAATTATTTTTATCGGACTTTTTCAAGGCCATATTATACTTGCCATTTTGAATTTTGCAAATTAAACTTCAGATTTGTAATCAGCGACACCAAAAACCCCCAAGTAAAAAGTGTCAAGCGAATTCAAGAAATTTTTTAAAATTCGCCTGCCATATTGGATCCGCCATTTTTAATTTTGAAAATCTGACTTCAGATTCGTAATAAGCGAACCCAAAAACCCCCGAGTAAAAAGTTTTAATCGAATTTAAGAAATTTTTTAAAATTCGTCCGCCATATTGGATCCGACATTTTGGATTTTGAAAATCTGACTTCAGATTCGTAATCAGCGACCCCAAAAACCCCCGAGTAAAAAGTTTCAATCGAATTCAAGAACTTTTTTTAAATTCGTCAGCCATATTGAATCCGCCATTTTGAATTTTGAAAATCTGACTTTAGATTCGTAATAAGCGACCCCAAAAACATTAAAATATATTTTGACCCAATATTTATGCATCGTTTTTTAAAAGTAATTCATAAATATATTTACTTATTTTCGAGTTTAGCCTCTTCTGATTGACGTAGTAAGGACGCCATTTTGAATTTTCAATTCTGCCACTTTGCAATTGAAAGGGGATGTCATGAGGAGTATTTTCATGTGCATAACTTGTATTTTGATTGCATACAATTTTGGGCACAGTTTTGGGCCGTTTGACGTGAAACGTCCCATATATAATATTTTATTAGTAATTTATAGGTAATTCTCCCAAAACATTACTTTTGCATGTTCTTATTTTTTTAAATATATAATAATAAAATTGTCAATACAGTTTTCATTAGTTTATTACTTTTTCTAAAAATTCTATAAGAAACCATCGTATATTTTAATCGTTTAATTAATATTTACATTATTTGCACTTTTTTCTAATTCGAACTCAAAAAGTAAGGTTAATTGGTTAATTTTCTTCAAAATATTAATATAAAATTTGTTTTTTAAAGAAGAGAATTTGATTTTGCTATCTGGTTGCGCTGTTGAATAATATTTAGTATTTTTAACATAGGAGGAAATATATACTGAGTATCCTGCTGATTATTTCAATTAATACCTCTGTCGCTGATTTCAGATTCAATTTTTTGGAAAATAACATTATTAATCAGGGTGGCCACATGTCAGTAAAGTCAGGAAAATGTCGGAAAAAAATAATTTAACAGCAATGTCAGGGAATTGTCTGGAAAAATTTTTTGTCAGTTTAATTAAAGAAATTAAGACGGTCATGCAATACATTTTTTGCTCTAAACAAAAAAATTTTCGTCAGCGAAATTCGTTGTTATGTCAGTAAAATGTCAGAGAAATTGATAAAGTCAATTTTGCGTCCACCCTGATTATTTATAGTAAAAATATTTATAGATTAAGATGTACTTCTTGATTCACAACCTGAGTGTCATCCCTCTGGACCAAAATAATAACGAAACATTAATAGATATAAAATATTAAAAAAAATTTAAAATAAAGTAATCATCTTCAAATATGATAAGGCATTTTAAGTTTACAGAAAATCTATTTCTAATAAGTAAAATAAGAAAAATATTGAAATCGTCATTCCTATGACATTTTTCATATAGTGTCTTGTTTCTGATTATAATTTATAAAATAAAATATTAATTGTTTTCATTGTGTCAACGAATAATAAATCTATAAATTTTGTCTGTGAAATTTAAATTCAAAACTAATTTAAAGAATGGTTGAATACATTTTTTTAATTTTTGTTAATTTTTAAAAAAGTAAATTTTTTAAGGCAAAACACACATCATAATTGAACAATTTTGGGTAATCCAACCTTAACTTCCTTGTCGTATCATACAATAAGCAACATAATAAACTATAGCCAATAAATAAACTGCAAGTAGTATTCTAAATTTTTAATTTAGGCGAGATTCGAGAATTGTGGGCCACCTCCATTATTAAATAATATTTAAAAGTTTGATCATCAAATTATTTTTACTTTCTTTTGCTCGTCCAAAAATTTTTATAATCATGTCATGACTTTACAACGCTTTACAATTAACTGTAAACCGCAAACAACAACCACCTGAAAAATTGCGTTTAAATAGTTTTTTTGGACGTTTATGTTTTGATTGTTTTTACAAGGATTTTCAAGAATTAGTTATGGAAAATATTTTTTTTAATTATTGTGTAACATTGGTACTTTGACTCTAAAAAGAAATTTAGCGCGAAATTAAAATGAATAAATAATACAAAGGTTTTTCTAAAATGAAGCAATTGGGAAATTGTGGGTCACGTGTTTTGGGGAAGTATTTGTTGCTTGTTTTTTGGCGATTTAATTGCAAAAATGCAGGTACATAATATTAAAAGCACTTATAGCTATAGTTATTTAACAAAAACAAGTCTATTCATTGCGATTCATGCGATAGAGCTATTCATTTAAAATGTGTAATTAATGAAGCCTATTTTACTTATCCAAATTTTGATTCCGATTAATTTCATTTTCTTACTTTTACTTTTCTAATTTTAAACTAACAATTTAACATTTATAACGTTTTTAATATTTCTAAGCATTTAATAAATATATTTCATTGTTATTTTTTATTTTTTGAACTTAATTTAGGCAGTGGTCCACAATTCCTCAACATTTTTAAATTTCATAAAAGTGCACTCTTTGGTAAAACTGGAATTTCTTTTAAGTAAGTAATAATTTTAGGAAACTGATTATGATATATGTTAGTTTATACCTCTTTCTGACATGATAAATTTTAAAATTAGCAAAAAAAATTTTTTGTGTGGGTCAAACCATTTTATTTCGCCTAATGTATTTTTGATCTTTATAAAAAATTTCAATATTTCGGGAAAATATTCTTATATGTTTTGGGATTACGAAATGCACAATGATTTGTAAAAAATAATTTCATTTCATATAAAAAAAGATATTATTAATTGAGAGTACATGAAAAAAGGTTACATTGACAGGTATTACAAAATATTTAAAAAAGGAGTAATCTCTTTAAGAAATATAAAAAAAGCGATTGATATTTATTTTTAAAGACTTAATTTGTGATTTGAACTTGATAAAAGTATCAAATAATTTATAATAAACTGTAAAATATGTTATTTAAGTTTCTGTATGAAATGTCAAAAATCGATCATATTTAACAATTTTTTTTGACAAAGTAATTTAATTTTCGTAAATCAGAATTATTTAAATAATAAGTATTTTAAATACACTTTATTATTATTTAAATATTTTTTTGATTATCAACTGAGAAATATAAAAAAATTTACCTTAAAAATGAACCATTCTTCATTTTATCGGGATTTTGAATGTTTGTAACTTCGTTGGAGAAAAACCAATTGATGCCAAATTTTTGGAGCATGTAGATTGAAGCAATATCTTCCTGCTGCTAAAATTTCGCGATGGGTTTTGCACTAGTCTTCAAAAGAAATTGATTTAAAAAAAGTGTTTATTTTGAAGGTTAATGACAAGTATTATAGCTGACTTGAAGTTGGTTTGTTTTAAACTGACTTTAAAAAAATCGTTTTATTTTGAATTTGACTTTTATTGCAAGTAGCAAACCAACTTCAAGTTAGTTATAATACTTGTCATTAACCTTCAAAATAAACACTTTTTTTAAATCAATTTCTTTTGAATACTAGTGCAAAACCCATCGCGAAATTTTAGCAGCAGGAAGATATTGCTTCAATCTACATGCTCCAAAAATTTGGCATCAATTGGTTTTTCTCCAACGAAGTTACAAACATTCAAAATCCCGATAAAATGAAGAATGGTTCATTTTTAAGGTAAATTTTTTTATATTTCTCAGTTGATAATCAAAAAAGTATTTAAATAATAATAAAGTGTATTTAAAATACTTATTATTTAAATAATTCTGATTTACGAAAATTAAATTACTTTGTCAAAAAAAATTGTTAAATATGATCGATTTTTGACATTTCATACAGAAACTTAAATAACATATTTTACAGTTTATTATAAATTATTTGATACTTTTATCAAGTTCAAATCACAAATTAAGTCTTTAAAAATAAATATCAATCGCTTTTTTTATATTTCTTAAAGAGATTACTCCTTTTTTAAATATTTTGTAATACCTGTCAATGTAACCTTTTTTCATGTACTCTCAATTAATAATATCTTTTTTTATATGAAATGAAATTATTTTTTACAAATCATTGTGCATTTCGTAATCCCAAAACATATAAGAATATTTTCCCGAAATATTGAAATTTTTTATAAAGATCAAAAATACATTAGGCGAAATAAAATGGTTTGACCCGTGTAAGATATTGAGCTAAGAAAAAGTGTGTCCCACAATACCCCAATATCCCTTACTCTTTGATCAACTAGTGTAGACAATTTTTTTTTCGTTTTTGCATATTTCACTTTTATTCAATGCACAAGCACTTTTTCTACATTATGAAAAAAAAAATTTTTAACATTTTAGTACTCAGTCGCCTTACACTTTTATGATGCTCAAGTCGTAACGTATTACAGTGCGTGGAGAAACGGTCATAAAAATTGCTGTAATTTTTTGTATACTTTTACAAAATTGTTTTAGAGCAATCACAAAAATTGCTGTAACTTTTTTGTATACTTTTTCAAAATTGTTTTAGAGCGATTATAAAAATTGCTGTTACTTTTTTTTGCATAGTTTTTCAAAATTGTTTTAGAACATTAATTGTATGATAATAAGAACCATTTTAAAGCAAAAAATTGCTTTTTTGAAATCTTTAACCAGAAAGTCTTCTTATCATCCTAAATTAGCGAATTCTCTATCCTGTGTTAATATATGACTATTATTTCACCAGATCAATATGTTTAAGAGACAAGAAGTAAATAGACTTAAACATTTTTAGTATACAGTCAATGTTATTCACTCCGCAGTAATTGGAATTAATATTGTAACCACTAATTTTTATTTTTTATTGTGTTCTTTATTTATTATTTGATTATGTACATTTTTATTAATTTTACAGCTATGAACGTGGGTGCAATTCACGGTGAGCAACTGCCACATAATATTTCAGATGATGATGGTGATGAGGATAATGCAAGTGACTATTCTGATGATGAAAACGTGGATGATAACGATGATGACATACCTGATGATCCTGAAAAAGAAATGATTGGAGAATATCTTTTGTATTTAAGGAGTTCTACCCGTGCAACAAATGATGATGTTGTGAACATTTTAGTCAAAATGCAAAACATAGTTCAATGGTATGTTGATCGCAGTCTAAATGATGTTGAAACAAAACTTCAAGAAAATCATGGATTTCATTTAAGAAATTTTATTGATATTGATGAAATCAGGCGTAGTGTTAATTGCATTGCAGGACTTGGTACCATTCACAAACAGGACGCGTATTTTAAGAGAAAATTCAATGTTTTAGAACCTAAAAGAATTGAGTTGGGTGAACGGTTTGTTCCTTATGGCACAGCAACAGTAGATGGAAACCAACCAATTAGAATTAAAAGAGATGAATTTTTTCATATCCCAATTACAGAAGTTCTTTTCAGATGGCTGCAAAACGGGTCATATGGTAATGTTACACGCATACCAAGAAGACGTGAGGATGGAATAATAGAAAGCTACATGGATGGAACACACATGCAAGAACATCCTTATAGAAACCAGAGACCAGATTGTAAATTAATAAAGTTATATTATGATGAAGTTAAGATGTGTGATCCCGTTGGCAGCAAATCATCTTCCATAAATAAACTGGGACTTTTTTACTGGGTTGACGAGGATATAATTCCTGAACATAAATCACAATTAAAGTTCATGAATTTGACTGGTATTGTGTCAAATCCTCATTTAAAAAGATACGGGTTGAACACAATTTTGAGTCACATTGTGAACGATGTTCAGAAAATGGAAAATGGAATTCAACTTCCAAATGGTCAGATAATTTATGGAACAGTCTCTGCTATATTTGGTGACAATCTTGCTGTGTATCAAATGTGCGGTTGTAGAGAATCATTTGTTGCACGTCACCCTTGTCGAACATGTAAGGCAACATTGAATCAAGTAAGAGATATGTGTGAAGAAGATCAGGCACTACTTCGTACACCAGAAGAACATGATCGTCAAGTCGATGAAATTGAAAACGCGATTGGACGCAGACAAGAAGAATTAAGAACAGAATATGGCATTAACAGGAGAACCGTTTTGAATGAAATGCAAGGATTTCATTCTTTGTTATCAACTCCGCCAGATTTAGTTCTTGACGATTGGTTGGGAATTTGCGTCAAAACAACAAAACTATTCCTAAGAGAAATTTGTTTCACTTTACAATTGATCACTCTGGATGATCTAAATGGAAGAATAGCAGACTATGATTATGGATACACAGAGAAATCTGCAAAACCAACACTTATAAGTCAAAAACGTGTGATAGATATGAACGAAGGATTCAAGCAGACAGCAGCACAAGTGGCACAATTGGTTACAATGTTGCCATTAATCGTATCAGATAAAGTGCCTGAAGGACTGCTAGCGTTAGAAAATTATTTAAAAATGATTGAAATTATTCTTATATCACATGCAGATAAAATAGATCATTCAATTTTAGGTTATCTGGATAGTTGTATAATCGAATATTTGGAAACGTTTAAAGCAGCATACAATGAACCGTTAACTCCTAAACAGCACTTTCTGCTACATCGAATAGCTGCCATTCTGAGATATGGACCTTTGAATAATTATAAAACGATGAGGGCCGAAGCTTTTCATCAAGTTTCAAAACGAATTGCTCAGTGTTTGCGTACCTACAAAAATTTACCACTGACGTTAGCGAAGAAACATCAGTTGCGTCTTGCTTACATATTAAAAGGAGATTTAGGTAGAGAGATGATACACGGTCCTTTAAAGTGGGTTCCTATTAATGCAATTGTCTTTCCAGATTTGTTTCCTAATGTGAGACGTTTACAATTTGTAAATTGGGTGGAAATAAATGGAATAAAGTATATCCCATTAAAGTGCTTTTTAGCTACAGGATACAGTGAAGATAACTTACCTCAGTTTGTCGCCTTGCATGCTATTGTTTGGAGAAATGAAAATCCAATTTTCGTTTGTCGCACTGTTAAAACAGTTCAACACAATACAATAGTTATGGCTTATGAAGTAAATATAAATGAAGAATACGTGTCCTTAACGGTTAATGATTTGTTGACATTCTATGTATTTCATGGACACCGTTGGAGTAACAAATTATATATTATTATAAAAAAAGCATTAGGAAATTTACATTAAATTCTTTCAAGTCTTAAAAAGAAAAAAATTTGATTTAGCTTTAACTAGCCGAATCAATTATAATATGGGTTTTATATTTTGTATAATTTAATCTATGATATACTTTTATAACTAAAAAATTAATCTTGCTTTCGTAAGCTGAATTAAGATGTTCTTTAGTTTGAGAAAAAATGCCCGAAAACGGAAAAAAATTTGATTTTGTTTTAACTAACCGAATCAATTATAATATGGGCTTTACATGTTGTATCATTTAATTTATGATATACTTTTATCAATTAGAAAATTAATCTTGCTTTCGTTAGCTGGATAAATTGAGATGTTCTTCAGTTTAAAAAAATGCCCAAAAAAGAACAAAAATTGATTTAGCTTTAACGAGCCGAATCAATTATAATATGGGCTTTACATATTGTATCATTTAATTTTTGATATACTTTTATCAATTAGAAACTAATCTTGCTTTCGTTAGCTGGATAAATTAAGATGTTCTTTAGTTTAAGAAAAAATTCCGGAAAAAGAAAAAAATTGATTTTGTTTTAACTACCCGAATCAATTATAATATGGGTTTTATATTTTGTATCATTTAATTTATGATATACTTTTATGTATTAGAAATTAATCTTGCTTTTGTTAGCTGGATAAATTAAGATGTTCTTAAGTTTAAAAAAAGTGTCTGAAAAAGAACAAAAATTAATTTAGCTTTAACGAGCCGAATCAATTATAATATGGGCTTTACATATTGTATCATTTAATTTTTGATATACTTTTATCAATTAGAAACTAATCTTGCTTTCGTTAGCTGGATAAATTAAGATGTTCTTTAGTTTAAGAAAAAATTCCGGAAAAAGAAAAAAATTTGATTTTGTTTTAACTAGCCGAATCAATTATAATATGAGTTTTATATTTTGTATCATTTAATTTATGATATACTTTTATGTATTAGAAATTAATCTTGCTTTCGTTAGCTGGATAAATTAAGATGTTCTTAAGTTTAAAAAAAGTGTCTAAAAAAGAATTGTGAGTACTTATAGAACGGTAATTGCATTTATAGTAGTTTGGTACCTGATTGTTAGGGGCAAACCACTTTAATGCCTGTGAGTACTCATCATCACTGGGCCATGTTAAATTTACTCTTAACTGTTCAGCTATGAAATATGGACATCGACAGAATTGCAAAAATGAAAAGATTTAATATTTTTCAATACGAGTATTGAATAAATAATTTGATTGTAGCTTAATCTTGCTTTCGTTAGCTGAATTAAGATGTTCCTTAGTTTGAGAAAAAATGCCCAAAAACGGAAAAAAATTTGATTTTGTTTTAACTAACCGAATCAATTATAATATGGGCTTTACATGTTGTATCATTTAATTTATGATATACTTTTATCAATTAGAAAATTAATCTTGCTTTCGTTAGCTGGATAAATTAAGATGTTCTTAAGTTTAAAAAAAGTGTCTGAAAAAGAACAAAAATTAATTCAGCTTTAACGAGCCGAATCAATTATAATATGGGCTTTACATATTGTATCATTTAATTTTTTATATACTTTTCTAAAAAAGAAACTAATCTTGCTTTCGTTAGCTGGATAAATTAAGATGTTCTTTAGTTTAAGAAAAAATTGCGGAAAAATAAAAAAATTTGATTTTGTTTTAACTAGCCGAATCAATTGTAATATGGGTTTTATATTTTGTATCATTTAATTTATGATATACTTTTATGTATTAGAAATTAATCTTGCTTTTGTTAGCTGGATAAATTAAGATGTTCTTAAGTTTAAAAAAAGTGTCTGAAAAAGAACAAAAATTAATTTAGCTTTAACGAGCCGAATCAATTATAATATGGGCTTTACATATTGTATCATTTAATTTTTGATATACTTTTATCAATTAGAAACTAATCTTGCTTTCGTTAGCTGGATAAATTAAGATGTTCTTTAGTTTAAGAAAAAATTCCGGAAAAAGAAAAAAATTTGATTTTGTTTTAACTAGCCGAATCAATTATAATATGAGTTTTATATTTTGTATCATTTAATTTATGATATACTTTTATGTATTAGAAATTAATCTTGCTTTCGTTAGCTGGATAAATTAAGATGTTCTTAAGTTTAAAAAAAGTGTCTAAAAAAGAATTGTGAGTACTTATAGAACGGTAATTGCATTTATAGTAGTTTGGTACCTGATTGTTAGGGGCAAACCACTTTAATGCCTGTGAGTACTCATCATCACTGGGCCATGTTAAATTTACTCTTAACTGTTCAGCTATGAAATATGGACATCGACAGAATTGCAAAAATGAAAAGATTTAATATTTTTCAATACGAGTATTGAATAAATAATTTGATTGTAGCTTAATCTTGCTTTCGTTAGCTGAATTAAGATGTTCCTTAGTTTGAGAAAAAATGCCCGAAAACGGAAAAAAATTTGATTTTGTTTTAACTAACCGAATCAATTATAATATGGGCTTTACATGTTGTATCATTTAATTTATGATATACTTTTATCAATTAGAAAATTAATCTTGCTTTCGTTAGCTGGATAAATTAAGATGTTCTTAAGTTTAAAAAAAGTGTCTGAAAAAGAACAAAAATTAATTCAGCTTTAACGAGCCGAATCAATTATAATATGGGCTTTACATATTGTATCATTTAATTTTTTATATACTTTTCTAAAAAAGAAACTAATCTTGCTTTCGTTAGCTGGATAAATTAAGATGTTCTTTAGTTTAAGAAAAAATTCCGGAAAAAGAAAAAAATTTGATTTAGCTTTAACGAGCCGAATCAATTATAATATGGGCTTTACATATTGTATCATTTAATTTTTGATATACTTTTATTAATTAGAAACTAATCTTGCTTTCGTTAGCTGGATAAATTAAGATGTTCTTTAGTTTAAGAAAAAATTGCGGAAAAATAAAAAAATTTGATTTTGTTTTAACTAGCCGAATCAATTATAATATGGGTTTTATATTTTGTATCATTTAATTTATGATATACTTTTATGTATTAGAAATTAATCTTGCTTTCGTTAGCTGGATAAATTAAGATGTTCTTAAGTTTAAAAAAAGTGTCTGAAAACGAATTGTGAGTACTTATAGAACGGTAATTGCATTTATAGTAGTTTGGTACCTGATTGTTTGGGGCAAACCACTTTAATGCCTGTGAGTACTCATCATCACTGGGCCATGTTAAATTTACTCTTAACTGTTAAGCTATGAAATATGGACATCGACAGAATTGCAAAAATGAAAAGATTTAATATTTTTTAATACGAGTATTGAATGAATAATTCGATTGTAGCTTAATCTGTAAACATTATAAGTTATTTTTCTATCAGTCTTGTACACGTCTTAATTTAATTTTACTCTGTAAATAATAATAAATTTTGGTTTTTTCCCTTTGAGGTTTTTTTTCCAAATTGTTTGTCTTTATTATTAACTTCCATTAAACTATTTGTTAGTAATAAATTATCTTTTATGTTAAGTATTTTGAATTCATTTTATAAAAAGATTACTTATCAAAAAATTTTAACCTAACAAGGTGATTTGATAATTCAGTTATAACTCACTGCAACACATTAAGAACAGAATTTCCTCATTTTTTAAATCTATTATTTATTTTTCTCTCTGTAGAAATTTATGTACTAAAACCGAGGGTTCCGTACACGTACTGAACTACAATCATTCTAATTATATTTTTCCTGAAGTCTAAATAGAAAAATATAAGTGACTGTAAAACTGGAGTCCATTAGGTCAAAAATTGTAACCGCCAAGAAGAAGAACACATTTTTTTGACTAAATTATAAAAAATTTCTATTCTTTTGCTGAGAACAATATAAATGTCAACTCCAATCATTTTCGCTATATTTTTCCTTAAATATGCGCGTGACAATACATAAGTTATGTAATAAAAATCTTGTTTTAAAAAAGAGCAGATTAAACTAATGCATTTTAAAGATTTTATTCTTTAAAATCTCGCATGCACAATGGTATCCAAAAATAAAATCAAATTTTGATTAATTTCTGCTGCACTGAAAATAACGAAAAAATTTAAAATTAGTATTAATATTAAAAAAGTAATTTAAATTTTTTATTTATTAATAAAAAGATACTTGAGAAATATTTAAGCAGTGTAAAAATCACTCAAAACAATTAATTTAAAAAATTAAAACAACACAAAATAAGTCTAAAAACTTACCTGAAAATTCTTTTCTATTCCTTATAATGCAAAGCCGACGACACTTGACAGCTTTTCATATTAATATGGTCCTGTGCTTGTTTTTTCAGTTGACTACGTCTCAAGTTATTAAATGAGAAAAATATAATCCTGTTTATGCAATTTTGGTAATCAATTTATACGATTTATACCAGCTTTTAAAAAACATCACCTACAAATCAAATGAATTTTAAAAAGAAATTGTGTAAATATAACTATTCTAAAAATTAATCCTAATATTCTTTGAAAGTATAAATATTACAAAAAAATACTTAGTAGAGTAAAATATAAAAAACCATTATAAAAATATAACCTAAAAAAATATATTTTTTGACATATTTTATTTTCTTTAATATCTATAAATTTATACTCACTTGTGAAAATAAACGCGTTAATTTCTTCTTATTTTCGAAATGTAGAAAGAAATATTAACACAATATTAAAAATCTATTAATTCTATTTATTTATACATATACACTTGGTGGCTTTTTAGTATATGTAAAATGTATATGTATACAATTCGCATTTGAAAAGAACTGATCCGATTACACATGAAAGTAAGAGAGTCAGAATATTCAAATTATATTTTCTCTCCGTTTCTCTAGTTGCGGTCTCACTGAAGGTGTGAGTGCACCATAAATCTTAATTTATTTTACTTGCCCATCTCTGCATTTCGTCTAGTTTTTCTCTCATTGCTTCCGAACTCTTGTTTATTTACAAGTTTGTAACCAAACAAAAGTGACATTTTTCCAAAACTCAAATAGTAGTTACTTATGAAATTACTAATAATTATTTCAATAAAATTTGTTAGTAGAAATACTTGAAAATGTAGTGCTCTTTGATTGTAGATTTTTATATGTTGTGGTTTTTGAAATTATCGGAACATGTTTTGAGTGAAGTGAATACACACTCGTAAGTTTTTTACACCTAATAATTTTTACCCTCTACCCTCTATCATTTTTACCCTTTACCCAAGCAATTTTTACCCTCTACCCAAGTCATTTTTACCCTGTACCCTTTAAAATATTACCACTCCTTTTTTCTGTGATTTACACTATATGATGTTAACATATTTCGAAGTTAGCTTATATAACTAAAGTGACCATCTAAGAATATCTTGTTTAGCACAATTGTCAACTTTTTGAAAAGTTAAAGTCAACTATTTGAAAAGTTGAAGTCAACTATTTAAATAGTTGAAATTAACTTTTTAAAAAGTTTAAGTTATTTTGACTGGCATCATTGTGTCCTTATAATACAAAGATTGTATTTTTACTATACTGTTTGTATTAAGAAAACAATGATACCAGTCAAATTGAAGTCAACTATTTGAAAAGTTCAAGTTAACTTTTTGAAAAGTTAAAGTTAACTATTGGAAAAGTTAATGTTAACTTTTGCAAAAGTTAAGGTTAACTATTAAAAAAGTTAAAGTTAACTTTTTGAAAAGTTAAAGTTATTTTGACTTGCATCATTGTGTCCTTATAATACAAAGATTGTATTTTTACTATACTGTTTGTTTTAAGAAAACAATGATACCAGTCAAATTAAAGTCAACTATTTAAAAAGTTGAAGTTAACTATTGGAAAAGTTCAAGTTAACTTTTTGAAAAGTTAAAGTTAACTATTGGAAAAGTTAAAGTTAACTTTTGCAAAAGTTAAGGTTAACTATTGAAAAAGTTAAAGTAAACTTTTTGAAAAGCTAAAGTTATTTTTACTGGCATCATTGTGTCCTTATAACACAAAGATTGTATTTTTACTATACTGTTTGTATTAAGAAAACAATGATACTAGTCAAATTGAAGTCAACTATTTGAAAAGTTAAAGTTAACTTTTTAAAAAGTTGAAGTTAACTATTGGAAAAGTTAAAGTTAATTTTTGCAAAAGTTGCCCTACTAAAAAAATAATGACAAAACATCAGAAAAATAATCAGAATTTCTGGTGTTTTTGAGCAGTTTTTCTTACAATTGCAGCTCAAAAACATGAAAAAGAAATAGAACCCTTCAAAATACTGCCAAGAATCATGAAAACTTTTATGACTGTCACCGAATTTTTTATAGCATAGCAAAAAATCTTTTTTGGGGATGTATTCTTGTTCCTTTATGTAAAAAGGTCGTCACGCCTTTTATAACTTGGGTAGAAAATCGAAAAACCATTATACATTCTTTAATGTTTAAAATCATGTTTGTTTATTTCAACATTATATTTAATGTTTATAAACTCAGATTATTTTGAAAACTGTTTTAAGTATACCTTATACTCTCTTAGCTTAAAATTCAAAAATGATATCAGTTTTTACATATCAGTTATAGTTCACGAGATAACTTATAATTTCTTCAAAATGAAGGTTTTGACAATAAATTTTAGATATTTGGAAACATGAAATATCACAGATTCTAAATTTTTAAATTATAAACTTCCATTAGTTAAATTGATCAAGTTTCAAGTAATAAAATTTTTGTTTAAACAATCATAAACCTTCAGAACAATGCCTTTTTTTGCCCACTCGACTCAACTTAGTCACAATGACCAATTCGCTACGCACCTTTCTTTAACAATAGATTTCCGAGTCTTTTGTGATGATTTTAAAACAAGAATTTTATAACTTAAAACTTTTGCATTTTAACTAATGCAACTTTGTAACATAAAAATTTAGAATCTATGGTATTTTACGATTCCAAATATCAAAAATTTATTTTAAAAATCATTTTTTTAATTATCACCCAAACCTTATAATTTATTTTAATAAATGTTTTTTAAAATAAATTTTAGATATTTGGAATCGTAAAATACCATAGATTCTAAATTTTTATGTTACAAAGTTGAATTAGTTAAAATGCAGAATTTTAAAGTTATAAAATTCTTGTTTTTCAATCATCACAATAGTTTCGGAAAATCTATTGTTAAAGAAAGGTGCGTATCAAATTGGTCATTGTGACTGAGTTGAGTCGAGTGGGCAAAAAAGGCATTGTTCTGAAGGTTTATGATTTTTTAAACAAAAATTTTATGACTTGAAATTTGTTTAATTTAACTAATTGAAGTTTATAATTTAAAAATTCAGAATCTGTGATATTTCATGATTCCAAATATCTAAAATTTATTCTAAGAAACTTCTTTTTGAAGAAATTAAAAGATACGCTTCAAGTATGGTCAGCTTGGTTTGTGAAGTGAAGTGAGAAGCTGATAGAGTTCTCACAAAACATCAAATCCATTCTAAAAATTCTGTCAGAAATAATTTAAAAAATGACAAATCATCAGAGTCAAGAAAAAGCATCAGAAAATCTGACAAATAATCAGAACTCTGATGTTTTGTCATGATTCCTCATTATTTTTTTAGTAGGGTGAGGTTAACTATTGAAAAAGTTAAAGTTAACTTTTTGAAAAGTTAAAGTTATTTTGACTGGCATCATTGTGTCCTTATAACACAAAGATTGTATTTTTACTATACTGTTTGTATTAAGAAAACAATGATACCAGTCAAATTGAAGTCAACTATTTGAAAAGTTGAAGTTAACTATTGGAAAAGTTAAAGTTAACTTTTTGAAAAGTTGAAGTTAACCATTGGAAAAGTAAAAATTAACTTCTACAAAAGTTAAGGTTAACTATTAAAAATGTTAAAGTTAACTATTGAAAAAGTTAAGGTCAACTATTGAAAACACTTAAAGTTAACTTTTAGAAAAGTTAAAGATAACTATTGGAAAAGTTAACCATCTACCAAATCTATTAAATCCTTACAATGTCAATGAAACCATGTTATCAATTCACTGAGTTAGAATGCTAGGGTGTTAGGACTGTAATCGTTTTTAATTAACTCAGTATAAGCATGATAACCTCAAAATATACACTGAGAGACCTTTGGAACTTTATCGGAACAACATATGTGACAGCGGCTCCACTACAGTTTTAGTGCACTGCCGTACAATTTTGGGTGTGTGACTGTACAAAATGTTGGTGAGCAGCTTACCAAAGTAGTGGGGATACCGCCATTGGTTTGCAGCTTAACAACTTAAGGACTGTCACGCGCCCAAAATTGTACCGCAGCAACCCAAAAGTATAGTCTTATAGCGTTCCACAAAAATAGTCAGTAGCAGCCTATCGAAAGTCTGCTGCTGACCCAAAGCTTTCTCAGTGTAGTATATATTTTACATGAATTCATATTTTTAAATATTTAAAAGAAATTTAATTTTTTTAGTTTAAATTTATTAACTTGTAGTTTAAATTTCATATGTATCCTGACGAGGTAAAGGGAACCTTACGTCTAAAAAAATTAAGTCTTAGTTATTACTACAATTCTATATAGTTTTTCAGTTGTTTTTTCATATACAAAAGTGAAAAATTGTTTTTACTTATATACATTTTTTTAATCTTAACGGTAAAACTTTTGTCAATTTGAAGTTTTCTACATACAGATAGAAGGCACTTTAAAAATGAGTCCCTCTGTATTTTCGTCTACTACCTTACATGTCATTCACATACTTTTGTTTTGACTTTAACAGAGCCAAAATAGACAAATATATCTTGAGCAATGCGTAGTCTTTGCAGAACTCCATAATATTAAAACAATGTAAACCAAAGCATCGTCGATGTAGAGGTTATGCATTGCTTAAGCAAAAGTTATTAATTGGGGGCTAAACTTTATACTTTCTGTATAACTCACTTTTTGAATGCATGGTCACATCCACCTCGTCAGGAAATATGCACGGAAAAAATTTCTTGTGAAAAACACAAGGTCTTTTGTAGAATATACGAATAGGTTAAGTTGTGCTTTATACAGGCGAATTGACACTGAAAGAAATTATTCATGATAACTGTGATAATTCTGGCTAATACAACCATATTGCCATTTCATTTTGTTTGTTTCGAATACGTCTGCGCACAACGCTTTTAACAAACGCACGTAACATCCTGTTTTACACACGAAAGCTGGTTTTTTAATACTGACCCTCAGTATGGTTGAATCAGACAGAAAACGGAATAGGCAAAACTAATATAAAAATTGTAGTAATACAAAGAGACAAATCACAGAGTTACATTTAAATATGATTGATATTGTCATTCATAAATTTTTTGAAACAGAATTATAATATAATAAATGTTTCCTCTGAATAACTTTGTCAGCCAAAGAAGTACTTATGTTTTTCAAAATTATGTTTATTGTTATTATAATGCGTTTCGCTAAAATAAAAGAACTTTATTTTCAAGTTACTAAGAATTTCGTAACCAAACTTTTATTGTTGATAATGTCAAAGCATTTCTTTAAGTGTAGTGTTTCCAACAAGCTGGTTTGGGTGTAGCTCAAATCAATCTGTAATAGCACCAAGAAATCCTACAGTTCGTCTGTTGCAGTTTGTGACACACACACACAGTTTGGTTTGTGTATTCCCCAAACAAAGCCGTTTGTGGATACTACAATCGTGGCTCATAGATGGCGCAGGAAATCCTGTAAATTTCACAAGAATTTTTTCGGTGTATATATGTTGTTTACAAGGAATTCTCTCTGCTCCTTCACACTGAGAAAACTGGATAGCCAAAGTTAGAGGGTTAGGTTTTAAGTGTTAGCCTGATTCTCTAGATAGTTAACTGTTTCCTCCGAGATAGTCAACTTGATCATCAAAGTATCTATTTATCCCTCCGAGATGGTTACAAAACATTTAACCTCAAATATAGTCTGTTTGTCCCTCCAGATAGTTTGTTGAATACTCCATTTTTCTCTATGCATTATTGAAAAAGTTAAGATTAACTTTTAGGAAGTTAAAGTTAACTACTGGAAAAGTTAAAGTTAACTTTTATAAAAGTTAAAGTTAACATTTGAAGAAGTTAACCATCTATCAAAGCTAGTAAAGCCTCACAATGTGGCTGAAATCATGTGATCAATTCAATGAGTCAGAATGCCAGACTGCTAGTGCAAAAGCTTATGACTGTAACCGTTTTTAAAGAATTCTGTGTTAGCATGAACTGTAGATGCAAAAGTATCATTAGTCAATTTCTTTCCAACAACTCAAGTAGAAGATTTTAGATGGTTACTGTCACATTAGTAGACAGAGTATTAAAGTTAACATTTTTAATAGTTGAATTTACTTTGTAGAAAATTTAAGTCAACTTTAAGAAACGTTATATATATATATATATATATATATATATATATATATATATATATATATATATATAACTGAAGTAGAAACTCATTTCTATTCTAAAATGGAGTTCATAGTAGGCGTTCAAGGTTTTTAAAAGCCCTGCAATGAGTTTATTTTTAAAGAATTGGCCATAGTTCCTCTGGAGGCAGATGCTCAACCAAGAGTTTACCTCTTTGAATTATCTTGTGCTTGGAATTCACTACCTGGACGTTACAAAAGTGAAATCTGTGGTTAACAAACAATTATCATGCAATCCATTGGATGGCTGGAGATGTGTGTTACGATGAAGTGCGAACCATTTTACAGGATGTATTATGAGGAGCAAAGACTATCTATGTTAAAAGTTGTGAAAAAAAACAGTGGATAGAAAAGTATTTAATAAATGTATACAATTTGGAAGAAATTGACTGTCCAGCGTTTAAGCATATTAAAACTGAATTTTTACCACCCACATGTACACATCATATTACACAAACTGAAAATTGTGCAGTAAACAATATATTTAAGCTTCGAAATTAGTTTTTGAATGTAACGAGTGAATTGAGAAACTTCTCAAATGGTGTCGATGAAGTGGATGATGTGAATACTAATTTAAAATCATTTTATGAAAATTATGAACAACTATTGTAATAAGTTTGAATTTCTATATATATATATATATATATATATATGTATATATATATATGAATAAATAAATTTTATAATTTTAAAAAATCTTGTCTATCTTTCTTGATATACCTACTCCTTTAATATTATATACAAAATTCAATTAATCGCAACTTCTCCAACTGTACGGCTTTTTCCATCATTGTGAAGAAGGTAGGGTCAGCTTCAAATAGTTTTGCGAACCTTGCCGGTAGAAAAGTTGTAAATGCAGCATAAAGCTCTAATACAATCCCAGAACCATATTTGGTCTACACCTTGTTTTTTTTAGTTACGTTGTATAACTCATTCACAGTCAACTCAGAAAGCGGCTTCGTTGGTAGAAATCTCTCCATGCGACCAGTGGCGTTGACTTTTTCGAAGTCCATTGTTTTAATATCTGTAAGAAAAGAAAAAAAATTGATTTTTAATATTAAATTTATAAAACTAATTTCGAATACAAAATGTTTCAATTAAAGAAAGAAAATTCACTTATTATAGGAATAGATGCTGCTGTAGTTGTTAAAGCCGCTGACACTGCTAATGTTGCTGTAGATGCTAAAGTTGTTGATACTGTCGATTATGTTGAAGTTACTATGTAATGATGATGAAAACTGAAGCAGAAGTGTCGAGTGTGGATTCCAACTTACCTTATGCCTCTTAAATCCCACTCTTCTTTAACTCTCACTCTTTTACCCCCACTTTAACGACTGCGCACGCAACTACCTTCACTTTAAGTTAAAAAGAAGAGTCATTTAGAAGACGTGTTCAAACTTGTATAAAAAATGACGTCACTAAAAGGTTTCTTAAGGAATTCGATATCTCGCGAACGCTTAGTCCCTTGCGCTTCTCTATATGATTTTTGAAATTTCTGGTTTATACTAAGTGGGTGGTGGTGGTCGTAGTGGTGGGTGGTAGTATTGGAAATATACATATAAAGGAAAAAAGTGTGTGGGTGGAAGGGGGGTGGTAGTTAACTAAGAGCAATGTATTTTACATAGGTGAGTGGGTGGTTAGAGGGGGTGGTATTTGCATATTCTACGTCCAAAAGGGTGGATAGTGGGTGGAATTTGCATAAACTAAAAGGGTTAACAATGAAAGTTAAATATGCAAATCAAATACCCCAGTAACGTCATTTAAAAGGGTTAACTAATTTAAATATATGCAAATCAGGTACCCCACCAATGGCTGGTAAATTACCGACATATATCCCACTAACGCCATCTAGTGACAGAAACTTATACCCCCACCAATGGCTGGTAAATTACCGACATATACCCCATTAACGCCATCTAGTGACAGAAACTCATACCCCCACCAACGGACGGTAAATTACCGACATATACCCCACTAACGCCCTGTAACTTACCCTCGCGGTCGGTAAGTAGGAATCTACATTACCGATATGTCCTAAAACCGGCCTAGCTATACTACTCTACAAAAATTTAATTTTGTTTTTTCCTTATTTCCAGACAAAATTTTGACTTCTTCCCAGACCCATTTACGAATTTCTTTAATTTGTCAAATAATTATAGAAAAACACCAATAACTTTATTTTCAAACAAATATTTAATCATTATTTACTTATTTATTTATTATTATAAACGGGTTTACAAAATCATACCCTTTATAAAGGAAAAAAGACACATATTTATTACAAAAATAGCGCTGTAAATATTACTTAATCAATAACAAAAACGTGTATGAAAAATTGAACAAAGTTATTCAAGTTTTGCTATTCAAGTGCTTTAAAAGCTCCTGCGCAAATCGACCTTTAGAAACATTAAAAAAGTCTACACTTTGGACATGATTAGCCTCTCGACAAAGCCGAGTAAGAGGTGAGTTGCTTCCCAAATTTGTGCGACTGAAAGGCACTTTAAAAATTGCTCTATTTCTTAAAAATATGTAAGGAACTGACAGCGAAATTCCAGACAATAATGATGGACAATCTATCTTTCCATTTAGGATTCTATAAAAAAATTCTAAATCGCTCTTTAAAAATCTACTACGAATTGAAGAAATCCTAAACTGCGACCGCAACTCCTCATAATCATGACTAAAATAGTCCTAAGGCACACTAAGCTGTCTAGCAGCAAATCTCAAGAAAATATTCTGAAATCTCTCAAGCCTTACCTTCTGGTATTCATACTGAGGAAAGTATATTTGTGATAAAAAATCCATGTGTGGCCTGACAAGAGCAAAGAACAGGATCCTGAGAACGCGCAGATTAAAAAAGACTGAACTAGATCGCACAATCTGACCGAGAGCTTTCAAAGATTTACCAATAGCAAAATCAATGTGATCATTATACGTGAGAGCAGGGTCCAGCATCAGTCCCAAATCTCGCTGTCGATGAACCTTCTCGAGTGGTGCTCCACTGATATTATAATAGAAATTTATTATTTTAGTTTTTCTATGAAATGACATTATATAGCACTTATTTATATTTAATGGCAAAAAATTCTTGGTGGACCACAAGTAGACTCTATCCAGATCATCCTGTAGTTCATAAGTACAAAACAAAGATTGTATAACTTTAAATATTTTCAAATCATCTGCATAAATGAGAAATTTACTATTAAAGAAACAACTATTAATATCGTTTATAAAAATAAGAAAGAGATATTAATAAGAATATTATTATTTTTCCATGGCAAATAAGATTTTTAAAATTTCTAATTCAAACCTTTTGAAATTCAATAACGTTTAATAATTAAAGTTGAAATAATTTTAAAAAATTTCGATTACGCTTTTTGATAAAAAAATTAGATTCATAAAATTTTTAATTAAAAGTATGAAAAATTCAGATTTTCAATGATTTTAATTTGGAATCTTTACAAATTTCAATTGTTTCTAAAAAATACAATTATTAGGGGAGAGTCTCCAGTTGTGAGACGGGTTTCATTTTTGACCCGTAAATTGTAAACGAGTAAACGAAATTGTAAATAAAATACACCGTTCGAAAGGTAACAGAAATGCGCAACTTTTATTAAAAGAAAGTATAGTGTTTCGATGTACTCAAAAAATTTTACGATACATTTTCAGAGCACATCGCTTTTTTCAAAAAAAATGTCTCCAGTTGTGAGACACTCATTAAAAATTGCTAAAATTTAATAAGTTTGACATAAAACGTTATGTTTAGTAGAAATAATTAAATATATTAATAATATATATTATTATATACTAAATAATAATATTTATTCGCCAAAATATGTCTATCAAATAAACACAATTAAATAGCTTCAACAAAAGCATTAAAATTGATTTTTTCTGATTAAATTGACTTTTTTCCACTTGACATGCCCAAAAATACTAGAAAAAAAATCAAAACAACATTTAAATAGTATGCCTGCAAAGTCGTATTTTTATGCTGCCCAAATGGGTGTTGACACCGTCTCACAACTGGTGATATGCTGTGTCTCACACCCAGAAATTGGCGCTATTTTGAAAAAGGAAAATTAAATTATTTTCAACCGTAGATTGGAACAATGCAATATTGCATCACAAAATATAAGGAAAACACTAAAAGAAAATGCATTACATTTACCTTTTCCAATTAATTAACTTGGAAAAAAAGTACTTGGCATTTATTGAAAAAACGCTTTTTAGTCGATTATCACACAGTGTTGGTATTTAACAAAATCACTTTATATATCCGCTTCAGGGTACACGAAAAATTTGGCTTATATAAAAAGAAATGTTTTTATATAAACCAATCGTCTTTTTAATATTGCATGTTAAAAAAAATTGACTGTCTTACAACTGGAGACTCTCCCCTACATTTTTTCCAAAATTCAATTATTATCTAAAACTTTAACTGAAATTAATTTTTGAATCCATTTTTATTACAAAATTCTACGAGAATTCAATTATTTAAATACAAAAATAGATAATGTTTTAAATAATTTAATATGTATTTCTATTTTTAATAATTGATTTCCTATGAAATTTTCATTATTTCAGAAGATAATTAAACATTCTTGTAGAATTATATCAAAATTGTTTCTAAATATAATTTAATTATTTTGGGAAATTATATTAAAATAATACATAAAAAAATTATTGAATTAAGAAAAATTTTTGAAAATAATTGAATTATCGTGACGAAATAAATTACTTATGAAAATAATTGATTTCTTCCGAATGATTTTATTATTTATGAAAATAATGAAATCCCTGAAAAGAATTTTCGAGTTAAAGAAAATAATTAAATTATTGTGATGAATATTGGTATTTATGAGAATAATTGAATTTTACAATGAATTTTATAAAAATTCCTAAATATAATTAAACTTTCTGCAAGGAATTATGCTATTTATAAAGATAGTTGAAATATTGACGAGAATTTTTTTCTAAATTTTGAAAATAGTTGAATTTCTCAAAAGAATTTTAATATTTATTAAGATAGTTGAATTCTTTCTTCGAATTGTGTAAAAAAATTTTTAATTAAAACTCATTTTAACGGAATTAAAATTAAAATTTTTCAAAAAAATACTTTATTAATGATTTATAAGTAATAACTTTACGGAAATTCTTTAATAGATAAAAGTTTTTTAAAATAAATTATTGTCAACATTAGAAAAAAAATTAAGGTTTTGTATTAGAGAATTCACTGTAACTTAATAGTTTATAAGGCAAACAAAAAACGCAGAGACCAAAACTAAGAATTTTCTTATGAATTCTAAAAATTAAATTTTTTTTCAGTACATTTATCAAAAATCCTTGACTTTTCCTGTCTAGTGTCAAACCTGCATTAGCAAAATATTTAATTTATAATAACAAAAAACACAATATTAAAATATTATTTCAATAATTTCACTTAACCTAAAAAACTAATATAATTGTCATTAAATTATTACCAATTAAATGACTTACTAAAAAAATAATTATTTTATTAATTTATTATTACATATTATATAATTATTCTTTGCATTATAATATTACAATTAAATGAAAAAAATTATACTATTAAGAATAATTCATTTCCCCTACTGCGCTATTCATGCTTTCCGCAGCATAGAGGATCACTGGTGTCGTACGATTTGGAGTAGTGGTGGGAGAACGACTATCGCAACGTCGCTGCGATTTTGCCTCCATGTGGAACCGCTGTCATTCGCAGCCGCGCGATCCCAGAACCGAGTTGTCAGAGTTGAATAATTCAATGCACCAATCGGTCAAATATGTCATTATAATTATTGTCTTAGAAGTACATATTAAACAAAATAAAGAAAATTATGTTGTTGAAGTTTTTAACACTCTCATCACATGAGAAGGTATTGTATTCTTCGTGTTCACGCCTCGTCTATTATGTACGTTACTCGTAAACTTAGTTGGCATTCACTTTCATTTTTACTTTTCTTTGGAAATCATTAAACATTTAAATATTATTTTATTTTAATGTCGCCTCTTCTTATTTTTGACTTGCTCCCAATAGGTTATGGGCGCAGGACTTTTAAGATCCTTAACAGGTCATTATAGACGACGTCCGTAAAATCCAAAGTGTTTTATCTTTCGATTGTAAATTTTTTTTGTTTCGACAACGTGCTCAGTTCTCTGTTTACAAGTGAAAATGACCGACCTCACAGATACTCGAAATATCTCCAAATTTAATGGACAAAATTTTTAACTTTGGAAATTCCAAATGAGGTCTGTGTTTATTTCTCACGATCTTTTAGATATTGAAGGAAGAGAAGTGAAACCAGCACCTGCTACAGTTAAAAACGAAAGAAAAGCATGGACAAGAAAGGACGCCAGGACCATGTTTATTCTGTCATCGTCTATCGAATATTCTCAATTGGAATGTCTAGTGACGTGTTCATCTTCACACGAATTGTGAACGAAGCCTTTGTCTATTCACGAGCAAAAAAGTGCGTCGAATAAATTAACGTTAACTACAAAATTTCACGAATATAAAATGACGTTACAAGACTCGGTAACTCAACACATCGCCAAGGTAGAAAACATCGCTAACTAGCTGAAGGACATTGACGAGCCTGTCTCCGATGTGATGAGCATGGCAAAAATTATGAGTACTTTGCCATCTATATTTTATCCCTTTATCTCCGCATGGGATAGTGTACCAACAGCGAATCAAACTTTAGAAAATATACGTGAGAGATTATTTCGAGAGGAATCAAGTGTAACGAATTTCCGTCACACAGAAAAATATAATTATAAAAATAATAAAATATAAATTAAATAAATTGACAAAGACAATTAATTCAAAAATTAAACAACAATTAATAAAAATCACGAGAAAAATCAATTCATTAAGAGGAAATAAAAAATAAGATAAAATAAATTCAATATAAAAACACAATCAAAATATATTTAAAGAAATTTCAATGATTATGATGACTCGAGTCAAATAAAAACGTTGTACATTTGAGATTTTCTGCCCGCGTTATAATACACTCATACACAATCACACACAAAGTCAATTTATAACAAATAATAATTTAGGACATATAATCAACAAAGAGAACAATTACACAGACCGACAAAATTTTGGCGAATCTCAGAACCAAGAACCGGACAATACTTTTCCGATTGTTTTTGACGTGCTGAATCCGAATCTGACTTCAGAATTGCCCCATCACGTCAGGTTTTTGAGATATTCTAACCTAAAAGTTCCAAAAACACGTTTTTGGGCATTTTTAAAGAACTGTACAATCAAGAGAAAATTTTTTTTCTAAAAGTTATTTGCGGCATCTAAAAGTAATATTCTTTCACTTTAAAAAGCTTTTTGAAACTTAAAAAAATCTTTATTTTTCACTGAGATATCGTCATTTGAAGTTTTTGAATCTGGTCAGTATACGAATATTGACCAATTTACCACATTCAAAAACTTCAAATGACGATATCTCAGTGAAAAATAAAATTTTTTTCAAGTTTCAAAAGGATTTTTAAAGGGGAAGAATAGTACTTTCAGATGCCGTAAATAAATTTTAAAATAAAAAATTTCTCTTGATTGAACATGACTTCAAAAATGCCCAAAAAACGTGGTTTTGGCACTTTTAGGTTAGAATATCTTAAAAACTTGACGTGATGGGGCAATTCTGAGGTCAGATTCGGATTCAGCACGTCAAAAACCTTCGGAAAAGTATTTTTCGGTTCTTGGTTCTGAGATTTGCTAAAATTTTGTCGGCCTGTGTTATCAAACAAAAAAATAGATTAAGATCATATAAAACAGTTAAATAAAATGAATTTTCGAAGATATAAAAATTATATAAGTAAAATACTCATCGCTTCTTTTATTGGCGGGAAATGTCGAACGGCGTGGATTCGGAGAATATTGTAGGCCTTTTATACAACAAAGTATTCTTGAGGTCTAGAGTTTTCCTCCTTTATATTAATCTCAAGTGAATTAATATTTATGGCATTGCACTTGAACAGGATTGCATGTTACTTGAATTCGCCCATCTAATTCTCCATTTCACTCCTTAATTTCACCCGACATATATTTCCGCCCATCGCATTATTAAAAGCGCCACACTAATCAAAATTTAAACAATACAAAAATAAATAATCGAACCAAAATTAATTAAATAATAAAAAGAAACTATATAGAGATTGTAAAATTTTACCTTGAGATCTACGGCATCGGACTTCGCGTATGGCGCGGATTTTCCCTTATCAATTTTTGGGAAGCAAATGAGAAAGAGAATTAGAGGGGCGATTATTTAATACCGCGAAAAGATTTCCCCCCAATTCAACCCACTCTCCGAATCCATTACGCGATTCCCTGAAATATTACATTTTCACCGACTTTTAACGATGACCGAGACGTTAAACAGGTTGCATATATTTAGGTATATCTCGATCATTATAAACTCAAAAACACAATTAACTAATTTTCCTACACAAGGATGACCAACCTGGATGATTTAAACTCCACCTTTGCTACAGCAACCATTTCCAAAGCAACCGGCAAAAATCAGCAACTCCGAAGCGGCGAAAATGCAGAGCACGGCAAGAAAAATTTAGTTTCTTCATTTTGTAAAAATACGGACCATATTGCAAGGTATTGTTACTCTAAAAAACCTTCTTAAAATTTAAATCGAAATTCAACTAATGATAAAAATAATTTTGTAAACGAAAAACATTCGAATTTTAGTGCTTTTATAGTGGATAATGAATCTCTTAAAATTATTGATACAAATGCTTTAGTAACAGGTCAGTTTTCCGAATGGTTTTATAAGACAAGCGAAAAAGTGTTTTGGCTTTTATACAGTGGCGCTTCACGCCACATTTCTTGTCGTCGAGAATGGTTGTGTCAAAATGAATTTGTTTAATTAGGCGATGGTTCGAAGTTTTAAGTGAATGGTACCGGAAATATTTACATTAAACGATTTGTCAACAACGAGAGGCTCGAGGGTATGATAAACAATGTTTTATACGTCTCTATTCAAAGTTTTTCTGAATCTGTGATAGATTAAGCTTTCGAGTACGTAGGATATTTTAAAAATATTAATTTTTGTGTATTTGGCAGCTGGGTAAGACTCTGTCAGAAAAAAAGCGATTTGCAAGTGGTCTTCCGATTTTTTTGAAAAATTAGGAAATAGAAGTCTTATATGAGTTAAACATAACCCTAAAAGGATTTTGAAAAATTTTCAAAATGACGGCCGCTACGCCATATTGAAAATGAGTGTTGCGTTTTTTTCAAAAATTAATATCTCTGAAACTTTTTGATCGATTTTAATTAAATTTACAGGCGATATAGTTAAAAATACGTTTTTTTAATTTTATATTATGACCAAAAAAAATTTCCAAAATTTGTAAAAAAAAGTCAAAAAAATTTTTTGAATTAAGTTTTAGTTCAGTTGGCCTAATTTTTTAATTTTCTAATAAGTATATATCGATTCCTTGTAATTTCACCTTTCATTTCATAAAAAAAATTTATAAAAACTCTAATGGTTCTCGAGATATTGCGATTTTAGTGGGAGCGCGTACCGCGGAATTAAACTCCGTAGCAAGGCAGAATATAAAACAAGCGTTCAAACGTGCACTTTGTAAAAAAAATTCATGACTTTTTTAATTTGCATGCAAAAAATTCTCCAGGTCACATTTGTCTTCATTTTTAGCTGCACTATAAGATAGAACTTTTCCAAAAATTTAGTTTTTAAAATTTTTTAAAATGGCGGATGTTTAAAGTGGGTTGTAAAACTGCACCACAATATATCCAAGATTTCAACACATAAATGTTGTCAAAAATTCAAAAAAATTTCTTACTCGGGGGTATTTTCGGTCGTTTATCATGAATCTGACATCAGAAATTAATTTGTCAAAATTTTCGATCCAATATGGCGGGTTTAAAATTTTGATTTTCTACATTTTTGAAGTAAATATTCTAAAACAACGTGAAGTGCGATTTTTGGAAGCGCTATTTACGAATCTAATGTTAAAAATTTATTTTTAAAATTACCCGATCTAATATGGAGGATTCAAAATTATGATTTTTTACATTTTTGAAGTAAATAGTCTAAATATTAATTTATAGATTAATAGTTATAAAAAATAATGATTGGGATATTTTAGAAACTCTTTTTTAGAAATTTAACTTTTTAAACCTCTGCTCTTAAAATCGATTATTATAGGAATATATAAAAAAAATCTTGAATCCGCTATGCCATATTAGATCGGGTAATTTGAAAAATAAATTTGTAACATTAGATTCGTAAATAGAGCTTCCAAAAATCGCCCTTGACGTTGTTTTAGAATATTTACTTCAAAAATGTAGAAAATAAAAATTTTGAACCCGCCATATTGGATCGAAAATTTTGACTAATTAATTTCTGATATCAGATTCATGATAAACGATCAAAATGACAACATTTATGTGTTAAAACCTTGGATATATTGTGTTGCATTTTTATGACCTACTTTAAACATCCGCCATTTTAAAAAAATTTTTAAATTGAATTGTTTGCAAAGTGCTATCTTATAGTGCAGCTAAAAATGAAGACAAATGTTACCTGGAGAATTTTTTGCAGAAAAATTAAAAAAGTTATAAATTTTTTTTAAAATGTGCTTTTTTTCCTATGTATTTTTAATGGAAAATTTCGATCAATCACTGGCACGTGTTAATATTAATTAATCGGCTTCAAATTTTGAGAAATTTTATTTTATTGGAACCAAACTGGAGGGTGGCGTAAACAAAATTCCAAAGTCGCATTGTGTAACGATATTTACCTTTACTTACGGGTTTTACCCGTTAATCGTTACAAAAATGGCAACTACCGGTTTTCCGGTTACTAAATTATAAATTCCACACTCCGAATTTATAATACACCATCGATGATCCGTTTTAGGGAACTTCCTCGGCGCCAGGTAGGTGAACTACCCGGATCACGATAGCAGGAACAAAATAGGAACTTTCCCGGGCTAGCTCAAAACCGAGCTCACTATTTCATCTTTACGAAGTTGACTTTATATCTTACAAAACTCAGGTGTGAGTATCGCACACAGAAGAGAGAGACAGACACAATGAATTAACACTTAAATAAAATAAATTTGACTCGAGAAATTCAATTAACAATTGAACAAAATAGGAACTTTCCCGGGCTAGCTCAAAACCGAGCTCACTATTTCATCTTTACGAAGTTGACTTTATATTTTACAAAACTTAGGTGTGAGTACCGCACACAGAAGAGAGAGACAGACACAATGAATTAACACTTAAATAAAATAAATTTGACTCGAGAAATTCAATTAACAATTGAATCAATCACTTTTATTTTTAACACGATAAAACTTGCGAGAGAATGAGAACTTCCGTACGCCGGTGATATTCGTCGGTCGACTGAAAATGGCGGCGTTCTATCGGCTTGCCATGCGGTCGCTCGTCTCAACGTTATTCCTCGGTCACACCGTGCACCGGTGTTATTTCCAGAACAACGAGGAAGATGGAAACTGGACACTAACCTTTAATTCTGACCAACAAAGCCGGGTAATCCATATTTTAATTTTTACTGAACTTTCGGTTGAACCGCGGTGTCACCGTTAAAGTCTATCGGCGGCCAGGCACGAACTGTCGAAAATAGGTTACTCGGCTTCCTGCATCGGTCCCGTATATAGGTCATGCACAATATGGGTTCGCGCCTGCAGCATGACAATAGTCCCAACGTCTGTGACAGGTGATTGCCGGTTGACAGTAGATTCATGCCGATTATTATAAATTGTTGATGCCTTTTCGGTCGGTTGATGATTAAATAACAATAAATAAATTAGTATTTTATTATCAACCAGAACGTGTGGAATTCCCTTGTAAATAAACAATTTGATTCTTTTACAACTCAACATTTGAATATTATATCGATTCTATACAATTCAAAGACATAATGGAATAAAATGTTGAGTTCGATTCTGGCTACCGTATTTAATCTATAATAATATATCAAAAATTAATCAGATAAGTTTCGGCGAATCCAATTTGGGTTTTTATAACGTGATTATTCTAAATCAACGTTACAACTCCCCCTGGGCTAGCCGAAACATATCTCCAAAACATATTAGGTTGATGACCAGAATATACCCTACTCGTTATCTGGAGTTGTTATTGTTGATAAAGAAACCCCTAATAACCCTTAACTCTTTATCGATCTGACAGGATATGTGATGCTTTGAAAATTAGTACTGTCCCATAATCATTGCCTCATAACATACAGTGTCCTGTCTACCTACTTTTTCTCTTTTTTTTAACCACTGTCTCCGGATTCTTCTTTTGAGCGGATATATTAGCAGGTTTCCCGATGACCGAGGTGAGTTGATAGGTTAATAATTTCAACCAAAAAAAATGATAATCATCAACTTATCTAAATTGAAAAGTAAGATTCTTTTTATCCCACATGCACAAAAATGGCGCTTTTAGATAGCTGACGACAGGGAGTAAAGTCACTCATTTGTTCAACCATATGAAAATGGCGTCCATTTTCTCCCAAGAGGCAAACATAGCTGCTGATCTCATGCGTTATTTTTGACCATGGGAAAAAACGGCCGCCATTTTCATATAAGTCGAACAAGTGAATGACTTTTACTCCCTGTCGTCTGCTATCTGAAATCGACAGTTTTGTGCATTAGGAATAAAAAATATCGTAAGTAACACGGGAATAAAGGCAGCCAATTTGTTTACGATGATTTATGTGACACTCGTTCCGATCTCGGGGCGCCTACGGCGCCCTCGACCTCCACTCGTGTCACAAAAATCACCGAAAACAAATAGCTGCCTTTATACCCTTGTTGCTTAATATACTATTATTCCAAGTCCGTATCATATTATAACTATTTAGGTTGGGCCGTTAATTAAGAAAATTTTTAACCCATTAAACAATTTGACTTATTAATAATAATAAAAAAATATATATATGGGACGTTTCACGTCAACCGGCCCAGAGCTCTGCCCAAAATTCAAAGCAACTAAAATAAACAAAAAAAAGTGCAAAATACTCGTAAACTAATGCCCTTTCAATTGCAAAGTGGCAAAATTCAAAATTCAAGATGGCGTCATTACTGTGTCACCTTAAAGACACTAAATTCCAAAATAATCAAATATATTTATCAATTACTTTTAAAATATAATACGAAAATGATAAGTCACATCATATTTTAATGTTTTTGGGGTCGCTGATTACGAATCTGAAGTCAGTTTTTCAAAATTCAAAATGGCGGATCCAATATGGCGGACATTTAAAAAAATTTTTTTTGATTCGCTTAAAACTTGTCACTTGGGGGTTTTCGGGGTCGCTGATCACGAATCCGATGTCAGTTTTTTAAAATTCAAAATGGCGGATCCAATATGGCGGACATTTAAAAAAAAAAACTTTGGATTCGCTTGAAACTTGTCACCCAGGGGTTTTTGGGGTCGCTGATTACAAATCTGAAGTCAGTTTTTCAAAATTCAAAATGGCGGATCCAATATGGCGGACATTTTCAAAAAAAAATTTGGATTCGCTTGAAACTTGACACTCGGGGGGTTTTCGGGGTCGCTGATGACTATTCCGATGTCAGTTTTTCAAAATTCAAAATGGCGGATCCAATATAATAAAATGGTGGACTTTAAAAAGGCCGATTGATATAATTTATAAACCATAAGACGTATTTTGTAGCTTTGACGAAGGCTGTTTGTTATAATTTTCAAATTTGTAATAATTTGGTGGCCCTGAAAAGGGCCGATTGAATTAAATTTACAAAATACTTCCCAACCTATGAAATTGTATTTTAATACTGCATAACTGCAATAGGTTGAGGTGCATTTGAATATCTGAATATTTTCAACTGTCTTTCTGGTGTTACAATAAAAGAGTGCGCAGATTGAATTAATAAACTTTTGAAATTTCAGTCGCAATATTGGATCAGCAACTTTAAATTTTGAAAAACTGACATCGGATTCGTCATCAGCGACGGCGAAAACCTCCAAGTGACAAGATTCAAGCGAATACAAATTTTTTTTTAAAAAGTGGCCGGCATATTGAATCCGCCATTTTGAATTTTTAAAAACTGCCATTGGAATCGTCATCAGCGACCCCGAAAACCCCCCGAGTGTCAAGTTTCAAGCGAATCCAAATTTTTTTTTTAAAATGTCCGCCATATTGGATCCGCCATTTTGAATTTTGAAAAACTGACTTCAGATTTGTAATCAGCGACCCTAAAAACCCCTGGGTGAGAAGTTTCAAGCGAATCCAAAGTTTTTTTTTTTAAATGTCCGCCATATTGGATCCGCCATTTTGAATTTTAAAAAACTGACATCGGATTCGTGATCAGCGACCCCGAAAACCCCCAAGTGACAAGTTTTAAGCGAATCAAAAAAAAATTTTTTTAATGTCCGCCATATTGGATCCGCCATTTTGAATTTTGAAAAACTGACTTCAGATTCGTAATCAGCGACCCCAAAAACATTAAAATATGATGTGACTTATCATTTTCGTATTATATTTTAAAAGTAATTGATAAATATATTTGATTATTTTGGAATTTAGTGTCTTTAAGGTGACACAGTAATGACGCCATCTTGAATTTTGAATTTTGCCACTTTGCAATTGAAAGGGCATTAGTTTACGAGTATTTTGCACTTTTTTTTGTTTATTTTAGTTGCTTTGAATTTTGGGCAGAGCTCTGGGCCGGTTGACGTGAAACGTCCCATATATATATATCTGAAGAAAGATGGTCAACAAAAAAAAAAAACAAACCAAATGAATTATTTGCAGTATTCTTAACCATTAAACAACATTTGGCTTTAAGTGAACCCTGTCTTCCTTCTTTTTAATCGATATTGGGACATTCGCCCTTATGATGTCCGCGGATGCCGCACCACATTCGGCGTTTAGCTGTCCTTATCATTTCTGGGATTGTCTCGGAATTGCTCCTCCCGAAACGTCGAGTCCGGTTCTCGGTGGTAGGTTTACTTGGGGAGACCTTTTAGTGTCTCTTGTAAAACCTGCGGGTAACCACCCTTCTGGCAAATACATATCGTTGAAACTTCTTTCCCGTACCATTGGCTGGACATTCGCTATGACTCTCCGATTAGTGTTATTGGCAGCTACGGTATTCGGTAGACTTAGCTTTCCGATGAGTCGTTCGATTTGTGTGACGATGTCTCTCTTTCGGTCGGCTTCTCTCTGATAAGCCTCTTCTTCCTCTGTAACCAGAATGTGTTTCTCAACTAAACTTTGTTTATCCTATTTTTTTAAGATTTTACCACCGATATGATGTCGATATTGTTTAACTAATTACTCTAAACCATTATTTACATGATCATACTAATTATTAGGTAAATAAAGTAACAAAAAAAATCAAGAAGGTATAATATTTCTTGAATTTACCTTTTACCCCCCTCTACTTAGAATTCCTATTAGGGATCAAAAGTTTAACTGTGTACTTTCCCAAAGACCTACCCTCTTCTGTTGCCATTTAATAAACCGAAGGTCCTAAAATTCGTATTATTGTGAAAGGTCCCTGATTTTTACCACCGAACGCTTGTGTGATTTTTTTTGCTAGCGGATGAGGTTCTTAGCTTTCTACACATGACTTTATCTCCTACGACAAATGTAGCGTGTCTGCGTCTTTTGTTATATTGTACTTTTTGTCTGTTGAACGCGCTGTCCATTTGTAGTGTCACTAAGTCTTGCAGTTCTTTTAATTTTTCTATCCATTCTAACCATGCATCTTGGTTCGTCGCTTCGAGTTCTGTTGGTTCTTCCGTTCTATACCTTAAATTATTGTACGGTCTCGGTTCCCTTCCCGTGTTTAGAAATGCTAGGCTTACACCAGTACTGCCGTGCACTGCCGTATTGTAGGCAAATCTAAGGTCTTTTAGGTATACTTCCCATTTTGTGTGATTTTTGGAAACATACGCTGAAATCATTGTCTTAATTACTCGGTTTACCCGTTCTACCGGATCGGATTGCGGGTGGTATACTGGAGTAAACGCGTGTTTGATTCCGTACGCTTCAGTTAACCCTTCGAACGCTTAATTTACATATTCCGTACCGTTATCCGAAACTAATACTTGGGGGGCTCCCCATCGGTTGAGAATTAAGTCCTCGAAAGCTTTAATTATTGTTTCAGCGTTTGCTTTGCGAATCGGGGCTAATTCTATCCAACGAGTGTATAAGTCTTCGAAAATGACTAAATATTGAAATCCTAGCGAACTTTTTGGCCATGGGCCCATAACATCTGTTGCGACCTTCCATCCGTGGAATTTTCTCGGAGTTTCATTCACTTCCTTCACACGTTAGCAATACCATGGATCTTCAAACGGTGTCAAGGCAGCTATTTACAGCGCCACCTCCTCTTCGTACATTCTTGATAGCGCATCTGGGACGAGGTGTTCAGACCCTTTCCGATGCACTACCTCAAAGTCGTACTCAAAGAGATCGAGCGCCCACCGAGCCAGCCGACCCGTTGGATTATGTAAGTTGTGCAGCCAACGTAGTGAACTGTGGTCAGTGATGACGGTAAAATGAAACCCTTCGAGGTAATGGCGGAATTTCTTTACAGCCCAAATTACCGCGAGGCATTCTCTCTCGGTGACGGAGTATTTCCGTTCTGCTCCCGTGAGCGTTCGGCTCGCGTATGCGATGGCGTCGGTGTGCAGCTCGAACGGTAACGTAAAATCAGGATATGTTAGGGTTGGCTTCTTGTAATCGGTTAATCACGATTTTTAACCACTTTTTATGGTCTTCGAGTGTTTCGGTGACAATCACGATGTCGTCTAAATACGCGTAGACAAACGGTTCCATTTCCGGCCCTATGAGGGAGTCTATTAGTCTCTGGAATGTCGCTGGAGCTCCTGAGAGTCCAAACGGCATACGCTTAAACTGAAATAGACCCATACCGAGGACGGTAAATGCTGTGAGTTCTCTACTTTTCTGTGATAGGGGAATTTGGTGATACCCCCATTTTAGATCTAGTGTCGTGATGTATTTCGCAGCTCGAAGTTTCTCCAAAATCATATCCATTTTCGGTAATGCATACGCGTCGGTTTTCGCTACACGGTTTAATTACCGAAAATCTATGCATAGGCGGTAGGTACCGTCTGCCTTTTTGACCATTACTATATGGCTGGACCATCCGCTTTTTGATGGTTCTATTATCCCTTCCGCTAACATTCTTAGTATTTCTGCGTGCATAGCTTCTAAAACTTTCGGGAAAACCCTATAATAGCGTTGTTTTATTGCCGAATGATCTTGGACATCGATAACATGTTCGGTTCGATCTGTTGCCGGTAGATCATCGGGAATTATTCTAAGAAGGCCTGAAACGAAATGTTTTAAGTCTTCACGTTCTTCGTCGGTAATTATTACTAACCCGCATACTTTTTCTGATTCGGGCGCGACGTTTTCGTTCTGTACCGCGATTGCTTCTACCCCCTTTTCGGTATACCAGTGTATGGAATCTGGGTAGTCAGCCATATACCATTTTGGTTGGCTACCATCGTGTATCACGCTAAAAGTGTGAATAAAGTCTACTCTCAGGAAAACTTGTTTACCCATTCCTGGAACTATTGACACTTTCATCATGACCGCTTTCTCGGTTGCTGGTTGTAAATCTGCTTTATATCTTTCGGCGATTGCTATTCCGATATCGCCTAATACTGTGCGCGACGCACCATTATCTATTAAGGCTTGCACGCTAGGGGTATTGCCTATTCTTATATTCGTGAATACCCGTAAACTGAAGCCTTTGTCTTCCGCTGGCGGTTCCCTGATTTCTAAGCGCAACGGTTTTTGTTCGGATTCTACCCTAGGTTCTATATCAGCTTTTAACAGTGCTATGATTGCCTAGTTAGTTTTCCATGGATCTGTACCATTGTGACTCTCAACGCGGTCGTTTAACAAAACAGTTTAATCGGCCTCATAATGTCGGGTGGCTTTCTGTTTTTTCGACTTTTTGTTAACGCCCTCCGTGGATTTTCGATCATTTTCTATTACTACGGGTTCGGGTTGTTCTACGGTTGTTTCGATTACTTTTGTTGAGGTCTCCATTTTTCCTGAGGAGGAGGAGTTGACCTTTACTTCTCCTCCTTCTCCAAGTTTCCCGGACATCCTTCGCAGGTTTTGGTGGTAACACCGTCTTTACCACACCGTTTGCAATAGTTACTACGACCTGGCAAAGCACAACCTGTTTGGAAATAGCCGGTTTGTTTACAATTCCAACAAACAATATCTTTCGGATCTCTTTTTGTTTCGTTGTCCGATTGAGAGTTAGAATTTTTCGCGGAATTATCTTTTGAAGTCGAACTGCTCGCGTTTTTATTCGCTCGGGAATTCTTTTCCTTATTCCATTTGGAATTTCCCGACTGCTTGGAAGATTGTTGGTTGTCTGGTGAGGAAAACCTTTTACTGCCCACCAGAGCTGCCACCAATGCATCCATTGTCTTTGGCCAAAACTCGCATAGTTTTTCCGTATGTATTCGATTGCGGTTCTTCCGAAATTACCGGCTTTGACGTTTGCTCCGTTTCCAAACTGACGGCGGCGATGTTTGACGGTTTTTGATTTACCTTAACCTGCCCTCGAAACGCATATTCCGGAATAAGCGATTTCTCAGGTGGGGGTGGGGGTATGTCATCGTCGGTAATCGCGTTTACCCGCTCGTACTCGGTAGCTAGTTCCGCAAGACCGTTAAAATCGTAAAATTCGTGTCTACGCATTGCTCTACGGTATTCTGCTCTAAGATTTGCATGAATTCGGTCCATCTGTGCTGTCATGTCAATAGGTCTAGTCGACAGTTGATAGAGTCCGTACATGCATGTCAAATAATCAATAGCAGATTCTCCGGGTCCCGTCTTCTAGAGAGAATTTGCTCTTCTAAACGGTCTTGGTACCGGGAGTCTCCAAACCGAATTTGGAACTGTCTTTTACATTCCTCCCAAGTACACCATCTTTGTCTATTTTGATGGTACCAATGTGCTGCCATCTCGGTAAGGAGGAAGGGCATTGCTACTAGTAATTCCTGGTCGGTCATGAATGACGCGGCCCTTCCCTCTTCTACCCGCCACAAAAAATTGTCAACGCTTGACCCTCTTTGCCAATTGAACTTTACCTGCCAACTCTCGACAGTTCTCGCGACATCTCTCGGTTGTTTATACATGCTACTCTGTCTTTGCCAATACATGTTTTCCTGTTTCCACGGTCTGTTTTGTTCCAAAAAAGGATTGGACAGTCTATCTACGTAATGTGGGTCGAGAGCGTTTTGTCTATTTTCTGTCGTGTTTTGTTGTTGGTCATATCCGCCTTTGGTCTGTCTTTCCGCTGTAGCGAAGGTTGGGTTCGTTTGGGGAAACATACTATTTGTTGGATAGTATAGAACTTGTCTCGGTCTGTCGGGTTCCGTTATCGGTTGTCCGTATGGTTGTGGAGGGGATGGTCTATATCCCGTATAGTAATTTGTGGTCGGTGGAGGTGGTATACGATCTAAGTGTTGGCTCCAACTTAATCCTGTGAAACGCGAATCCGGATTGCTTACCGTCGTGGTTGGAATTATAGGTGGCGCTGTCGAGTTGATTCTATTGTCTGTGTAGGCGTACCTATAATTCTGTGTGTGTCGATAATTAGCCGGGTGGTATACTGGTTCGGCTTGTGTTGTTACCGCTGTCGTTGTGTAACATGTGGGACATGTACTTGTTATAGCAATTGGTTGGTCCATCTGTCTTTGTACTATTGTTGTTAATGCTGTAATTTGCTTTTGAATTAAGAGTATTGACTCGCGTAATTCTTGAATTTCGGTATTGTCTTTATTGTTCGTTCCGTTTTCCGTATGTTCTCTGTGTCTATGACGTGTGTTAACGTTAGCGTAATTCGGATTCGGTGGGGGAAATTTGCTGTGGAAATTTTGCGGTCTAAAATGTCTCTCAATTCCGTTAGGGCTGTCCGTAAACGCGTTTGAGGATTTCGAAGTTATCGGTGTGTCCGGTAGTTCTACATATTTCGCTGAACCCGGTGTTATGGGGGTGGAAGTTGGTATCTGTGGTATTTTAAACGCTTCGTCACTATTATACCAAGGGACTTCTTTCTTACCCTCCATTCTTGCGACTAGTCTTTCGAATCGCGATTTAACTTCTTCAAATATACCCGATGTGTTACAACCATTTAAGTGGAGTTGCTTTTTTATCTCCTCAAAAGCCTAGACTTGTTCAGAGAGTTCATTTATTAACCCGAATCTGTTCGCCTCTTCTGAGTTTTCCCCCCCTGTGGGTTTGTTACTGTTGTGTATTCCGTGACCTATCATCTGTTTCCCCCCCTACTGCTCCTAGTTCGGATTGGGTTGGATCGGTCTTCACCGAATCTGACATCTTTTATTTTTCCGTCAAGAAAGGATAAAAAAAGAAACAATTTACAATAATAAAAAAATTAATTTTTATTTTTATTTATTTTCGGTAAATTCCGCAATAATCCGTAATTATGGTGAAATAATTATAGTCGGTATTTACTTCTTTCTTTGTTTATTACTAATTTCCTTTCGATCGAAATTGAACAGAAGGAACAACAAAAAAAACAAATTCAAGAAAGATTAAATATAAAAAAAGAAAATTTGTCCTTTATTTTCGGTAATACCTGTAATAATCCGTTATTCTAGGAGATTTGTTACTCTCTAAAGCTAAATTTTTAGGAGATTATCGATATATTAATTTTTATTCTATTGATTTCTTATAAAATTCAACAAGAAATTCTATAATTTCCAAAAATTTCCTAAATTTCTATAAATTTCCGAAAATTACCGAAAATTACTGTTATTTCTTCTTCGGTTTTTGGTTATTTTTTGGTGTTTCTACCAATATTTCCTGTTTTTGGAAGGAAGAAAAAAAATTATTGGTTTATTTCTTAAATTGCCTATAAATTTCCAAAATTTCAAAAAAATTTCCCGCTTGAAAATATAGTTAGGGTCAATAAAGAAACTTTCTTACTTTAACAAAACTAAATTTTCCCACTTTACCTGAAATACTGCAAAATTTCATAAATTACCGGTAAACTTTCTCCGAATTTTGATAATTTTCCTGCCTTTAAATTTAGTTACTGTCAGTTGAGAAATCTTTTCTTCTTCAATTCACTAAATTTTGAAGCTGACTGGGGATTATTTCAAAATTTCTTAAATTCCCAATCTTACCGCGTAATTTTTCCGAATAAAAAATATTTTCCTAATTATAAAAAAAAATTCCTTTTGAAATCGGGATTACCTGTAATTATCTAGTTCTATTTTCTCTAATTGTTTTTGGAAATTTCTTACGTTTCCTTAAATTTCCAAAAATTTCTGGTAATTTTCTCCTTTATTACAAATGTCTACAAAGGGAAAATAATTTGAGAAATTATTATTTATCTTTTACTTGGGTTCGTGCCTGTTTAATTATTTCTTTTGACAAAAGAGAGAGAAAATTCTTTTCTATACTATTAATCTATTTTTAAAATTACTTCTTCACCTCAGTAATCGAAAAATCAAATAAAACTTTCAGTTAAATTAAAAAAAATTTTTTTTCATTTTTATTTCCTCGATGGTGGTAGGGGACACTGCAGGTACAAAAAAAATCTTCTGTCATGCAGAAAAAAACATACAAAAAAACACAATTTTCAAAGCATCAACTACAAAATTATTATAAAAATAAATTTTCAAATTTTCCCTAGAAGAAAAAATAAATAGTACCTGTCAGATCAAAAAGAAAGAAATAAATTTGAAAAGAAAAGAAAATTCAATTACTCACCAGCAGTGAAGGCTCTCATTCAGTTCTCTCACTACACGATTATACTGAAAATTCCCCTATCGTCTCTCACGCCTGTCACGGCCCTTGAGTTGGGCGCCACTGTTGTAACGATATTTACCTTAACTTACGGGTTTTACCCGTTAATCGTTACAAAAATGGCAACTACCGGTTTTCCGGTTACTAAATTATAAATTCCACACTCCGAATTTATAATACACCATCGATGATCCGTTTTAGGAAACTTTCCCGGCGCCAGGTAGGTGAACTACCCGGATCACGATAGCAGGAACAAAATAGGAACTTTCCCGGGCTAGCTCAAAACCGAGCTCACTATTTCATCTTTACGAAGTTGACTTTATATCTTACAAAACTCAGGTGTGAGTATCGCACACAGAAGAGAGAGACAGACACAATGAATTAACACTTAAATAAAATAAATTTGACTCGAGAAATTCAATTAACAATTGAACAAAATAGGAACTTTCCCGGGCTAGCTCAAAACCGAGCTCACTATTTCATCTTTACGAAGTTGACTTTATATTTTACAAAACTCAGGTGTGAGTACCGCACACAGAAGAGAGAGACAGACACAATTAATTAACACTTAAATAAAATAAATTTGACTCGAGAAATTCAATTAACAATTGAATCAATCACTTTTATTTTTAACACGATAAAACTTGCGAGAGAATGAGAACTTCCACACGCCGGTGATATTCGTCGGTCGACCGAAAATAGCGGCGTTCTATCGGCTTGCCATGCGGTCGCTCGTCTCAACGTTATTCCTCGGTCACACCGTGCACTGGTGTTATTTCCAGAACAACGAGGAAGATGGAAACTGGACACTAACCTTTAATTCTGGCCAACAAAACCTGGTAATCTATATTTTAATTTTTACTGAACTTTCGGTTGAACCGCGGTGTCACCGTTAAAGTCTATCGGCGGCCAGGCACGAACTGTCGAAAATAGGTTACTCGGCTTCCTGCATCGGTCCCGTATATAGGTCATGCGCAATATGGGTTCGCCCCTGCAGCATGACAATAGTCCCAACGTCTGTGACAGGTGATTGCTGGTTGACAGTAGATCCCTTGTAAATAAACAATTTGATTCTTTTACAACTCAACATTTGAATATTATATCGATTCTATACAATTCAAAGACATAATAATGGAATAAAATGTTGAGTTCGATTCTGGCTACCGTATTTAATCTATAATAAATAATATATCGAAAATTAATCAGATAAGTTTCGGCGGATCCAATTTGGGTTTTTATAACGTGATTATTCTAAATCAACGTTACAATTGTTATGGACACCCTATTGTGCATGTTTGTACGCTCGCTTCATATTCCGCCTCGCTACGGAGTTTAATTCCGCGGTACGCGCTCCCACTAAAATCGCAATATCTCGAGAACTATTAGAGTCTCCATAAATTTTTTTTTATTAAATAAAAGGTGAAATTACAAGGAATCGATATTTACTTATTAGAAAATTCAAAAATTAGGCCAACTGAACTAAAACTCAATTCAAAAAATTTTTTTGACTTTTTTTTGACAAATTTTGGAAAATTTTTTTTGGTCATAATATAAAATTAAACTACGTATTTTTAACTATATCGCCTGTAAATTTTATTAAAATCGATTAAAAAGTTTTAGAGATATTAATTTTGAAAAAAAACGCAACACTCATTTTCAATATGGCGTAGCGGCCGCCATTTTGAAAACTTTTCAAAATCCTTTTAGAGTTAAATTTAACTCATATAAGACTTCTATTTCCCAAGCTTTCAAAGAAATCGGAAGACCACTTGCAAATCGTTTTTTTCCTGACGGAGTCTTACCCAGCTGTTTGATGAAAAAAGTCGATTTTAGGGCGAAATTTGTTAAAAATATCTATTGCAAAAATCAAACAAACAAACCAAAAAAAATCCGCTATGTACTCGAAAGCATTAGTAAATGACGAACAAAAAAAACTTTGGCCGAAGTCCATCCGATCAAAACTGTTTTGGCTAGACTGCCTACTGTTTTGAAAAATGTAATTTCGAGAAAAACGCATTTAAACTTATGTAATGTGAAAACATGAAAAATTAAACCACTGTTAATGTACGATGCCTGCACCATATAAGTGACTTTCTACATTATTATTTCCTTAACAGTGCAGTTTCGGGTATTACTTTAACAAACGATCAAGATTTCTTTTGCGAAAATTGTCCGTTTGGAAAACAGTTTATATTCCCTTTTACAAAAAGTAACAAAAGTGTTAACAAAAATCCAGGGGAATTATTTATTCATGTTGACCTCTGCGGATGTATGCAAACGCCATCTATCAGTGGTACTCGATTTTTCTTATTGTTTAAAGATGAATCATCCGGGTTTCGCATTGTATACTTCTTAAAAGATAAAAATTACACTCTTGATTTTTTAAAAAAAATTGCGAATCTTGTCGGAAATCAATTTTTAAAAATGTCAAAATTCTTCGAGCGGACAACGGAACAGAATTTATCGATCAAAAAATTCAAACATTTTTACAATCAAGGGGTATTAAATTCTTGACGTCTGCTCCCTATACTCCCCAACAAAATGGGCGTATAGAATGCGAAATGCGTACCGTGGTTGAAAACGCTCGACGGGCTGAACCTGTCAACATATCACTGTATATTCTCATAGAACACTGTGTTCTCGGTCAGAAACAGCCACTTCTTTCGAATTATGGAAAAGACAAAAACCCAATTTATCACATCTCTGTACTTTTGGATGTGATGCTTATGTTCATGTTCCCGATATTTCTCGTAAAAAGTGGAATTCGAAATCTCAAGCGATGACTCTTGTAGGTTATAAAAATGATTCTAAACATTACAGATTATTTAATTCGCGAACCGGTCGTATTGTAGTATCAAGAAACGTAATTTTTAACTAGTGTTTCATATCGATACGAGATTTTCAAATTTTTCGACCGATATCTTCAGATATTTAAACAAATTTAAAACGAGTATCTCGAGTTGTTCGATTTATATCGTATTTGTATATTTTTTCAAATGTTATCGAACGATTTCTCGGTTTATATTTTGCTTGACAGTTCAGTTCTAACGGTTTGTTTTCAAAATATGAGGAGATTCAAATTGGAGAATAATAAGGTAAATTTTTCTCTTCTTCAGTCTGTCTTAACTTAAAATAATGTTTAATTAATAATATATTAATTAACTATTAATTTTAATACATTAAAAAATCAATTTAAATTAAAACTTTTTTTCTTTATAATTCTAAAAATTTATTTTGTAACCTTTTTGTCTAAAGTTATAATAATAATTAATTAAACTAAAAGCTTGTTATGAATTATGAATATTGTGTTCTTATTACATATGTGTATAAATTGAAACAATTTACACAATGTATTTAATTATTGAGGTTAAGTATGGAGTCAGGAGAAAGAGAAGAAGTTTTGTCGAAGTCTTGTGCGAAAAAGAGAAGTGTATGATACAATTTTCTAATATGGATTCACTGATTCAAAAGAGAAATTTGCAAAATGTAAGGCTTGCGCAATTTTATAAAAAGATGTAACAATAAAAATGAAAGATGGGAACACAAGCGGAAGAATCCGACATTTGAAAAATTTTCACAACGATGAGTATTTTAAAACACAAATATTGTCCAACTCTGCAAAGCAATGTGAAGTAATTATTTATTATTTTTAACTATTTTTAATTTCTTAGGTTATGATCTTAGTTTAATTTTATCAGTTTTTCTTTCTCAATGTTTATTTATGCATAAATAAATGGAAAATATAAATTCATTAAAAATCAAATAATAATAATTATAATTATAATAATTATAATTAGAAAATCAATTGTTTTTAAGAAATATACACACAATTATAAAATTATATTTAATAGTGTATAATTGTCTCTTTAAATATTAATTTAGAAATTTGATCAAACTACTTTCAACCGGATGATAGTGGAGTGGATTGCTAAGAAATACTTACCGATAAATTTTTTCGATGACAAAATAACTGAAGAATTCTTTGCGTATATTAACAAAGATATCAATTTTCCTAAAAAATGGCCAACGAGCAATGATTTCTTCGACATTTAAAACCATGCAAATTATTATCGAAAAATTGCAACAAAATTCTTCAAAAATTTCTTTTACGCTTGATAGCTGGACCTCTATTGCTTTCAAATCGTTTTATAGGATTACAGGTTAGAGATTCATTGTTGATTTTCAAACATAGAATTAGAAACAAAAAATAAAATAAAATAAAATAAAATAAAATAAAATAAAATAAAATAAAATAAAATAAAATAAAATAAAATAAAATAAAATAAAATAAAATAAAATAAAATAAAATAAAATAAAATAAAATAAAATAAAATAAAATAAAATAAAATAAAATAAAATAAAATAAAATAAAATAAAATAAAATAAAATAAAATAAAATAAAATAAAATAAAATAAAATAAAATAAAATAAAATAAAATAAAATAAAATAAAATAAAATAAAATAAAATATGAAATAATAATTAAATAATTAATAATAATAATAATAATAATAATAATTAATTAATTAATTAATTAATAATAATAATATATTAATTTAATTTAATTTAATTTTTTATATTTATTAATAATAATATATTTTTGAAATGAAATGAAATGAAATGAAATGAAATGAAATGAAATGAAATGAAATGAAATGAAATGAAATGAAATGAAATGAAATGAAATGAAATGAAATGAAATGAAATGAAATGAAATGAAATGAAATGAAATGAAATGAAATGAAATGAAATGAAATGAAATGAAATGAAATGAAATGAAATGAAATGAAATGAAATGAAATGAAATGAAATGAAATGAAATGAAATGAAATGAAATGAAATGAAATGAAATGAAATGAAATGAAATGAAATGAAATGAAATGAAATGAAATGAAATGAAATGAAATGAAATGAAATGAAATGAAAATAAAATGGACCATTACAATGGACCATTGTCCATTGTAATTGCTTGCAATACGAAATTTATTGTTGAACTTAAAAAAATTATGGATGAAGATTGTGTTGATTTTAATATTGAGGAACAACATTTTCGATGTATTACACACATCAAAAATTTTGCAGTACAAGATTTTTTAAAAGACTTTAAAGTACAAAACAAAGAAGAAATTTTAGGAGATTACAAAACTGATGAAGACGATTTTGAAATAATTGAAGATTCTGAAAATGCAATATACTCACCAATCGGAAAACTAAAAAAATTAGTTATCAAATTGAAATATAGCGAACAATTACAACGTAAATTGTAATGTTGCTGTATAACGACAAATACAAAAATGCTTGCACCAACATTTGACGTCAAAACGAGATGGAATTCCACTGACTGTATGATAGCCAAGGGTTTAAAAATGGAAAAAGCGATTGATCTCCTATGCTCTTCTAATGCAGACTTGCAAAAATATTTTTTAAGTAAAAATGATTGGTATCTCTTAGCCGCAGCTCACCAACATCTACGCCATTTTAAATACTTCTCGCAAGCTCTTTCTGGCGAAAAATATGTCACATTTCCTCTGGTCATAGTAGCTTTCAATTTACTTCTTGATAAAATAGATGATTCTGTTGCAGAGTTAGGAGAAAAAATTAGTCAAAATCTGAATGTAAATGATATAAGAATAAGAAATGCTCTTTTTGCAGCCAAGGAAAAGATGTTAAAACATTACAATAAATGTACTTGGACATATTGCGCAATTTTATTACTCGATCCAAGGCAAAAAGACGAAGTATTCAACCGAACTGAGTGGGGAAAAATATGAAAACTCAATCTATGAAAAAATTTGAAGAAATTTATCGAAAAAATTATTATGTTGCTTCTGAATTTGATGAATCGAATAACAGCCAGCTACCACAACAATTGGAAGAACCTAAACCGAGTGATAACTCTGACGAAATCGATTTATTTCAATTTTTTAAGAAAGATGCAAAGAAAAAAAATCAAAAGAAATCTAAGCCGAATGAACCTCAAGAAAAATGGAGAAAAGAAATTGATGAATATTTAACCTCAGATCGAGCTGATGAAAAGACGGATATTCTACAATGGTGGAAAACTCACGAAAAATTATTTTCGAATTTAGCTCGTATGGCTTGTGATTACCTGTGTATCCAAGCAACATCCGTACCTGTGGAGCGATTATTTTCACGCTTTTCGTTGATTTTAAGAAAACATCGAAACCGGCTAAAGGCAGATGTTGCTCGCGAACTTCTCTGCATTCACGATTGGACGGAAAAAAAATTATTCGATTTTTAAATGCATCAATAATTAGTTGTGCACCTTCGTTAAATAATTGTTATAAATGACCAGACACTGTAAATTATCAGTAAAAAAAATTAATTATAATTTTTTAATTATTAATAAAAATATTTCATTTATCTTTTCTTAGTTAAAATTTTATTTGTATACTTGACTGCTGAATTAAAATTTTATTTTTATGGTTGAATTTTTATTATTATTATTATTATTAATATTTTTTTTTTTGCTTAGGGACTTTTGGGAAATCTGCCTACAGATACCTTGGATTCCGCACTCCAAAGTTATGTGGGGTTAGTATGATAAAAAAAACAAAAAGAAATATAAAAAAAGAAAAATAAATAAATGTTTTAATAAATTTAACAAACTGGCGACCTACTACCAGCCCGACCCACTAAAACCCGTAACCCTTCTTTTGGAGCCCTTTACCCTCCCTCGGAACTGTCGTAAGACTTTAGCCTTCGAGGGTGGCGCTCCAACTCTGTCGCTAATGCGACTTTCTGCTTTTCTCTGCGGTTATCCTGCGTTAATAGTTAAAAATTTAAAACTATTTCAATATAAAAGCGGAATTAACAGCACAACAATAATAAAAAAAATGTTTAATCAAGTGTAAACAGTCAAAAGATAAAATTGCAAACGGATATATAAAAAAAAGAAAAAAAATAATAAACGCGTATATAATATTAAAAACATAAAACGGAATAAATTAAAATTGTATAAGGACAAATAAATCACAAAATAAATAATTAAAAAACAAACGAATAAATTAAAAGCTGTTTAAATTATGCTTTTTAGCAGCCGTCAAGATCCTTCCTCGACATAACCGAGATTATGAAGTTCTCGACTTGCCGCCAATTCTCCTCTGACTGGGTCATCAGCGATACCATGTTCTCCGGTGTAACTTGACTGTTTACACCTTCGAACATGGCCTGCCTCTCCAAGTCCCATTTCTTGCATGAGAAGAGGGTGTGCTCCGCGTTGTCCTCAGGGAACTGGCAATATGCACACACCTCGTTCTCGCGTAATTTGAAGCGACACAGGTACGAGTTAAAACACTTGTGACCTGTGAGCGCCTGAGTCATATAATAGGAAACCTGACCGTGTTTCCTATTTATCCAGGTGGCGAATGCCGGGATAAGGCGATAAGTCCATCGACCTTTTTCCTCACCATCCCATCTTTCTTGCCATCTTTCTATGAGCCTGTGCCTCGCTTCTTTGCGGATTAGGCCCTTGCTTGGTCTTAATTCCTCATTCAAGGAACTGCTTTCTTTAGAAAAGAGAAACATTTTTTCCCTTTCCCTCGCCAAAAGATCTGCTGGCGGGACACTTGCAAGGACCTGCACAGCACTCGTAGATACCGTCTTATATGCAGAGATGATACGCGTTGTTATCGATCTCTGCGCCGACAGTATCTTCTGACAGATGGTCACACATCTTTTACTCCTCAGGGATGGGGCCCACGCTGGTGCTGCATAGAGCATTTTAGCATGGGCGACACTCGCCACCAGTCTCCGTTTTTGTTCATGTGGTCCGCCTACGTTTGGCATTAACCGTGAAAGATTAGCCGCACACTCGATCGCCTTATTTGACGCCGTAGCCATGTGGTGGTAGAAGTTTAACCTTCCATCTATCTCCACACCAAGATATGTAATTTGCTTACTCCACTTGACCTCGAATCCGTCTATCACGATTCGTGGGAGCTCATAACCACGTCTGTCTGTGACCAGCAGTGCCTCGGTCTTTTCCAGGGCCATTTCAAAACCTTTGGTATCCAGCCAGCTTTTTGCTAGTCGCAGACATTCGTTCACCAATGTCCCAAGAGCCTCCACACTTTCGGCAGTGCACACGAACAACGCGTCGTCCGCAAAGCTGATGATCACCGCACCTTCGGGTAGATCCATTAGCAGAAAATCATCGTAAGATACATTCCATACAAATGGACCCACCCTCGAGCCTTGAGGAGCCCCACGCTGCATCTCTTCCTTGAGAGTGCAGGTGTCTCCCTCATATATAACCCACCTGTCGCTAAGATAATTATCCATTATCCGCAACAAGTAGGGCAGCATGTTTTTCTTTTCCATCGACTCGATGAGATCTTTCCATCTTGCGGAATTAAACGCGTTGCGTATGTCAATTGCTACCAACGCGCAGAAGCTCTTCTTTTTCCTAGGTCCCAATTTGTTTTTTCCTGCTTTGGCTATGTCCACAACTGCCTGGATGGCATCAACTGTGGACTTGCCTTTACGGAAACCAAATTGGTGATCCGATAGACTTTTCTCTCCGGTCAAGTGGCTTTGCATTCTCTGCAGAACCATATCCTCTAGAAGTTTACCAAATATTTAATCTATTAATGAGTTTCATTAAATGTGGACGTCCACATGAAAAGAGCCCATTTTGGCACTATTGGAGTTATCTATGTGGGCGTATTCCTGGCAAAATTTGGAAAATTTTGAGTGGTCTTAGAACTTTTTTGGTTAAAAATTCGCTGAGTTACGGAATTTTAAAGTTTAGAACGCCAAAAACCTCATTTCGAGAAAAACGGAATTAAAGATTGCGATACCAACTAATTGTTGTATCTCTGGTTCTTCTTGGAAGTTATTCAGATAAGAAGTGCTTCCAGTTCAGGGCACCTTCAAGATAAAAAACCAACAGGTATTAAATTTTTAAAACCATCCCCCCACTCTTAATTTTAAAAATACGAAGAATCGACAATATGGTCCCTTTTCTAAAAAGGACAGTATTGTTCTATTAAAAAACTATTTTTTTACAAGATTAATGATTAAGTACAATTTTATTCTGTCAGTTGAAGAAAAAAAATATATATTAAACTTATTTAAAATTTTTTACAGTCCCTATTATAAAAAATTGACGCAATTTGCAAATTTTCATTTTGACAATTACAAAAAAAGACTCTAACATCATTATTTCTGGTTCTTCTGGGAAGTTATTCAGATAAGAATTGTTTACAGTCCAGGACCGACAAAATGGGCCCTTTTCATTTTTCTAAAGAACCAATGAAATCAAACAGTTAAATTATCGATAAATTAATGAAAACCGCATGATTAGACTTTTTAAAACATGTAGATTGTTAATAAAAAATTTTTAAAAATTAAAATTTTGCTCCAAAATTACTAACTTGCGATTATCTCGAAAAAGCGGTTTAACCTTGAACCAACTCGGTCGGTAAAAAAACAAAATGGCGGCTCACTATCCAAGCGGTTTGAATTTATCAAATAAATTTTCAAATCTCCCGCCAAGCAAGTTTGTATTCGCTTGTGGCGCCATCTATCAGCGGCAGCCAGAACTAAAAAATCGGTCGGTAAAACAGAGAAGCCTTTCTAACCCACTTGATAGTTTAAAAATAAATTTTCAAATTTCCCGTCAAGGGGGTTTGAATTCGCTAGTGGCGCCTTCTATTGGCGGCAGCCAGAAACGAGATATTGTGGTTGACGTTTTTTACTTTTAACATAATCGCATGTAAAAGTTAAAGTTTGAACTTAAATATTGATGAAGAAATTGTCGTTTGTCATTAATTTTTCAAAAATTTTCAAAAATTTAGAAACCGTTTGTACCACAGGCCGACAGTATTTACTATACAAGAATCAAACAATACTTTTACGATGGTTTTCAACGTGATAATTCCAAATTCAGCGTCATAATAGACCCTGCACGTCAGGTTTTCGAGGTATTTTAACTTAAAAGTGCAAAAGACCAGTTTTTTAACATCAAAAGATAATGGTAATAACATTTTCCTCAGAGAGGAAAAAATAGTAAAAAAAATTTTTTTAATTTAAAAAAAAATGTTTATTAACATTATTTTTATTTTAAAGTACACATTTTTACATGAAAAATGTGTAAACTTCATAAAAATTAATGAACAATAGTCAGAGATATTCAAAACTTTATAAAATTAATATTAAAATTCAAGATGTCAATAAAATCTCTTTTTCTATAATATTATTAAGTTTTTGGGTCTATTAATTATTTATACAGATCAACTTAAATATTTTCGTATTTGTTTCTTTAGGTAAAAAGGAAAATTTTTCTGCCCGGCGCTCAATGATATCACCATAGATTAAAAAATATCTTAACAAATGGCGGCCAGGCTATTGTATATAAAATCATAAGAAAAAAAGTTTGATGAAAAATAATCATTTAGAGCTGAGAAAATGGTACCAAAAAATAGGCATATTTCAAAGGGATTTGACAACTACTCATGCTCCTTTAAATATTCTAACATACGATAACGTATTTGCAGCCAATACGATGAAGTTTTAATTTTATCGTCCATCCACTACACTATTTCAAATTCGTTATCAGCGACCTCGAAAACCCCCGAGTGACAAATTTTAAGCGAATGCGATGCATTTTTCATTTTGTCGTCCTCCAAATTAAATCCACCATTTTGAATTTTTTTAATCTGACTACAGATTCGTAATCAGCGACCCTAAAAACCGCCGAGTAACAAATTTTAAGTGAATACGATGCATTTTTCATTTTTTCGTCCTCCATATGGGATCCACTATTTTGAATTTTTAAAATCTGACATCAGATTCGTAATCAGCGACACCAAAAACCCCTAGTAACAAATTTCAAGCGAATACGATGCATTTTTAATTTTATCATCCGACATTTAAAATTTTTAAAATCTGACTTCAGATTTGTAATCAGTGACCTCGAAAACACCCGAGTAACAGATTTTAAGCGATTTCAATAACTTTTGAAAATTGTATCCAACCTGTGTTAAATTTTAGGAAATTTTTTATGTTCAAGCGCCATTTTGAATCAAAAAATACAAAAAATCTTCAAACGCAAAGCATATTTTTAAACAAAAACTATCAGGAACACGTTTTTTAAACTTTATAGATGACTTGGAAAAATCGATATCACAACTAAAATTGGAATTGAAAAAAAATTACTTCCCAAAATGTTGTATTTTTTGAGTATTTTTGAATAAAAGGGGTAAACGTCACTTTTTGGAAATTTTGACCATTTCATTCGAAAGAGCGACTCCAAAATCGTATGGATATGTCCTTATAAAATTTGTAATAATTTTTTTCTTTCAATATTATGAGCTTTAAACTAAAGTTAAAAATCAGCACATTTGGGCGTTAAAGGGTTAAAACACTCAAGGTTTGATTATGGCTCAAGTCTTAATTATGGCTCAATATTTGATAATGGCTCAAGTCTTGTTAATGGATCAAAATTTAATTATAGCTAAAGTCTGGTTGGTAGCTCAGGAAATTGATTGTCGTTCAAGACTTGATCATGTCCGCAAAAATATAGTTGGCTGCTATATCCAATTCGTTACACTAAGGAGCGTGAACATATATATATGATATCAGATTTTTGAAATTCAAAATGGAGGATCCAATATGGCGGACAATTTTTTAAAAAAATCATCGGATTTGACTGAAATCTGTTACTCGGGGGTTTTCCATGTTATTGATTATGAATCTGACATCAGTTTTTAAAAATTCAAAATGACGGATCCAATATGGCGGGCAATTTTTCAAAATTAATTAATTTTTAATTTCAAAAATCTAATATCATATTCGTAATCTGCGATCCCGAAAACCCCCCAGTAACAATTTTCAAGCAAATCCGATGATTTATAAAAAAAATGTCCGCCATATGAGATTCGCCATTTTAAATTTGAAAAATCTAATATCATATTTGTAATCAGCGATCCCAAAACCCCCCAATAACGATTTTTAAGAAAATCCGATTATTTAAAAAAAAAATGGTCCGTTATATTGGATCCGCCATTTTGAATTTTAAAAATCTGATACGATATTCGTAATTAGCGACCCTAAAAACCTCCGAGTAACGATTTTTAACCAAATCCGAAGATTTTTGTAAAAAATTGTCCAAACTTATCAATCAAAACTTTAAGTGCGTTTATCTCAAAATGTCTCTTTTTGATCTGGTAAGAGCGATATCTCGAGTTCTTATGAAGCGATTTTGAAAAATCAAAGGGCATTTGATTCATTGTCATCTTGTCTATAAGTGGAACCTCAAAAACTGGAAAATTTCCAACTTCCTTTTTATTTATAAGAGAAATTCTAAATAAAAACATGTGTTTTTTCATGTTTTGGGAAAAAAGTACTCTAAAAAAAGGAGAAGAAGAAAATTCCACTTTTTTGAGGTTCCACACCTAAATAAATATCTAACGAAGAGAATGTCACTTCGTTTTTGGTTTTCTCTGTTTTAGAAAGTTTGGAATCGATCTTACCATAAGAAATGGACATTTTTGAAAATGGCGTATATCGCCGCCATTTTGAAGTAAAAGTGGAAAAAATTTTTTCTGCATATTCTTAAATAAATTATTTGTCACATGTAAAAGAAATTTTATAAATATATGTCATAGTTATTTTAATAGTATATACTAAAAAAAGCCTTGTTTTTTCCTGTTTTTAACTGGAATGTCCCCTTAATGGATCAAGACTTGATTACACAGCAACACAAAAAAAATTTCTGGACCGGAGATCTCACTATGTGCATTATACGTTTTTGGGGTCGCTGAAACAGAATCCGTAATCCATTTCACCCTATCACGTCAGGATTCAAAATGGCGGATCCAATATGACGGACGAAAAATTAAAATTTGATGGATTATTATGAAACTTGATAAGTAGAAGTTTTCGGTGTCTCTGATTACGAATTTGATATCAGATTTTCAAAATTCAAAATGTCGGATTCAATATAGCGGATCGAAAATTAAAAATTTCATTAATTTTTATAAAACATTTAAAATTTAATTATATTTTATGAAACGTGGTATGCAGGGGTTTTCGGGGTTCTGATGTTATATTTTTCAAATTCTCTTGCTGTTGTCATATTGGATCTGCTATTTTGAAAATCTGACATCAGATTCGACTCGAGTAACAACTATTTCTGCATTAGATCTTGCCTGTATCAGCATCCAAGGCACCTCCACGCGGTGAAGGAGGGCAACGGAGTAATTCCGTTATCCGGCTGAGTCCCTGAATAACGGCTTGATGCAGTCATAGCAGGCACAGGTGGAAAACATTTTACGAGACAGGGACTCGGATTCCCAGATTCGGTGGCTGGTCAGGGTAAGAAAGCGGGCCCGCAGGCGTCGTCATCATACTCGACTCACAATTGGATAACTGTGATTCAGGTCGTAACGTCTTTGTTACATTTGCTCGAAATTCGAAGTTAGTTCTTTGCGGAAAGCGTCGATGATGAAATTCGTAAAATTTACAAAGAAATTTTTAATTTAGAAATGGAAAACTATGAAAAAATTACCTGGGTTCCCAATATTATCTGCAATTGTTGCAAAAAAATGCTGCATCGTTGGAAAAAGGATAAAAATCGAGTTTTATTAGTTTTTTTAACGGTAAAAATAAAAACAAAATTGTATACATTAGTGTTGTGTCAGTAACTGCTCCCATTTTTCTTGTCCAAGAGAATAAAGAAATCGGTTGCATATCTGAAGATGAATCAATGAAAATTGATGAAGAATCTTCAAATAATGATTGTGAGACTAACAGTGATGATGAATGGTTTGCAAGCACAAAAAAATCATCTACTTCATCCTTGGTATCGCAGCTTGAATTAAATGATCTGATACGAAATTTAGGTTTATCTAAAGACAGTTTTGAGATCTTAGCTGCGTTTTTTAAACGAAAAAATATTTTACAGCCGAAGACGAAAGTATCTATTTTGCAATGATACTAAAGGTCTTATCAACAGCTTAAAAGCGAATTGCTATGATGCCAAAGATTGGCTTCATTCCTAGATACTCTTCATATAAAACTCGGACTAATTAAACAGTATGTAAAAGCTATTGATAAAACTGGAAAATGTTTCAAATACCTAGTAAAAAAATTTTCTAAACTATCTGAGGCTAAATTAAAGGAAGGAATATTCGATGGACCACAAATCTGAACTTTGTTCAAAGATACTACCTTTGTTTGTACAATGACTACTTTGGATAAAAATAATGCTTGGCTTAGTTTTTAAGCAGTAGTTCAGAACTTTTTGGGAAATACTAAAAGTTCTGAGTACAAAGAAATCGTGGAGAAAATTATTAGAGATTATCAGAAGCTTGGATGTCTTATGAATTTAAAATTACATTTTTTGAACTTCTATCTTGACAAATTTCCTGACAAGCTTGGTGAACTTAGCGAGGAGCAGGGCGAACGGTTCCACCAAGACATAAAGGTTATAGAAACTCGTTACCAAGGAAGATGGGACGAAAACATGATGACTGATTTTTGTTGGATGTTAAAAAGAGACACAGAAAACAACGATATAAAGCGCAAACGAAATCCATTCCACGGATCATTTGAACACAAAAGAACCCGTCATATTTCGAAAAAAGAAAATGGCTAAAATACATATGATCTATCGACATCGGGTTCAGATTCGGAAACCTCAAAAACAAAATATTGTCTAAGCACTAGACCTTAATTAATTTTTTTTGACGGCTAAAGCTAGAAGTCACACTCAGTTCAAATCCATAGGCGTAAACTACTAATATTTCTTAACAATGCCTCCCAGTTGAATTCAAAAAACAATTTGATGGAATTAATAAACAAAAATTTACTAAATTTGTTACTTAGTGGTATACCCTAAACATTACACCTGATTTCCTTAGTTTTCATAAAATTAATTATCAATTTTTTTGAGATTATCTCAAATTCCTTATGCTATGGGGTGAAATGAACGTCGAATTTCGATTTAGGCACTCTAAAATCCCTTACATACCAAGTTTTTTAAAAACTAATCCGACATATTGAATCCGCCATTTTGAATTTAGAAAATCTGATATCAAAATCGTAATCACCGACCCCAAAATTAATAAAATTTTTAATTTGTCGGTCACAGTTTTGCAATTGTGAGTCGAATTTGTCTTTATTTCTTGTAGCATTAAACTCTACATATTAGCCAAGTCACCAACCAATATAGAGCTGCGGTCCTATGATGGCGACGCCGGCGGGCCCGCTTTCTTACCCTGACCAGCCGCCGATTCTTGGAATCCGAGCCCCTGTCTCGTAAAACGTTTTCCACCTGTACCTGCAATGAGGGCATAAAGTCGTTAACCTGGGACTCAGCTGGATAACGGAATTACTCTGTTGCCCGCCATCACCGCGTAGAGGTGCCCTGGATGCAGATACAGGCAAGATCTAATCCAGAAATAGTGGTTACTCGAGTTGAATCTGATATCAAGGATTAATCATGGCTTTTCTTATTAATGGCTCAACTTTTGTTAATAGATCAAGATTTGATAATAGTCTCTCAAGTCTTGATCATGGTTCAAGGCTTAATCATGGCTCAAGCCTTGAGCCATAATCGAGTTAAAATCAAGACTTGATCCATAATCAAGCCTTGAGCCTTTATCAATCCTTGAGCCAAAATTAAGCCTTGAGCCATAATCAAGCCAGGAACCTTAATCAAGCCTTGAACCATGATTGAGCCTTGAGCCAACATTAAGCCTTGAGTCATAATAAGTCATAAGACTTAAGCCATCATTATGCCTTGAGACATAATCCAGCCAGGAACCATAATCGAGCTTTAAGCCATATACAATCCTTGAGCCTTGATGAACCCTTGAGCCATAACCAAGCCTATGAAGCCATGATTGAAACTAGAGCCGTAATATGTAGACCCTTTATCCATAATTAATCCTTAAGCTATCATTAAGCCTTGAGCAATAACCAAGCCTTAACCCTTTAACGCCCAAATGAACAAATTTTGGCATGAAGTTTGAGGACTTATTTAGGTACTTAAATAAAGATCAATAAAAAAATTCATCAATTATCATTTCTTATGTTTTCAGATGCGTTCTATCGAATGCGTTATAAAAAAATCAAAAAACTTATAAACAAAAAAGTTATTAATGTTTTTTATGAAAAAAAGTCCGATTTTTTTCCAATTTTTGTTTAATTTTTAATTTTTTCACAAAAATCATCGTAACGAAATTGGCTGTCTTTATTCTCGTGTTACTAACGATAATTTTTATTCCTAGTGCACAAAAGTGTCGATTTCAGATAGGGAGTAAAAGTCATGCACTTGTTCGACTTGTATGAAAGTGGTGGCCGTTTTCTCTCATGGGCAAGAAAAACGCATGGGAACATCTAATTTTCTTGCCCATGGGAGAACACGGCCGCCATTTTCATACGGTCGAAGAAATGAATGACTTTCCTTCCTATCGTCTGCTATCATAAAGCGCCATTTTTGTGCATGTGGGATAAAAAGTACTTTTCCTCCCGCTCGCAGGGAAAGATATACTTTTCTCCCTCTTCACAGGTAAGAAATGGTGTACTTTCGGTGCGTGTGTTAGAAAATAGTATATTAACCCTTAAACCGCACACTTCCGATTCCATCCTTAAACCGCACACTGGGTGTGCGACACCCGGGGACTTTAAAGTGTGTTCTCCAAGCTGGAAAAGGATATTATGTTTTAGAAAAATTATCTTATGTAGCTCAGTACATCTATTTTGAAGAAAAATAAGTTTCATAATGATTTATTTAATATCAATAATTAAAAAACTGTTTTTTAAAACTACTGAAATCACCTTAAACCGAAAACTGTGTATCAGCCACACAGAAATTTTTCACTGTTAACTTCATAAAATTATCAAATACACAAAGACACTTAAGAGACTAATGTCCCTCACGGAACATAAAGTTAAGTACAAAATGTGTCGTCCAATAGCGACATATGTTTAATTTTTACGACTTTAAACGAGATATTAGAGTAAAAAGCTAGAATATGGGTGTTGCACACCCAGGGTGCGGTTTAAGGGTTAAGGGGTTAAACCACTCTAGAGCGTCAAAAAGAGGTTCTAATTTCAACATTTTTTTTAAAGAAAAGTTTAAAAGTAATGAAAAATATGTTTACATATCTCTATCAGGTACACTTTAAAGAGAAAAAAATATACTTTATAAATTTTTTTTTTTTTAAAAACAGCAGATGTACATGTATGTGATGGAAGCCCTTTGTAAAAAGAATTCCTTCGCGGTCGGAAAGGTTTTTTGTACAATTTTCATCCTAGAACAGAAAACAAATTATTTTCTATTTTTACATCTCAAAAGCTAGAGAAAGACGTAGGGGATTTTTTTTATGTTGCATATTCTTTTAGTTATAAACAATTTAGTGCCTATTTTTTTCAGTCAAAAACTCAGTTTTTCCATTATATGTTCACCATTTTTGCAAAAATGGATTTAAAAAAAATCCCCTACGTCTTTCTCCAGCTTTTGAGATGTAAAAATAGAAAAAAAATTGTTTTCTGCTCTAGGATGAAAATTGTACCAAAAACCTTTCCGGCCGCGAAGGAATTCTTTTTACAAAGGGTTTGCATCACATACATGTACAGCTGCTGTTTTTAAACAAAAAAAATTTATAAAGTATATTTTTTTCTCTTTAAAGTGTACCTGATAGAGATATGTAAACATATTTTTCATTACTTTTAAACTTTTCTTTAAAAAAAATGTTGAAATTAGAACCTCTTTTTGACGCTTTAGAGTGGTTTAACCCCTTAAGCAACAAGGGTATAAAGGCATAAATTGGGATGCCTTTATTCCCTTGTTATTTACGATAATTTTTTGCACATGGGAGAAAATGGACGACATTTTCATATGGTCAAACAAATGAGTGACATTATGCAACATTGTACAGGGAGAAACATACTGAGCTAGCTCAGTACAGAGCCCGGAAATAACAGCTCTATATAAAACATCTTGTAAAAACAAGAGTATAAAAATCGATGAGTACAAAAATTGTTGTACAGATCTGGCATACTACAATTTTGGGCTTGGTACGTAACATATAATTATATACAGGTCATTCTTTGTCAAATTTTACCCCCTATCTATCCATTTTAGATATGAATTGAGAAAATTAAAATAGTGCTTTAATTAAAGTTTGAATCCTCTATTTTTTACTGTACACTGGACTTTTTTTTAAAAAACAAAATGGTAAATTCCTAAGCCATTTAAAAACAGCAATAGATCATAAAAAATTCTATATTTTGCTATATAAGTATGAAATCAGTAATAAAAATTGTTTATTTTTGGAATAATTAATATATTGTGAAACGAGTGGAGAACAAGGGCAATTTCTGGTGAGCTTGAAGTTTGTTGCTCGAGCGCAGCGAGAGCAGTAATCAAGTGAACAAAAATCGCCGTTCTCCACGAACTGCACGCGATACTTTGTCCAACTACTGCAAAACATATTTCATTTATCTTAATTTTAATTTACTGGGTAAAATTAATTTCAAAACAAATTAATTATTACCAAGTAGTACGTTTCAAGTAAAATAGTATATTTAAAAACTGTGTCCGATATGTTCGTAATCAGCGACCTTAAAAGACCCTGAACAACAAATTTCAAGAAAAAAAGTGCAATTGTTCAAAAACGTATTTGCCATATTAGATTCGCCATTTTTTATTTTTCAAAAGTGATTTCAGATTCGTAATCAGCGATCTAAATAACCCTTAGAAAGAAAATTTATCAATCAACATTAAAGGTATTTAAAGTACGGATAAGAAGGTATGTTTTATTCCAAAAATAAACAATTTTTATTATTTATTTCATACTTATTTAGCAAAATATAGAATTTTTTATACTCCATTCCTGGTTTTGAAAGTCGGACTTTAGAGTCCGACATTTTGTTTTTTCAAAAAAGGCCAGGGTACATTTAAAAATAGTCATGTTAGTCAGTGATCACGTGCCTTATATACTTTACTATAAAAAAAGCGTCTCTGAAAAACATGTCCCTATTTGGATTTTTTTCGTTCTAATATAAAATGGACAGATAGAAAATAAAATTTGACAAATAATGACCCACATATATTCTTGTCGAAATAAATGTTTGTGTTATTTATTTCTTTTGATAAGCCTATTTTTATACTCATAACATTTGGAAGTTGAAACTTAAAGAAAATACTTATTTTGTAGCAATATAGAGTAGATGAGCTTAATACGTGCGAAGGAAACTTTTGCATACTTGCATCCCCTATGCCCTTTCTGAAAATTCAAAATAACTGATTTAATATACATTACCGTCGGGAATTATCAGTACGGCTGCACACGCACGGCCCAAAAACATACCAATCTTTAAATCACGATTTTTTTGTAAATACAAATGTCAGAAAATTAACAAATATACCATTCGAAAGATTATTAAATTCTACGATTAATGGTACATAACTGAAAATTTTAATAATTTTCACAAAGATTGCAGCAATCGACAAATTTGACAAAAAAATTTTAAAAATACAATTTTTTTGGAATTTTTTTCAACCCCTGCACATTTTTTAAAAATTGTAGAAAAAATTTGAAACTTACATAAGTGTGATCATTCAAGTCTCATCTTTCATTTAGGACCAAAAGAGTTTAAAAATCTTATTCGGTTCGTGAGATATCATTATAAACGTCCGAGCATGTTTTTTGACAAATGCATTGAATTAGTCGATTTTGAACGGTTTTTGGCTGAAAATGCTCGGCCGTTTATAATGATATCTCGCCAACCGATTGAGATTTTTGAATTCTTTTGGTCTTAAATTAAAGATGAGACTTGAATAATCACACCTATATAAGTTTCAATTTTTTTCTGCAATTTTTAAAAAATGTGCAGGGGTTGAAAAAATTTCAAAAAAAATTGTATTTTTAAAATTTTTTTGTCAAATTTGTCAATTGCTGTCAATTGCTTTATATCTTTGTATAAATTATTAAAATTTTCAGTTATGTACCATTAATAATAAAATTTAATAATCTTTCGAATGGTATATTTGTCAATTTTCTGACATTTGTATTTACAAAAAAATCGTGATTTAAAGATTGGTATGTTTTTAGGCCGTGCGCGTGCAGCCGTACCGATAATTCCCGACGGTAGTGTATCATTAAACTCGATTATTATGTATGATTCTATTCTTTAATCCGGAATTAATTAATAATTTACAGTTTGTTACTAATCCAGATGAATTGTATACATTTAATATATTTTACTTTTACAAATTTTCTAGGTCAGTGTCCTTATTTGGTTCCCAGTTCATCAAGCTGCGAATTACAATGTAGCAATGATCAACAATGCTCTGGAGGCGACAAATGTTGTTCTACAGGTTGTGGGACACAATGTGTCTCTCCTGTTGTTGCCACTGCTTGTCAACATGCACGAGCAGTTGCTGAACACGAAGCTAGAGAATCTGGAGAGCCTGCTAGAAGGTCATATATTCCTGTTTGTGATAGAAACGGAGTTTTTGATCCAGTTCAGTGTCATGATGGCATGTGTTGGTGTGTTGATAATGAAGGGCGTGAAACACCAGGTATTAAATAATACACAAATTTTTATTACATAAAGAAAATACCTGTATAAATAGGTGAATAAATTTAACTAACTTAAACAATTTAAAATATTCAATTTCGTATAACTCTAAAAATAAAATTGTAACCAAATATTAAAAAGTTTTAAGAAATTTTAAATATAATATAAGTTATGAGAAAGAAATTTTTAAGTGCATTTTATTTGAGCTTTTAGAGGTACTAAAAATAAAAATAATTATTTTCAATATTTTTTTTATTAAGTTTACAATAATGAAATCATTGTCATATTTTTTAACTTTTATAAATAAATACATTTACAATTTATTGTCTGTAAAATAATGGTTTCAGCAAATAACTTTCAATAAAAAAACGTATGGTTTTATTTCTGTTCTTATAGAGTTTTTTTAACACAGCAAAATACCAGAAAGTCTGATTACTCTCCTCCATAGGCGTAGTTAGGTAGGGGCCCGCAAGAATATGGAAGATCAATCCCTCCCTTGGCCACAACAAAGATAGTCATTATTTAAATCAAAATTGTAAACAAGCTAGCCTGTGTTAATTCTACAGATGTAACAATTTAACAATCTACCTTGTGCAAAAATTCAGTTCAAAGAAGATTAAGATGAATCAGAAGACTCTTAGACCCAGTATAAAGCTGACAATCCGATATCCTTACCCAGTGAGAAATAAGAGGTCTAACCGACATCTATTCAACATCTAAGAAGTTGAGAGGAAATCTAGGTCTAGATTTTGTCTAGAAATATTAAATATAGATGTCAAACTTGTTTGACTTCAAAGATACAGTCGAACCTGGATAGGAAAGAACTGGATAAGCGAGAAACCTCTATAAGCGAGAGTTATTAGCTGGTCCCGTCATTTTACATGTAAAAACCTATATAAGCGATATTCTGTAAGGGAGAGTCATTTTTCTTGTCCGGACCTCCATATGTGAGAAAAACCACCCTAGGACCTCTATAAGTGAAAGTTTTTATTCACACTTGAACCTCTATAAGCGAGAAAATCTGCTCTCGGACCTCGGTAAGCGAGAGTCTTGACAGTATATTTCAAAATTTTATTAAACTATTGTGACTAATGAATTTTCGATTAATGTAGATAAGTCTGTCTTTGATCAAATTTATGCGCTTAGGATCACGAAGAAAAAGTATTGCTACGTTGACAAAAAGATTGTTAATATAGGACTAACAAATTTATATTTATCCCACATGCATGCTGTGGACTTAATGTTTCCTTGGGAACTGGGTTCTTGAATACTGAGAGTTTTATGGTTTTGAAACACCTCAGTATTTTTTGGTTCTTTGGGTGCTGCCGAGAAAATTAACAGACTTTCACAATCGGCATAAATGATAAAAGGAACACGTTCCTTATTTTGAAAATTTTTAAACTCAACTGTATTTTGACCTTTTTGGGGTAATTTAATCGTTGTGTCGTTCATTTTTCGACAATGCTCTTCATGTTCGGTAAGCTTACATTCATCTGCAAAGTAATGCAGGCAACGATCGCAAATGTATTTTTTGTTCTTCTTCTTTGATAAGTCTGAACTGACAAGCCTCTACAAGTCCTTTATCCAGACATAATGGTAGTTAAACGATATGAGAGGTATATCAGTTTCAACATCATCGTCTTCACTTAGATTTTCATCTATATAGTGATCTTCAATTCAATAACTCCTAAATTCAAAACGAAAAAAAACTCTGAAAATTAACTCTGGAAAGAAACTCTGAAAACTCTGTAAAAAAAAACTCTGGAACCCTGAAAACCGGGAAGTAGACTGCTGCACCATTCAAGATGCAACTGATGTTTGTGGCCCGCGCTCCGTAACTTATACCCTAGTCCCCACTATACTCACCTCCCCACTGCGCAACTTCCCACTACTCCACAGGCGCGCGCAACTCTCCTACCACAATGTAGTAAACGCCGACTACCGGGATAATTTGAAGTTAACATAATCCAAGTGGGTCATCGGTCGGTAATACAGAACTCTGACATACCGACCCGACCAAAATTGTGGAAGAAATCTGCATTACCGACCGATGTTACCATCGGTAGGTAACTTACAGTCTGTAATTTACCGGCATTTTTATAGGGGCATTATTATCAAAGTCGGTAAAGTAGAACACCAACCAACTTTCACTTAGTGGCGCGAAATTTAAAATTACCCCTTCTAAATTTGAATAACTTCTAAAATAATGAACGCTTTTTAATGAACTTAGGTTTACTTTAAAGGTCATTTGTTACACTATAAGAATTACTTATAGGCATTAACGTGTAATTTTTTTCTTAGAAAATGCAGGCCGTCTAACTTGGACCAAAAAAATTCATGAAATTTGGAACAATTTTTCTGTACTAAAAACTATTCTAAAAAATATATAAAACATCATATAGTGTAGATTTTTCAAAAAAATTTAATAAAAAAATACGTTTGTATTTTAAAAATTATTTTTCTGTTATTAAGAATGTTTCAAATTTCATGAATTTTTTTGGTCCAAGTTTGACGGCCTGCATTTTCTAAGAAAAAAATTACACGTTAATGCCTATAAGTAATTCTTATAGTGTAACAAATGACCTTTACAATAAGCCTAAGATCATTAAAAAGCGTTCATTATTTTAGAAGTTATTCAAATTTTTGTAAAACATTGAAAATGACGATTTTTTAAAAATATCTAAATGAATTATTGCCCAAACGACTTCTAAAATGTCTTGTTCTTTTCAAAATTTTATCATCTATCAAAAAATGAACAGACCAAAATTTTAGTTTCAATAAATCTTATGTTTTAAAACGTTTTTCATTTGCCTGAAAATGGGTGTCTCTCAATTTTGACCGGTAGTGTAATTTTACACACATTTTAAAAAATTTAATATTTTCTTTTTGTCAAGTAAGCAAAACAAAGAAAATTGATCGATTAGTACTGATTAGTCTAGGGCCGTTTTCGGCACTCCGCCCGGGTTAACTCCCGGTTAACGGTCATTAGTTAGATCCAACAGAATGTTGTTGATAATTGGATAACACAAGTCAACATAAAATTTGCGCCTGACATTTAAGATATTTTTTATGATAGATTTATCGATAGATATGAGGAAAAAAATTATATTTTATCAAAAAGTTTGCTTTTGTATATTGGAGAACGTTTTTACCATATTTTTAAAAATTTATGATTTTCTGAATGAAATGGTCAATCAAAAATCTGTAAAGTACGTAATAAAACGTACTTTACAGATTTTTGATTGACCATTTCATGAGTATTGCATGAGTATGCATGTGCAAAATAAATATATATTTTTTAAATTTTATTAAAAAATGGTGGCTGTGCAGCATTTTATTAAAAAGCGTCTCGTTTCAGGATTCCACGGCCAGACAACTAACGTCCTTAATTTTTGATCTGGAGAAAAACGAAAATGTTTTTATTTTCTATACATCAACAGCTATCGACACAGGAAGGTTTTCTTATATTAGTTACTTTTATTTTTATCAACAATTTTTAGAATTTTTTTTGTTGGAAATTGTCATTTTTTTGTTCAATCACGCACCATTTTGCAAAATATCGAAAAATTCCTACGTGTATTGATAGCTGTTGATGTATAGAGAATGACAACATTTTGGTTTTTTTTAAATTAAAAAGTAAGGACGACGTTAGTAAGTTGTTCAGCTATGGAACCCCAAAAAACAGACGTCTTCCAATAAAATTCTGCAATGCAGCCATTATGTAATGAAATTTTTTTGAAAAAATATAGTTTGCATATCAATACTCGTGGAATAAAACGTACTTTACAGATTTTTAATTTGTCATTTCATTGAGCCAAAAAAAATTCCTAAAATATGCCTAATTTTCGTGATTTCCCCCATTAACATGTTTGCAACTACTACAAAAGCAAACTTTAAAAAGAATATGTATATTTTTAGTTTATTTTAGTGAATAATAAATTGAAAAATCATTATACAAACCCAGGCGCAAAATTTTTTCGTTTTTTTGTTGAGCTGTGTAATTGTTAACTCGGGGTTAACCCTGGGTGAATGCCGAAAACCGCCTATATTGACACTGTTACGAAGCAAGTAAAAGTAAGATATAGCGTCTAATAGCAACTTTTACGAATCTCATAAATTTTTGCAGGGCATAATCTAATAGTGTATTAGTGCCAGTCTAACAGACGTATTTGCAATTACTTAGATATTGAATAGATTGTCTAAATCGTCCATTGTACCTCTCATTTATTAATGGTGCGCATCAACAATAATTAAGTTGTCTGTTCGAAGTCTTAGACAGCGATTAGACATCTACTTAGCATCTAAGATGTCGATTAGACATCTACTTAGCATCTAAAATGTCGAATAGACATCGACGTCTATAGATGTCTTGTGGCGTCCAATTTCGTCGTCTACATAGATCTCGATTTAGATTCCACATAAGTAGATGTTTAAGACTTCGAATAGACGTCGATTCGATGTTTCATTTTTGACTGGGTAGGGAACGACCGTAATTCTCCAGCAACTTTTCTTTTTTTTTCCTATGGAATCTAAACCCAGAATAGACTAATCATCATACGCGTTAGCCAAACCAAAAACAAAACCAATTAAACCGGTAAGAAGGTGTCCTTAGTGCCAACTCTCTCAAACTTTCAAAACATTTTCTCGGAAGTCTGGAATATTTCATATTCGAAATTTTAAAAATCCAATTAAGGATAACCAAGAAAACTTTATAAGAGAGTTGCAGTGCACCGGTCTCCGTTTTAACTGCATAATTAGGAGTATTGTTCGATAAGGAAAATATATTCTTAAAAAACGCAAGCTGGACCTTTTCAATTTCATCGCAGAAATATATGCCCCAAATCTGGACTTCATAGAATAAGATACTCAAAATAAGACTGTAATGATAGGGTTATTGGCTGGGAATTCGCTCGCCGGATGAAGTCCGAGTTCCCTTAATTTATAATTAAATAAATAATTATTCATAGTTATTGGCGTGACGCGCCATCTATGTAGTAATTTGCTGTAATTTAGAGGAGAGGTGTGACTACACACGAGACAGTTCATAACGAGACATTTCATTAAACCTTCGTAAGATATATATATATATATATATATATATATATATATATATATATATATATATATATATATATATATGGGACATTCCACGTCAACACAGACAGAGCTCTAAACAAAAATTGCTTTGATGGATTTAAACGTTCTAGGGCTTAAAAGATTTCTACGTTCATGTACTTTAAGATGCCGATGGGCGTTTTTTGCAAAATTCCATTTCCGATGCCAATAGAACTGTCAAAAGTCAAAAGGTCCAAAAATCTCAAAATACTTTTATGAATTAAAAGCAAAAAACGAGGTAAATTATTCTGTAACTCATTCTTTATCAGTTTTTAAGGTTCCCGAATATAAATCTAAAGTTTTTTTTTAAAAAATCCAAAATGGCGAATTCAATATGTCGGACAAAATTCAAATTTGATCAGATTCCCTTAAAACGTGTTACTCGGGGGCTTTTGGGGTCGCAGATTATGAATATGAAGTTACTTTGCGTTTGAGACTTCAAATTCATAATCAGATACGCTAAAAAACACCGAGTAACACTTTTTAATTAAATCTGATCAAATTAAAAAATTTGATCCGCCATTTTGAATTTCTACAAAGTAACTTCATATTCAAATTCTGCGACCCCAAAAGCCCCCGAGTAACACGTTCTAAGGGAATCGGATCAAATTTGAAGATTTTTTCTGCCATATTGGATCCGCCATTTTGAATTTTTAAAAAGTGACTTCAGATTCGTAATCAGCGACCCTAAAAACCCCCGAGTAACAAGTTGTAATCGAATCTGATCAAATTTGAATTTTGGCCGCCATATTGAATTCGCCGTTTTGGATTAAAAAAAAAAACTTTAGATTTATATTCGGGAACCCTAAAAACTGATAAAGAATGAGTTACAGAATTATTTACCTCGTTTTTTGCTTTTAATTCATAAAAGTATTTTGAGATTTTTGGACCTTTTGACTTTTGACAGTTCTATTGGCATCGGAAATGGAATTTTTCAAAAAACGCCCATCGGTATCTTAAAGTACATGAACGTAGAAATCTTTTAAGCCCTAGAACGTTTAAATCCATCAAAGCAATTTTTGTTTAGAGCTCTGTCTGTGTTGACGTGGAATGTCCTATATATATATATATATATATATATATATATATATATATATATATATATATTGTAACAAAATAAAGAATAGAAAGTTTATAACAATAATAACAAAGAAAATAAAATGAAAGTAAAATAAATGTAAAATAACAAAATTAACATCGTAGCCTAAAATACTAAAGAATATAAAACAAAGAAACTAAAAATGTAAAATAATAAATCGTAGTAAAGAATATGAAATAAAATGAAGTAAAAAAAATTAATGAATAAAGTGTCCAGCCTCCTGTCGCTCTACACCGAAGTGTCTTTTCCCTGACCTGCAGGTCTTTTACCCAGATTCTCTCGCCTGTAAATAAAATATAAATAAAAAGAAACGATGCATAGCTATGCTCAGTTTATTGAGTTTTCCCTACGCGGAACTATTCTAGAATTCGCCCCATTGCTCAACGAGACTAGTACGTGCACTCTGGGGGAGTGGCCAGACTGATAACTGAGTGACCAACTCCAATGTCGGTACGGTTCCGACATTATTGCTCGACGCGAAGGGTTGCGCAAGGAATACTCAACGGTCGATTTCTTATCCAGGGTGCTCCCTGAGGGAAGAAATCGTCTCCGTCGCTTAACCTCAGGTGCAATAAGAGCTCCTATGTACACCTAGGGGGCAGAGTTTCAGGTTGATGGTAACACCCTTTACCACGAGTTCCTCTCGTGAGAGCTCCCGCAGGGAAGTCGCAGAGACCAGGACGAGAGAATGAAGGTGTTCACCTTAGCATGGGTGCTCCCAAAACCAGGTGTACTGAACCTTACTCATCGATAGCTTCACCAAGAGCTCCTTGGGTGAAGGTATCGATGTATTAGGAAAAGTGAGTTCGTAGCTCCTTGCCCAAAGTGCTCCTCGAGGCGTCGAGCCGCGATCTGAAAATCGAGAATCGTGCAAAAAGGAATAAAGAGAGACGGCTGCCGAGAGAACGATGACGGTGCGCGAAGGGGAGTCAGCGACGAAAGGCTTGTTCGCGTACGTGTCTCTCCTTCACGCTGCCGAGTGCAATGGTACCGCTGCATTTTATTCAATGCGCGTACGCTATCGTTACAAGACTTTGGAGAAGCTTATGTTATAAGTGGACCATGAGTTCGCACGCGTAAAATAAATAGTCCTGAGAACACCCCACAGCAGTTTTAGCAGCGCTGACCGCCTTTGTTGCTGCCGGGAAGAATGAGCCCAAGTTTGTAAAAGGAATGCCCAAATAGGTATATATGACTTCACCACTGCAATAGTATCTGACCAGTATTGACAAAATTTAAATTTTCTTGCTTTTGCCTTAGCAGATCTAGTGAAAATTAAAATTTTAGTTTTATCTGTATTTATCGCTAAATAATTTGTATTACAATAACTAAACAAAGCCTTCAGTTTATTATTGACTTGCAATGACGAATCAGATAGAAAAATGTAACCATCGTCATAGCCAATTGTTAATACTTCCGTCAATCGAACTATAGACACACCTATACAATCTGCACTCATAAGGAATTTCTACAAATCCGTAATAAACAGTAGGAACAAGTAGGGACTAAACACCTCACCCTGCAAGACTCCTCTTGTCACCTTAAAATAGTCAATATAACTTTCATTAGTACGAATACAGGCATAGGCATAAGAATGAAAATTTCTAATAATATTTATAATCTTAGAACTTAGCACAAGCCTGTGAAGCTTGTACCAAAGAGGTTGATGAGATATGAATGGAAATCCGAAGCCTGCTACTAGGCTGGTCATAATTTTTATTATAGTCGATAATACTATTCGTTACTAAATTTACAATTTATGTAATGCTTCGATAGTATTTAGTATAATCCTGTAGTAATACTTTTTATTATATCAGACTTTCTTACCTATAATATTAAAATTTCTTACTGACTATTCTAATTTCTGTTACTTCAGAATAATACAAGCAAAGTAATAACACTGTGTAACAAAAAAAATGTTTACTGCACTTATATAAAGACATAGTATAAGTTGTAGGTCTAGTACATCACCAGTGTAGTAGTATTGGAAAGTAGAGGGGCTGATTTTTTGAACAACAATGTGTAAATACTCAACAAGTTCATTTTTAAACATTAATAACAAAAAACCTATAGTAGACATTATTTTTTACTTTTAAATATGAAAGATCAAATAAAAAATATAAAATAATATAATATAAATTATATCTCGCCAACCGAATAAGATTTTTAAACTCTTTTAATCCTAAAATAAAGATGAGACTTAAATTTTTTTGCGAAAAAAATGTAAGAGTTAAATTAAAAATGTATTTGTTAATTTTGTGACATATGTATTTGGGTGATTTTCAAATAACTGTCACTTTTTTAATAAGACGTTTTCCGCTAAAACAGTAAACCAAATTTGGGTACATTTTTGTAATTGAAGTATAACGTAAATAAATAAATAATCGAATAAATATTTTCTTTTTAATTCTTATCATAATTTAGAAAGTCGGAATTGCCGAGTGACACGGAGAGAAAAAACAAAGCTTTTCCCGTAACTTCAATTCATGCCTTTTTCAGGTATCAGTTTCACAGGATTTCCCGATGAATTTCTTGCGTTTAGCGGATAGGCCACGCCTTAGCCCTTATTGGCCTAAGCTCGTTAATAATAAAAAAAATTAACAAATTTTCTCATTTTGGTGTCTTGACTTCAACTTTTTCAAAAATCTAGAAAAATTTAGATAACATTTTTCTAAAAACACAGAAATCTTCGTTAGAATTTCAGCTTTAAAATAAGCCTTCGAAAATTAAAAAAGTTTAATCCGTCTTCGACATATCATTAAATATGTGAAGCCGTATTTCGACAATTGGTGCATTGGAATTTAACTGTGACGACTCGATTCTAGCTTCGCGTGACTGCGAATGGAAGAGAAAACAGGGATATATTTATGCTGGGGAATAATAAATAATTCGTCGGTTGGATGCAGAAAGGTGCCAATTCAGACTAGTCGTGAAAAACGTGCCGTTTCAAAAAACACTTGAAAAACCTGCCACTTCAGCTGCGTATTGAAAAACATGCCAACTCAGAATTGACGTTCATATTTTTTATTTTAGGTTGACATTTGTCAATACAGAAAAATTTGAAGCAATGATTATCAAGTTGTACAAACATTATTTTTTAATTGCATTTTGCATAATTGTTATTTTTCTTTGAAAAAGGAATATTTTTACTAATTTATTAAATTAATTTGTTGATTATTTATTATTTGATAGACAACTTCTTTCTTGTACCTAAAATGAAAAAAATGAACGTCAATTCTGAGTTGGCATGTTTTCCAAATCTCAGCTGAAGTGTCAGGTTTCTCACGTGTTTTTTGAAACGGCACATTTTTCACGACTAGTCTGAATTGGCACTTTTCTGCACCCAACCGACGAATTATGTTTCACGAGTAATATAAAGAAACTCGAAGGTTCATCGTTCCCCCACATGAATTCGTCCCTGCTTTCTCTCTCATTCGCTGCCGCGCGAAGCCAGAATCGATTCGTCACAGTTGAATTTCAATGTACCAATCGGACGAAACCCGACTTCACATTTTTAACGATATGTCGAAGAAGTATTAATCTTTTTTAATTTTCAAAGGCTTATTATAAAGCTGAAATTATAACGAGGATTTCTGTGTTTTTAGAAAAATTTTGTGAAAATTATTCTAGATTTTTGAAAAAGTTGTAGTCAAGAGACCAAAATGAGAAAATTTGATAATTTTTTTTATTTCTTTCTCACTCTACAACTCAAAAAATAGTTAACCAAATGACTTCAAAGACGGTTTATTTTACGCAAAATGAAATCAGCTTTCTAACCGTGTTTAACTTTTTTTTGTATCTCCTTTTATTTCCGAGATATGATTGAAAAAGTGATGGGATGTTTTTTCATAGAGTCGTGTGTAATTGTCCTGATAACTCGTGGACGGTAGTGTACATGCATATGGCCTGTCTGAATTGAAATGGAACCAAACTGGAATATTAAAAAAATTTGTAGTTTTTTTAAAACAAAACAAAGAGATGTTTTCTATTTTGGGTTTTTTTAGTTGTTTTTATTTACTTTCTAGGCGTGTAAACAAATTTTTAAAAAAATTTGACCTTGAAAAATTAAATTAAAAAATTTTATTTTTTATTAAATGCAAACATAACCACTGATCCCATGCATTATTTTTGCCCAAGGGAGAAAACGGCCGCCATTTTCATATAAATCGACCAAGTGAATGACTTTTACTTCCTGTCGTCTGCTATCTGAAATCGCCACTTTTGTGCATTAGGAATAAAAAATATTGTAAGTAACATGGGAATAAAGGCAGCCAATTTGTTTACAATGATTTTTGTGACACGAGTCTCACAAAAATCACCGTAAACAAATGGCTGCCTTTATACCCTTGTTGCTTAATATACTATTAACTGGTCAAATTAAGCATTTACTTGAGTGTTCTTTGTTTTAAATTAAAGTGGAATAAATTCTTAAGACATTCACTGAAAAAAATAATAGGCAGAATGTGCTTTTTACTTAGGCAATTTTTGCCTAAGTACAAAAGCAATTCACTAAAAGCAATTTTTCCTTTAAAAAAAGGCAATTTTTGCCTTAGTTAATAAAGTAACAAATTCTTGTCATTTATCAAGTAAATTGTTTACATATGTCAAATCGAATTTTATAATTAATTAAAATAATGGGTACTAAAGGAAGAAATTTATTACTGAAATGAAATCGAGAAAATTTTCTTATTTTATTAAAATATTTAAAGGTACTAATTTCATTTGTTTAATAAAATTGTTTACGCATAAAACTAGACCAATTTGGTTATAAAGATTGAAATTGATAAAGTAGTTCTATTATTTTCAATATTTAATTAAAGTAAAATATTATTTGTATAATAATGAAAATAAATGTTCCTTTTCACTCATATTGTAAATATAATTAATAAAAAGGTAAAACATAATTATTTCATATCGTATTTTCTAAATATTCAAATAAAAATTTGTCTTGTGATTTTAACCTTATAAACTAAGGCAAAAATTGCCTTTTTTAAAGGAAAAATTGCTTTTCGTGAATTGCTTTTGTACTTAGGCAAAAATTGCCTTACTAAAAAGCACATTCTGCCTATTATTTTTTTCAGTGTTCTTAAGACATTCTTAAGACATTGAGGCCGATTTTAAAGACTTTAATTGTTTATAATTTTTTTTAATAAAAGTTAACAAATTAATACACTTTTTAAAAAAAGTCGTTTATTTTCTGATTCCTTTGCTGCACATGATCTAAATCAATTCAAATTTATTTAACATGGCCACCGGATAGTTAATAAAACATAAAATAATTTATTTCATGTGTTGTAAACAATATACAGCCTAACAACGCGCAGGGGCGTGGACTGCAGAAGTAAATGGTTATTTTAACCAGTTAAAAGTTGTTGTCCCACGTTTTGACCTACACATTTTTTTAGGAAACAACCTCACCTTTATGAAAAAAATTTTAAAAAAATAAAATATGTCCATTTGATAAAAAATGAAATATTATTTTTTAATTGAATTTTTCAAGGTCAAATTTGTGTTTTATCAAAATTTGTTTACACAAAATTAGACAGTTTAGAAGAAGAAGTACGAGAGCTGGAAGTGAAAGTAATAATTGGAGGAGATTTTAATGCGAAAGCTGTAGAATGGGGAATGCCAAAAACCGATTCAAGAGGAAGAAGAATCTTGGAGATGGCTGCAAGACTGGGGATCCCGGATATCACGATGATACAAAATAAAGTTGCATCGAACTTAAAAAATTGGAGAGTAATGGAGGACTTTACTGGAAGCGATCACCATTACATTCTATTTAACATCGCTGAAGACAAAGAAGAGCATCAACAAACTAATTGGCCAAGATGGAACGTAAATAAGCTTAACAAGGACAAATTCTTGATATCAATAGCCATGAATAAGGAAGCCGTCTTGAAATCCACAGAAGACGTTGAACAAACAATAAGGATTGCCAGGAAATAAATAAAGCGCACATGTGATATAGCCATGCCTCGAAAGAAAGATATATCGCAAAGAAAAAAACCGGTCTACTGGTGGAATGATGAAATTGCACAGCTAAGAAAAACTTGCTTACGCCACAGAAGACGAACAACAAGAAAGAGGATTTTTTTTATCTTCTTAAATGACTTTAGGCTAGGCCAACTGTCAGAACACACACTTTTATATACCAACTTGTTTTTGCGTTTCTACAAAACAACTTTGAGGTTAGGAGTATTTGCATTTGCCTGGACCACCCGTCATTGGGTTTTCTCGTCAGAGAAGAGGGAAACTGTAGAAAACCTCTCCTGAGTACAACCGGTTTATCGACAGCCGAGTTCTAACGGTGTGTACTGGACAATAATCGACAGTGCACATCATTATATCTCGACGTCAAACCTCCCGCTTGATATATTACGAAAGTAGTGAGAAAACACCGGGCTATTGCTAGAGTCAAAGCGCAGTCACCCATCCAAGTACTAACCGCACTGGATGTCGTTTAACCTTGATGATCGTAAGCCACGGAGTCTCACCACCGTAATATACCATCGGTAAGAAAAAGGATAAAAAATAACGAAGAAGCGGTAGCAGCCAGAATTGAATACAAATTAGCCAAAAAATCTCTTCGTAAATCTATAAAAAGAAACAAGCAGCAGTGTTGGAAAAATCTACAGAATTGTATTTAAAAAATTGGGAAATACATCACCCTGTGGAATCCAGAACGCTTCATTAATGGAAAAGGTACCTAGTACATACTCTCTTCCCAACAAACCATATAACGGTCAATACGGCAGAGACGGCAGGGAAACTTCTCGAGAGGTTGTTGAAAGCAAGACTTTTGAAAGCCGTCAAGGAAGCAGGAGATCTTTCAAACAGACAATTTGGTTTTAAGAAAGGTCGTTCAACAATTGATTGCGGTACAAGAAGTTATAAGATCAACCAGAGATGCACAGGAAGGAAATCACTTCTCAAGAAAAATTTTCTTGCTAGTCACCTTTGACGTTAAAAACGCCTTTAATTAAGCAAAATAAAAAGACATGCTAAAAGCTCTAGAAGAAGATTTTAAAGTACCAATGTATTTTTTAAGAATACTTAAAAGCTACCTAAGCCAGAGAATTCTATTCTATGAGACATCTAAAGGAAGACAAAAGAAGAACATTACAGCTGGTGCGGCAGAGGGATCGGTACTGGGCCCAGATCTGTGGAATATTACCTATGCCTATGATGGAAGCTTAAAAATAAGTACCTCACATTCACTTCACTTTAAGTTTTTTTTGTATCTCCTTTTATTTACGAGATATGATTGAAAAAGTGATGGCTTGTTTTTTCATAGAGTTGCATGTAATCGTCCTGATACTCGTAGACAGTAGTGTATGTTTTACTTAACTTATATTCTACCTTTATTTTACTTCAATAATCACTCAGCCTACTTTCACGTCACTCTAACTCTCCTTTATTTTTTTCATCTTACTTCCACTTTACTTACTATTTATTTTTGGTCTTTTCTAATTTAAGTTTAAATTTTCTTTAGCTGGAATTTACATAATAAAATAAAAAATAATAAAATAAAATTGTTTAAAATTTTTTATATTAGGTTAGGCTGTAGAGAGCATCATAAACGATGCTTTTATTTTAAGGCTAAAATTTTTTAGGTATACCCACTAAAGAACATATTTTTTAACAATATGCAAAAAGAATTAGACTGAAACATCCATCTGTTTACTCAGAATCCCAGTAACCGATTATATAAACAGCGTTTTGAGAAAAACGGAGTTAAAGTTTAAGTCAATAAAGTAAGTTATAAGATTCCTCATAAGCCTCTTTATGTTCGTAGGGAGCCTTTTTATTGTCAAAAACCATACAAAATTGACTAATTCAATGCATTTGTCCAAAAACGTGCACTGACATTTTTATAATGATATCTCGCGAACCAAATAAGATTTTTAACGTTTTTGGCCTTAAATTAAAGATGACACTTGAAGGATGACACCTATTTAAGTGTAAAATTTTGTCTGCAATTTTTAAAAAATATGCCAGAGTTTAAGAAACTACCAAAAAAAGCTTTTACTTTTTATTTTTTTTTCAAACTTGGGGGCCGTACACATAATACGTCACGCGGCTAGAGGGAGGGAGGTGGTCTGAGAATTGTGACTAAGTGTGACATGGGGAGGGGGGGTCAACTCATGTGTTACGTCACAATCTTTTAAATTCAAAGATTATAACAAATTATATGTGATAATGTCACTTTTTCTAAATAAAACAAGTTAAAAATGCTTTAAACTATTTAATATCTATTATGTACCTGTTTAAAATCTATTGGTATATTATTTATAATATGATAAATAATATATTCTCTTATTTTAAAAAAGTTAAAAATCATGGTTTTAACTGACAATCAGCAGTGACTGACTTTTTGCTTCTGAATCAGTTAAAAAAAACAGAAAAATTATCCACAAAACACCGAAACTTTTCTAAATATGTATATTAAAGATTTGCTTGCATACTTCGAAAAATTTACTTGCAAAGTTTAGTTAAAATTGTGTAAAGATTTAAACTTCTTACTCCAATAAATGTTTATCTTAAAAGTTTCTTAAAATATAGCTTGAAAATTTTCTGAACATTTGAATTACATTTTCGACTATACTTTCGTGAAAATTTTCCTGAAAATTTAAGTTCAATTTTCAGGAAAGTTTCGCGCTAATTATTTATTTAAGTAGGATATTTAAATTTTTAAACAATTTTCACTAAACTTTGCATTTTAATATTTCGAAGCTTACGACTAAATCTTTAATAAATTTTTAGGAAAGTTTCGGGGCTATGTAGGTAGTTAAACGTGACTAATTGAATCAATCAAAAACAATTGTATTGAAACATCAGTTATTTTTAACTAATTGTCAGAAAAAATATTACTATTTGAATTAGTTACTGACTTTCTGCTTCTAAATCAGTTATTTTTAACTGATTCAATAATTTTGAGTGTAGGATATAATATATAATGTCCAATGTATAAAATTTACAGTAAAATTTACGTGTGTGACGTGACGTAGAGGGAGAGAGGGGTTCAAAATGGTCAAAAATCGCTTAACGTATTATGTGTACGGCCCCTTGTCAATTTTTAAAATCTTTGTGTGATTTTCTAAAATTTCGAATTGTTTATAATTTAACATACAATATTATAAGGTATATTTGTTAAGTTTCTGACAATAGTTTATAAAGGAATAATTATTATGATTTAGAGATTAGCATGTTTTTGAGCCATGCGCCATACCGACGGTAGTATGATGTACTATAACATTTGAAAGCAGATGAATTTCGTCATAAAATTTTAAACCTGTATTCTAGAAATATTAAGAATTTTAAAAAAGCAACGAAAAATCTTTAAAAAAATTTTTTCTCATGAGTAATCCCCCTTAACAATAGGACGCACAGTAAGACCAAACTGGAATTTAATGTTTATAATCGTCTAGAGCCTTAATTTTTTAACCGATTTTACAAAATTTTTTAGTGAAAGATTATAAAATTTGGAAGAGATTTCTCGAGGCCGAATTTTAAATTTCTATTTGTTTATAATATTTTTAGGGTTCCGTACACCTACGCTGTATCGGCGGAACCCTATTGGTGAGACTCTTGTGTCCGTAGCCAAATCGTGTCCCCCCCTAGCGGCTAAACTATTTGACCTAAAGAGCTCAAATTTGGTCCAGATATGTATTTTAATATATTTTTTTAATTGATTATTTTAATTCTACCAATTACCGATAAATGTTGCAAGTATTGTTTTAATATTTGTGTACGGAACCCGTTATTTAACGATCATTCCGAGTAAGTAATACTTACTCGGCATGATCGTTAAATTCAACGTTTTATTAAATATTTAAAACAACCGAGTAATAAAATTATATAATATTTTCTTGGAATTTGTTACTCGGGATTTTAAGGGTCGCTGATTATGAATCCGGTGTTAGGTTTTTAAAATTTAATATAGTGGATCTAATATAGCACAAAATTTTTTTTAATTTATTGAATTTGCTTGAAACCTGTTACTCGGGGGTTCTTGTTGATTCGTAATTTTTGTCGATAATATGCTATAACCCTTTTAGTCCCATAATTAGGTCAATTAAAATATATCTACAATAGGTATAGTACCTATGGTTTTCGGAATCGCTGATTACAAATCTGGAATAAGATTTTCAAAATTTTGAAAATTCAAAATGGCAGAGTCAAAATGGCGGACTATAAAATTAAAAATTATTTAATTTTACTTGAAAGTTGTCACTCGGGGGTTTTTGGGGGCGCTGATTACGAATCTGAAGTCAGTTTTCCAAAATTCAAATGGTGGATCCAATATGGCGGACGATAATGTCAAAAATTAATCAAATTTACTTGAAAGTACTTTCGGGGGTTTTGCGATCGCTGATTACAAATCTGGAGTCAGTTTGTCAAAATTCAAAATGGCGGATCCAATATGGCGGACAAAATTTGAAAATGAAACAAATTTGCTTAAAAGTTGGCATTTGGAGGTTTTTGAAGTCGCTGATTCTGAATCTGAAGTCAGTTTATCAAAATTGAAAATGGAGGATTCAATATGTTGGACGAAGAAATAAAAAATCCATCAAATTTGTTTAAAAATTACCGCTTAGGTTTTTTCTAGATCACTGATTACGAATCTAAAGTCAGTTTTTCAAAATTCAAAATAATGGATACAATATGATAGTCAAAAATTTAAAATTGACAATATAGGACTGAAGGCTGCTTCTTGGAAGTTAGAGGGGTGTGTAAATGCAAATCTGGAATCATTCTTACAAAATTTTTAAATGGCGAATTTAATGTTTCGACTATAACAACAATAATATTAAAAATAGGAGAGAAGTACTGTTTTTTTGACGTTTGTCATTTTCTCTTTGTTTTCTCTCGATTGTCTTTTGTTTTTTTGTCATTTGTCTTTTATGTTTCGTCACTTGTCCTTTGTCGTTTGTTACGACAAATATAAAAATATTTCAAAAATAAAAGAATTAAGAAAAGTATTAAAAAATTAAAAAAACATTAAAAACATTTTTAAACAAAACAAAAAAAATTTTAAAATTAAAAAAAAAGAAATGAAACTTTGCCATTGCCAGTCCCAAGCACTTATTAAAAAATAGGAGGGTGTTTCCAAATTCGTAACTTTTTATGTCCACCATATGGATTTATGGATCCACTATTTTGAAATTTTAAAAACTGACTTTAGATTCGTAATCAGCGACCCAAAAACCCCCCGAGAGAGAATTTTCAAGCAAATTTGTTTAATTTTTAATTTTTGTTCGCTATATTAGATCCGCCATTTTGATTTTTAAAAACTGACTTAAGATTCGTAATCAGCGACCCCAAAAACCCCCGAGAGACCATTTTCAAGCAAATTTGTTAAATTTTTAATTTTTGTCCGCCATATTGGATCCACTATTTTGAATTTGCATATCTGATTTTAGATTAATATTCAGCAAACCCCGAGAATTTAGAAAACAACCATAATTTAAAGTATATGTTACTAATTTAATTTTATGACACTCAAGTTTAACCTGAAATAATGCGTTGCCGTGTATACGTTTGTTATGTAGCGACTTTCTTGAGATTTTGAATTTATTTTTAATATTAATAAAACACGTGGGTAGGACTCGAGAATGAGGCACACAATACGAGAAAAATTTCCACCAGTTACCAGCAATGTTGAGACGGTCGGCTGAGCAAGCAGTTGCAAGTGAAGACGAACGAGGTTGATAACAATGGTGAACTTACCGGTGTTGATTCCACGTTGGATCACACGAATTCGAGTTTAGGTCAGCCACGTCTCAGAAGAATGCAATTTGGTGTTGTACACAATAAAAATTCAAATTAACACTTATTATAATATATTTTAAGAAAATGAAACTTGGTTATATACAATGGTTATGATTTCGTGTCACAGCACGACTTGAGTCGAAGACCTCGCAAATCTTTCTTCGTCTCTCTCGTCGTAATTCGGCGGCACGCGGTATTTTTCTGTCGTCTGCTAGAGGAAGCATAGACGACACCTATATTTCAAGCGCGGGAATAATTTGAAATAGTAGTTAGTAAATTAAAGAGTTGACGAATAGAAACCACGTGTTAACTGAATAAATGGAGATTGATCGCGTAACGATTCAGTTCGTTACACTCCCTCCTTCTAAATCGCGGTTGCTACTCGTCATTCTCAAGTTCAACCAATTGTTTACCATCTGTTTGTCCGTAAAATAAAGAGTGATTGTTATTAAATTTTATTAACATAAATCAATATTTAGAACTGAAATAAATATTTCTTTTTTTTAAAGTTATTATTATGACAACTTGCAACTGCTTTAGTGAGGATAAAAATAGCTATTTAGTGAATTATACACACACATTCATCCACACATTTGTTTTTATTATCAAAATAATTAAGTTTTTGTTACATATATGAAATGCTAATTGTATAAGCTAAATTTAATAACTAAAGATTTGGATAACACTTTTGGTTCAAAAAAAGAAAATTATTATTAATATGTATTATTTTAGTAAACACTTTGATTTAAAGAAAAGAAAAATTATTTTCGTAAGGCGAATATAGTTATGATGAACGCGTAAATAAAAAATAATGTCTGTAACCATTTTGGTTTAATACTTGTGAAAAAAAATAAAAAAAAATATATATGTATATTATTTTTTTGAGGTAGTTAATAACACGTGAGATATTGCGTCGGAGAATTGTGATGCTAACATGTCATCGAACAACGCGGTACTTAAGGATTCGGTGGGGGGCTGTTGTTTTCCTCAGCAGCTTCTGGTGGTGCAGTTACAGTTCCTTCTTCTTCGTTTGTGTCGGGCTGATTGCCAATAGCAAGAGGGGCACTTTGAGTGGACACTGAGATTGCGTCATCTTCAGAAGAACTGCTTGGTGTCGGTACAGCTTCCACTGTTGGTCCAGGTGATCTCATAGTACGAATTCCGGAGAATCCAGGTTGTCGTACCGAGCAAATTACAGACGGTGCTGATGGTCGTACCTGGTTTGGTACAAATCGATTACGGTTGCGCTCAGCTTCGATTTCCGTAGCCACCTTTCTCCTGGTTGCAATAGCTTATTCTACCAGTTGTTGACGGCAAAGTGAGCAGTGGGGATCTGGCATATTTCGTGGAGATCTGCACCTTTTGCACTTGAGATGCTCGGGCAAGCTTGGTTTTGCATTGGCGAAGTGCGGCCAGGGGCAATCACGTGTATAAAAATCGGTGCAGGAGCACTCCTGGCAAAATTTTCCATTATATTCTTGTAGACACGCGTATTGACAGTGTCCCATTGCACCGCAATTGAGACAGCCGGGAGGTGGTTTGGGTCTCAATGCCGGTTCACGTAGTTGGGCCTGAGCGTGGTAAACCTCGCTTAACTTCTGAGCAAAATATTCCTTATAACGTTTGCTCAGTTTAGCCAGTGGTTTAATTTTCTCGTGGTCTGCAAGTAAGCTGTCCCAGTCGTAGTTGAATGCTGTGAGCTCTGCTTGGAGTTCTTCAACCTTCTTCTGAGATTCTTGTAATTTTATTTGAGTAGCTTCCATTTTTTCGTAAGTATTTTGGCGCTCTCTGGATTGTTCAAGAAGGGCTTGTACTAGTCCTTCATTAGAAGCGTTTTTTTCAGTGAATGTTGACGCTAACAATTCATACTTCTTCTGAAGATCGTCTGCGTGTTGAAGATCTTCCTTAAGCCGTGTGTTGGTGGTCTCAAGGGAGGAGAGAATCCCCTCTAGCTCCTCTCTACGAAGAAGGACAAGTCCAGAAGTCTCTTTTAAGGTAGTTGGAATTGGGTCACCGGGGCTGATTCCAGTTGACGTCAGTTGGAAGCGTAGTATTATTATTATTTTCCGCGTTATTCGATTCCATGACAGTATCTGAAAAATTTTTACATAATAGTACGCGATGGAAGATTTTTTCTAGCAACTTTTAAGTCATTGACATAATATTTGCCAATTTTTTTGCCATTTTGATCGCCGATAATGACTATCATGGGAGATAATTTTTCGATTATTACTGCTGGTCCTTTATAACGCGGTGCCAGTTTAGAGCTGAAAGCGCGAGCTGCATTGGACAAAGTATTGTTTAGATAGAACACGTAATCTCCGAGCTCGAAATTTATATTTTCTTGTTTTGTTTTATTATAAATTTTACTCTGCTTCTTGCTAGCTTTTGCCATTAACCCCTTCGCAGTCAAGACCAAAATCTCATAAGTGGGCTCAAAATCTCGACAACTTCTTAGAAAACTAAAATTTGCGCAAACGAGCATACTATTGTATTTGAAGTCGCTGATTACAAATCCGATATCAGATTTTGAAAATTCAAAATGGCGGATCCAATATGGCGGACATGAAAATTAAAAATCGACTGAATTTACTTGAAACTTGTTACTCAGGGGTTTTCGGGGTCGCTGATTACGAATCCGATATCAGATCGAAAAAAAAATAAATTCAAAATGATGGTTCCAATATAGCGGACGAAATTTTCTAAAATTCATCGGATTCACTTAAAACTTTTTACTCGGGGGTTTTCGGGGTCGCTGATTACGAATCTGATTTCAGATTTTGAAAATTCAAAATAGCGGATTTAATATGGCGAATGAAATTTTCTAAAATTTATCGGATTCATTTGAAACTCGTTACTAGAGGGTTTTTGCTGATTACGAAAAACTTTTGAAACCATAATAAATACAAAATTTTTCCCCGCAGTTAGCTGTTAAGTATACTACGTTACTTACGACCCCAGAGTTTACCACGTGGAGGTATGCGGTCGGATTTTATACTCCTTTATTTATTTTGTATTTTTATATTTTTTTTGTTTGTTCTTATATTGGATCCGCCATTTTCAAAACCGATATTACATTTTTAATCTACGACATCATTAAATCCCAAGTAACAACTTTTAAGTTAATCTGATAAATTTTTTAAAATGGCTCCAGCTATATTTAAAATGCCACATTGTATTTCAAAAATCTTATGCTACATTCGTTATCAGCGACCCCGAAAACCGCCCAGTAACAAGTTTTAAATGAATCGGACGAGTTTGTAAAAATGTCGTCTGCTATATTGGATCCGCTATTTTAAATTTTTTAAATCTGAAATCGGATTCGTAATCAGCTACCCTGAAAATCCCCGAGTAACGAGTTTTAAATAAATCAGTCGAGTTTTTGATAATATCCGCTATATTGGATCCGCCATTCTGAATTTTTGAAATCTGAAATCAGATTCATAATCAGCGATCCTGAAAACCCCCGAGTAAAAAGTTTTAAGTAAATCCGATGAATTTTAGAAAATGTCCGCCATATTGAATCCGTCATTTTGAATTTTCAAAATCTGATATCAGATTTGTAATCAGCGAGCCTGAAAACCCCTGAGTAACAAGTTTGAAGTGAATCCGATTAATTTTTAGAAAATGTCCGCCATATTGGATCCGTTATTTTAAATTTTCAAAATCTGATATTGGATTCGTAATCAGCGACCCCAAAAACCTCTGAGTAACAAGATTCAAGTGAATCCGATGAATTTTTGAAAATGTCATCCGCCATATTGGATCCGCCATTTTGAATTTTTAAAATCTGAAGACGGATTCGTAATCAGCGACCCCGAAAACCCCCGAGTATTAATTTGTGGACAAATCTGTGTGTTTTTGTAGCCAAAAATCTGCTTGCGTCTATACACGTCATCGACAGTTTGAGCCCACCTGCACCATGACGTGTATACACGTCATCGACTGCCAAGGGGTTAATTTTTCAACTTTTTCACGAAGTACGTTTACACGTTTTACGCATTCTAACCAGTCGGGGGTATTCGTGTCAATAGTCGAATTTGTTTTTGTGTCATTTACTTGTTCACCAACGCGCCTTGGCTCACGAACAAAGTTCAAATAAGCGGGGGAGACTCCTAGTGAAGTGTGTACCGTAGTGTTATATGCGAATTGAATTTTTTCTAAAAACACGTCCCATTCACGATGATTGTCACCAAGGAGTCTTGCTATCATTGTTTTTAGGTTACAGTTAACACGTTCAACCGGGTTTGATTGCGGATGATATACGGGTGTAGTTCGTTGAACAGATCCGATTTTTAATAAAAATTTCGAGATCGTACGGTTTACGAACTCCGTTCCGTTATCTCTAATAAACGTGTTCGGTGTTCCCCATTTATTTATTAATGTATTTAAGGATTTTACAATTTTAGGGCCATCGGCTTTCGATAGTGGAAAACATTCTAAGTAACGCGTATATATGTCTTCGCATACTAAAATGTATGATTTCCCTGTTTTTGACCGAGGTAATGGGCCTACAATGTCTAACGAAACAATATCCCAAGGTTCAGAAAATTTACGAGGATACATTAAACCCTGTTGTGGGTAATTTTTCGACTTGCATTTTAAGCAAATTTCGCACTCGTTAATGTATCTTTTTATGTCCTCACGCATACCAGGCCAATAATAATGTCTGAGAATTAGTAAATATGTTTTACCAATTCCAGGGTGCGCGAATTGAGGGGTATCGTGATATTTTTTAATTGTTGGTATTATTTCACTTTCGCGTAAAACCTTTTTCCATGTATTGTTATCACCTATGCATTCTTTAAGGTGATTTGGTTTGTAATAGTATAACGTGTTGTCGCTATCAAGTCTGTATTTGTTGTGACGGGTGGAATTGCTTTGAACACGTGTTACAATCTCATCGTATCATGACATATTACGAGTAAGTAGTAGCTGTAAGGGGGGCGTGTCTTCCGAAAATTCTTCGTAGAGGTGTGACAAAGTGTCCGGCGCCTCATTCATAGTACCTTTACAGTGCTCGATGTTCACGCGGTTCGCGGATAATTCTAAAGCCCAACGAGCGAGCCTGCCACGAGGGTCCTTGATAGCTTGAAGCCAAATCAAACTCGAGTGGTCAATTATGACTGTAAACTCGGTAGCTTCCAGATAACAACGGAGTTTCTTGATGGCGAAAATTACGGCCAAACTTTCCTTCTCAGTAGTTGTGTAGTTCAATTCTGCACCTCTGAGTGGTCTGCTCACGCACGTAATTAAGTATTCGCGATCTTCGCCCTTTTGTGTGAGGATCGCTCCAATCCCTGTGTCACTCGCGTCCGTGTATAAAAAGAAAGGTAAATTAGGGCGTAAAGCGTTTAAGGTTAGAGCATTTTTTAATGCTTTTTTGACTTCTTGATACGCGTTTTCATGTTCGTTTGTCCATTCCCATGGGACCTTGGGGCTTACTAATTTATTTAGCGGCCCTTGAACACGTGCGATATTGCGTAAGTGTCTGTGGTACCAATTCACGGATCCGTTGAATCGACGTAATTCTTTACGGTTTCGCGGAGTTGGACGCTCGAAAATCGGTTCTATGCGCTTTGGATTTGGTTTGAGACCATCTGTGTCGAGGAGAAGACCGAGACACTCAACGGAAGATTTCGCGAAATGAGATTTTTCTCTATTTATCGACAAACCTGCATCTTGAAGGATTGTGAAAATAATGTCTAGCAACAAGATATGCTCTTCAAATGTCCTTGAGATGATTATCCAATTATCTAGATACGCGTGAACCTGATCTATATAACGTTCTGGAAAATTGTGTTTTCTGATATACTCTACGAATTTTTCTTTTAATCGGTCAGTTAAGGCTTGAAATGTGGCCGGCGCGTATGTCAAACCGAAGGGCATTCGGACCCATTCAAATCGTCCCTTTCCCGGAATAGTGAAAGCTGTATATTCTCGTGATTTAGGATCGATAGGAATGTGGTGGAAGGCGTCGGTGAGGTCTATTGTACTAATGATATTAGCTGCTGATAACGCGTCTAGTATTGCATCCATACGTGGCAAAGGATAAGCCGACTTTTTCGTATTTTTATTTAATTTACGGTAGTCCATGCAGACTCTCGGCCTGCCGTCCTTACGGTATGTCAACACTACATGGCTAGCAAAACGACCGTTACTTCGTACTATAAATTTTTTTTCTAAATAATTGTCTACCTGAGCATAGATTATTTTATTAGCCTCTATACTACGTCGATATGGTTTAATTTTAAAAGGAGTCGGGTCTGTTAACTCGATAACGTGAGTAGTTAAATTGGTGACACCTGTTCCCGCGGTAAATTTAGACAATTTTTCGTCTAGAAATTCATTAAGAGTTTTTCTTTGATCTGTTGTCAATTCAATCAATTGAATTGAATTTAGGGAGTTACGCGAATTATTTACTGAATTCAAAGGGTTTTGTATTTTTGAACCTTTTATGGACCAATAATACCTAGTGGCGTCGATTATGACTTTCCACGTGGTTAGAAACGGGTTTACCTTTTAAAAATTGTTTTATTTTATCGAATGATTCTCCTGACATAAACGTGCGATCACTGCCGGTGTCGAGGAGAGCTGGGAATTTATTTTCACCTATCATTACCGTAGTTGAGATAATATGGCGTTCTTGAGACGGTGAGGGCAATGCTAGCCCTTTAAACACTTTATTTTTGAATTTATTTTCTAACGCGAATAAGTGGTTTGGAAAATTATTCGAAGGCAATGACGATAGTGAGGAAATGCTCGAACCAGGTAATCGCGTAGGATTAGTGGGGGGAGGTTCCTCATCAGAGTCAGAGGCCGAGTATTCAGTTTCGGATTACGAGTAGTGGCAGTCGTCATAGTCGCTTTCAGAATCGCTAGTGATATTCCCACCGGCATGCGCATTGTGTAGCGCTAATGCATTTCGGGGAAGACACGTGGATTCGTCAGCATTATTATGACAGCTGGTTGTCGGGATTTGTTTGTCTCCGTCAATAATCGATTTTACAGGGTTTTGTTTATTTTCGATTTTGAGAAAAGGTTCGCCAGGAATGGTTGGTATTTCCGTACCAAGACTGCATCGGGTGTGGCGGCGGCGGTGCATTCGGCGGAAAATTTGGCTGAGATGCTTGCGCGCTGCACTGACAGTTCGGATGGCAATGTGGGGGAAAATTGGAACCGTGTTGATAATAATCATGGTTCTGATAACCGTGATTATTGTTATATCCACGTTGATAACCGCGTCCGCGATTATTATTGCCGACACGATGACCGTTACCACGACCGCTGTGCTTTTGTGATTTCTTATTGTTATCACTGTCTCTACGCGAAGACGATCGACGTCTTTCCCCCTCCTTCTGCGACGAAGCAGAGCTTGAGGAGTACGAAGATCGAGAAGAAGATCGGCGACGCAATTTACTTTTTTGGAAGTTGGTTTTTTTGATTTAGTATCGGGGGCTAATTTTGGATTTTCGGTTTTGGAATTTTCGCCATACAACTTTTGTTCAAGTTTGTTAAGTTGGCGTTTATAAATTTCGGTTTTATTCGAATCTTGTTTATTTTCGCTTTTATTTTGCTTTTTTGTATTTTTCGATGCTTTTTGCTTCGTTTCGTTTTTTGCTTCTGTTGCGGGGGTGGTTGGTAAATTTTTACAGGGAGGGGGCAAAGTTGTTTCGACCGCGTTGAGTTGATTTTTACCACGTGTGTTGCGGGATTTTTTTGAATCAATTTCTCTTAATTTTGTTGTTAATTGCATTGTTGCAATTTTTTCTTCATATTTCTGAATTTTGTCAATTAAACCGTCGTATGTTGAGAAACTATCGCAATCGAATTGCAAAATTAATTCGGAATGGAGCGCAGAGTAAATCTTATCCAACTGATTTTTTTCGGGGACTTTTTCTTGGAGTTTGTTAAAAAGAGATCCTATCCGAATGACGAATTCGATACCGGTTTCGGTTTCCAGTTTTACCGCGCGTTGTATTTTGTTTGTGATTCTTTGATCATCGTTAAAATCGCCAAATGTTTTCCTGAATTTTAAAGAAAATTCAGCCCACGTTCGCCATGTGTTTCTGAATGTAGAGAACCATGTGTAAGCTGTGTCGGAAATACTTGTGACATTATCGCGAGCGCGTCGTCAGGATTAATGGCTGATACGTTTAATTTACGTTCGAATCCCATGATTTTATGATTTTATGTAAATTTGTAACATTGTTACGTGTTTGTTGTGTAGGTGTTTCTACCTGTGGTGGGAGAATTAAAGGTTGGAGAAGATTTTGCGAAGGAGTTGGATTAAAAAAATGTAGTTCGTCTTGAAAATGAAGAGTGCGATTAGGAAGAGGAGCTCTTATCGAAGGTGTCAAAAAAGATAGTGGGGGCACAGTTGTGTGTGAGGTTCTTGTTGTACTCTGTGATGTTTGAGTGGTGGTGAACGCGGTGGTTACCGTGGTTGTAGTACACGTAGGGGGGAGCGACGTTAGTATGACAACGTGTTCGCCGCTGGCGTCGTACTCCCAGCGCGAGTCATGCCAGGGCGACTGCACTTGTTTTGTTTGCAACTGAGACACTTTTTGACTGAGGGCCTCTATCGCTTTTGATGTCTCTTTTCGCAATGCATTTATTTTATGATGGTTTACCTCATGCAACTATTGCATTTGTTCGCGTGTTTCTTTTAGATGTTGAGTAAATGTGGCGTACATTTGCTCTTTAAATTCGTGATTTTGTTGTTGCAGATTAGCTGCGGTTAATTCAATTCGTGAAAAAATTTTTTGAATTGGGTTGATGTTATGGGTGTTTTTGGATTTTTAATTTTTCTTCCGCGTTTTATGTTAAATGTTTTTGATATAGCGCCTAAATTTGGGAGATTAGAACGTGTTTCAGAATTATTATTCTGTTCACTGTGTGTGTTACCGGTTTCCGCAATGTTGTTGGGGTCATCGGTGGGGGGCGATTCGGATTGTTGGGCACCGGTGGGTGGTGTTCGCAACGTGTTTTTGTTTAGGAGCGCGTTAGTTTTACTTCTTGTTAATATCCCGCTGTTTGTGTTTTTATTTTTTCTTGGCATTTTTAGTCCATTTTGAATATTGGTCAAATTTTTAGAAAAAATAATTTTTTTGTCTATTTAGTCAAGAAATTAAATTTGTGATATTTAATTTGCTGGATTTTAATTAAATTCCCTAAATGTTAGTGTTTGATTTTATTAAATTTTGATTATTCAATTTATATTTTTGAGATTATATTTTGAATTTAATTTAAGAAAAGAAAGTAAAATGATTAGTGATTGACTAAGCGAGCAAGAAACTAAGCAGGGCTGTGATTGTAAACACAGCTGTGTTTATATTCCGTTGTGTGGCTCTCCTTGAGATTACGTGTTTTGTGTGGTTTGTATGACCACTACACGTTTTTTTTGAAAAGAGAGGTTAATTAATTATCTCCCATGGCAATTAATTCGTTGATACACAGAAAAAAAATAATTATATATATTTTGGCAAAGCGAAGCAAAAAAAAATAATTTTATGAATCCAAAAAATTTCAAATAATTATCTATGATTTTTAAGCTGACAAACAATGAAAGTAAAGAAAATAATTATCAATTTTCTTTGCTATTGTTTTTATAAGCGAAGTAATAATCAATTTATTTTTTCATACAAGCAAAGCAGGCATTCAAGCATACTAAAAACAATTAGCGTTTTAAATAATAAAAAGCATTTTTATTAATAATAATTAGAAAGAAATGCGAGCAGTTTCATTTAAAGAATTTTTGTGACTGGTGAAAACTTTACTCTGTGAGTTTATTTTAACGCATTATAAAAAAGATTGGATTATTTATTAAGAAAAGAAAAAAAAGGCAATCTTTTTCCTATAAAGGGAAATTATTTTTAGCGTTAAAATAACAAAAAAATGCGTTTTTCTCAAGGAAAATACCTGTATAGCGTGCTATTGAGAGACGCCATTGTGGAAAGTTCCAGAGAAAATGCAGTTTGATATTTAATTTTTACTTGAAAAATTATTAAAGAACGTTGGGCGCCATAAATGTGGCGACTTTCTTGAGATTTTAAATTTATTTTTAATATTAATAAAACACGTGGGTAGGACTCGAAAATGAAGCACACAATACGAGAAAAATTTCCACCAGTTACCAGCAATGTTGAGACGGGTGGCTGAGCAAGCAGTTGCAAGTGAAGACGAACGAGGTTGATAACAATGGTGAACTTACCGATTCCACGTTGGATCACACGAATTCAAGTTCAGGTCAGCCACGTCTCAGAAGAATGCAATTTGGTGTTGTACACAATAAAAATTCAAATTAACACTTATTATAATATATTTTAAGAAAATAAAACTTGGTTATATACAATGGTTATGATTTCGTGTCACAGCACGACTTGAGTCGAAGACCTCGCAAATCTTTCTTCGTCTCTCTCGTCGTACTTCGGCGGCACGCGGCATTTTTCTGTCGTCTGCTAGAGGAAGCATAGACGACACCTATATTTCAAGCGCGGGAATAATTTGAAATTGTAGTTAGTAAATTAAAGAGTTGACGAATAGAAACCACGTGTTAACTAAATAAATGGAGATTGATCGCGTAACGATTTAGTTCGTTACAGTTAATAACAAAAAACATAAATAATAAAGATTAATTTGTTAAAAACTACTGAACCCTATTTGTAGAAACATAAAAATAAGAAATATGCAATTATTTAAAGTTTTTCTTTAAGTTATGTTAAAAAAATTGGTGGCTTAAAAGGTGGTTGATATATCGACCACTGTGACTGAAAGGGATAAGGGTATCTGAAATCATTAGTAATTTCTATTGGGACATCATTTGCAGCTGTTCTAGAAACTTTTCTGGTAATTATCTTGCGGAATTGATTAAAATCTTTATTTTGGGATTCAGATGACTCTTCAGAATCATTTACTGATGTAGAAGCAGTAGCTTTGTTTAATTAAGTATAGTTAACGGAATCTTAGTACCATCTATTTCATATCCAGTATCGAAGCAAATTTAAAAATATATTTTAACCATTTAATGTACTACTACACTTCAGAAGGCTCTTAAAAGACCAAATTAAAATTTTTTTTATTAGGTCTTTTATTGTAAATATGAAAAAAACTTATTTGCCTATATCAGTACATATTTGGAGAATAAAAATAATGGTTTGTTTTTAATTTTTATTTAATATCATAATCTGCAGACAGCATGCAGATCGAAACTCCAAAAAGTTAATTTTCAATTGCGGACAGTTTATCTCAAGATTGACAAATCGTAAACAAAAAATCCAAACTGCTTTTTAAAAAGGAAGGTGTCTTGCATAGAAATCCACCACCAATAATGAAAAATCGACTAAAATAAAAAAATATCAGATGTTTTAATAATTTGTTCAAAAATACACTATGTTTTTCAGTATTTTTCTAGTATTCGAAAGAGCATAAAAATCTAATTCACAAAAATGGACAACTTAAAAAAAAACTGTGCAGAAGTCTATCGTTTTTAACATAAACTGCAAAGGTTCGAAACTTTTAACAATACCCGTACAGCAAATAGACATCCCTGGGATATCTCTAGGACATATCAAAAAAATTATGGATATCCCACAGATATGCAGAGAATATCTTATACATCCCTGGGATGTCCCTGGGATATCAAAAGTTCCCTCATCTAAGATATCCTTAAAATATCCATGGTAGATATTTTTGAGATATTTGCTCCATAAACATATACTGAAAAGTCTTGAAATATATAAAAATTAAATTCTTATTACAAATAAAACAATATAATATATTTTAATAATTTCAAAACTGTTTATTTGCAATTAAACAAGTATGTACTACAATAAATATTTTAGAGTATACTTTCGGTAGTTCTAAAAATATTTATATGTAGAGGTTAGGTTTCGCGTCAAACACCTAAATAAAATGTTACTGAAAATATTTCATTGTATATATTGATAAAATTAAGTCAATTTAATAAAATACATGTAAAATTAATTTACATAAATCTTTTTATGAGATATTTACAAGTCACGAGACAAGTCACTATTTTTCAACAAGAGATTAAACTTTATAGTTAAACACAAAATATTTTCTTTAAGATTATAAGGTCTCATCAAAATCTTCTTTATTCAATACAAGTAGAAATTATTATCCTATGTATATAATAATTTTATTTATACAATTTACTTGCCTATACAAACAACAAAAACAAATGTTCAAGAACACTGATATATCATCGGTTGGGTGCTGAAAGGTGCCAATTCAGCCTAGTTGTGAAAAACGTGCCGTTTTAAAAAACACGTGAGAAACCTGCCACTTCAGCTGCGATTTGGAAAACATGACAACTCAGAATTGACGTTCATCTTTTTCATTTTAGGTACAAAAAAGAAGTTGTCCATCAAATAATAAATATTCAACAAATTAATTCAATAAATTAGTAAAAATATTTCTTTTTTAAAGAAAAATAACAATTATGCAAAATGCAACTAAAAAAATAATTTTTGTCCAACTTTATAATCTTTGGTTTAAATTTTTCTGTACTGCCAAATGTCAACCTAAAATAAAAGAAATTAACGTCAATTCTGAGTTGGCATGTTTTCCAAATCGCAGCTGAAGTGGCAGGTTTCTCACTTGTTTTTTAAAACGGCACGTTTTTCACGACTAGTCTGAATTGGCACCTTTCTGCACCCAACTAACGATATTAATCTCGTGACATAAATTTGTTAACAAGCTGTTTTGCCAACTTTTAAGGTTTGTTTATTGAAATTTAAAGTATATCTAAAGATATCCCAGAGATATTACTGGGACTTAAGTACGACGTCCCACAGATATCCACAGGACGTCCTACGAATATCCATAAATATCCCCTAGACATGCTCAGGATATCCAAAGTTCCTTCTCTTAAGATATTTGTTGGAATGTCTATAAGATATCCCTGAGATATCCCAGATATCTATGGATCTAACTGGGACGTTATTTGGATATCCATAGAATGTCTTGTGCTGTACGGGTATAAGGTTAATTTGTAGGTAAAATAAAAAAATTGTAGACTTTTGAAATTATGGGGTTTGTAAGAACATTAAATTTTGTATTACAGAACTTAACGATTTTGAAAAAATTGAGCGGAAAGCTTTCATTTTTTAAAAAAAGTAAAACAAAATGACACTGTAAGTTTTCTGAATTTTCAATGTTTTTTTTATAAAATGCACCGTTTCACAATTTTTGCCTTTTTTTAGCTGAAAAAATAAAATAGAATATTTACAAATAATAAAAATTTATAATTTCTTTAGTTTTAACTATATAATATACACAATTGGTCATAATTTTCAACAATAAAAATATATATTCGACTAAAAATTGATAATTTTTAATTCAGTTTCTCAATTTCTTTATAATATCAATGTTTTTAGGGTTCCGTACCCGGTAGCAACCCTATTAAAACGGTTACGGAAAATGACCATGTACCCCCCCCCCTAGCGCTCACAGTTTTTCATCTAGAGAGCTAAAAATTGGTACACTTATGTATTTTCACGCGTATATTGCACAAAAATATAGCGAACGTGATTGGAATTAATCTTCATAGAGTTTTCACCTAGAAAGATGAAAATTAGTATGCAAGCTCGAAAATTCTTTAACCCTTGCTGGTTCACACAATTCTTAATCTAGTGGACTGGCGTTATACATTTTTATTTATTTTTACGTGTAGATTTCAACCAACGTACATAAAAAATTATTGGAGTTCATCTTCATATTTTTTTTGCGAAAAACTAAAAAAATTTTTTGTTTTAGAAAAAAAGTGTGTACCCCCCCTTGGTTTTCCCAATTCTTGGCCTATTGGACTGCAGTTTTGCTTATTTTATGTATTTTTGTGTGTAGATTTCAGGAAAAATATAGCGAACATGATTAGATTTGATCTTCATATTTTTCTAAGGGAAAAAACTCAAAGTTTTTAAAAATTTCGTCAAAAAAGCGTGTATTTCACTCTAGCGCTCACAGTTTTTTACCTAGAGAGCTGAAAATTGGTACACTTTTGTATTTTCACGTGTAGATTACAAGAAAAATATAGTGGAAATGATTAGAATTAATCTTCATTGCGTTTTGATCTGAAACCTAAAATTCTTTTTTAAATTTTTGATAATAATTATACCTATGCTAGTTCTCTCAACTCTTAGTCTAGTGGACTGGCGTTGGGTATTTTTATTTATTTTTACGTGTAGATTACAGAAAAAATACAAAAAAAATTATTGGAGTTCATCTTCATATTTTTTTGCGAAAAACTAGAAATTTTTTTTGATTTAGAAAAAAAGTGTGTATCCCCCCCTTGGTTTTCACAATACTTGGCCTATTGGACTACAGTTTTGCTTATTTTATGTATTTTCTTGAGTAGATTTCAGAAAAAATATAGCGAAATATAGTTTTTAAAAATTTCGTCAAAAAAGCGTGTTTTTTACCCTAGCGGCCGCAGTGTTTCATCTAAAGAGATGAAAATTGGTTATTTATTTATTTTCACCTGTAGATTACAGAAAAAATACAGCGAAAAATATTGGAGTTGATCTTTATATTTTTTTAAGTAAAAAAGTACAACTTTTAAACGAGGGTACGGAACCCCAGGTGTTAGTACGAGTTCTACTCGCACTTGTCCGGTTTTTTTATTCTTATTTTTATCAAAAGCGAGTTTAAAAAACAATTTACAATGATATTTTTTTACATGACTGTGTAAATGAATGTACCTAATTTTTTTTATAAAAAAATCTCAATTTCGAAAAATTGTTACTTGAACCTTTTTGTAATGCTAATTTTCATATAAGTATAACATAGTAGAATATTTAGTTGCAATCAAATTAAAATATTTTATTCAAAAAATAAACACACGAAATAAAAATAAAATAAAAAATAAACACATTTTGTAATTACACAAATTCAGTCACTAAATCCATTGCGGCATTATTACCGTCATATTGCGTCAAGCAAATAAGTTTAAATCAAGCAAATAAGTTGCTTCTAGAAAGACGAAGAACTTGGACGATCTATCATCAATGTCAAAAATATTTATGAAGCAGAAGGGCTTTAATTGATTTCACCTATTCCGAATGTGACTTCACTATTATATAAATTTCATTGAGGGTCCTAATCAAGAACCGGTTATAATTTTTTTAAGCTAAAAATCATTGTCCTGTACGTCAAAATCAAACTGTTTTGTTTCCAGACTTAGTCGCTCTATCCGTTTATTCCAGTTATTCCGCATTATCCGAGCATGTTCAGTTCCTCGGATAACCCCGAATCTCGGATAACTGAGGTTCTACTATACGAAATGTTTTTAAGAAATTGAAATTTTAAACCCTCTTTTTATTTAGAGGAGGTCGAGAATTCTGAGTCTCAAAAACTTATAACCTGTTCTTTGATTGGGATCCTCAATTGGGCAAAATTCCTCAAGTTATTGAATGTTACATTGAAGAACAACCAATGGAAAAAGACTGATAATAAAAACCGTTCTATATAGTTGAAAAATTATTTTCATTGATGTTTCGTCTTTGTGAATTCGATTATTTTCTAATCCTTTTGATAAAGTCGGTCCACTAAGTCAGGGTTGCCACAGACCTGGGAAACCAGGAATTGCCATAGAATTTTCTTCCAGTCATGAAAAACCTGGAATTGTCAGGGAATTTTAAAATCCATGTTGTGTGGCAATCCTGTTAAGTTTTGAAATTTTGAATATTTTTTATACTTTAAAATTGACTCGTAAAAATTTGTTATTTCGAGAAAATAAGTAAATGCAATGTTATTTAAATATACGGTTCGGTCTACATTTTCAATTAAGTAGTTATAGTGAAAATAAATATGTGAGTGATGTGAGAGGGAAGTGAAAGTGGTATGACAGTGAAGTAAGGGTGATGTGAAAGTGAAAGGAGGAGATATATAATGATGATGTGAAAGTGTGGTAAGAGTGTAGTGAAAGTGATGTGAGGGAGAAGTGAAAGTGATGTGACAGTGAAAGTGAAGGGATAGTGAATATGTGAAGGTGAATTTAGAGTGTAGTAAAATTAATGTAGAGTGAAGTGAATGTGAAATGTGGGTTACAGTGAACTGCAAGTGAAGTGAGAGTGTTCTAAAAATAAAGTAAAACTGAAGAAAGAGTAAAGTGTGAGTTAACTGAATGTTTAATGAGTGAATATAGTATTTTATAATATAGATGGTACATTCGATCATTGTTTATTATAAACAGACGGAATTGAAATCTTGAAATAAAATATATTTTGTAGGTAAAAAGAACACAGAAAAAACCTTTTTTGGCACAAGACGTTTTAATAATTGAAAGAATTTTGAAGGAAAATGTTGATGGAATTTTAGAGAAAGTGGATGATTTAATGAAATTGAAAGAAGGAATGTTAGTCATCAAAAAGACAACTAAAAGACGTCTAAAAGACGTTCTATGTCTGGTCCAAAAGACGTCTCAAAGACATAAGAAAGGACGTCTAAAGTACGTTTTTAAGACATCTTTTGGACGTCTAAAATACATAATAGGGACGTCTTTAAGACGTCTTTTGGACGTCCTTTTTACATTCCTTCAGATCTTAAATAAACATTTCTTTTATAACATTTTTTAGTTGAAACTCAGTAATATTGTATTAAATTTATTTTAAGTTTAATTTTATTTTTTCTAAAATGTGGAGAAATAATGAAAAAATTCCTACGAAGCTGGGATCGAACTCAGATACCTTGGGCTTGAAGCACTGCGCCTTAAGCACCTCAGCCGTTCAAGACAGATATGAACCTCTACAAAGTTAACGATCTCACTTGTCAATGAAATGAATTTAACTTAGACAAATTACAATGAATTTTACATTCATGAATTTCTAAGTCCAAGTTGAACTTAGAAAATAATATTTTCTGTTTATGAAAATTTTTCTATTTTCAAATGTTAAATGAAAAAGACGTCTTTTAGACATCTTAAAGACATCTAATGGCCAAGACATAGAACATGTAAAGGACGTCTTTTAGACGTCTTAAAGACGTCTTTTTCCACAAGTCCAAAAGACGTCCGCAAAAAGACATCCTTAGGACGTCTTTTGAACAAGTGTGCCCACTGGGTATTGATAAGATTAAAAAATTTGGAAGAATATGTACAGCTGGAACTGTTTTAAATAATCTAAGTAACATAAACTGGACAGTTTGTTTATATAAGGGAGAACGGGCATATCAAAAAGATCCATACAACTGTGGTGTTTTCAATATGTACCACATGTATTGCATTGCAAGAAGGGAACCAATGAATAAACACTTTTGTCCCAAAACTTACAGAGAATGTATTGCACAAATGATTATTATAAATTCATTGGAAATGAGAGAAACTTGTCTTTATTATTTTGACGTGAATCGACAAATGCAAGTACCAAATGGAACTGCATTCCAGGAAAGAAAAGAAGTAATAAAGAGTGGTCGAAAGCAGAAGTGGAATTCGTATGCCAATTATGTGCTATTACTATTCGAGATTGGATGAAAAAAGAATAAAACCCAGAAAGCACGAAAAGTTTAATTAATAATTTATTTAAGTTTTAAATATATTTTTAGTGACAATTTTCTCTATAAAAAATAATTAATTTATATTTGAAGTTTTAAGTAATTATCCAATATTAATTTAAAAGACCTTTAATAATGTAATAATGAATTTCTAATGTACATTAAAATGGACTTCACAAGAAAATTTTCAATTTTTAAAAAAATATAAATTTTTATGCCAAAAGTAAAGTGTTAATATTTATAAAATTGCATTTCATACATATTTCATTTTATTTACAGTTGTCACAAAAAAATTATAATAATTGAATCACATTGAATTACATTTTAACATTTATGTGCCTGTTAAAGAGAGATAGATAAAAAAAGATTTGTTTCAAACAAAATATTTCAACTAAAAATTAACCTTAGAATATCAAAAGTTTCGAAACTTTTCAGTTTTTGTTAAAAACGGTAGCCTTCAGCCCAATTTTTTTTAAGTCATCCATTTTTCGTTCACATTATTATTCTCTTACGAATCCCAAAACTTTGAAAGTCAACGTTTTTTAATTTCAACTAAAAATTGACAATAAATGAATAAAGTGACAAAAGTTTCGAAATTTTTATATATTTTGTTAAAGACGATTGCCTTCCGCCCAATTTTTTTTAAAGTCGTCCATTTTTTATTCAGATTTTTAAACTCTTTTGAATCCCTAAACTTTGAAAGTCCACAATTTTTAATTTTACCTGAAAATTAACCTTAGAGTGTCAAAAGTTTCGAACCTTTGCAGTTTTTGTTAAAAACGATGGCCTTCCGCCCAATATTTCTTCAAAGTCGACCATTTTTCTGTTCAGATTATTATTCTCTTACGAATCCTCAAACTTTGAAAGTCTACAATTTTTAATTTCAACTAATAATAATTGACTGTAAAGTGTGAAAAGTTTCGACAATTTTGTAGTTTTTATAAAAAATGAAAGGCTTCCGCACAAATTTTTTTTTGTAGTTGTCCATTTCTTTAATTCAGTTTTTGATACTCTTTTAAATCCTTAAACTTCGAAAGTCTACATTTTTTAATTTCAACTTGTAATGATATGATTTTTATTTGCTACGGAATTCGCTCGCCGGATGGAGGTGTAGTCAGTAACGAGTCTCAATTTTAAACCTTCGAAAGTGAATATATTGTAAAACTAAAGAAAATATTTAACAAACAATAAAAAATAAGAAATATAAGAAAACAATAAATATAAATATAAAAATAGTGAAACATAAATTAGTGAGAAAAGTAACTTAACATTTGTTTTTCGTCGAAAGAAATACTTTAGTTAACATTAGAAATTCATTTAAACAAATAATACTAATTCTTATAATTATCGGTTCTCGCGGAGTTATGTTAATACTTTGTTCGCATTAGATTTTAGTTACAAGTAATACGCGCTTCAGTTTGCATTTCCGATGCAGGGATTTAATTCATATTCGCGAGACAGTTATAGAATAGGTTTCCGTACTGAGAGAAGAAAAGCACAGATTCTGAAATGGAAAAGTTCATCATCTGTACTTCAATTGAACGCAGCAGCAGTGTTACTGTGTGATAGGTGTCGTGCTAAAATGTAAAACGGATTTTGACTTTGGCTTGAGGTTCAGAAGTTGTACTTTAAATGCTACTGTTTAGAAGTACAGTATCTGTCGGTCACTATGAAACAGATCCTGTACTAATTAGTTCGTACCGCAGCCGCGCTGCTTGAGCATAGTGTCTGAACTATGAATGACACCAACTGAATAAAATTAGGAACGGGCACTGACACGCATTTTACACGGCCGGTGTTTGTCACAGTACGGATTCTGTGCTTTTCTTCTCTCAGTGCACGTTACGCGAGTCCGACGATACCTATGGCGCGCGCGCACTTCTGAGAATTAACCAAGAAGTACATAGGGGTTAATTCAAATTCGGGATGCTGCCGAAATCCTTGCCGTATGCGGTAACGAGTGAATATGAATTACGAGGAATGGAAATTAATTAAACTAGGCGTACTTGTCAACTTTCCACGAGAGCACCCCTGGTCAGTTACCTTGTACCTGGTAAAAGAAAGTTCGTTCGACCTAAGAGCTCCTGGGTAGAACGAACATTTCCCTTGACAGCATTATACTCACCAGAACAGCACCTCTGTCTGAGTCTAATGCCTAAAGTGAGTTCGTACCTGTTAGGCCCGAAGAGCACCTCGAGCCAAGGCGGTAGACGAACTGACGATCTGGGATCGTGCAGCGAGGTATATCGGTTCGCTCTGCCGCGACGGAAAGAGAGCAAGTGGTGGGGGGAGCGGAGGCAGGCGACGCAAGTTTCGTGCGCGGTCGCTACTCTCACGTAGCTCTCACGCTAAACGCGACTACGATGGCTGTGTGTGAGACGTATTCTATTTCTCTATATATTAATACATAGCCCATCGTTACAAACTAAAAATTGACAATAAAGTTTCAAAAGTCTCGAAATTTTTATAGTTTTTGTCAAAAACGATAGCATTACGCCCAAATTTTTTACAGTCGTCCATTTTTGTAATTTAGATTTTAATGCTCTTTTGAATCCACAAACTTTGAAAGTCTACAATTTTTAATTTCAACTAAAACTTACCTTAAAAGTGTCAAAGGTTTCGAAACAATTGTAGTTTTTGTTAAAAACGGTAGCTTTCAGCCCAACTTTTTTTAAGTCGTCCATTTTTGTAACTCAGATTCTTATTCTCTCACGAACTCTCAAAGTTTGAAAGTCTACAATTTTTAATTTCACCTAAAAATTAACATTAGAGTGTTAAAAGTTTCAAACCTTTGCAGTTTATGTTAAAAACGTTAGACTTCCGCCCAGTTTTTTTAAAGTCGTCCATTTTTGTAATTTAGATTTTTATGCTCTTTCGAATCCCCAAACTATAAAAGACTACAGTTTTTAATTTTCACTGAAAATTATTTCTTAGATGTAAAACAATTCGACAATTTTGTAGTTTTTATAAAAAATGAAAGTCTTCCGCTCAAATTTTTTTCATAGTCGTCCATTTTTTAATTTAGATTTTGATGCTCTTACGAATCCCCAAACTTTGAAAACCTACAATTTTTAATTTTACCTAAAAATTAACCTTAGAGTGTCAAAAGTTTCGAAACTTTTCAGTTTTTGTTAAAAACGGTAACCTTCAGCCCAACTTTCTTTCAATGTCGTCCATTTCTTTAATTCAGTCTTTAATGCTCCTACAAATCCCCAAACTTTGAAAGTCTACATTTTTTAATTTCAACTAAAAATTGACAATAAAGTGTCAAAAGTCTCGAAATTTTTATAGTTTTTGTCAAAAACGATAGCATTCCGCCCAATTTTTTTTACAGTCGTCCATTTTTGTAATTTAGTTTTTAATGCTCTTTCGAATCCACAAACTTCGAAAGTCTACAATTTTTAATTTTAACTTAAACTTACCTTAAAAGTGTCAAAGGTTTCGAAACATTTGTAGTTTTTATGAAAAACGGAAGCCTTCCGCTAACTTTTTTTAAAAGTTGACATTTCTGCTACTTTACTTTTTTATACTCTTTCCAACCGTCCAACTTAAAAAATCGACATTTTTTATCAAAAGTGTAAATATTAAAAAAAGGATTTCGTTAATATTAACGTTACATACTTCAATCACATCTAGGTGCATTTAGTAAAAAGTTGGTAAATAACAACAATAATTTGTTTAAATAATAATCCAATTATTTGTTGTTAATCTTTTAATAGTATCGTAATTCTAAAGCCACTAGACAAGAAACAAATTATTTTCTACTATAGATAAGCGAACTATTCATTTGTTAATTTGAATTAAATTAAAAATTGTTTAAAATTATAAAAAAGAAATTTTTATGGTCGAAATATCGTTTTTATCATTCATATGTTAATACTCAAGACTTAAATAATGTCAAGTAGGAACAAATTTTTTCCAAATACATATATTAGAAGAAAAGCTATTAATGTCATCATTTATTTGTTATGTGCATTAAAATAATAATAATAAAAATTCGAAATTCAATAAAGTGCTTCCTTAAGGGGTTACACCACTGTAAATGCCTCAAAAACAACGTTTTTCAGGAATTTTTTTTGAATGGAAGGAAATGACATATAGTTATAATGTCTTAGGAAGTTATTGACTGTATATTCAAGTAAAAAATTACAAATTTTTATTAATAAATATTCCAAAATGGCGACACAGGAACCATTTTAGTAATGCATATTTTTTCCCAGGAGCTCTATGGCAAGCAGTATAAGTAATGTAAATTTCAGTCTAGAAACAAATAAATTTTTTTTCTTAATCTACATGAGAATAGCTACAGAAATACGTAGGGGATTTTAAAAATATTGATTTTTGTGTAATTGGCAAGTATTTAAAGAAAAAACTCATTTTTCGACCAAAAAAAAACGACACTTAATTGTTTATAACAATTGTGTAAATTAACTTATCAAAAAACCCCTACGTATTTCTGTTCAAAATTTAATTTTAGAAATGTAATAAAAAAACCCGATTGAAAATATTGAAAATCATTTGAGTTATACTGCTTGCAGATTTCAAAAACTGTGTTTTGAGAAAAACGCGTTAAAAGAGCAACACTACTACAGCGGGCTGTAAGAAGCATTTGTTCAATAATTTTTTTTTAGTGTAAGGAAAGGAAATACAGTAACAATATTTTAAGTAGTTATTAACTTATATATTCAACTTAAAAATTACAAATTTTAATTAATAAATATTCCAAAATGTCCGCACTGGAGCCATTTTTGTAATGTATGTTTTATGTAAGTTAAAATTCTTCTCCGGTAAAAAAGCTTGAAATTTCAATGAAATCGATTTCAGACATGTATAAATCCTTTTTTTCCTTATTCTAGAAGGTTCAAAAAATTTTTAAGCTAATAAAAAAATAAAAAAAAATTTTTAATGTCTACAGTGGTGTAACCCCTTAAGTTTCTTAAAAATTTATTTTTGAGTGTTTTAAAAAAAATTGCAAAATCTTGACAAAATCTATTGGCTGTACACTTCTTTAAACAGGAAATTGCAGATTTAGACCACGCGGCGCAGCGCGTAGTGTCCGCTCGCTAACGTGACGCGCTATATTAAATATTTAATTTCTTGAAAACCAAAAAAAAACGGTTTTCTAAAAATTAAGTATTTTTTGGGAGAAAACTTCAGCTGTCCAATAAAAATTAAATTAAATTAAAAAAACGAGCCCAAAGATGAAAAAATTTGAATTTTATCTTTAATTTTCAAAAAATTTTGTCAAGATCAAAAATTTTTCTAAAATGGACTACAACAATCGAAAGCTGATGAAAAAATCAAAAGAAACCATTTTCGAAAACTATTTTTCAGTCAAAAATTTACATGGAATATTTGAAAAATTTGTAGTTTCTTTAATGGTGTTCCTCAGTGATCGCCTTTTAAAAATGGCTGCTCAAATGTATCCTTGACTTGAAAATGATTTTTCTCCCAATTCGGTCCAATATGGCTGCTAATTTTTATAAATTTCTTCGGATTCATTTGAAATTCGTTACTCGGCGGTTTTTCGGGTCGTTGATTACGAATATGAAGTCTGTTTTTCAAAACTCAAAATGGCGGATCCAATATGGCTGCCAATTTTTTAAAAATTTTATCGGATTTTCCGGAAATTTATTACTCGGGGGTTTTTGGGGCCGCTGATTACGAATTTGAAATTTATTTTCAAAAATTCAAAATGGCGGATCCAATATGTCTGCCAATTTTTAAAAAATTTCTTCGGATTCTTTTGAAACTCATTACTTGGGGGTTTTTGGGGTCGCTGATTACGAATATGAAGTCTGTTTTTCAAAATTCAAAATGGCGGATCCAATATCTTTGCCAATTTTTAAAAAATTTCTTCGGATTCATTTGAAACTCGTTACTCGGGGGTTTTTGGGGTCACTGATTACGAACATGAATTATTTTTTCAAAATTCAAAATGGTAGATCCAAGATGGCCTACGAATTTTTAAAAAATTTTATCGGATTCATTAGAAACTTCTTATTTAGGGGTTTTTGGTGTTGCTTATTACGAATCTGTAGTTATTTTTGAAAAATTCAAAATGTCGAATCCAATATATAGAGATGCGAAGAGGTAATATTACCCGGAGAACGGGAACGAGAACGAGAATATAACCGAGAATATAACCGACCAAAATTCTCCAAGAGAATTTATGAGAATTTTTTTGCTTGTGTACTAGTATATCTGATTAGATAATTCGTTGGTGTACAGCACTATTGTCTGCTATTTTTATATGATTAGTATTATAATTATTAGTATTAATTAATAATAATTACTTTTAAAAGATATTAAACTATTTAATTGAAATAGAACTTAAGTTATGATTACAATATTCTTACAACAAAACTAATACGAAAATGTGATCCAGACATAACCTAAAAATCTAAATTTATCAATCACATCTTAAAAACATTATTTATTTCCATCAAATTACTTCAAGTATTTTATACCAATTTAACTTTTATTTTATACAATATTATTATTGACTTATTTTCAATAAATAAATAAATAAATTATTAAAATTATGATTTTTTCAGTTGTATACGGAAACATAAGTTTTTTATTTTTAAAAATATTAAGTTATTTATTTATTCTAACGAAATTATATTGTTACGGAATTAATTATTTTATTTATTAATATTATGTTATGTTAATCATTTCATTAATTATTATCAATTTTAATTTATACAATTTTTTTTTATTTTAAAACAAATAAGTGCGCGCATGCATTTAAATGTAGAGAAAATTCTCTTAAATTCTCCGGAAGGAGAATTTTCCCGTTCATATTCTCGAGAATATAACCGGATTTTAAATTACCGAGAATTTTGCATCTCTACCAATATATATAATACCTGCTTACATTAGTTAGAAAAAATATCTTCTACCCAGAGCACGCCACGTGGAGGTTGTAACGATAGGATTTGGTGCTCCTTTATTTGTTTTTGGTTTTTTATATTTTTATTTATATATATTTTTATATATTTTTTTTGTATAAGTCGGCGTCAGGGTGCAAAATTAGAGAATTTTATTTATGGATCAGATGTTGCCTTTGACTACAAATTTCTGTATTCCATATTATTTACTGTTTTTCCTATTTTATTTGTTGTTGTTGCCAATGTAAGCAGCTATTATATTTATTGGATCCAACATTTTGAATTTTTAAAAAATAACTACAGATTCGTAATCAGAGGCACCAAAAACCCCCAAGTAATAAGTTTCCAATGAATCTAAATTTTTTTTTAAAAATTCGTCAGCCATCTTGGATCAGCCATTTTGAATTTTTAAAAATAAATTGCAGATTCGTAATCAGCGACCCCAAAAACCCCCGAGTAATGAGTTTCAAATGAATCAGAAGAAATTTTTTAAAAATTGGCAGCTATATACGATCCGCCATTTTCAATTTTTAAAAATAAATTTCATATTCGTAATCAGCGGCCCTAACAACCTCCGAGTAACGAGTTTCAAATGAATCCGAAGAAATTTTTAAAAAATTGGCAGCCATATTGGATCCGCCAATTTAAATTTTGAAAAACATACTTCATATTCGTAATCAGCGACCCCAAAAACCCCCGAGTAATCAGAATGAATTTTTTAAAAATTGGAAGCCATATTGGATCCGCCATGTTGAATTTTTGAAAATAAATTTCAGATTCGTAATCAGCGGCCCCAAAAACCCCCGAGTAATAAATTTCCGGAGAATCCCATTGTGTTTAAAAGCAAAAAACTGATTTTTTTGGTGAAAGTAGGAACGCCATTTTCGTTTTTTGTTGCCGCTTCTGTCACCTTCACACGGAACGCCAATTAGAACGCCATGCCGTCGAAGTGGTTAAAACAAAACGAAAAGATGTTTTATATTTTGGGTTTTCCTGATGATTTTCAGCACTTTATAATGGTGTAAACAAATTTTTAAAAAAATTTGTTTGACCTTGAAAAATTGAATTAAAAAATAAAATTTCATTTTTTTATCAAATGGACATTTTTTATTTATTTTTTTTTATTTTATCATAAAGGTGAGACTTTTTTCCTTAAAAAAATGTGTAGGTCAAAACGTGGGACAAGAACTTTTAATTGGTCAAATTAAGCATTTACTTCTGCAGTGCACCGGCCCACAGTGGAATTTTTTATACAATTTACTGTTAAAAAATGTCTACAGCTTACAATTTTTAACCGATTAAAGTGTTTTTGTTTTAAATTAAAGGGGAATAAATTCTTAAGACATCCTTCGAAGCCGATTTTATGGATTTCAATTGTTTATATTTTTTTTAAATTAAAGTTAACAAATTAATAAACTTTTTTATAAAAGGACTTTTATTTTCTTATTCCGTTGCTGCACATGATCTAAAGCAATTATATCCAATATGACCACCAGATAAATAATGAAGCATAAAATAATTTATTTAAATTGTAATAAACAATAAACAGCCCAACAACGCGCAGGGGCGGTGGATTGAGGAAGTAAATGTTTACTTTGACCAGTTAAAAGTTCTTGTCCCACGTTTTGACCTACACATTTTTTTTAGGAAAAAACCTTACCTATATGAAAAAATTTTTTTTTTAAATAAAAAATGTCCATTTGATATAATAATGAAATTTTCGAGGGTCAAATAACTAATAAGTTATGGTGTACACTTGTGTTGAATTATCCTGAATTATCGTGAATTACCTTGACTTATGTTGAATTACCTGAATTATCCTGAATTATTGTCTTAAGTGTACACCAAAATCCTTAGTTGTTTGCTTCTCGATTACTATGCATTATCTTGAATTACTGTGAATTACTAAGAATTATCCTGAATTATCGTGAATTACCATGAATTACTGTGAATTACCTTGACTTATCTTGAATTACCTGAATTATCCTGAATTATTGTATTAGGCGTACACCAAAATCCTTAGTTGTTTGACCCTCGTAAAATACTTAAAGAGTATCAATAAATTAAGGGGAGGTTCCTATTGCGGAGGCCAAAATCAACACAAACTTTGAAAGTTTTTTGCGGGGAATGGTTTTGACCTAGCGATGTAGTTTTTTTTGTAAATGAAGATACATCCTTAAACTTTTAAAACATATATTTCATTTTCAAAAAATTTCAAAATGGCGGCCATTATGGCAAACTTAGTAAACAATGTTTTTTAAAGAGAAAAAACGGTGGGCTGTCTACAGTGCGCAATTTTGAGTCTAAAACAAAAACTCAAAAATTTTTATGAAAAGGACATCCTAAAGAATAGGTTATACCTATCAAATAGTTAAAAAGTTAAACAAATGTCAAAATGGCGGACACGTTTTTAAAAAAACTGCTTTTTTGCACTATTTGTTCATGTTTGACCTCTTGTAAAACATCTTTATTGTTAACAATTGTAGCATATTACAGGTATTACCCCAGCAGAATTTAGTTACCTTTAATTAACCGCAAATCCGAAGTTGATTGGTTGATTAGTTTAGATGCTACAATGCCCACCAGTTTGAAAAATCTTGTTTTGAGAAAAACGCGTTTAAAGTTTTGTAAACATTTTTTGGGTAATATTTGTATTCTTTGTTTAATTTGCGTATATGATAAATATCTATAGATTTTTGGGGTCGCTGATTACGAATACGATATCAGATTTGCGAAATTCAATATGGCGGATCCAATATATAGGTTGACTTTTTTAAAAATTGATTTATTTGACTGAAATTTGTTACTCGGGGGTTTTTGGGGTCGCTGATTACGAATATTGAATATTGAAATTTAAAAAGTCAGATTTAATATGGCGGTTGACTTTTTTAAAAATTGATTTAATTTGAGTAAAATTCGTTACTCGGGGGTTTTAAGGGTCGCTGATTACGAATATTGTATCAGATTTTCAAAATTAAAAATGGACAATACAATAGAAGAAAAAATTATTTTCTGAACGATTTTGACCAACCTTGAGATATAAGGGTTTTCAAGGTCGCTGATAACGATTCTGTGTTCGGATTTACATAATTTGGACTAGCAGATCCAATATGGCTAGGAAAAAAAGTTATTTATTAAACGATTTTAATAAAATGTTACAAATAAGATTGTTCGCCGACGCTGAACATGAATCTAAGGTAAAATTGATTTTATATATTACAAGCAAAAAATTGTTTATTCATCATTTATTCATACCCCACTTTAGTCGGCTATGCCAGTACCGTATAAAACCCCTTCTTCTTTCTCAAACTTATTTAAATTGTTATAGACAATATTACTACTATAACTATAAATTTTTTTTCACGTTTACTTTTTTTATTTAGGTTTATTTGATTAATATAGTACTTATATAGTTTCTTTTAAACAAGAAGGAAATATTACATTCTTTAAATGAACCAAGAAGGCAAGAGACTGGAGGTGAAACTTCGGTAGGAAACGAGCCTGTCTTTAACCAGGCGTTTCGAAAAGTCGTCGCACAGTGGGGCTAAATGTACTTTTTGTGTCAAAATCAGTCTAGAGGTCACAATTTTCATGCAAATTAACCATTTTTTTTAAAACTTCGTTACTAAATTCTCTATCGATTCCTCCTGGCCGATTTTTAAATTTTTTTTATTTATATTTATTTGTTTATAACAAAGTATGAAAAAATCGATATGTTGCTATAAAATAAAGTTTTTAATATTCAAAAATTTTTTATGTACATTAGAAATTATGTTTTAGTATTCCTGAAGTAAAATTTTTTATATAATTACACTTATATTAAATAAACAATACGCTAATTAATTAACTTTTGGAAAAAAGAACATGATTGAAAAAATTCAATTTGTAGTATATTTCTTCGAGTTTTTTACCCGAAATTTAATGGGTAATTAACATATAAACATTCAGTAATAATTTAATAAATTTTTAAAATGTTTAAACAATTTTTTATTGTTAAATTGTAAATTTTTTTCAACATTAACCAACAAAATTTTTTTTACATTTCTTAACATTTTACGCAGAAAATAATTAAATACAAAAATAAAAGGTATTGTGTAAATATTTAACAATTGTTTAAACAAATTTATTGTTTTTTGTTAAATTTTATTTAAAGAAAATAAAATTTTGATTTTTTTTATTTCTGAAATTTTTTCTATTTAAATGAACTAAACTCAAAAGTGTGGCTTGCAAATGATAATTTTTTTTATCCCACATGCACAAAAATGTCGCTTTCTGATAGCAGACGACAGGGAGGAAAGTCATTCATTTCTTCGACCGTATGAAAATGGCGGCCGTGTTCTCCCAAGGGCAAGAAAATTAGCTGTTCACATGCATTTTTCTTAGTGTTGCATGTCGAACAAAACAATCGAGAAATTATACGAAACGAGTAAAGTGATCGTCTTTTCATTAATTAAATATCGATCGGATCGTTCCTTTTAACAAAAGAATTTTAATAACTGATTTCGATCGAGATTTTGATCGACAACAATTTTTTGAAAGTAAAATTACATTACAATAAGAGTAAGGTAAAATTTAACGATTTATTAAATTTTACACATTAGGAATTAATAATTAACATAAATTAACATTTTCAAAATGGTTTTTAAGGCTTAAAAAAATTTTCTTTTGATTAAGTTTACTTTGTACGTTAATAATTTAGTTTTAAATTATGATATAAATATTTTATTATAAAATGTTTTGGTTATATTTATTCACGGTGTCTTCTGGTCCTGGAATTCCTGAAAATGTCCTGAATGTTAAATATCATGAATTTTCTAATTTTGTCCTTTAACCCTTTAACGTCCAAATTTTTTTCCATTCAAAATTTATGACACTTGGTACCTAGGGATTTCGGGGTCGCTGATTACAAATCTGATGTCAGATTTCAAAAATTCAAAATGGCGGATCCAATATGGCGGACCAGAATTTTAAAATTTGGTGAATTTTTATGAAGCTTGGTATCTAGGGGTTTTCGGGGTCGCTGATTACGAATTTTAAGTCAGATTTTAGAAATTCAAAATGGCAGATCCAATATGGCGGACCGAAAAATTTAAAATTCGATGGATTTTTATGGATCTTAGTATTTAGGAGTTTTCGGGGTCGCTGATTATGAATTTTAAGTCAGATTTTAAAAATTTAAAATGGCGGATCCAATATGGCAAACCTAAAATTTAAAATTCGTTGGATTTTTATGAAACTTGGTATGTAGGGGTTTTCGTGGTAGCTGATTATGACTCCGATGTAGCTTGAAACTAGTAGTAACTTACCACGTCCACGTCGTTAGTTCTGGGTCACGCAAAGTGTAAGTTGGTTTCGTATTTAAAAATTATTAAAGACCTAACACAGTTTCTAAAATTTATCCATTATCTTTAAATGCGACATTTTAAATATTGAAAATATAACATTAAATTCGTAATCAGTGACATCGAAAACCCCTAGATTTAAAGCTCAATAAAAATTCATGAATTTTCGGTCCGCCATATTGGATTTGGCGTTTTGAATTTTCAAAATCTTACATCAGATTCGTAATCAGCTACCACGAAAACCCCTACATACCAAGTTTCATAAAAATCCATCAAATTTTAAATTTTTCGATCCGTTATATTGGATTCACCATTTTGAATTTTCAAAATCCGACATCAGATTCGTAATCAGCGACCTCGAAAACCCCTAGATACCAAGTTTCATGAAAATCTATCGAATTTTAAATTTTCGTCTGCCATATTGAATTCGCCATTTTGAATTTTTAAAATCAGACATCAGATTTATAATCAGCGACCTCGAAAACTCCTAGATACCAAGTTCCATAAAAATCCATCTAATTTTAAATTTTTGGCCGCCATATTGGATCCGCCATTTTAAATTTTTAAAATCTGACATAAGATTCGTAATCAGCGACCTCGAAAACCCCTACATACCAACTTTCATAAAAATCCATCAAATTTTAAACTTTTCGGTCCGCCATATTGGATCCGCCATTTTGAATTTTTAAAATCTGACATCAGGTTCGTAATCAGCGACCCCGAAAACCCCTAGATATCATTTTGTAATTAAATATATTAACCCTTTTTGAAGATAGGTTTCTTATTTCTTTATGGTACAGCATATGTACCGCTGGACGTTAAAGGGTTAATTTTCCATATTTTGCTTTTAAATATTTAATAATTAAAAAATTTTACTGAAATTTAAAACAATAGTTTTTTTGATGCATCAAAAAATAATTTCAATTTGTCATTTGATTAAAGAAACTGGTATCTACAATATAGATTTTTAACTCTTGATATAATAAAATCAATATTTTTGTTCAAGGATGTTAATTTAAATTATGCTAATCGTTATATGAAATAATATTTTTTATTTTAATGTCTTGGAATGTCCGGAAAATGTCCTGGAATTTTAAGTAATATTTTCAGTAGACACCCTGTTATTGTAATTAATAATTGATTCGACGCACCTATTTTTGAAATTTTATTATATTTTTATTTTTTAAATATCAAATTTCTTGCAGTATATTTAAACAAACATAACAGTAATCTCTTTCTAAATTTTCATTTAAAACGAATTTAAAACATTCTTTAATTTTATGTATTTAAAGAAAATAATATTTTTTATTTTAACGAGCACGTGGTCCATGAATTTAAACACATTAGGTATTTTATAGAATCATTGTCCAATCTATTTCTGTGTTTCCTAATGGTAAGTGATCCACGAGAAAATAGTCTTTCGGCTGGAACTGAAGATGCCTGAATGCTAAAATAGTCTCTAGCCATTGATGATAATGTTGGATATAATTTTTCATTCATTTGCCACCACTCTAAAATATTTTCTTCTCCATCGTCACATGGTTGCGACAAATAATAGTCAAGTTTTCTTCTCAATTCTTTTGATAAATGATTTCTTTTTGTGTTTTGTTGTTTCTGAGATTTTTTACTTTTATAAAAACTTTGTAAATTTAGAGAATCATCTTCGTCTTCATCACTCAAAGCTACCAAAACATCATTGGATGAACAACTAGGAATATCTTTTTGAGGGATTTCCTAATAAATGTAATGCAGTTTTAATATTTTTATATTTTACTTGTTTTAATTTTTATTTAAATAATTACGAATTACGAATCCGATGTTAGATTTTAAAAATTCAAAATAGCGAATCCAATATTGCGAATTAAATTTTTTAAAATTTATCGAATTCATTTAAAACTCGTTACTAGAGGGTTTTCGCTGATTACGAAAAACTTCTGAAACGATAATAAATACAAAATTTTTCCCCGCAGTCAGCTGTTAAGTATACTACGTTACTTACGACCCCAGAGTTTACCACGTGGAGGTATGCGGTCAGATTTTACACTCCTTTATTTATTTTGTTTTTTTATATTTTTTTTGTTTGTTTTTATATTGGATCCGCCATTTTCAAAACCGATATTACATTTTTCATCTACGACATCAATAAATCCCAAGTAACAACTTTGAAGTAAATCTAATAATTTTTTTAAAATGGCGCCAGCCATATTCGAACCGCCACATTGTATTTTAAAAATCGTATGCTAGATTCGTAATCAGCGACCCCGAAAACCGCCTAGTAAACAGTTTTAAATAAATCGGACGAGTTTGTAAAAATGTTGTCTGCTATATTGAATCCGCCATTTTGAATTTTTAAAATCTGAAATCGGATTCGTAATCAGCGACCCTGAAAACTCCCGAGTAACGAGTTTTATATGAATTAGTCGAGTTTTTGAAAATGTCGTCCTCTATATTGGATCCGCCATTTAAAATTTTTAAAATCTGATATCGTATTCGTAATCAGCGACCCCGAAAACCCCTGAGTAACAAGTTTCAAGTGAATCCCATGAATTTTTGAAAATGTCGTTCGCCATATTGGATCCGACATTTTGAATTTTTAAAATCTGAAAATGGATTCGTAATCAGCGACCCCGAAAACCCCCGAGTATAAATTTGTGGACAAATCTGTGTGTTTTTGTAGCCAAAAATCTGCTTGCGTCTATACACGTCATCGACAGTTTGAGCCCACCTGCACCATGACGTGTATACACGTCATCGACTGCCAAGGGGTTAATAAATGTATATATATATTTTAGTATTTTATTAATTAAAATTTTTATATAATTTTTTTTAAAATGAACTATTATTTAATAAATCTCAGGCTTCGCACTCATATACTAAAACCTACTATTTCTCTATTTTTTTAAAATTTCCACTACTTTAAATTCCCTAATACTAGAAATCAAAATACTATTCTCAAAAATTATAATCAAATTCTTCAAAACTATTCTATTATTTTCAAAGAATATTCAAAATTCAATTATTTTTACTATCTAGTATTTTCATAAAATTTCGCAAAAGAATTCAATTATTTAAAAAAAAATTGATAAAATTTATCCAAAATTCAATTATTTTCATAAATAATAAAATTTCTAGGAACTTAATTAATTTAGAATATATAACTGGAGGCCTGGATTTCCAATTATAATTAAGGGAAAAGGGGGAAGGAAGGAGAGTAAAATGAAAGACAACAATACTTTAAAATAACAAATGTTTATTAACTTACTTATCCGTTGTCTTATTTCCACCTGGGAATATGGTCACACAATGACAACGGCGAAAACTGTCACAACGAGATATAGAGAGGTTTTTCCTCAAACAGGGCAAAACAACAAGTGTCGCGTCTACTTGCGAATCCGGCGATTGACACCCTCGAGGCCCTTCGGCCGTTTCTGGCTGTTCCTTTAGCTCCTCTCGACGTTAATCCCAGTTGGCTCCAGTTGACGTCAGCTCGTATCCATCTATTTGACCTTTCCATTTTTGTTTTCCATAATTCCTGTAAAAGACAAAAAAAAGAATTTTCTCGTTAATTTAAAAAAAAATTAAAAATAAAAGTCTATTTGATTTCCTCAATTATTTTACATTTTCTTTTCGTGAAATGCAATAATTGACGCATTAATCATTAAAAAATTTCCATTTCGTATCTAGAGATCTACTTTTGCACTCACATTGTTTCTCCTTTTTGCGAATTTTCCTACATTCGCCAATTTTCCAAATTGTTACACGTTCGTTCATTTTCCTCTTTAATTCAATTCTTCTTAAACATTTTATCAAATTTTTTTACATTTATTCAATATTATTTTCATAAATAATACAATTCTTCTCAAGAATTCAATTACTTTTGAGAATTTAAAAAAAATTCTTTAAAACTATTTAATTAAATTTTTTTTAAATAATTAAATTATTCTTTTAGATTTTAATAAAATTCGTCCCAAGAATTCAATTATTTACATAAATGATTCTCCGAAAGAATTTAATTACGTCGATAAATAACAAAATTATTCCCGAAAATTTAATTATATTGAGGAATTTTAATAAAATTCATTGCAAAATTCAATTATTTTCATTAATAACAATATTCATCAAAAGAATTTAATTATTCTTAAAAGTACTCAAATTTTTCTTGTAAATTTAATTATTTTCATAAATAATATAATGCTTTTTATGAATTCAATAATTTTCAAAAAAATTCAATAAAATGCCACACAGACATTCAATTATTCTCAAAAATTTTAATAAAATTCTCTGTATTTAATTATTTTTAAAAACTCTTCGCAATTCAATGATTTTCAATATCTACTATTTTTATAAAATTTCCAAACAAAATTCAATTATTTAAAAAATTTGTTGTAAAAATCTTCGAAAAAATTCAATTCTTTTCATGAATAATAGAAATTTTAAATGAATAGAATTTTTGAAATTAGAATTTGCAGAAAATTGGTCGAAAGAAATTAATTATTTAAGAATTTTTATCAAAATCTTTGCAAGAATTAAATTATTTTTATAAATACAGTCGAACCTCACTAACTGAGACTTGTCTAACTGAGAAACCTCTCTAAGTGAGAGGAATTTTCAGGTCCCGTCATTTTTACATGCAAAAACCTCCATAAGTGCGAATTTGTAACTGAGAATCATTTTTCTTGATAAAACCTCTGTAACTGAGAGAAGCGCGCTTTTTAAACCTCTATAACTGAGAATCTTTTCTATATTATAATTTTCTAAAGGTCAATATGAAAATAGGCAGTAATTAAAATTAATTTTAATTACTGCTTATTTTCATATTAACAAAGGGTCTTTCTTCAAAATACAATTATACCTATCAGACAAATTTAAATTAAGTTTCAAAACGACTGTGACAAGAAGCGCATGCGAATCACATAGTTTATTTTTAATATTCAAAATGTCAAAGAGTAAACTTAAATGTTTTTTACTGCCCACACGAATTTGCCAGAATTCAACAACGTAAAACTCGTTCTTTTGCCCGCTAATACTACCAGCCAATTGCAACCGTTGGATCAGGGTATTATCCACGCTTTTAAACGCCATTACCGAACACAAGTAGTCAAACATGCTTTAAAATGTATCGAGGAGAACAGTAACCAGGACATAAATGTACTTCATGCTATGAAATTTGCTCGAAAAGCGTGGTTTTCCATCACCGATGTGACCATAAAAAATTGTTTTAAAAAAGCTGGTTTTTGGAATGAAGAGGGATATGGACCAGAAGAAAGTCTCGTTGAAACTGTTCCTAGCAACGAAGAATGGAACACACTTGTGTCTGACGAAACAAATGTTATAACATTTGAGGATTTTGTACGAGTTGACGACAACATGCCTATTGCAGAAGAGCTGACAGACGATGACATTATTGCAAATTGTAACAACAATTTTGATGATGATGATTGTGAAGAAGTCGAGAATTCAACCATCGCAGAAATTTCAATTCCAAAACAACACGAAGTTTTGAGTGCATTAGAGACAATTCACAGATTTTTTGAATTTTCGACGAATATTAATGAATCAGTTTTTGACAAAATTTATGAACTTGAACATCATGTTAAGAATTGCACAACTAAAAAACAAACAGTAATAACAGACTTTTTTTATAAAGCTTGAAGCAATAACAATTTTTATTAAATTTGTTAAATAAATAATTAAAAGGAATTATTTATTTCGTAAAAGTAAAACTTTAATTAACTAAACCCTTACAATGCCTCTATTAGTGCAATAACCTCAGTAAGTAAGACAATCCGCTATTCGACATTCGTAAGTTAAAACCTGTCTTACTGAGAAACCTCTATAAGTGAGAAAATTTTTTCGGTCCCTTGGATTCTCAGTTATCGAGGTTCGACTGTATTTTAATTCTTTCATTAAAATTCGTTCCAGGAATTCAATTTATTATCAGGATAAGAAATAAATAAATATTTTTGATGAAAATTAGAAAAAAGTAAGGAAAATAAAATGTAGAATGGAATTTTCGTCAGTTTTGTGAAGCGTCTAAACGAGTTTTTTTGTCGTCAAGTTTAATTTTTTGAAAGCTACTTTTTTCTACTTTTTTTATTTTGAAAGCTATTTTTTTAAACTTTTTTAAAATTAATTATCAAGTGCGAAGTCTAAAATCCTATACAATAAATATAATACAAAATTTAAGTAGTCATATATTTTATTTATTTGTTTTTTATATTTATTTATTTATTTACTTCTATTAATTTACTTTGCTTTTGTTTATTTTTAATTTATTTTTTATTGCTTTTTTAAGTAAATGTATATATTTTTATATAATTATTTTGAAAATGAATTATTCTTTAATAAATCCTAATAAATGTAATACAAAATTTTATAACTAATATGTTTTATTTATTTGTTTTTTAATTTTATTTATATATTTTTAACTATATTTATTATTACTTTATTGTTAGATATTATTTTTCTATTTTGAATTGTTTTTAGGTAAATAATTACGTTTTTTATATTATATTAATTTATATTTTTATATAATTATTACAAAAATGAACTATTATTTAAAAAAATTACCTTTGGTTAATAATAGTTATGTTTATAAATTTGCTCAAATTTATCCAAGGAACCTTGCACCATATCTTTTCTCCAAGTTGTTTCATTGAAGGTCTCAAGTTTATGCCTTGGATCTAAGATAAGTATAGCACAATAAACCCAGTTGCTTTTTTGATAGTACTTCATTAATTTTAAGTAACAGGATTCCAATCCTTGTAAAAGAGAAGAATTAAGCCAAGAGTTATCAATTTCGGATTTATCCTTTAATTTGTTTTTATGTAAACTAATTCTGTCCAATAGTAAATTGAATCCAATCACTACCACAGGTAAAGCGACGTATTTTTCACCACTAAAAACTTCCGTCAATTCTTTAAAATAGCGAAGAAATTTAAAAATTGACGTTAATAATAACCATTCGTGTTCAAACAAAAGGAATTTCGACAACTGATCATTATTTTTACACAATAAACTTAATGCTTTTTGCATTTTAACTGCTCGATTTATCATTTCATAGGTAGAATTCCATCTAGTCGAAACGTCAATATTACAAGAAACTATGTAGTTTCTTCCATAATAGTGCAGCTACTTTGCAATTTGTTTCGCCATTGCTCTGAAAACTTAAAAATTTTTAAAAGATTTCTCAATTTAACCAACGAGAATTTTTCGTTTAAATCATCTGTATTCTCTGATTCGGTAATTTCAAATTCTTCATTTTCTTCTCTTTCAGTATCAATATTTCCGTCGAATTTGTCTTCATTTTCTCCAAAATTGCATTTGTCGATGTTTAGTTTGCTGAGCAAATCTTGCACCCCTAAATTTAAGATATGTGCATCAGTAGCGTAACAAGAGAGGCCGGGGCCCTGGGGCGAGTAAAGCCTTGGGGCCCACTAGTAGAAATGAAATTTGATTAACAGTGGGAAATACCAAATACCTTACAGCAATAATAAAATTACTCCTGATTCTCTTTTAAAACATTTATTAAGTTTTTCTAGTCGTAAGAAATATTTATGGAAGAATGTTGAGACTAGATAACAAGCTTAAAGTATATTTACTCAAAGTCATAAATAAAAATTTTAGTATAATTTATTATATCAATTTGACAATAGAATGATTACAATATTTATTAAAGTAAAAATCTTATCTTTAGAATTTATTTAAACAAGATTTTTAGTTTTAAATATGTTCATATTAAATACCAATAATAATTTATTAATTTAATAAAATGAAAAATAATAATAAATATAATAAATAAATAAAATAATTTAAAAAATTAATAATAATCTAAGTTTCATATTTAAATCGTCTTAATCGCGGGGCCCCCAAAGTCGCGGGGCCCCGGGATTTCGCCCGGTTTGCCCTATGGTAGTTCCGCCACTGATGTGCATAACATTTAAAATGTTGGTCTTCCGCATCAAAATTTAACAATAGTCGGGATTATTCTCTCATACATGACGTATTAACAGCTGCATTGTCTAATGTTATTCCTAATATTTTCTCCTTTAAATCGAAGCTGTCAATTGCCTTGTAAAAAGTTTCAGCGATATCTTTGCCCGTATGCTTGCCATTAGATGGAATCATGAAAAGAGTTAATGATTGTATTGTCCACAAATCGTCTAAAAATGGTCTGTTACTCCATAATATGAACGGTTAGCGATAGAAGTCTAACCGTCCATAGCAAAAGAAATTTTCGATTTATTGTTTTTCAAAATATTCAAAACTACTGCTTCTATTTTAAAATATCTATCCATAGTTAGAGATTTTAATTCGTTTCGAAGTGGCAAAGTTGCTCTTGGATTTAAATAATAGAATAATTGTTGAGTATCATTATCATCAAAGAACGAAAACGGTAAATATTTTATTTTTATTTATTTTATTTATTTTATTTATTTTATTTATTTTATTTATTTTATGTAATAATATTTGCTTTAAAAATATTTTTAATTTAGAAGAAATATGAATAATAATTTATTAATTTGGAAATATTTAACAAGTATCTAACAATTTTAACCTCTTTATTCTGATCAGTAGTCTCTTTATTTGGATATGTTTTCGAATAAACGTCCGGGTATTTTTCACGAAGATGTCTCATTAGACTGGTTGTGTTACTGTCCTTCATTTTAATTGTGATACTTGGAGGCATGCATAATTTACATTTGCCCATTTTACAATTCTCTTGTAAAAAATATTCAAATGAATTTTCTAATGGCAATGCGTTATATTTTCGTCTTTTACTTTTGAAAGAATTAATTCCGTCTTCATTACTCAGGTTACTGTGTAGAAACTACAAAAAATATTAATTTTTTATTTAACATTACAATTAAATTTACAATTAGACTTAAAAATTTATTAAATTCTAAACTCAATTTTTAAATTTTCAAAGGTTAAAAAGATTTATTTCATTTTCTAAATAAAGTAACCTTTAAAAAAAATAGATTTTAAATTTTACCTCGGCTGTAATGATTCGGATATTTTTATTATTGAAGCAATTACTTTCCGTTTTTAAGATTTAAATGACGTCTTGCATTTAAATTAGTTCGATCGAAAACGTCGATCGAAACGAGACGATAAAAAACAATAGAAAGTCATTCATCTCGACTAAACGAACTTTGTTATTTTTCGATAACAATCGAGCGACACCTAAAATTTATCGGATCGATATGCAACACTAATTTTTCTTGCCCATGAGAGAAAACGGCCGCCATTTTCATACAAGTCGAACAAGTGAATGACTTTTACTCCCTGTCGTCTGCTATCTGAAATCGGCGCTTTTGTGCATTAGGAATAAAAAATATCGTAAGTAACACGAGAATAAAGGCAGCCAATTTCTTTACGATGATTTTTGTGACACTTGTTCCGGTCTCGAGGCGCCTACGGCGCACTATGGGGAATTTTTGGAAAAAGTGTGTCAAAATCAAAGAACTTTTGAATGAAATCATTTAATCAAATGAAACCTTTTGGAGATTGTTGTTTAATCCCTTCCAATTATGGGAAAAATAATAAGAAATAATAATAATTAATTTTTAACCTAAAAAAGTGAGGTCAAAGTTGACTATATTTCGAAAAATTAGAGTTTTTTCTAAGTCCCACGCGAATGATTATTATGATTTAAGCACGAACCATGTTTTCTTGTATATTTTTGGGCGCTTTTTACGAATCTGCAATTGGTTTTTTAAAATTCAAAATGGCTGATCCAATATGGCGGAAATTTTAAACTAATTTCTAAAAATTCATCGGATTCACTTGAAACTCGTTACTCGGAGATTTTTGGGGTTGCTGATTTCGAATATGAAGTCGGTTATTAAAAATACAAAATGGCGGATCCAATATGGTAGTCGAGTTTTGTAAAAATTCATTGGATTCACTTGAAACTCGTTACTCGGGGATTTTTGGGGTCGCTGATTTCGAATATGAAGTCAGTTATTAAAATACAAAATGGCGGATCCAATATGTCAGATCAATTTGGTAAAAATTCATGGGATTCACTTGAAACTTATTACTCGGATGTTTTTGTGTTCGCTGATTACTTATATACAGTTCTAGTTGATTTTACAGTTCTACAGAATTTTTTTGTATTGACAAACAAATCGGTAGATAAGCATTTGATTGTGCAAAATTAAACGTGAATATTTTCTACATAGAAATGATTTACTCTTAGTTAACAATTTTTATTTTTTGATTTTTTAATGTAGATTATAAAATCATTTGTTTCATCAATCTTGTCTGAACTTGTATAAATAGATCTTTTCTTCAACGTAACTTTAAGACTTAAAATACTTTTTAGTAATTCAATCATGTTTTACAATTTTTAAAATTAGTCACTATCAATATAATCTGTTGCGATTTTGCTTTCCTCACTTTCTATTACCTGGTTAATGATGCCTTGATTTACTTGTCTGAAAAAAATTTGTAACTGTAAATTTTTTAAGAATTTTCCATTTATTTTAAAAAATGTACTTTATAATTTAATAAACCTAACTAAATCGTACTTATAATTGAATTTAATCCATAATATATGTTAAAGTTTAAAAAATGCGAATTAAACTGTAATAGAAAATGAATCTGTACACTAACCCATCTTTGATAAATCTTATTAAATTTCTTGGCACATTATTTACATTGTGCATGTCTAATCTTTTTTTTAAATAGATCATAGAAATAAGTGGATCTGTAAGGTAAATTGCTCTGTTAAATACATCTAAAATCCGATTTTCCCTTGAGTTTTGACGTGCATGGGAGAGAAAGTTCTTTTTATAAAACTTATGCTACGATTCATTCGCATCTTCAGCATAGAATGCTATTGAAATAGGAAAATTTTTACAAATTTGACACCCGTGCTTTAATAACTTGTGGAGTGTTGGGTTCATTCTAGCCCATGGATAGAGTTCATAGTAATGACAGTATGTTTCCCAACAGAAATTTTTCAGATCATCTAATTTTAATTCTTTTTTACATTTAAAGGCTAGCAATATGAGCGCAATATTCGATACCAACTCTTCACTAATTTCTAATGCCTGCGCGAACATTTTGGGATCTTGAAAGCATCTTCTTGCTACGTTTCCAGTATTGGTCGTGCCATGTCCTGGGAGGATTTGATCAACTCTTACTCCAAACTTATCAAAAATATTCTTTTGGACTAACAATTTTCTATCCGTTAATTGATCTATAAAATTTAAAAAATATAATGTAAATAAAAAGAAATTATGACATTATTTTTCACTGATAATAATAATTTTTGCAATTAATTTTTTAAGAAATGACAATAATTCCTATTCATTTTAGTTCTTAATTATTATTTTTTGTTATTTTTAATCTGAAAATAATATTTGAAATATTTCTAAGTTTAAAAATATATCGATTGGAAAATTATTTTAAAAAATTGAGAAACGTTATCTAGATTTAGATTTTCAATCTGTTCTTTATATCTTGATTTTAAGTTATTATTTACCTTTAACACCTTTTTTCACGTCCCACATTTTTAAAGGCTTTCTATAAGACAAGTTAAGCAGGTGATCAAAGGAGTTAAGCTCGCAGTGTAGCAAACCTAAACCATATTTTAGTGAGGATTCTACAGGACTAAAATCATCTTTTAAATTACAGAATTGGTGGCTTGTTTTGAGGCACATGGGACATCTCGTTGATGCTTTATTACCAACAATTGTATTGATACACTTTCCATCGAATAATGTTTGCGACACATTGTATCTTACTGTAACGGTTTTTCCATTGCACATAGTAAACGTGTGTGATTTTAGCAATTCTATTTCCTTATTTAAACGATTAAACTCACGAATAGTCGATACATCATCCTCTTTTTCAAGTGCAATTCGAATTGGACGACAAAAGCGTGTACTCTGTGGAGTTGGGTTTGTCCATGTTAATTCATTTCGTCTACAGTTCTTTAGTTGTATAATAATCATGCTACTAATAAACAGAGATTGCACAGCATTTGGATTTTCATTCGTTGAGTTTTGGCAATTTTGATTTGGATTCACATGTCCTGAAGAACTATCAAATCCTAAACTGACCAATAACTCTAAATTACGCAAATCTCTTTTATCCCAATCACAAGCAATGGATTCGCATAAACGTTCAGAAGTTTTGTTTAGCAAGTCTGCCAGAGGTATTAAAACTTCAGTTTCAGATGAATGATAATTAAGAGGTTTGCAGTCAAACATAGCTTTTTGTACTTCTTTGTAACATGGATAAATAGAACTATTTCTTGCTTTACTGTCTTGTGCTAAAGCCTCATAACTTCTTTTGGAAAAATCAAATTCTAAATAAAAAGCTAATGCTGATTCATTTGTATGTTTAATAACTTCAGAGGTGCATAAATCATCATTTTGGTTATCTTCAGAAATAGATATTTTTTCCCCTATTTTCGCAGCCAATTTTATAGCAGGAATATTCTGTTTTGAAAATTTTAAAATTTCATTGGCTCTTCTATACGCTGTACTTTTTGACACATTTTCGTCATCCATTTCTTTTTTCTTTCTACCAGTATTTAATAGATTTTTAATTTTTTTAGATGGACGACCACGATTTTTGTTATCCTTCTTCTTAGTTTTTCTTGTTCTCATACTAAATATGTAAAATTAATATTAAAAAATCTTATGTAGTTTTAAGGACAAAAATTTAATAATTAAATTGACTTGCACGGAAATTATTCAAAACGGTATCATTTTTTAATTTAAAATTTATCAGTAATATGTGCCAAATTAACTATGAAATGAAAATTTAATAAATAAATCAAGAAAGGTTAGTGAAACTATAACGGTTGTATTAAATTAATCAAAGTTAAATTAAATTATAAACAATAAATATTATATGGCAAACAGCTTTCAGGTTAGTTAGTAATTTAAAAATTGTGTCCTAAATTTATTATGTAACTTACCTTTATCCGTATTTTCAAATCACCAATGATAAAAAGATTATTATTTACAGTTAAGTAATCCAACAGATTAAAATAATCGTTTAACAGTTTAAACCAAAAAATTATTTTCAGCAAAACAAAACATGAAGTACACGTCACATAGTAATCTTTTAAACGTTGTTCAATTATTTATCAAGCAGCACCAATCAAACATATATACACACAAACAAATACAGCAAATTAGGCCGTTTAATTTTTAAATAACCGACCTCAATATTGGATCCGCCATTTTGTATTTTCGAAAACCGACTTAATATTCTGAATCAGCGACCACAAAAAACTTCGAGTAATAAGTTTCAAGTGAATCAGATGAATTTTTACTAATCTAGTCCACCATTTTGGATCCGCCATTTTGTGTTTTTAATAACTGACTTCATATTCGAAATCAGCGAGCCAAAAAACCCCCGAGTAACGAGTTTCAAGTGAATCCGATGAATTTTTACAAAACTCGACTACCATATTGGATTCGCCATTTTGTATTTTTAATAACCGACTTCATATTCGAAATCAGCAACCCCAAAAACCCCCGAGTAACGAGTTTCAAGTGAATCCGATGAATTTTTACAAAACTCGACTACCATATTGGATCCGCCATTTTGTATTTTTAATAACCGACTTCATATTCGAAATCAGCAACCCCAAAAACCCCCGAGTAACGAGTTTCAAGTGAATCCGATGAATTTTTACAAAACTCGACTACCATATTGGATCCGCCATTTTGTATTTTTAATAACCGACTTCATATTCGAAATCAGCAACCCCAAAAACCCCCGAGTAACGAGTTTCAAGTGAATCTGATGAATTTTTAGAAATTAGTTTAAAATTTCCGCCATATTGGATCATCCATTTTGAATTTTAAAAAACCAATTGCAGATTCGTAAAAAGCGCCCAAAAATATACAAGAAAACATGGTTCGTGCCTAAAGCATAATAATCATTCGCGTGAGACTTAGAAAAAACTCTAATTTTTCGAAATATAGTCAACTTTGACCTCACTTTTTTAGGTTAAAAATTAATTATTATTATTTCTTATTATTTTTCCCATAATTGGAAGGGATTAAACAACAATCTCCAAAAGGTTTCATTTGATTAAATGATTTCATTTAAAAGTTCTTTGATTTTGACACACTTTTTCCAAAAATTCCCCATAGTGCGGCGCCCTCGACCTCCACTCGTGTTACAAAAATCACCGTAAAGAAATGTCTGTCTTTATCCTTTTGTTGCTTAATATACTATTATAATTATTTAAACAAATTATTAATATTTTTAACTTTTAATAGTATCAAGATACGAATTTAGATTTTATCTTGATCTCTAAAACATTTATATTAAGAAATTGTAAGAATATGTAACTATGAAAATAATTATAAAAATTATCATTTGCAAGCCACACTTTTGAGTTTAGTTCAATTAAATAAAAAAAATTTCAGGAATAACAAAAATTGAAATTTTAATTTTTTTAAAATAAAATTAAACAAAAAACATAATTAATTTGTTAAAACAATTGTTAAATACTTACACAATACCTTTTATTTTTGTATTTAATTATTTAATGATTTCTAATGTACTTAACAAATTTTTAAATGTTAAAAACTTCATTTTATATCAACATATCGATTTTTTCATACTTTGTTATAAACAAATAATTATAAATAAACAAAAATTAAAAAATCGGCCTGGAGGAATTGATAGAGAATTTAGTAGCGAAGATTTTAGAGAACAAATTGTTTAATTTGAATAAAAATTGTGACCTGTAGACTGATTTTGACACAAAAAGTACATTTGGCCCTACTATGCGTCGGCCTGGTGGTTCTGCACATCACTCACACATTCAAATTCTTGTATACCATGTGTTTCACATGTGTATGATATGATTTTTTGAGGTTAACTTTAAAGTGAAATCGAAACACAATGTGTTTCATAACGGATATATAGAAATAATGTAAGTGATTATTAAATTAAGTGTTATTCAAATAGTTAAAAAATGCCGAAAACGTGCTGTGTAAAAAGTTGTTACAAGAAGTATAGCTTGTCAATTCTTTTAATTAATTAGAAATAAAAATAATTCCTTCTTTTCTTTGGAAAATGAAGTCTCGGGTTAACCTCAAACGAATTGACAAATTATAAAGGCTGCTCGCGATTTATGAGCGCCTGGCAATTTAATAATTATTCAAGTAATAAATAATTAAAGGCCATATTTATAAAATTTACGCGATTTAAGAATTGATTAATGAAATCAAGAAAAATATAATTTATTTTCCGGCTGGACGTGAATTCGAGTGGTGACCATTAATAAATAAATACAAACATATATATATTTTTAAATTAACACAGAATCACATTTATTATTATTCAAAAAAAATCCACATAAAAGAAACAAAATCTTGAAACTCCCTCATGGATACGAGAGTATAAAACAAATTGCTTTCTTTTTGAATATTAACAATCAAGGCTCTGACTTACCGCCATAATTAAGTATTTAGATATTCCTCCTTAATAATTGTTCTTATTCCTTTTGGCCAATGCCTCAAATTAATATATAACAAAAATAAAAGAATCTTTCCAAGAAAAATAAGTCCGTCGTCTTTGACGTGTAAAACGTGAAGAACGAGCGCCACTCGGCTGCTCGTTCTTTTCGCCTATTAACTGCGACTCTTACTCAACGGCCACCCTGTCGATAACTGTAGATTAATATATCTACAAGTAGAGACTAATGGGTTGCAGCCTTGCAGGCGCGACTAAATATTAAGACTAATATTTATTTAAGGAAAGCAGCTAATTTTGGACTAGTGACGCTAAATGATCACATAATGAGCCCGGAGCATTGAAATGACAAAATAAAATTAGTTTTGTGAAAATAATTAATAAAACAAAATTCTGTTTGATTATTATGGTCCTTGAGATAGAACCTAAGGCTGCATTATTTATTTTTCGTCCTCAAGACAGCTCCCTGAACTCTGCTCGCTCCTTCTGAGAGTCCTTATAAGTTCGTTGCGCTATTTTCGTCGCATATAATAGGCTAATGTTTCCCACTACTCGGAAAACGTACAAAATAGATACCCACCAAATAATAAAGATATAGGTAAAATTGTTCGTCAATGGGACATGAAATTCAACGGCTCTAGCACAATAAGCGCCGAAGATTTTTTAACTAGGATCGAGGAATGTAGAGTTTTTTCACCGTTGACGGACATAGAACTTATTAATGCTTTACCTCTTCTTTTCAAAGACGTAGCTCTTATCTGGTATAGAAATTATAGAGACACAGGAACACTTTGGTCGTCTTGGTCAGAATTTAAAAGTTCATTTCGATCTAGATTCGGAGATGAAAATTTCGAATATAGAATCCGAGATCAAATTAGGCTGCGCACTCAAGGCGCGCATGCGAAAATAAAAGACTATTTAACTTGTTTAATAGGATTATATAATAAACTCAATAGGTCCACACCAATAGAAGAGCAACTCGACTATGCTCATAGGGGACTTAGAACAGAATACAAAAAAGTAATTAAAAGAAACGAAGTTTCCGACCTACAGCGCTTAGCACAAATAGGTCAAGAATGGGAAGCAGAGTGGGCTACTTTTAAAGAGTACAAACCCCCACCCACACCCGAAGCCTCATTTTTACCAGAATTTGCATACAAGGGAGAAACTAGTAATAAAAATAATAAACAGTCTTTAAAAGTAGCCGCTACCACAACAAGCGATAAACAAAATTCGATAAATTTACCAACAGATAGCGAATGTTCTGCTCTGTCACATAATCCTAATAAGGAAACAACAAATACTAAAAAGCAAAACTCATCGAAAACTAACGGTAAAAATAAAAAAGCGCAGTTAAAAGCAGCTCCCTCTAATGACACACCGGTATCGGCTATCAAAACAGATAATTCCCACTCGATTTGTAGGAATTGTTTGTCCCACGGCACCCCAGGTCCGCACGGCCATTTTGAAATCGAGTGTCCAAAAGACAAATTACACTACTGTTTCCGTTGTGGTAGACCAGGAGTAAAAGCTCCAGATTGCACAACTCCTCAATGTAAATCAAAAAGTAAAAAGGGAAACGAAAAGAGAGCTCAGTGAAGCAGGTCATCACTGAACTCTCTTCGAAACAAACTGACCTACCCGAGTTATCAAACCTACTAGCTGAACTAAATTTGTCGCCGTTGATGGAGTCTGGGGGGGAAAAGGCGCATTCTGCTAGCCAAATAAAGTTCGACCCCACATCGGCACAAGAGATAGATTGTTCAGCAGTAACAATTAGTAATATTACCGAACGTTTTTTTGTTAAAATCAAAATTGGTGATAATAATCTTAACGCTTTGATTGACACGGGTTCATCTAGGTCAATACTAAGCGAAACAAGTTTTCAATTAACTAAACAATTAAATAAAAATTTCAAAACCTCAAACGTGAAAGCCATTATTTTTCCAAACGGTAACACACAATCCACCTTAGGACAAATCGATTTGCCATGTGAGATAGGGACGGTAACAAAAGAAATTCCTTTCGTAGTAGTGAAAAACTTTAATTACGAATGCATCCTAGGAATAGATGCAATTCGCATATTTAGACTTTTGGTCGATGGCGCATCGAATACAGTAAGGATGATACCAAATATAGAATCTTTCGCGCCTGTTATTGACCTTATTTCTCTTCCAGAAAACCGCGAAGGCGATGAATGTTCCGCCCTTAAAGAATTAACAAGCGAACAGATTGATTTAGTCGAGAAGTTTTTAAAAATGTATGCCCCCACTCCAACTAAGTTAGGTAGGACTCACTTAATCGAGCATAAGATTGATGTAGAAGGTCACGAACCTATTAGGGCGAAATCTATAAGAAGGTCCCCGGCTATCATGGACGAGATGTATAAACTTATAGACAAACTCGTGGCCTTAGATATAATAGAACCCTCTAAGAGTGGATGGAACTCACGTATCGTTATGGTACGTAAACCTAACGGTACCTATCGATTATGTATCGATTATCGAGACGTAAACAAAGTCTCGAAAAAAGATGCATATCCGTTACCCCCGATGTCAAATATTTTAGATAAATTACAAACAGCAAACTACATGTCGACAATTGATCTCGATCAAGCTTTCCACCAAACTCCGTTGGAAATTCAAAGCCGAGAGATCACGGCGTTTTCGGTTCCTGGAAGGGGTCATTTCCAATATAAAACTATGCCATTTGGCCTCACTGGCGCTCCAGCATCCTTCCAGCGCCTTATAGATAAGATCATAGGTCCAGAAATGGAACCCTATGCATTTGCTTATTTAGACGACATCGTGGTGGTGACGGAAACATTCGAGGACCACCTCAAATGGCTTAAAGAAACGTTAGAGCGCATTAAAGATGCCGGACTTACAATTAATCCGGATAAATGCTCCTTTTTTCGCAATGAAATAAAGTATTTGGGATTTGTAGTCAATAACGAAGGAGTCAAAATAGACCCTGAGAAATTGGCTCCAATTCTTGAATACGAAGCACCTCAAAACATTCGTCAATTGCGCAGGTTTCTAGGGTTTGCTTCTTGGTACCGGCGCTTTTTACCAAATCTAGCAACTGCAGCCGAACCTCTTACTCGTTTGCTCAAATCCAAGCAGGTTTGGGAATGGACTGACGAGCAGACAGTGTCATTCGACTCAATTAAGAGAGCTTCAACTTCAGCTCCAGTAGTCGCATGTCCTGACTTCTCGCGGCCCTTCACTCTGCAAACGGATGCGAGTGCATCGGGATTAGGCGCGGTTCTTATACAAGTGCTGGAGGATAAAGAGCGCATAATTGCCTATGCAAGCCATTTTTATTACATAAAATGTTATTTTGGCAAAAGGGGTAAGACCAATCTATGTAACCCTAGTAGGGCACTTACTGTGAAAACTAAAAATAATCTATCTCAAAAGGATCCGAGAGTATTTCCTAAAGTAAGAAAGAACTGATTACTGCCGTATTGTTTTTATTTTTCACAGTAACTTAGTAGGGCACTTACTGTGAAAACTAAAAATAATCTATCTCAAAAGGATCCGAGAGTATTTCCTAAAGTAAGAAAGAACTGATTACTGCCGTATTGTTTTTATTTTTCACAGTAAGTGCCCTACTAAGTTACATAGATTGGTCTTACCCCTTTTGCCAAAATAACATTTTATGTAATAAAAAATATATATAAAAAAGGGGGCTTCACGCCCACGTCAAGGTCGAGGACTTAGAAAGTGTCTTTAATTTTGACACTGTTACAGAAGAAAGATAAACACAACACTACGACTATTACTTTTTGTTAACTTTTAATACCTTCATGTTACAGTTTACACATTTTTTTGTTTTTAAAACGTTGTCTTAATAACTAAAAGTTGCTTGAAAATATAAACACTTATATTTCATATTGTATTTGTAAAGAATATATTTTCCCGTGTTCTCGTGTGTTAGATGCGCCGAAGTCCATGTGGTTTATTGCGGTGGAGACTTTTTTGAAAGGAAACGCCTGACCATAAACCAGCTGAACGACTCAGCATACCATACCCCCACTACCGAAGTTTTACCTCCTGTTTCTAGCCTTCTTGAAATGAACCTAAATAAAAAAAAAAGCGTGAAAAAAATTTTTAGTTAAGAGGAATCAAAGTTAACTATTTGTTAAGTATAATATTGTCTAGAACAATTAATAATAAGTTACTTTTTCAACAAAAAGGACATAAATTCTTGAAATGAACTTAAATTAAAAAGAAAGTGAAAAAAAAACATTTTTTAATGAAGAAGAATCAAAGTTATCTATTTGTTAAGTAATATTGTTTATAACAATTTAAATAAATTATTTTATGTTTTATTAATTGTCTGGTGGTCATATTAGATTAATTTGAACTGATTTAGATCATGTGCAATATCGGAATAAGAAAATAAATGTCCTTTTTTAAAAAATTGTATTAATTTGTTTAAAATACAAAATTATAAACAATGAACCCATTAAGGACCAGACGGACGAAAAATTTCAATTGACTTTGAGGACCTGGTTTTTTATTAAAATGTATTTAAAAAAATTGGCACATATAATTTTTAATGTAAAATTTACTCCTCTTTCAGATTCTGCTGTTAAAATTTGTTTTTACCAAATTGTTAAAAAGTTATAAACAATTTTTTTCAAAAAAGCTCGATTTTTCGAGAGAAAAATTTCATTTCAGACGTATTTTTACCGGAAAAAAGTAGGTAGATACTCTAAAAAACTCAAAATATCGCGTCCACTGACCCTTAGCAACAAATCCCTAAAGCGATCAATTTTATTCTCAAAATGGCGGACGCTAATATGGCGGCTAAAACTAAAAAAATGTCTCACATATGAAACATAGTGCTCCAACTTTTTCAAGTCACTGAAATCAGCTGAAACTAGTTACTCTGGGGTTCTTGGGGTCGCTGATTACGAATATGATGTCAGTTTTTAAAAATTCAAAATGGCGGATGCAATATGGCGGACAAGTTATGTAAAAATTATTTGGATGAACCTGAAACTTGTTACTCAGGGGTTCTTGGGGTCGCTGATTACGAATATGATGTCAGCTTTCAGAAATTCAAAATGGCGGATCCAATATGGCGGACGAGTTTTGTAAAAATTAATTGGACTCACCTGAAACTCTCTACTCGGGGGTTCTTAGGGTCACTGATTACGAATATGATGTCTTTTTGAAAAATTTAAAATGGCGGATCAGTTTTGTAAAAAAAATTTGGATTTACCTGAAACTCTCTACTCGGGTGTTTTTTGGAGGCGCTGATTACGAATATGATGTCAGTTTTTAAAAATTTAACCCTTAAAGCGCACCCTGGGTGTGCGACACTCATATTCTAGCTTTTTACTCTAATATCTCGTTTAAAATCGTAAAAATTAAAAATGTATCGCTATTGGACCGTACATTTTGTACATAGCTTTCTGTTCCGTAAGTGACATTATTCTCCCAAGTGTCTTTGTGTATTTGACAACTTTATAAAGTTGACGGCGAAAAATTTCTATGTGGCTGACGCCCAGTTTATAAGGTTATAAGGTAATTTCAGTAGTTTAAGAAATTTTTTTTGTAGATATTAAGAATAAATAAATTATTATCAAACCTATTTTTCTTCAAAATAGATGTACTGAGCTACAATAAATAATTTTTATAAAAGATAATATTCTATTTTAGCTTGGAGAACACACAGTAAAGTCCCCGGGTGTCGCACACCTAGTGTGCGGTTTAAGGATGGATTCGTACACGGAGAGAAAAAACAAGGCTTTTCCCCGTGACTTCAATTCATGCTTTTTTAGGTAGTAGTTTCACCTGATTTCGCGATGAATTTCTTGCGTTTAGCGGTTAGGCCACGCCTTAGCCCTTATTGGCCTAAGCTCGTTGCAAGAATCTCACCGGGAAAAACCGTGAGCGTCCTGCATTTGTACTGTGTTTAAGGGTTAAAATGTCGAATTTGATTAAAACTCGTCACTCAAGGGTTTTTGGGGTCTGATTACAAATTCGGTGTTAGTTCTTCAAAATTTTAAATTACAGTTCCAATATGGCAGAATTTTTTGAAAATTATCCCGATTGGCCTAAAACTGTTTACTTCTGGATTTTGAAGATCACTTATTACAAATCTTATGTCAGTTTCTTAAAATTCAAGATAGCGTTCCAATATCGCGGATGACTTTTATAAATAATCTTATTACCCTGAAACTTCTTACTTGGGGGTTTTAAGGTCGATTTAGCACAACCTGGTTCTTTGAAGAGAGTAAAAGGTGACATCATGGTGTGGTTTTTTAAAGGTTCTTTTTTTGTTCTTTGATCATTTTGAAATTATTAATTAATTTCGAAAATATTTTTCAGATTAGGCAGGTTTCTGTATTAGGTCAGCTATGCTGTCGATACATATGAAACCCATGAGCTTATAGAGATTTATTTAAGATATTTAATTTATTTGTAAAAATTGATTCGGAAAATTGATAGCTTCTTTCACCTTTAATTATTAATTTATGTTTCAAAATCTAAGTTCATGAAAATTCTAATCAAATACATTCAGCATAATTGCATTAAAGCATTGTTATTGCTTAAATAGTATGGTTAGTTGCTATTTACTAATATTAAGGAAGCAATTTTTAGTTAATTAATTGTTTAAGCATAGGGGAAGTGCGCCGGTTGTGGGCACCCCTACGTAAACTTCGACGGCAAGCAGACTTTACTGATCTAAGTATTGCAAGTCGCGTTCGTTGACAATACGGACTTTTCGTATTGATAACGAAACAAATATATGCATTTGTGTAATAGCTGTGAGCATAATAAAGAAAATTTGCATTAAATAAATAAAAAAGTAATTTTGTATTGTTTTCGAAGAGCAACATATGGGTGTAGATTCGTTCAGAAAAAAAGGGTTTAATTTTTTTTTGCAGTGTTGTCATTATATTTTGTGATTTACCTTCGTGTTTAACCAAAATCCTGCATTACAAAATGTGTTGGTCTTTTTAAAAAATGACTGTCATTTCCGGTTGTGGGCACCTTTATGTTGAGGAGGCTCTACCATCTGACAATGATGTCGACTACTGTCTTATCTATCTAAACTTTCTGCCAAGGAAATTGACAGCAGCAAACTCCATTAAATGCGATGAATATAGTCGTTCAGTGCGTTAGAAGTGCGTAATTATATGCGGGACAGCTACTTCACACGCTAGCATTATGCTTTAGATAGCGATGAGCATAGTGTGAAAACGTGTCTTCATTTTTGTTCTTTATCCCGGCAAAGTCTCTTAAAATAAAGAAATTTTAATTTCTTCTTTATTTGTGTTGGTTTCCTTTAATATTTTTCCATTTTTAGTGGATTTTTCAAGGGTGTCCACTAGGGTGGTTCTTATTTGGTCGATGTTTCCAAATCTTTGGTCTCACCTTAAAAAAATTAATCAAGGTATAAAAAAAATTTTCCTAAAAGTTTGAAGCAAATCGAACAATATTAACACGTGCCTCTAGTCGACTGAAATTTTAAATGAAAAATACATGTAATTTTTCAAAAAGTTTTTTCTAGCTTATGCAAATTTATTTAAAATTCACGAACTTTGGGTTCTTTTAGTACATGATAAGAGGTAAAACCTTCAATTTTTTCAAATTTTTTTGAAAGTATGTGCTCCATTTACAAGCTTGATGAATATGACGATATCACAGTAAACAGGACTATATATTAACCCTTAGATGCATACATTTATTTATTCATTTAAATTTGACGAAACTCGGTACTCAGGGGGTTCGTCGGGTCGCTGATTACGAATCTGAGGTTATTTTGAAAAAATTTTAAATGTCGGAGCCAAAATCGCGGATATACTTACTCGTTCTTTGCGTTTCTAAGATTTTAAATCGAAAATTTTGCAATGCCAATAGAAGGCTAAGTATCTTTGCCTTTCAGAAGAGAGAAAATGTTTTCTGGAATTTCATATAAATAGTTAATATGTGCAGAAAACAAACTACAAACAAACAAAAAAGCAAAAAAATTAAGAAACGAAAATTTTTTTAAAAAACAAAAAAAAATAAAAACAAAAAATTGGCTCCGACATTTCAAATTTTTTTAAAATGACCTTTTTCAAAATGATTCGTAATCAGTGACGCCTTTTGGCGATCTAACCTTTAATCTAACCTCCGAGTACCAAGTTTCAGTTAAATTAAACGACTTTTTATTTTTTATGTCCGCCATATTGGATTTTATGAAACTAACCTCGAATTCGTAATCAGCGACCCCAGAAACCCCCAAGTACCGAGTTTCTGTCCAATTAAACAATTTTATATTTTTATGTCCGCCATATTGGATCCGACATTTTGAATTTTTTCAAAATGACCTTAGATTCGTAATCAGCGACCCGACAAACCCCCTGAGTACCGAGTTTCGTCAAATTTAAATGAATAAATAAATGTATGCATCTAAGGGTTAATATATAGTCCTGTTTACTGTGATATCGGCATATTCATCAAGCTTGTAAATGGAGCACATACTTTCAAAAAAATTTGAAAAAATTGAAGGTTTTACCTCTTATCATGTACTAAAAGAACCCAAAGTTAGTGAATTTTAAATAAATTTGTATAAGCTAGAAAAAACTTTTTGAAAAATTACATGTATTTTCCATTTAAAATTTCAGTCGACTAGAGGCACGTGTTAATATTATTCGATTTGCTTCAAACTGTTAGGAAAATTTTTTTTGTATACCTTGATTAATTTTTTGGGGTGAGACCGAAGATTTGGAAACATCGCTTAAATAAAAACCACCTGTCCACAACCGGGTACAAAAATTTCCACTTCACTAAATTTCTAATAAAACTTTTTTATTTAAAGGAATCAATTTAATTCCTTCACTGACAGTCACCTTAGAACTCTAGTTTTAAATTCGTACACATATATTTGAATAATATGCACTTAGACAAATGTTATGAGGCAAAAACAAAAGGGTGCCCACAACCGGAACACTTCCCTTATTATTTGTTTAAAAGTTATATAATTTTTAATAATTTATTCATATATTATTGTCAATTTAGCAATTTTTAAATAATTTAATTGTTAATTATTAATCAAAGCATATTGTTTATTCATATATATGTAGATCATTATTAATGTATGAAATGTTATTTTACAATATTATTTATTTAATATAAACAATATAATCGGTATAATTTTATTATTATTATTGTTAGTGGGGTTTTTAGTATTAATTATTAATTTGTTTATCAAATTGTAATGTAATTAATTGATTAGTATTAATTGTTATTGCGTTAATTAGAGATTTATTGTTAATATAGTTGATATTATATAGCTTTGTGCTTGATTTTCATCCTTCAAGAGCTATATTTAATTTTGAATTTGAATTGTTTGCCGCTCTTTCATAATGGAAGAATAAAGGTTGTTTTCGGTCTTAAAATTGTTGAAATTTTTGCAGATTTTTGAGACTTTCCTCCCTCTTTAGATTTTACATTGTTCTCCGTGTGTAGAAATATTCGGTTTCATTGAGTTTTTCTTCTGTTAATAAGAATAATTGAACAAAAAGTATGAAATCATCTTTGATTGTTTATGCATAATGTTATTTTTTAAAATGATTTTTAGTTTATTAATTAATAAAATTAGTTTTAAATTTTAGTTTTTTTAGGATAATGATTTTTTATTGATTAATGACATTTTTTACTCATAAAATTATTTAGTTGTTTAATTTTTGTTTTCATCATCTAGCTGATTAATATGGAATTAATGGTGTGGTATTTATTTAATTCTTAGATTTATTTTCGTGTAACGTCTTGATTAGTTAGATGTTTATAAATCACAAGTTATTAGTTTTTGGTTACTAATTATTAAATAAAAGAGGAAATAAATAAGGCAACTACTAATTCATCTAGGTTCCTTTTTTTGTTAGTTCCTCGAGTATTCCTTTTGGTTATGGTATTTTGTCTATATTTCCTTTTGTAGATGGAAAGAACGGTACCATTTTTCCTTGTCGTAGTGGAGAAAAATTACGGATTTTGTCATCTAAAATTTAAAACTATGTTATTATCATTATTTATGAGCAAATTTTTTTTATCTACATGTCTTTAGAACCTTTGTCCTTTTCATTTAGCGCCCTAAGTCAATCACTATTCTCTACTTTTTCTCACCAGTTTTATAATTCATTTTTGGAATCATAAGCAGTGGTGAGTTGTATGGTGAACATGATGGACCTACAGCTCCTTTTGACTTCATTTTGTCAATGACTTTATCTATTTCTTCTTTTTGGGATGAAAAGAATCTTTGTTTTAAATGTTTTATCAATTGGTCAATTGTTCCAACAATTTTACCGCGAATATTACCTCTAGCAATACCTTTTAATTTAGCAAGAATAGATTGAAAATACTGATCGTCGTATTGCTTTGGAATAGTAAATTCAACATTAAAAATATCTTCAATAAAATCTACAAGCATATTGTGGCCGTCTTCTTCTTCTTCTTTACTACAGGGAAGATGTAGATATCAAATTTTTGGCTTCGTATAAACAGACCAATTCAAAACTTATTGTGGCCGTCATAAAAAGGAATATTCATTATACCTTGTTGTAACACAAAACATTCTGCCATAGAATTTACCATAGTATCATAAAGGGTTCTATTTATAGAGGTTGTAAAGGTTCCGCCACTGGTTCTGGCGTTATTATTGTCATCGCCGTTCGTAAGATCTATCTGACGTTTACTTTTATTACAACTCATATTGATGTTAATTTAAAACAATTCGTTATTAATATCAATTAAAAATGGAAGTCCTAAGACTCTAATTATATCTGACGTATTGTCGAAATATATTGTTTGGAATTCTATTACTGAATAGTTAACGCAAACTTTTGCTTCTCCGTGCGTTTGTACGGTACTTCTCTTAAAAAGTATTTTAATATACGATTTATTCCTAAAAATGAGTTAAGCTCTGTTTCTTTAAATACACTCGATTCTCGTTATAACGACGATCTCGGGACTTCAAAATCTTGATATTACGACGGAAGGAGCGATCCTACTTCACGTTCTATTCAAACACATGAATTTATCTATGATTACCAGTACAAAACGTCAAATACGTGTAAAAAATTTCGTAAAGTATGTTTATTTATATTAAAAGTTTCTGCATTGTTGAATCAGTTTAAAGAAAAAGTAAGAATTTTTAATAATAATCAGATCACTAGATTCTTTAGGTTAAATAAAGTTAAGGTTTGATTTGTTTAACTTTGTCAATTATTTGAGTTAACCAAAATTTTGGTTAAATTAAATTCTTAAATTCGTTCGTGTTTTTTTTGTCGTTGAATCGAGAGTTTTAATGTTTATTGTAACGAGATTCGTTATAACAAGAATCGAGTGTAATATTAATAGGCAACAAGGTATCTAAAATGAATATGCCTTCTTTATGTATGAAAAATGAAGATTTTAATATTAATTGTGGATATAAATCGCTATATTTTAGTGAAAATTGAAAGTATGAGTTCTTTATTTCATTACATGATCCAATATATTAGTTGAATTATTGATTTTAAAATTTTGAGTTATATACCAAATTTTTAGCAACCAAATTATTGAAATTAATGTCACAATAAAAAGAGTTGATAGTAGTATCAAGCAATACATATAGTAAAAATGTTATTAATTAGAATGTAAATTCTGTAGGATCTGTATTCAGAAAGGGTAATCCTAATATATTCCTGTTAATTCAGGGTGATTTGGATTAATGAAGGTTTTGAATTTAATTGCTTTATTAGCAATTATTATTTTTGTGGTTCCAGAAGTAATGCATGATCCTAAATTAAATATACGTTTCTCGGATCTATTTATTTTTGTATCTGGAGTTAATTTTTCTTCGTTTAATAGATTAATATTTAAAGAAGGATTGATTAGGAAGAGTCCTCTATTATCTTTTAAGTTCTTAGAGGATATATGAATGTTAGGATAAATTTCTAAATTGAATGAAACATTGTTTACATGTTCATTCATGAGAAAATACTATGAATATTAGAAAATCTTCTAAATAAATTATTTCGGAAGAAATTAGCTACGCGACGTCTTAATCGTCTTTGAATTGATAGTTCACGTCTCCAAATTTCTCTTTCGTAAATGATTGCAATTCTCTCAAAATATCTTGTTTCAAAAATCTGATCAAGAAATGGTGCTCCTAATATACCGATAATTTCTGAATCAATACGTGAGGCGTCAACTTCAAATCTAAAAGAAAAATCGCTAAATTCTATTGTTGTACTCCCAATAGTACGAATTGGACCTTGTCGAGATATAATTGAATTATCGCGTTCTATTGAAACGAATGATGCTATTGCTGATTGTTGAATTAGATTTATTGATAAAGTGTGATCTATTAAAAAGTTACCTCTATGTAAATTAAAATGACCCGATATTAATTCAACGTAGGGATAATTATGTTGATTATAATCAAGGATTGAAAAATAATTACTCATTTAATCTTTATTTAATTTGCATTATTTTTATTTATCAATCGTTCAGTATTAATTAACAATTTTTCGAAAAATTTTGAAAATTCTAAGTTTGAATATAATTTATGTACTTGTAATAATCTATCTGTAATTTCAATCTGTTTTTCTTGAAAGCGTTTCTGATTTCTTTTTCCTCCTCTGTTTCTCGATTTCTCGTTATTATTTTGCATAATCTAAATCTGCAAAGAAAGACATTTTGTCTTTATTTATGAATTTTTTGTTAAACTAAAATAAAATTAGTTTATTTGGTTATGAGGATTCTATTAAAGAGTAAGGCTATATATATCCTTAAGGTAAGAATTCGCCGATCGGCGAAAAATTAACTCTAAAGTAAGCCTTAGACTTAACAAAATTTGAGGAGTTCTTTATTTTAACAAATTCGCCGATCAGCGTAAAATGCTACTGGTAAAATCGAAATTCGTCAGACGGCGTAAGAACGACTTTGTACAATTTATTCTTTATTAAGTTAAATGTTTGTTGTATAATGAGTTTTTGTGTAATTTATAAATTTATTTGAAAAGTATTTTGTTAGAGTGTCGGTTAAATTTTTCTTTATTCTAAGTGTTGTAAGTGTTTAACTTGCACCTTATGAAGGAAAGAATAGTGTTTCGGATGACTCCTTTACGCCAGCAGAAACTAACAATTCTAAGTGTTAAAACTGACAACTTGCACACTAACCGAGTACAACGCGAACTGAATTGCCGGTTAAAGAAAGAATAATTTGAGTTATTAATTAACACTCCTAGTAATGTAAGATTTCTAATTTTATAATTTAGTACTTTATAAAGGGAAATGATATAATTGTTATAACGAAAGTGACGAATCCCACCGCTGCCACCAAATCAGCTGTTACATCCCGAGCAGAAGGCAATTGTGAAGGTTAGGTTATAGAATTTTGGAGGAATGGTAGGCTGATTATGGTCAAGTTGGTAAAGCTTGACCTTTATTTTGAAGTAGGATCGTTTGTACTTGTCAAAACTACGGGTTTTGCGTTAAGAACAAACAATAATATTCCCTTTTAATAAATTTATTTAGGATCAATTAATAATGTTACAAGTAGTTACATAAATGCTACTTACTTTTAGTTACAGAGTTATCGTAGGTTAAAGGTTATAGCGCTTGTCGGTATAAATTTGGGTTTCAAGATGTTGTTTCAATTGAATGAAACGAAAGTTCGTAATGTTACACTTATGTAACTTTAACAACTATAAGATTTTTGCAATTGTTTTAATCGTTAATACTTCTTCTAAGTGTTAATTTTCGTCACTTGCACCTATTACGGAAAGAAACTTGTTTCTAAGTGTGAGAAAAGCAACTTGCACGATAATCGAGTACAATTCGGCCTGAATTGACAATTAAAGAAAGAATTAGTGAAAAACTACAATTAATAAAACTTAATATGAAAAATACGACAGTTAATACATTAAAATTATTGATTCTAAGTGTCAATTTGTCTTCCTTGAACCTTTATTTACGGAAAGAAACTTGTTTCTAAGTGAAAAACAAAGTTGACTTGCACGATAATCGCGATTTGATTAAGGGGGGGTAAGGTTTGTTTCGTCTAAAAAAGATCTTTTTTCATAAATTTTTTTAGAAGAAATTATTGCTGTCGATTTATTTTACATATTATTATATGATAGTGTAACATTTGAAGAATATTAAAAAAAAATTTGTTAAAAAATAGATAGAAATAACAAAGTTATTGCAGATTTCCGCAGGTGCCTAGAAAAAAAGTATTTGTGCGGTGACCAGCCTACAGCATCACTGGATCAACTAAAACCAAAAAGTGAAAATGTTTTGTTTAGTTTATTACTTTATCTCTCAAGTGACGAAGAGTTTTTTTTAATTTTTCAATTTTTCAATTTTTGACACCATTTTGAAGTCAAAATGACAATTTTTGACGAAAAAATCGACCTATTTGTTATTGTAAAATTGTTAATAATTTTAAAAAATTTAAAAACTCGACGTCACTTGAGAGCTATTTATATGTAGAATAAGTGTACAAAATTTCAAAACGATCGGTTCAGTAGTTTTTCCGGTAGGTTAGTCACCGACTTAAAAAATGACACTTTTGGGAAAATAGATTTAAAGTTTTGTACACTAAAAAAATGAAAATATCTTTAAAAAGCTGGACTTTCTTATAAAATACGTACGTATCATCATCAATGCTGGGTCCATACAGAACGTCATCTAAGGCAGCTTTTTGCCCTTTTCTACGTAAAATTCTGCCTTCTTTGGTCAAAAAAGGCGCGCCAAACTAAGTTAGAGGTACGGTCATAACCTACTGTAACTTCGTTAGTTTTGCTCTGAATGGTCTAAAAATTTAATACAATATTCTTCAGATATTGTAGTTTCAGTAAAAAAAATAAAAAAAAATGGAAAAAAAGTTGTCAAACCTTACCCCCCCCTTAAAGAAAGAATACAATGAAATGTGTAAAAACTGAAGGGTTGCTCTACAATGACTATGAGTCAATTAAACTGCACTGGAACTTTTGCCAATTTTTGTTGAAGAAGCTTTGGCTTATATACTAATCTCCTATAATATTAACATATTCGTCGTCGTTTTGTCGTCCGTCGGTCGTGTAACTCCGTATTTCATCGTTCGGTCGTTCGACTTTTATCATTTATTCATCGTATCGTACACGGAGAGAAATCTGCTGCTAATATTACTCGAAAGAGCACATTACTTAAATTGCTTAAAGTTTTTCTTATATTTTTAGCATAGATTCATATACTTATTGTTAAATACTTTCAATGCAATAAGCATAAAAGACAGTAGCTAATTTTGCACAAAATCTTTATTATAAATACAAAGAGAACGTGCTATAAAAGTATTAGATTCTTCTTATAAGAATCGCTCGAACTCCGACTGATTTTCAGGCGGACTTTATACAACACAATCTTACTTGCGTATACGCACATATAACTCACACACACATATATTTCTCTCTCTCTCTCTATATATATATATATATTTGATATTTCTCTGTCCTGTAAAACATTATATATTATATGGGTGATTTTCACGTAACTGTGCAATTTCAAGATCAGTTTTAAAAGAAAAAAAATTTTGTTTTTTAATGTTAAATATCTTTTTTTCTTATCATTAGAGCATAATATAGTTGTAATTTAAACGGTTTTACTACAGCTATAATTATAAAAAAATTATAACAAATTTTCGAAAATTGGCTGCCACGGAGCTGACCACCCTATGCATTGAATTATACTGCCGTCAACTAGGGCTACTTTATGTACGAGGTATATTTAATAAATAAAATTATTAAAAAGAACTTCTTTGTCAAAAAACCAAAAATAATTTAATTAAAATCCTTAAAACGATTAAAACTTCAACCGGTGAGGAACATAACGGCAAAAAATTAACTTTAATTAATATTTATAAGTTTTTCAAATTAGTTTTAAAACTATTTCTCTCGTTTCTCTAATAACTTGAAAAGTGTATTAGATATTAAATTGTTATTCATTTAACCTTAAAATATTAATTTCAAGTTTTTGAAAAATATCATATTCAAAACGTTTAAAAAAGCTCCTTTAGAAATGATGAGATTCAAAGTTATTTACATGTGTTTAAATGATAGTATTATAATTATTATAATGTATTATTGTAAAATGTATACTTAAAAAGAAAAAGTGTTATTTATTTTTTGAGTAATATAAAATTTGAAGAAAGGTTGTTAATTTTTAATAAATCATGATTTTAGCAAAATCTTAATGTTTTATTTTACATTTTGTTGTATAATATTTACAAAATTTTTTGTTTAATATCTTATTCTTTTTAATTTACTCTGAAATATCTACATAAAAGATTTAATGAATAAGAAAGGATCATAAAAATGTTTACGTAACATTATAAAAACAGAAAGATCAATGCACAAAGTAGCCCTATCCCGGGGTCTATTTTGTGCACAACTTTTAATGACTACAACTCCGCCAAAAAAATTTATTTCATTGACTAACTCATAGGAAACCTTCAGAAGGAAAGTGTAACATAAGCAAAAGTTGATTTTCTTTTAATTCTGAATTTGAATAAATCACTGAGTTAAAAAAAGCATTTTGATGTACAAAATATCCCCAGCAAAAATATTTACTATTTACTATCAGCTTGACATAACCAGAGAATTTTATTTTCATAACATTATGAAATTAGCGTATGAAACTAATTTTAGAAAAGTATTCACAAATAAAAGCGTTACGATCAACAGTAATACTGTGCTTCTGCGTGGTTGACATAAAGACATTTTAAATTAAGCACCAAAAGTAAAGGCGTGTTTTTTGGAATATTAAGGTGTTTTTTAATAAGTCAACGGTTGCCGAAGCACTGAAATATAAAAGGACACAACTATGTCTGTCCTCTTCTATAATATGTGTTATTGTAGCAACTGTTGATCCATGAATTTGCACGTCTTCACACTGTACGCCACAGGCGCCACGGAGCTGATATTTTATGTGACACCACGGAGCTGAAATTTGACATTTAAACTAACCTAACTCCGACAATTCTGCAAAATAATTCTTTTCTTTGGGCAGATAATTTGTTTCTATTGTAATCTTCAAAAAAATCGTAATAATTACAACAGAGAGTGTTTAGATTAAAAGAATAGTAATACCACGGTACTGATCACTTTTTTTGTGACCTTCACATTTTTACAAAAAAAATTGTTTTTGAGTGTAGAACTTTCAATTTTTGAATTGTACATTTGTACATATTTGTGGTTGCGAATAGGATTTATATATACCTGTGAAATGTATCCATACCCAAGCAAAAATTTTTTATTTTGAATGTGTTTTCTGTGACGCCGCTAAATATTACAGTTACGTGCAAATCACCCATATGTAGTATTTAATACTTGTTGCTGTTATAAAAAGATAATATTTATTTAATAGTAAGGATATTAGTTAAAAATTATTGCATTTTTATTCGTGTTTGAATGTATAAGCAACATGTGAAAATTGTTAGGTTATGTTATTGCAAACGTCACCGCGTTGTACGCGTTCCGTTCTTCGAAACCATCCAGAGAAATATATGTGTGTGAGTTATATGTGCGTACACGCAAGTAAGATTGTGTTGTATAAAGTCCGCCTGAAAATCAGTCGGAGTTCGAGCGATTCTTATAAGAAGAATCTAATACTTTTATATCACGTTCTTTTTATATTTATAATAAAGATTTCGTGCAAAATTAGCAGCTGCTTTTTGTTTTTATTGCATCGAACTCTCCGTTACATTAAATAGATGATTTCGTATATAAATTATTATAACCTCAAGCTAAAATTCTATTCAGCAGTGACTAATAAAATTTGTAAAGATTCTACAAGCAATAATAGCAACAGATTTCTCTCCGTGTATATATACATACTCATTGTACATACATATACGCATGCGCAGTAGTGTTATATCAATGTCAGGCATGCGCAGTAGTGTTCTATCACTATAACGCATGCGCAGTAGTGTTTAATCACTATAACGCATACGCAGTAGTGTTCTATCACTATAATGCATGCGAAGAACATTTAGAACTTTAAAATTGAATTTTTTAATCCATACACAATCTAAAAATTATTTTTCTACAATACAAAATTCCCAAAGCCCAAAATGTCCAAAATATGAAATTTCCAAAATAAGAAGTGTTGAATTGTACTGTAAGTGAAAAGAATTAGATTATTGAGTTATTTAACAATTCTATTTCTGTATAAGATATTTTTAAAAAATCATTATTGTTAATGTTTTACAAAAATTTAAATAACTTCTAAAAACACGAACACTATTAATGATCTTAAGCTTACTTTAAAGGTTATTTTCTACAGAATGGGAATTACTTGTAGACATTAACGTGTAATTTTTTCTTAGAAATTGCAGGTCGGCAAAGTTATACACAAAAATTTCAATTTGAAATAATTTTTTTGTACAAAAAACTATTCTTCAAAAAATATAAAACATAATATGATGTAGATTTTTCAAGAAAATTTAGTAAAAAAATATGTTTGAATTTTAAAAATTATGTTTCTGTTAACCCGTTGCCTGTTAACGACCGTTGGATAGTAAACTTCTTAGCGCAAAATAAATGCAATTTTTTATGTAAATTATAAAATAAATTGTTTTATATCATTATTAACACACTATTGATTGCAATGATCCTAAATTAAGTAATAAATAAATTATTATTTATTATTTTCAAATAATATAACAATTTAAAAACAAGTAAAATTAATGAAAATTTATTTTTAATTTAAGTCACATTTAGTGTATAAGGGTTTTTGGAGTGGGTGAATTCGAATTTGACCTTAATTTTAAAAAATTCAAAATAGCGGACATCATTTTTGAAATTTATTTGGATTTTTATTAATTTCAGTACCTAAGGGTTTTTCAGGTCACTGAATTCGAGTTTGACCATCATTTTTTAAAACTTCAAAATGCAGGATCCAAATTGGCGGACATACTTTTTGAAATTCATTTGGATTTTTATTAATTTTAGCATCTAGGGGTTTTTCAGGTAGCTAAATTCAAATTTGACCTTCATTTTTAAAGATTCAAAATAGTATACATAATTTTCAAAATTCATTTGCATTTTTATCAATTTCAGTATCTAGGGATATTTTGGGTCGCTGAATTTAAATTTGTCTTTCAAAATAAAAAATTATGAATTCAAAATGAGGGACGTAATTGTTTTAATTCATCCCGATTTTTATCAAATTTTGTACTCTATTCTATATCCTTTGCATTAGCTGATAAAACGAATCATGACCCCAGAATGTGCCGCGTGGAGGCTGCAAATAAGGTTTTACATTACACTTTCTGTTCTTTGTTTTTTTTGTTTATAATATCTGTTTAAAATTTAAAAATTTTGTCCGACATATTGGATCCACCATTTTGAATTTTTTTGACGTCATATTTATATTCAGCGACCCCAAAAACCCTTGTATACTAAGTTTCATAAAAATCCATCTAATAGATTTTGCTGAACATTTTGGGCCAATCATATGATTATTATTTTTCCAAACAGCGAAGGGGTTTATAAGATTGTTTCAAATTTTTTAAATTCTTTTGGTCTAAGTTTGCCAACCTGCATTTTCTAAGAAAAAAGTTTCGTATATTCGCATAATTCAAATTATTTGAATCAAATAAATATGTAGATAAAAAAATTATTTGAATGAGATAATTTTTTTTAATGTGCTAATACTTTTACGTATGCAAATGGAAGAACATTAATTAATTTATTATAAATTTGGTATAAGGATTACATAAATAATTATTTGACGCAATTAAAGAGATATTGGTCTAAATTAAAATAATTCATTATGAAAAATAATTGCATATTTGATATAAATGAGGGAAATTCCACGTCAACACGGACAGAGCTCTAAACAAAAATTGCTTTGATGGATTTAAACGTTCTAGGGCTTAAAAGATTTCTACATTCATGTACTTTAAGATGCCGATGGGCGTTTTTTGCAAATTTTCATTTCCGATGCCAATAGAGCTGTCAAAAGTCAAAAGGTCCAAAAATCTCAAAATACTTTTATAAATTAAAAGTAAAAACGGGGTAAATTATTTTGTAACTCATTCTTTAACAGTTTTTAGGGTCCCCGAATATAAATCTAAAGTTTTTTTAAATTCAAAATGGCGGATCCAATATGGCGAATAAAATTCAAATTTAAACAGATTCGATTAAAACTTGTTACTCGGGGGTTTTTAGGGTCGCTGATTACAAATCTGAAGTCACTTTTTAAAAATTCAAAATAGCGGAAAAAATTTTCAAATTTGATCCGATTCCCTTAAAACGTGTTGCTCGGAAGCTTATGGGGCCACAGATTACAAATATGAAATCACTTTTTAGAAATAAAAATGGCGGATCCAATATGGTGGACAAATTTTTAAATTTGATCAGATATAATTAAAACGTTTTACTCGGGGTTTATTTAAGGTATCTGATTACGAATCTAAAATCACAATTTAAAAATTAAAAATAGTGGATCCCATATGACTGAAAAAATGTCCAATTTTGATACATTTCGCTTAAAGTTTGTAATAATAACACATTGTTTACATTATAGAACAGTATGAAGCTAGAATTTCTTAAAAGTGACTTAAAATTCGTAATCAGATACGCTAAAAACCCCCGAGTAACACTTTTTAATTAAATCTGATCAAATTTAAAAAGTCCACCATATTGGATTCATCATTCTCAATGTCTACAAAGTAACTTTATATTCATAATCTGCGGCCCCAAAAGCCCCCAAGTAACACGTTTTAAGGGAATAGGATCAAATTTGAAAATTTTGTTCGCCATATTGGATCCGCCATTTTAAATTTTTTTTATTAAATTTTCTTATAAAATCTACACCATATAAAGTTTTATATATTTTCTAAAATAGTTTTTAGTACAGAAAGATTGTTCCAAATTTTTTGAATTTTTTTAGTCCAAGTTTGACGGCCTGCATTTTCTAAGAAAAAAATTACACGTTAATGCCTATAAGTAATTCTTATAGTGTAGCAAATGACCTTTAAAATAATTTTAAGATCATTAAAAAGCGTTCATTATTTTAAAAGTTATTCAAATTGAAAATGACGATTTTTCAAAAATATCTAAATAAAATATTGGCTAAATGACTTCTAAAAGATCTTGTTCTTTTCAAAATTTTATCATCTTTTAAAAAATAAAAAGCAAAATATTTTAGTTTCCATACATTTTATGTTTTAAAATGTTTTTCAATCACCTGAAAATGGATAGTCTCTCAATTTTGACCGGTAGTGTATAGATTCGTAATCAGCGACCCTAAAAACCACCGAGTAACAAGTTTTAATCGAATCTGTTCAAATTTGATTTTTGTCCGCCATATTGGATCCGCCATTTTAAATTTAAAAAAAACTTTAGATTTATATTCGGGGACCCTAAAAACTGATAAAGAATGAGTTACAAAATAATTTACCCCGTTTTTTGCTTTTAATTCATAAAAGTATTTTGAAATTTTTGGACCATTTGACTTTTGACAGCTCTATTGGCATTGGAATGTGTCCGTGTTGACGTGCGGAGTGTCCCATAAATATTTAGTTTTTTTAAAAAAATTATTTTATTGATGCAAATAAATATTTATTTGAATTAAAAGTCATGCATTATTGAATCAAGTAATTTTCCTAATTGATTTAAAGCAATATTTATTAGATCCAATTATTCCATTCATTTGACTTAAATAATTCGAATTTGCTACAAATAACTATTTATTTGATAGGGGAGGGTGGTCCCATACCGACCCCCTAAAGTGCAAAGGCTAAAAATGTGCCAAAAATCTGTTTCTTTGTCTTCGTCAAAATTTTTTTGAGTAAAGGAACTATTTTTCAATGTTTTCTGACGGTTGTCAAGGTTTTTAATTGTCACACTGAAAAACTGTTGGTAGAGCTGTTCGCCCAATGCGGTGAACTGCTGCGTTAAAAAGAAACGCACATCTCACTTTATTTTTGGGCGAGTTACTCTCCTTTTTGGGCGAGCAACTCTCCTTTTTGATAGAGCTGCTAACCTTTTTGTCAAGCAGCCGCTCGCCAACACCATTGGTAGGATTGGTAGTCAAGTTTAGGAGAGCAACTCGCCTAATTTTGATAGAGCTGTGAGTTTAAAGTTAAGTAGCGCTGCACAACAGTCAATAGCGGAACTGCTCTACCAATAGTTTTTCAGTGCATTAATAAAAGATCTAAAGAAAAAGCGAAAATTTACGTTTTTAACTTTTTCAAAATGGGTGGTCCGAAACCGACCCCTTATTTTTTTGGGGAAAATCTGAAGAATAATCAAGATATCAAATTCTGATAGTAATTAAAATAAAATTCAACAGTCTGTAATGAACTGTTAAATTATTTTGACTTCATTTAAATACATTTTTGGACCTTTTTCTGAACAAAAAGGTAAATAAATGAATCATTAGTAACTTTACTCTGAGACTATTCATGTCTTTAAGTTATGTTGACATAGTTAAACTTGAATGAATATTATTACTTTATTTAAATAAATTTTTAGCCCTTTTTTAAAATGATAATAAATATAAATTGTTAAACATTGTCTAAATTTCCAATATAATAGCAGCAATGGTTTTGCCTGTTTTAATTTTCGCCCTATTTCTAGTAAAATATATACGAATTTTGTTATTAATTCTTTTTCGTTTTCGTACTTAACTGCTTCCAAAGATGTTGAAAAGTACACCTTTTCTTAATTCATATCGCCTTGTCAAGAACATTTTACAACCGACAATGAATAAAATATTTAACCAAAAGAGAATTAAAGTTAAGTATAAGTTCTGTGATTGTTAGTAAAATATTTTATAAATTCCTAAAAAATAAAAGTAAATATGCAAAACCTTCTATCCTTACTTCATGTGGACAATAAGGAAGAAGAGAATAAACAATTACAATGTAAAAATAGGGAGGTCGGGTTGGGACCACCCCCACTATTTTCACAAAATGTTTTGCCAATCACTTATATCAATGGAATCAATTTAATTTGAATGTTGTGCGTTGAAGTTAAGGTCATACACAATCAAAATTAATTTCATAAAAATTTTCCTGTATTCAAAAAACACTGTTAGCTTGAATTCCGTATAGGTCAAAAATTAATTTAAACAATGCTAAAAACTAATATTGCTTGAATCTTCAAAATGAAATCAAACGCATTGATAAAACCTGTGGCCCAGTTGTTAATGTTGTGAAAGTGTTCGACTGATGGTACTGACAAATTTTTTAGTGTTACTATCTTCAAGAAACATAAGGGGGTCGGTATGGTACGAGGGGACGGTATGGGACCACCCTCCCCTACTACAAATTAAAATTTTTATATCAAGGGCATTTTTATACGAAAAGTAAATGGTGGATCACCGATTTTTCTTAAAGTTTGTAATTTTGTAGTATTTGGGGTACTAAATAACTGTACCAAACAGTTTTGCAAAAAAAAAATTTTTGCAAGATATTTAGATTTGAAAAATCAGAAACTGAAAATAAATAAATAAATGTCAATTTTTTATAATATTAAAAAAAAGTTAAGAAAAATTAAATTTTCAATAATTTGTTTAAACAATAATTTTTTATTGTTAAAAAAATATGCTAAGGACATCATGGAGTTTCCTAAAAAAATTATTTTCTCAAAATTTAAACCTTCCTTAATAAGTGGTTAAATTTTTAAAGAAGTGCTTTTTGATGTTTTTGAGAAAAAAATTTTTGAAGTTTGCGCTACGAGTTTTTGTGCGTTGCGCTAACTAAGTAGCGCCTATATCAGTGTATTTTAAAAGATGATATGACCTTTACTGCTCGTCTCTAATACATTTATTAATTATATACGTATATATTATTATTATAACCAGTTTAACTATATATTGTAAACTTTTTTATAAAAATTATTTTCCTTTTTTATTGTAAAAAATCTTTTCCTCCACACTTTATCCAGGCTTATATTTCTAATTTTTTTTTATGGTCTTCAGTGGAACAAAAGTCAAACGTTATTGTATCAAATTTATTTTCTACTAACTGAAAAAATGCTTTAAGGAAAAGATTTTTTACATTAACCCATTGATGCCTACTAAAAACCACTACGAAGACATATATTACATAATTTTTTAAAAAAGACCTATTGGTGTAAGAATGTTATAAACAATTAGCCTGCATTTATATTGTATAAGGTATAAGGATCGTTTTTAAAGTTAAAGATTTTTTTAAAGAAAATTAGCTTAATCAAGAGAGTTTTTGACTTTAAAAATTTTTTTAACAAAATTTTTACCTCAAAAATAGAGGTGTGCAAAATTCGAATCGAAAGAAAATTCAAATCGAAAGAAAATTCGAATCGAACTACGAATTCGAAATTCGAAGTTTCGAATTTCGAATGTGCAAAATTCGAATCGAAAGAAAATTCGAATCGAAATACCAATTCGAAGTTTCGAATTTCGAATTGGCCGATTCGAATCGAAAGTAAATTCGAATCGAACTACCAATTCGAAATTCGAAGTTTCGAATTTCGAATTGGCTGATTCGAATCGAAAGAAAATTCGAATCGAACTACCAATTCGAAATTTCGAATTGGCCGATTCGAATCGAAAGTAAATTCGAATCGAACTAGCCAATTCGAAAATTGGAGATTCGAATTGTACAACTCAACTCGGTTACTTTATTCGCACAATTAATTATTCTATAATTTTAATATATAAATAACATACAAATACCAATAATGTGTTGAAAGTGAAGAAAATATTTCGCTTATTGTTTGTAGTACATGAGGAAAAAAAATTATTTTGCAAATTTTTTGCTCAATTTTTAAAATAAATTTTCATTTATTTTAACAATTTAATAGCTAATATATAATTAAAAACCGCTGCTAAGTTGTATATTTTTTTATAATTTTGGTACTCATTTCATGAACACTGTACTTCCTCATAGAGATAAAAATAATAGAAATATATTAATTACTTTTTATAAATATGGTAAAAGTGATTTGATTTTGGATCAATCAATGTATTTTTAAATACCCTACAAGATATTTACAATAATTTAATAGTTAAACAAAAATTTTTAAACACAAAAGTTGAGAAAATGTCATTTTTCAAAATTTTTGGTTTTTAAAATACCAATGATTTCGAAATTTATTATTGAATTAGGTTCAAAAATAGGTCAATCGAATCGTTTTTTAATGCTCTACAATTTGGTAACGATAATTTTAAAGTTACTTCTACGCTTTTCAACAAAATTTGCAAAAAGTCTCTGGTTAATATGGACAAAAAATGTTCAATTAGGGACCAAAAGATGCATCTAAAAAAACTCTACAAAACTAAAGAAACAAGTTGTAAATCCAGATGTTCATTACATGAACATTTTGCTTCCTCTTTACGATCAGCAAAAAAAAATTTGCTTCCTCGTGAAGGAAGCATTAACGATAAATATATTTCATTTTTAAATCATTTTTAATACAATTTAACATTTATAAAATAATGTTCATTCGTCTTAATAGAAAAAATAAAATTTTCTTATACAGTAATATGAATCTAAATAAACAAAAAAATTTTTAGTTAAAAAGTGAATTTTTCAACTTTAATTGTAATTAATTCTATAATTTTCAAAAGAATATATACTTTATATACATCAATCGATTCGTCTTGATGCAAAGAATAAGATTTTTGATTTATTTTTTAATAAATAATAACATTCTATTGTACAGCAACATGATTTTTAAGAAAAAATGAATTTTTATTAAAAGTGCAAATTTTTTGTCTATAATTGGTTTTAATTCTATAAATTTAAGTAAAACATATACTTTATATATACCTGTTACATCCTGTATATTTTTCACTTTTATTTTTCAAATTATATTTTTCAAATAACTTAAAATGGGCCCTATAAGAGTAACATTGAACAGACTAGACAAACATTTCAAAATTATCTTTTTTCTAAGAAAATTCGTTCACACAACATTTTTATCGCTCACAGATTGTACCGTGAAAAAGGCAGTTCAAATTTCATCCTTCTTAACAGTCAATTCTAACCTTGCTAAAAAGAAATACATTTTCCGAACAAAAGTCAAAGTGTTTCCAAATGTGAAAGGAAACCATAAATTGTAATATAACCTATGACCAGATGTCTGAAGAACGACCTTTTTAAGGGTACGGTCGAGAGTGCATACATATACACATTCTAAAATGTGTTTAAATAATAGAAACGTTAATTTTCATTTGCAAATGAATAATAAATAAAACAATAAATAAAAATGATAAATAATTAATATTTTAATATTATCAATATTGTGTGTAAATAAATATTTATTGTTTATAAAATAATTAATAACAAATAAATATCCACAAATAATAATTATAAACAATAAACCAATAATAATTCACAAATTATTAATAACAATTTATAAAAAATAAATGATCATAAAATCGAAATAAATAATTAAATAATGCGACAATTACGTTAAAAATTACGATAAAATTAAAATTCAAAAACCTACATACATTTAAAAATTATAAACAATTAAACTACGCTATAACAAATATTGTAAAATTATTATTAATTAGTTTATAACAATATTTTGTAAAATCTCAAAAACGTGAAATAATATCCCTACTATTTTAGAAAGACACTGACCTAGGGTACGTCCCTTTAAGACACAACCTACATAAGTGGGATGGGTCTCGAAGACCCAATCCAGAAACGACAAAATCAAATCTTTTAACTTTTTACCAATCTAATAATTAGTCAGCCTCTTTTTCCATCTCCCTAAAAATATTTTCCAAAAATCTAAAAACTCCCTAAAATCCTAGTGGGGACAAACCTTTAAAAAACAGCATCCCCAAGAGGATAAAATGTCAAACAGTATCTTTACAAGACAACCAGAAACAAGTCAGTTACATTCATTCACTCTTAGTATTCATCTCACTCAAAGTATTCAATTCAGCCTAAAACATACATACAATCTTACTCTCAGTTCAAACTTAAACAATCGCACAGTGCTTAATCTCAGTTTTCAATTCTCAAATTCTAAAACTTACAAGTTCAAGTTAGTTTATTAAAAAGTTACCAGTGTTTTAATACAAGTGTCAGTTTTTCTATCAAAATTCAAATAATTTCATAAATATATCAAAATCATAAATCGATATATCGATACATCGATACATATAAATCGATTAATCGATTATTAATAATCGATATTACGAGGATTCCAAATTATTTCACGTTTTTGAGGACAACGATATTATTCATAAATAATAAATAAAAAGTGAGTACAAATTCAAAATATTCTTATTAAATTCATCTTTCTCTCCTTAACTTTCTCAAATCTTGTCCAATTCCCAAATCCAGGTTCTATAACTGAGAATTATAAAAATTAAATACCTTTTTAAACTAATTGTGACTCCTGAAATTGTTACCTATGTTATCGAACCCTGTCATCTTATTTTTCTGTATTTGATGATTTGGATTCATCCTTTATAAATTAAAATCCTAAAAATTTCATTTAAAAACAAAATAAAACTCGAAAGTGTCCCGAACTATTAAGCGAGAGCTTAGGTTCTAATCACTAACATAATTCCATTTATTAAATATTCATTTATTTAATAAATTGAATTTAAAATAATTATGTTTAGTCTATAGGACGTAACATACTTAATTTTTGGAGGCCCCGGAGGGATTATTCGAGTTTAATTTTGTTAAAATTTCTTCTTTTCTTCTATTTTTTCTATACTATCTAAAATGTTTTCAAAAAATTCTCTTTCTTTTTGTCATATTCGTTCTCAAGTTCATGACACTAAGTCCAAATTTATTAAATTTTAAAAAAATGAAATTCCTTAATTCAAGATTAATTCCTTTTTAAATTTAACACTAAATCTAAAATACTATTTTCGACAATTTTTCCTCTTATTTAAATTTTTAGTCAATATATTTTAACAAAAATTGAAATAAAATCAAGAAAATGGCTTAAAACTATATCATTGACGCTCCTGCCTGCCACTCAACGCAGCAAGCGAAGTTAGTTCTATCATATACAATGACGCTCCCCCTCAATCATAGCAACCACGTGTCTACGGGCCCATGCATAGTAAGACGCGCACCACGTCGCGCGCATTGCAGGCCCTGCATTATCTCTCTCTCTCTTTTCTTTCTTTCTCTCTCACTCCTTGACTCTTTGAGTCAGGCATGACGTAGACAACCGTGCATTGCTACGCTGAGTTAAACCTTCATTGTATTGAACATTAGAGCGTTACCTCACACAAGTGAAGTCCTTTTTAATTTGTTGTCATTTTTTAAACCTATTGTTACGTCCGTAACTTCTTAATATGCTTAAATTATCTATAATATTCAGGTGTGTATTTCTTTTAAACATATTGAATTATACATATATATTATACTAACGTATTTGAAATACGTATTCATACAATCTCTTCATATTATTGCATTATATTCAATATATTTAATAAGAAGGTAATTGTCATTATAAATTTGATATGTATTTAAACAAACTTATAAATTATAACAAATCCAAGAAAGATGGGTAATACTTTTCATGTAAAAAGAATAACGATAATCCATCAAACAGATTAATATAATCCCATAATCATTGGAGTGTATAAAACAAGCAGGCAGGTGTCTAATTTCTGGAAACTGAACTGAGAGGTACAACGGTCGCCCCTCAGCCCCCCTTAAACTATCGCTCTGGATTGCAACCTAGCAGCCACAAAAGAGAGAGACAACAGTCGCCCAGCAGTCACAACTGAGAGAGAAAAATAATCACTCCTCACGCCTCTTAGACAGTCATCACGGCATTGCAGCTAGTCGCTCCAACCCCCCTTAAAATCCAACCAACATCGACACGTGTATGATTCCAAAGAATTGATGAAGACAGTTTTATATAAAAGGGGATATGATTTCTACTCAAATCAGAGAGTAATTTTTTGGGAATCAACCAGTTTACATCGTCCAGTCAACGTTAGCACATCACATAGTTACAAGTGAATTCAAAGTACATCTTTGAAAAGTGAACAGTATATCTTCAAGTATTCTTTTCAAAGTGCATTGTTCGAAAGTGAACAATATATCCCCAAGTGTTAAAATTGAAGTGAACTGTAAATCAACCTTTTATTATACACCAATTTGCAAAATATAAATTTTAAACAATTTCCAAAATTATTAAATTGGAAATAATCTCAACAATCAAAGATCTAATATTGAAACAACACATTCCAAATTTCGAACCATCGAAATTTGCTCAAGAGGCGACAACCGTCTGGAAGAAAGCAGATATTTTCAAAATACAATACACTATCTCATTAGTGTAAACAAGAGGATTAATACCCAACCATTAAGGACAACAAGCAGAAGGCCCCTTTTCGTCTACCGCTCAACACCATTGAGATCGGACAACAGATTATCATCACACCACCAGTAATCGTTATTCTTTAAGTAAGATTTATAATTTTGTACTCATTGTAATTTTGTCAACTCTTTTCTTTCTTGTTGGTTTTTAAATAAATTATTCTCTCACATTTAGTAGGCTCATTGACTTATCCTCATCCCAAATTAGATTCATTTATGAAACTAATTTAAAACGAGGAACGCTAGGTATATTTAAAAAGGTTTCTCGTTTTGACGTAACAGAAGCCCTTTTAAATTTTGGTGCATCGGCCCGGGAAAAATTATAAAGTCGATCAGCCATATAATTTTGTCAAATTTTTAATAACATTCGAAAATTTTAATGGATATAATTTTTAAATTAATGAAATAATTCAATAAAAATAAATAAATCAATGAGTATACCAATTGTTTAAAAAAGGGAAAATTTTTTTTTTTTGTAACAAATAATAATAACAAATAATATCAACATACAATAATTGAAAATAATCAGTATCATAAAAAAAATTAAAATTTTTTTTTATTAATTTAACACATCTTATGCTAATTGATAACATTATACAAGATTTAAGTCGCAAGGTGCATTCATAAATATACATTTTATATTGGTATTGATGAATAGAGGTTCGAGTCCTCTTAACTTATAAATTTTTCTTTAATGTGCATGGTGCATTTATTAATTCAATTCTGTATTAATAAATAGAGGTTCGAGTCCTCTCAACTTATAATTTTTAAAGTTGCAAGGTGCATTCATCAAATTAAATCCTTTGTTATATTACTGAATAGGGGTTCAAGTCCTCTAGACTTATGGAATTTTTTGTCTTGTATATGAATCATTTTTGACATTTAATTTGTGCTAATACAAAATTTGTTTTGTTCATTTAATTGTGATTTGTTATTATTATTACATGTTTAAAAATACTTTATTATACTGAAGCAAGATAAAAAAAATTAACCACAAAAGAAAAGTGTATTTTATATTCAAGAGACAAGATTGACAATTTTACAATTAACACTATGCTAGTTTTTAATGTCTTCTTCGAATAAAAATACTACCGATTCCTCACATTTAACTCGTTTACAAATAAAGAATAATCCAGAATTAGCATTGAATTCGGGAATTCCTAATTATAAAATAAAACCATCAACAAGTACACCCAGATATTCTAAAGAAAACCCTAATCCCTTAGAATTACAAGAACAGTTTGACTCAGGGTATATTAAGTCCCAACTTTTTGATACTGACGATAATTTATTCGACAGTGACAGTAACGATAGTGAAAATACCATAACTGAAAAAACATTAGTGGATCAGAATTCAAATAAAAGTTTAAATAAGTCTTTAACTGGCGAAATTGAAACAGACGATAACTCTGAAAATAATTCTTTTGATAACACTAGAAATAGTAACAATTTTGAGGAAAACATGGCTCTTCCAAATAATCAGCAAGTGTCTTTACGCGATGCTTTAGAAACAATACCAATGTTTGACGGAAAAAACATATCACTATCTATATTTATTGAAAGTTGCTTAGAAGCAAAATCTATGCTTCCTGATAATGCACAAGTACAAACAAATTTAGTAAAATTGATTAGGAGTCGAATTTCGGGTGAAGCAAGAAGAATTATAATAGGAAATAATTTTAATACAGTAGAACAGTTAACAGAAAGATTAAAACAAATTTACGCGCCAGCAAAGTCTGTATATCAGTTACAAGGAGAACTAGGAGCAATATATATGTGGGAACACGAAAATGTAATTTCTTATGGGTCAAGAATCGCAGAAGCAGCAGAAAGAATATTAGACGCGCATAGGATTAGCAATGAAAATAGAGTAGATGAACCATTTAAAGCAAGTTTAGATAAAACAACTGTTGATTGTTTTTCGCGAGGACTTAGACCAGAAATTGAAATAAGAATTGGAACAGCAGATACATTTCAAGATATAGTTAACAAAGCAGTAGAAATAGAAAGAAAATTGTTATCACACCGCGAACTAAGAAAAAATGAGCATAATACTGAATATAATTCTCATCCTAAAAATAATAAAGACTTTGCTAAAACAACAAAAATTAATATCGCTCAAGATAACATAATAACTTGTTTAGTTTGTGGAAAAAAGGGTCATTTTGCAGTAAACTGTTTTCAACTTAATAAATTGATAGGACCAAGAAGAGAAAACTCCTTTTATCCAGGATCACGACAAAATTTTTCAAACCAGAATCAAAATCGATTCAACAATCCAAATCCAACGTTTAATAGATTTCAAAGTCAAAACTTTTACAAAAATCCTCAACAAAATCACTTTCAAAATCAATTTAGAAACACATCACAAAATCAGTTTAGAAACATACCACAAAATCAATTCCGAACTCCATACCAAAATCAAAGACAAAATCAACAACAAAACATTTTCCAAAATCAACAAAGAAATTTCTCTCAAGAACCAAGAACTAACAATACTACAAACTTTGCGAATAGAAGTATAACGTGTAATTATTGCAAAAAATTAGGACACATTTCCACCAATTGTAGGAAAAAGATGTGGGATGATAACAATAGACAACAACAAACAAATTCTCAAACACAAAATCAGGGAAACTCCAAAATTCCTCTTCAGTAGGGTGCTCTGAGGAAGAATTAAGAAGAAATTACTATGCATCCAGAAACATTAATTTAGCAAAAACTAATGCAATCCCATACATTCGAATTGATACTAAAGAGTTAAAAGTTCCAATAACAATGATGATTGACACAGGAGCAGGACCAAATTTATTAAAAATTCGCGCATTAAATCCTGATATAAAAATTGATGAAAATAAGTGTCTTAAATTAACAGGAATTAACGATCACGCAGTTTATACTTTAGGACAAGTAGAAATTAATATTTTCGGGATTCCAACAATTTTTAATTTATTACCCAATGAAGTTCCAATCGAACATGACGGTATTTTAGGAACAGAATTTTTTGTCCAGAATAAAGTAAAAATTAATTATGAAGAAGGACATCTAGAAATCAATAAACAAAAATTTAATTTTGATTCAAAAAATTATTTTACAATACCACCAAGGTCCATCTGTAACATTCATGTAAAGATTTTAAATAAAAATAAAAAAGAGGGTTTTATTCCAAGATTAGAAGTAAAAGATGGTGTTTACTTAGGTGATGCAGTAGTTTCAAACATAGAAGGCATAGCTTATTTAAAGGCAATTAACACACTGAATGAATCAATTGACATTCCAATTTTTGAAATAAATTTAGAAGATTTTGATGAAATAAAACAAGAAACTCCAAAAAACAAATCTGATATTAAAAATGAAGACTCATCAATTAAACAAATAATTGATGTATTTTCAAAAAATATTAAATCAGGAAATGTTTTCAACATTACAGGCAACGATAGAGTCGTAGAAATTAAAAAATTACTTCGTCTTGAACACTTAAACAAAGAAGAATTAGAACACATCATGAACTTAGTAAAAAATTATTCAGACAGATTTCATATACCTGGAGAATATTTAGAAGGAACAGATCTCATAAAACATAGAATCATAACGACAGATGATACACCAATTATAACCAAACAATATAGATTTCCGCCTGTTCACAAAGAAGAAATGACACGCCAAGTAAACGAACTATTAAAACAAAAAATTATTAAAGATTCGGACTCACCGTACAATACACCAATATGGATTGTACCAAAGAAAAATGACTCACAAGGGAATAAAAAATGGAGATTAGTTTTAGATTTCAGAAAACTTAATGAACGCACGGTAGGTCAATTTTACCCACTACCTAATATTACAGACCTACTGGACCAACTCGGAAATGCTCAATATTTTTCAGTTTTCGATTTGGCGTCAGGGTTTCACCAAATCAAAATGGATCCTAGAGATTCTTATAAGACAGCTTTTTCAACTCCATTTGGACACTATGAATTCGACAGAATGCCTTTCGGACTAAAAAATTCGCCAAGTACATTTCAGAAACTTATTGATCAAGTATTATTAGGTCTACAAGGATCAGAACTATTTGTTTATTTAGACGACATTGTGATTTATGCAGACACCTTGGAGGAACATGAAGAAAAATTCTCTAAACTTATGGAACGATTACGTTTTGCTAATTTAAAATTACAGCCAGACAAATGTGAATTTTTGAGATTAGAGGTAGGATACTTAGGACACATAATAGATAAAAACGGGGTAAGACCCGACCCGAAAAAAGTAGAAGCGGTAAAGAAATTTCCAAAACCAAAAAATGTAAAAAATATAAAACAATTTTTAGGATTGGCAGGTTACTATCGAAAATTTATAGACGGATTTTCAAAAATCGCTAATCCTTTAAATCAACTTTTAAGAAAAGATATTCCTTTCCTTTGGACTGATAAACAACAGACAGCTTTTGATATGTTAAAAAATAAACTATGTGAGGAACCACTACTGAGAAGACCCGACTTTTCACAACCTTTTATACTGACAACAGACGCTTCAGGTTTCGCAATAGGAGGGATTTTATCGCAAGGAGTGATTGGAAAAGACCAACCAGTCGCCTACACGTCAAGAACTTTAAATGAATGTGAAAGAAAATACGACACGTACGAAAAGGAAGCCTTGGCCATCATATATAGTGTGCAACATTTTCGACCATACCTTTATGGTAGAAAATTTACATTGGTAACGGATCACAAACCATTAGTTTGGTTTCAAAATTCTAAAGATCCCTGCTCAAGAGTAACAAGATGGAAGCTGAAACTTGCAGAATACGATTTTAACGTGGTCTACAAAGCAGGCAAAACAAATGTCAATGCTGATGCCTTATCCAGAAATCCAGTTGAAGATATTATTGAAGAAAAAGTACAAGGAATAAAAGAAGAAAAAATGAAAACTCAGGAAATACAAGAAAATATAATGAAATGTGTGCAAGAAAAAATTGAAAAATATATACATTGTGTAGCAAATGAAAATAAATACTACTTGAATTCGGAGATAATAAGAAATCTCCATGATATGGAAAAATTATTTAAGGACAATGAATCCTACGAAGACTCGGAAATATTAAGAATTCTTCGATCTATTAAAAAATTATTTGAGGACAATGAATCCTACATGAATTTGGAGATAAAGAAAAGTCTCCAATCTATTGAAAGAATATTTAAGGACAATGAATCCTATTTGAATTTGGAGATAAGAAAAAGTCTCCCACATATTGAAAAAATAATTAATGAATGCTACATGAATTTGGAGACAAGAAAAAGTCTCCCATCTATTGAAAAAATATTAAAGGAAAATGAATCCTACATGAATTCGGAGATAAAGAAAAATCTCCCATCTATTGAAAGAAATTATTGTACAAGTAAAGAAACTTGTAATGTCATAACAAGAAATCAAAGGAAAATACAAGAAAATGATTATCAAGAAAAGAATATACAAGAAAAGAAAAATGAAGAAATCGAAGAAATTGAAAATGAAGAAATAAAAGCACACAAACCAAAGAAACGAGGTAGACCGAAGAAACATAGCACACGTTTGAATACCTCCTTTTCCAAGAAGAGAAGGGGAAGACCGAAAAAGGTACGCAATACAAATAATAAAAGAAAAGAAAAATTTTATAATGAAGTTATTCCTGACGAAATTGAGTCAGATCCTGAGTATATTAATAAAAAATCAAAATTGAAGAATCACGAAGAAATCGACCAAGGCTACGAAAATTCGAATTCTGAAGAATCATCTGATGAAGAAAATAACTTAGTGGAAAATGAAAATTGTGAAAATTTAAATAATAATCAAGAAAAATATATTATTGACTGTAGAGACCAATTACCAATGCGAAGAGACAATCTAACCTATTTTCTTTCAGTTGAGGGAGATCCTCGAGATAATGGCTCCAGATCATTAGCCAAACGCGAAAAATTGCCAAATTTTGGTAAACTTCAATTAGGTTTAGCAGAAAAAATAAAGAGAGGTATATATTACCATATCGCTCTCCCTATAGAAAGTGAAATGAAAGAAAATTTATCTGATACAATAAAAAGAATTAAATCTACAATTATTTCAATGAAAAACTTATGTGAAGAATTAAAATTGAAAAGTATCAGTATTGCAAAAACAGCCCAAATAAACAATGTAACTTGGGACGAAATCCTATCAATGATAAAATTAATTTTTGAAAATTCATTTGTAAAAGTTGTTGTATGTAATGGATATACAAAATATCCTACTAAAGAAGAATATATGCAGTTAATCGAAGAAGCTCATTCAAGCTCAGTTGGAGGACATAAAGGTGTAACAAAAACATATGGAAGAATACGTCAAAATTATTATTGGGAAAACATGAAAAATAATATTCAAAAATATATTCAAAGTTGTCTCCAATGCCAATTAAAGAAATTAGTTAGAGTTAAAACAAAAGACCCAATGATTATAACAGACACACCAGGTACAGCATTTGAAAAAATTGCAATGGACATTGTTGGCCCATTACCAAAAACTAAAAACGGAAGTGAATATATATTAACAATACAAGATAATCTTACTAAATATTCTTTAGCAATCGCACTTCCAAATCATCAAGCTAGTACAATAGCTGATGCATTTATTAAAAAATTTATTTGTATTTTTGGATCACCTAAAGGAGTGTTAACAGATCAGGGAACAGACTTTTTAAGCAATTTAATGAGAAGATTAGCAAAAAGATTTAGAATACGACAATTTAAAACAACTGCTTTTCATCCCCAGTCAAACGGATCAATCGAAAGATCTCACCATGTTTTAGGAGAATATTTAAAACAATTTATTAATAAAAATGAAGAATGGGATGATTGGTTAGAATTAGCCATGTTTTCATACAATACAAGCATTCATGAAGGTACAAAGTGTACTCCGTACGAGTTAATTTTTGGAAAATTGGCCCGATTACCATCAAGCGATCCGCCACTTGAACACGAAAAATTAGAAACTTATGATCAATATTTAACAAATTTAATAATAAGACTTCATGAAATGAGAAATATCGCTAGAGAAAATTTAATTTTAGCAAAAGAAAAGTCAAAATTTTATTATGACAAAAATTGTAATCCACAAAATCTTAAACTCGGAGATGAAGTATTTCTATTACATGGAGGAAAAATTCATAAATTTGCTAATCAATACACAGGTCCACACAAAATACTAGAAATCCTAGATAAAGGAAACGTTAAAATACAAGTAAAAAATAAACAAAAAATAGTACATACGAACAGACTGAAACTTTCGCGAATTAAACAAGAGTAATAAAATATTTTTATAATATATAGTTTTTTTTTCAGGAAGGGACTTCAAAAGAAAAAGAAATTAATTTGTTTTCAATAAATTAAACTTTTATAAATATTAAACAAATGTTTAATTATCTTTTTTCACTATAACAATAATCTAATTTGAAAAAATATTACTTTTAAATATTCGCAAGTTTAAATTAAATTTTTATAATATTTTATCAATTTTTGAATTTGTAATGATTTTATCTTAAATCTTAAACACTATTCTACATACTTGTTTTGCACTAAAAGAAGTTAAAACTCATTTTTTTTAACACATTAAAATAAACTCTATACCTTATTAAATATAATTTTATTGAAGAAGAATTTAAAATGGCATTTTTCAAATTTATAATAACAAAACAAGGTTACTTCAAAATTTTACCGTATTATTGACTAAAGTGTATTATCATAAAAAACTATTTAAATAGAAACAAGTTTTACATCCTCAGTGTTTATTAAATTCTTAAAAACAAGGTTTATCTGAAACTCGAAAGAACAAAATTTCCTTCCTTCTCAAACACTTAATAATTATTGTCCAAATGTAACTTGAGAACGAAAGAATCGCATAAATGAAATAACTAAAAGCGACAGAAATTAAGAAATAAACATTTAAAAATTGTCATGTCAAAAAAAAAATAAACTGTCATTAAATATTTTCTGTTTGTAAAAATTAAAAGTAGAAAATTTTGCTTATAAAGGTTAAATGATTTAAAAATATATATAATAAATAATAAAATATTTAAAAATCTTTAAATCTGCAATGAATTTCAATCATAAACAGATTTTTAAATTTAGAGCAAAAATTTTGACATAGTTTTAAGCCATACAAGACTCAAGTTTCAAAACCAATTTGTAAAAATATTTTTTTTTAAATGTAATTTCAAAGCAGACTATAAAATATTTATAATTTGCATTTTATAAACATATTTTGTAAATTTCGATACAAAATTTTACGCAAAAGCAATCCTTTGTATAGAACAAATTATTTTTCTTTCTAAAGATAAAAATTGTAAGCATCAAATTGTATCAAACATAAAATTCATTATATGAAATTAATACATAAAATATTTGTATAAAATTCATTATATATTGTAAATTTAGAAGATTGATTCAAAGAACACACATTAAAAATAAAAACAATTATTGTAATGCAGATGAAAAATATAGAAAAAAATAAGATAAGTTTGAATGAAAATAATTTTTTTCCAAATATTATGTAAAGAATATAAAGAATGGATAGAATGCATGTATAAACTGTCATAACATTTCCTCTATAATATACGTTTTTGAATAGTTTGAGCATGTTTCGTTTCTCTCCCATGCTCAATCTGAGAGGGGAGGTGTTACGTCCGTAACTTCTTAATATGCTTAAATTATCTATAATATTCAGGTGTGTATTTCTTTTAAACATATTGAATTATACATATATATTATACTAACGTATTTGAAATACGTATTCATACAATCTCTTCATATTATTGCATTATATTCAATATATTTAATAAGAAGGTAATTGTCATTATAAATTTGATATGTATTTAAACAAACTTATAAATTATAACAAATCCAAGAAAGATGGGTAATACTTTTCATGTAAAAAGAATAACGATAATCCATCAAACAGATTAATATAATCCCATAATCATTGGAGTGTATAAAACAAGCAGGCAGGTGTCTAATTTCTGGAAACTGAACTGAGAGGTACAACGGTCGCCCCTCAGCCCCCCTTAAACTATCGCTCTGGATTGCAACCTAGCAGCCACAAAAGAGAGAGACAACAGTCGCCCAGCAGTCACAACTGAGAGAGAAAAATAATCACTCCTCACGCCTCTTAGACAGTCATCACGGCATTGCAGCTAGTCGCTCCAACCCCCCTTAAAATCCAACCAACATCGACACGTGTATGATTCCAAAGAATTGATGAAGACAGTTTTATATAAAAGGGGATATGATTTCTACTCAAATCAGAGAGTAATTTTTTGGGAATCAACCAGTTTACATCGTCCAGTCAACGTTAGCACATCACATAGTTACAAGTGAATTCAAAGTACATCTTTGAAAAGTGAACAGTATATCTTCAAGTATTCTTTTCAAAGTGCATTGTTCGAAAGTGAACAATATATCCCCAAGTGTTAAAATTGAAGTGAACTGTAAATCAACCTTTTATTATACACCAATTTGCAAAATATAAATTTTAAACAATTTCCAAAATTATTAAATTGGAAATAATCTCAACAATCAAAGATCTAATATTGAAACAACACATTCCAAATTTCGAACCATCGAAATTTGCTCAAGAGGCGACAACCGTCTGGAAGAAAGCAGATATTTTCAAAATACAATACACTATCTCATTAGTGTAAACAAGAGGATTAATACCCAACCATTAAGGACAACAAGCAGAAGGCCCCTTTTCGTCTACCGCTCAACACCATTGAGATCGGACAACAGATTATCATCACACCACCAGTAATCGTTATTCTTTAAGTAAGATTTATAATTTTGTACTCATTGTAATTTTGTCAACTCTTTTCTTTCTTGTTGGTTTTTAAATAAATTATTCTCTCACATTTAGTAGGCTCATTGACTTATCCTCATCCCAAATTAGATTCATTTATGAAACTAATTTAAAACGAGGAACGCTAGGTATATTTAAAAAGGTTTCTCGTTTTGACGTAACACTATGTTGGCTCTTACTAATACCATATTTAGTATATTTCAAATTTGAATGGTATTTCTAGTACAATTTTTAACAATATTATAAAAAAAAAATCATTTTTTTTCAAAGAAATAAAATTTTAATTCTTCTTTTCCAAAAACAATATTACAAAAAAATCTAATTATTTAAAAAAGGGACAACTTTTCCAAAATTATTCTTATATATCCAAAACATTTTGTCCAAAATTAAAAAAAAAAAAAAAAAAAATTTTATAAATAAATTTTTTAAAATATTTGCTTTCAAATCTCATACTTCAAAAAAGTTCTATAAACAAATTTCTTATTTATAAAAGAATTTTAAAAAATTTCTAATCAAAAATTATATACAATTTTCTTATTTGCAAACATTTAAAAAAAATTCTTAATCAATATTTAAAAAAAAAAAAAAAAAAACTTATTGAATAACAAACTCCAAATTTCAAAAAAAATTTACAAAGAAATTTTTATTTTACGGAACAAAGATTCCAAGATTATTAAAACTAAGATTTTAATAATATTTTCAAGAAATTTTTATTTTACGGAACAAAGATTCCAAGATTATTAAAACTAAGATTTTAATAATATTTTCAAAGAAATTTTTATTTTACGGAACAAAGATTCCAAGATTATTAAAACTAAGATTTTAATAATATTTTCAGAGAAATTTTTATTTACGGAACAAAGATTCCAAGATTATTAAAACTAAGATTTTAATAATATTTTCAAAGAAATTTTTATTTACGGAACAAAGATTCCAAGATTATTAAAACTAAGATTTTAATAATATTTTCAAAGAAACTTTTATTTACGGAACAAAGATTCCAAGATTATTAAAAATAAAATTTTTAATAATATTTCTAAATTTTTTTTATTCAACTAAATGTTGATGTCTTTTTATTCAACCAAAAGGGTTGATGTTTCTCCTTCAACTAAATGTTGATGTCTTTTTATGCAACCAAAAAGGTTGATGTATCAAACAAAAACAAACAAACAAACAAATTTTTTTTATTCTTATTCAACCAAAAGGGTTGATGTTTCTCCTTCAACTAAATGTTGATGTCTTTTTATTCAACCAAAAGGGTTGATGTCTCAAACAAAAACAAACAAACAAACAAAATTTTTTTTTTTTAAATTCTTATTCAATTAAAAAAGTTAATGTCTTTAAAAAATTTTATTATAAAAAAAATTTTTTGATTTAACTATATGTTGTTGTCTAAATAAAAATTGTCCAAATGCGAATATTGATTAAATAAAAACTAAAAATTCAACTCTATGTTAATGACTAATTAAAAACTAAAATTTTTTATTAAACTAAAATATGAAATAAACAACAAGTGTTCTAAATTTCAATTCTAAAACAAAAATGTTCATTTATTAATTTCAAACAAAATTTCAATTCTTTATCTTAAAATCTCAATTTAAAAAAAAAGTAATTAAATAAATCCTAAAATCCTTTTTCTATGATCCTATCTATCCATAACCTTTGAAAATAATCAAGAGTTGAGAAATTTGTTTCTAAAATATTTTTGAAATACAATTTTACAGTTAATACGCGCGGAAGTATTATAAGATTAATATTTCCTAGTGCTTCTGCTGCCTTTAGCATCTTGATTATTTTAAACCAAAGGAAAGAAAAATTAATTTCTATTTTTATAATATTAATTAATTTTATTAAAGTTCTGTCTCTCGAGTGGATCATATTTATTTCCATTTTAGAAGAGTAAGAACTACTTTCTAATCCAATTTTATCCAAATTACCTAATGTTCATTCTATAATAACAAAACAAGATTAATTTGTATTCTTTTTAATACTAATTAATTTGGTTTAAATTCTGTCTCTCGAGTAGATTATGTCTATTTTAGAAGAGTAAGACAAAAAAAAAATTTTTTTTTCTTATTTGAATGAATGATAAAAACTCCAATTTTTCCAAAATGTCCAGATTGTTTGAATTTTCAAACATTGTAAATCTTAAATAATAAAATCGAATTTTTTTTTATCAGAAATTCAAAATGTAATTTAAAAAAAAACAGATTTTTTTTTATTATTTATCTGAAACATTAGTAGTGAATCTAAGATTAAAATTTAAAAATGTTTAAAATATTAATGAAATAATGATTCTAGTATCACACATTCAAATTTCAGTATCCATTAGTACTCAAAATTTACAATATATAGTCAAATAAAAACTAATTCTTTTTGGTAAAAAGATCAAATTTTTTTTTCCAAAATGAAAATTCAAACAAAGAAAAAAAAAATTTATTTCTTTTGTAAAATTTTTAATATCAGTGTTGATATTAAAACAATAATTCTGGAAAATTAAAATGATTAATATCATTTTTTTTATAGTAAAAAAAAATGTGAATATAAATATCGAGACATTAATTATGGTTTTTATACCATATTTTAATTACTTCTTTTACGAAATTTTAAATAAACAATTACGATTCATTTATTACAATTTAATTTTAAATGTTTCTTTTGTATTTCAAAGAAAATTTTTGAATAAATTGAGTTTTGTTAGATTCATAAAAATGTTTATAAATAAAAAGATGGAATCTATAAATATTTTATACATGAGTTTTTCATTATGAACAAAAATTTGAATAATCTGATAGATTTAATAACTTCTTAATAGTTTCTCATGCTTTCAGATCTATTTTCTAATCCTAAACCAGAGTAAAGAGTAAGCCCTGCTCTAGGTTAAATAAAAATTATAATTCAGAGTAACGAGTACGCCCTGCTCTAGAATAAATCATATAAACATAAGGTTTATATATCCAATACAGACATAGATTTTGCGAAAGAAAAGAACTGTAGAAATTAGTATATTTACAGATACAGAAAATTTTTTAATCAAATAACCAAAATTTTTAATACAAAATAGAAGCGATTAATTGAGAAGTTGCAAAAGATAAAATAATTTTGTGTTCTGATTAAACGACGAATCATGCATATTAAATGTGCATAAATAATTTTATTAATATAAATAATTAAAATAATTAGATTTTTTTTTATGTTACAAACACCGTGATAGCTTGGTGCATTTATGAAAATTAACTTCATATCTCAAAATATCAGTATTCATAAATTAAGGTTCGTTTCCTTTTTATTGCGCAGCAATGCTTGTAATAAATAATTCTTCTGTTGTTTTGATTATTTTTTTTTCTCTCCTACTTGTGGTTACAAATTAAATATAGTATATTGTCCATTTGTAAAAATTAATTGTAATCAAAGAGATTGTGCAGGCAAGGTTGCATTTGTTAATGAATAAAGTTTCAATTACTTTGAGACACAACATAAAGATTGTGCAGGCAAGGTTGCATTCATTACAAATAAAAGTTTCGATTACTATCAGACACAATGTGAATTACAAATTAATTCTTTTTAATAATTTCTTCCTTTCTTAAAACCAAAATTATTTTATCGAAATTGAATTGTTTTGAAATGGAAAAATTTAAAATAAAGCAAACAGTTTAAACTTTTAATAAAATAATATTCAATGAATTGTAATAATATGAAGTTGTAATTGATTGATTAGCTTAATCAAGAGAAACAAATAAAAAAAAATGTTTCTTGTTTCATTTAAATGTTTATATACATATATTTTTATAGATTCTGAGAATGTCTCTTAATATGATTTTTATATGCTACAGATCAATCTATATTCAAACTTTTATATTAACCTTGAATATACTTATAAATTAAAAATTTAGGTCAAGAAAAACTTTTAATATTGTATAAATTCATAAAAAAACACATAAAAATCTGTAAGGAACCAATGCAAACAATCATCTTAATCTTCAACAAGGAATACAATAACTCAACACAAATCATCATTTAATACTGGAAAATAAATTGTCTGTACTACGTAAACATCAAATGTTTTAAATAATTATTGTTAAAATTTTCTTCTTATTATCTTGCAAATTAACAACACTAATTTTTTTTTGAATTTTATCGAATGTGTAAAAGTTTAATAGATATAATTTTATGTATACGTCCAATTTTATCAAATATAAAATTTATTTGTTTACTCTAATGTTCATTCAATTGCGATTTTCAAACAAGTTATAATGAGAAAAGATATTATCTGTATTTTCAAATACTTTCAAAGAATATCTACGCTTTTTATATGTATTTGTAAGGTCCAAATTACATTGCAGTAGTTGTAATAGAGGTGATTCAGGTAGTCAAATGTGTATCTGTTGAAATAAAGGTTCAACATGGAGGAAAGTGTTATATAGAAGTTGAAGTGAGCAGAAATAATGGATCTTACTAACTGATATCAAGGACTCATTTTGAAGATCATGGGAATAGAAGTTAAGTGTAACTTTTATCATCATACCACAAAATCATCGAAAAATGGTACAAAACATAACCTTATTTGTGGACGCACAAATACCTGCTGTACTTGTACCAGCATCTTCAAATACTTTGGAATACATTAACCGGTTATTTTATATTCCAAAAGGAAGTTAAAATTTTTGCGGGAATAAATGAAGTTTCTCGTAAAACAATCGTCCATACTCAACGACTCGGCCAAATCAATGAGGGGACCACCAGCACTATCTTCGAGTGAAGGCGTTATAGGACCCTTTTCAACGAGGAAGTAATCGAGAAATTGCAGAAAATTCCTGGGATGAGCTGTGGCATACATTCCCTATTTTTGAGCACAGTCAATGCAGAAGTTGTACCAGTTTTAATCATCTCTTAATATATTAAAATGATATAAAACACCATGATCTATAGATGGTCGATGAACAAGTTAGCAGCCATCTGTAGTTCTACAACCCACCATTCAGTGCGACTGATGTCAACCACCAAAATTTCAACCAAGAACCTCAACAACAATCGTATCAACAAGATCAAACTAAAACTACACTATACTCTATATTATCACACCTACTTCAGAGAAAACTACATCTATTGAAGACGAACATTCCAAAGGATTCTTCAACCTTTCTTCATAGGATGCCATTTGTCTATATGTGTCATCTCAAACAATGAAACCTAATTTGGTTCCCTAATTTTCAAAATTAAATTTATGTAAATCTATTTCTTTTAACCTCAAGAAAATTTTCTCATAACTTCTCATTTTTCTTGTATTATATCTTCAAATATCTGTAAAAATATTGTATATGTGCGTTCAACATTGCTCAGGTTATGGTTATTTTCGTCTTGCATCCTCAACTAACCATTTTACGATGGGGGTGTTACATCCTGTATATTTTTCACTTTTATTTTTCAAATTATATTTTTCAAATAACTTAAAATGGGCCCTATAAGAGTAACATTGAACAGACTAGACAAACATTTCAAAATTATCTTTTTTCTAAGAAAATTCGTTCACACAACATTTTTATCGCTCACAGATTGTACCGTGAAAAAGGCAGTTCAAATTTCATCCTTCTTAACAGTCAATTCTAACCTTGCTAAAAAGAAATACATTTTCCGAACAAAAGTCAAAGTGTTTCCAAATGTGAAAGGAAACCATAAATTGTAATATAACCTATGACCAGATGTCTGAAGAACGACCTTTTTAAGGGTACGGTCGAGAGTGCATACATATACACATTCTAAAATGTGTTTAAATAATAGAAACGTTAATTTTCATTTGCAAATAAATAATAAATAAAACAATAAATAAAAATGATAAATAATTAATATTTTAATATTATCAATATTGTGTGTAAATAAATATTTATTGTTTATAAAATAATTAATAACAAATAAATATCCACAAATAATAATTATAAACAATAAACCAATAATAATTCACAAATTATTAATAACAATTTATAAAAAATAAATGATCATAAAATCGAAATAAATAATTAAATAATGCGACAATTACGTTAAAAATTACGATAAAATTAAAATTCAAAAACCTACATACATTTAAAAATTATAAACAATTAAACTACGCTATAACAAATATTGTAAAATTATTATTAATTAGTTTATAACAATATTTTGTAAAATCTCAAAAACGTGAAATAATATCCCTACTATTTTAGAAAGACACTGACCTAGGGTACGTCCCTTTAAGACACAACCTACATAAGTGGGATGGGTCTCGAAGACCCAATCCAGAAACGACAAAATCAAATCTTTTAACTTTTTACCAATCTAATAATTAGTCAGCCTCTTTTTCCATCTCCCTAAAAATATTTTCCAAAAATCTAAAAACTCCCTAAAATCCTAGTGGGGACAAACCTTTAAAAAACAGCATCCCCAAGAGGATAAAATGTCAAACAGTATCTTTACAAGACAACCAGAAACAAGTCAGTTACATTCATTCACTCTTAGTATTCATCTCACTCAAAGTATTCAATTCAGCCTAAAACATACATACAATCTTACTCTCAGTTCAAACTTAAACAATCGCACAGTGCTTAATCTCAGTTTTCAATTCTCAAATTCTAAAACTTACAAGTTCAAGTTAGTTTATTAAAAAGTTACCAGTGTTTTAATACAAGTGTCAGTTTTTCTATCAAAATTCAAATAATTTCATAAATATATCAAAATCATAAATCGATATATCGATACATCGATACATATAAATCGATTAATCGATTATTAATAATCGATATTACGAGGATTCCAAATTATTTCACGTTTTTGAGGACAACGATATTATTCATAAATAATAAATAAAAAGTGAGTACAAATTCAAAATATTCTTATTAAATTCATCTTTCTCTCCTTAACTTTCTCAAATCTTGTCCAATTCCCAAATCCAGGTTCTATAACTGAGAATTATAAAAATTAAATACCTTTTTAAACTAATTGTGACTCCTGAAATTGTTACCTATGTTATCGAACCCTGTCATCTTATTTTTCTGTATTTGATGATTTGGATTCATCCTTTATAAATTAAAATCCTAAAAATTTCATTTAAAAACAAAATAAAACTCGAAAGTGTCCCGAACTATTAAGCGAGAGCTTAGGTTCTAATCACTAACATAATTCCATTTATTAAATATTCATTTATTTAATAAATTGAATTTAAAATAATTATGTTTAGTCCATAGGACGTAACACCAATCGATCCATCTGGGTGTAATGAATAAGATTTTAGAAATAAATGAGTAAGATTTTCTTACACAGCAACATAATTTTGCGGAAAGAACTCATTTTTTTGATAAAAATGCGATTTTTTCAGCTTTAATTGTGATTAACTCTATAAATTCTCATAAAATTTATACTTCTTATATACCAATCGATTCGTCTTGATGCAAAGAATAAGATTTTATTATATATTAACTGCAATAAACAAGTTAAAAAAATTTTTTAGAAAAAAGTCAAAAAAAAATTTTTTTTTTAGAATTTTTTAAAGTCTATCAATCCATTTCGAGATATTTTTATGATAAATATACCTGGTAAATTTTAGCCAAATTCGTTAAAACCTCTTCGAGTTATCGTGTTCATAAAAATCGGGATCCACACACACACTCTCACACACATACACACACATACATACATACATACATGTTAGAGTCTTTTTTTTAGTAATTGTCGAAATGAAAATTTGGATATTGCGTCAATTTTTTCATAATAGAGACTGTAAAAAATTTTTTAATAAGTTTAATATATATTTTTTTTCTTTAAATGACACAATAAAATTGTACCTAATCATTAATCTTGTAAAAAATGGTTTTTTAATAGAAAAACTGTCATTTTTATAAAAGGGCCCATATTGTCGGTTTTTAAATTAATTAGTTAATTAAGGGGGGGAGTGGTTCTAAAAATTTAAAACCTGTTGGTTTTCTATCTTCAAGGTGCCCTGAACTGGAAACAATGCTTATCTGAATAACTTCCAAGAAGAACCAGAGATACAACAATTGGTTGGTATCGCAATTTTTAATTTCGTTTTTCTCGAAATGAGGTTTTTGGGCGTTCTAAACTTTGAAATTCCGTAACTCAGCGAATTTTTAACCAAAAAAGTTCTGAGACCACTCAAAATTTAATTTCATTTAATTTCATTTAGTAACCAATAGTTACGGTTAATAAATACAATTTCCAATTCTAAGAATTATTTTTTTATATAAAAATTGTAATTTAATGTTTCAAGAAAAATTGAAGAATTTTTGATTAAGGAAGATTTCGACTATATCAGCAATTAGTGACATCTATTAGACGTCAATTGAACTCTTTGGTTTAGAGTCAGGTGTTATTCTTAAGATAATTATTCCGATATGGTTGTCGGTAAATAATTATATTTTTGAATTTAATTTTTGATCTGAAAAAATAAGCTGCGTGAACGACTGCACTGTGCATCTGTGAGGACTCGAACCCCAGTTAATAGCTGCCTTTCGCGGGACTAACGCCTACCAATGCACCATGCCAACACAGCCTGGACGTTCACGTTTCTTATAATCTCAGATCAAGCCCATACACTAGTCGAAGAGCTGTATAGTTAATGTAGGAAATTATTTGCTGATTAAGAATTTTAATTAAGGAAGATTTCGACTATATCAGCAATTAGTGACATCTATTAGACGTCAATTGAACTCTTTGGTTTAGAGTCAGGTGTTATTCTTAAGATAATTATTCCGATATGGTTGTCGGTAAATAATTATATTTTTGAATTTAATTTTTGATCTGAAAAAATAAGCTGCGTGAACGACTGCACTGTGCATCTGTGAGGACTCGAACCCCAGTTAATAGCTGCCTTTCGCGGGACTAACGCCTACCAATGCACCATGCCAACACAGCCTGGACGTTCACGTTTCTTATAATCTCAGATCAAGCCCATACACTAGTCGAAGAGCTGTATAGTTAATGTAGGAAATTATTTGCTGATTAAGAATTTTAATTAAGGAAGATTTCGACTATATCTATACTATTGAAGAATTTTTGTATAATTTGAAAAAATTATTTTTTGTGGAATTTTAATTTATAAATAGGTATGATTATAATTCTTAAAAATTTTAATTGTTTTAATTTAAAATTTTTAATTAGTTTGTGTATATATTTGAATTTTCGGAAATATTGAAAATATTGAAAATAATTCAATTCTTTGCAAGAATTCAATTATTTTCATAAATAATAACGATCTTCGTAAAAATTAAATTATTTTTAAACAAAATTTTAATAAAATTTTACGAATAAATACAATTATTTTCTAAAATTTTAATAAATACTTCAAAACAATTTAATTATTTTCTTAAATAGAAATAGATTTTAATCTTTGCAAAAATTCAATTATTTTCAAAAAAATTTCAAGAATGATTTCAATTTTTTTCTTATTTCGTTATAAAATCTTTGCAAAAATTCAATTATTTTTTATACAATTTTAATAAAATTTCAAAAATTTTCAATTAAAATTCTTTAAGAATTAGGATTTCTGTCAAAATAATTGTGCGAATAAAATAACCGAGTTGAGTTGTACAATTCGAAACTCCGATTTTCGAATTGGTAGTTCGATTCGAATTTTCTTTCGATTCGAATCGGCTAATTCGAAATTCGAAACTTCGAATTGGTATTTCGATTCGAATTTTCTTTCGATTCGAATCGGCCAATTCGAAATTCGAAACTTTGAATTGGTATTTCGATTCGAATTTACTTTCGATTCAAATTTTCTGTTGTCGAGTCGAATAATTTTCGATTCGACTCGATTAAATGCACACCTCTACTCAAAAACTATTTATGTAAGTAGAAATACATAAGAAAATTTTTTCCAAGCGAGCGTTAGCGAGCGAGGAGAATGACGCTAGTGAATTATTAAGAAGTGGAAGAGTTTGTAGACAATTATGGGGGTAAAAGATGTAAATTGTTAGGAATAATACTTGTTCAGTATAAGTCTATTTATGATTAAGTTTTAGAGAAAGAATGCGTCTCATTGGCAACTAGCCATTATTTTTACCTCATATATGGAAAATATAAAGCTCGAGTTACAAGCTGCGATTCCTAGAACTCGGGTTGCGGGAAGTGTTCATAGCAGGCGAGTTCGATCTTGCATGACGTATTGCCGATGCAGTGCATTCCTTTCTATTTTGATCAAATTTTACCTCTTGCTTTGTTTTTCTCTCTCTTTTAATGTCGAGACAATTGGATAGAACAAAGTATAAAGTTTCAATTTTGCTTCTATCTCAATTTCTGAATTTTAAATGCTTTTAACGTGGGTATTACATGTTATAAAGATAATGATATTCTTTTAGCTCATTGTTACATCGCAGTTACACAAACACATTCTTATCAAAAATGTACCTGGGATGTGCCAATGGGTCCTGGTTTTGCCCTAACCTCAAAAAATACCCTAAAATCGTTAAAATGGGCACTTTTGATTTATCAAAATTAAATCAAATTGAATCTAACAGCATATTGATAATTTTCTTAGATTTCTTAATTTAAATAAACTATTCTATAAGCTTTTTAATTGAAAATTCATATAAAACATTAAATATATCGAACCTAACCTCAAAAACACATCTAAGATTCCAAACAAACAAATTATACCATACACAGCGCAATAAAAATTATGTTAACTCATGAAAGTTACAACTTAGGTGTTTTTATGATTGCTGATTACGAATCCGGTGTTAGTTTATCAAAATTAAAAATGACGGATCCAATATGGCGAACAATATAATTAAAATTTGTTTGGATTGGCTTGAAAATCGTTACTCGGGGGTTTTCGGGGTCGCTGATGACGAATCCCATGTCGGTTTCTAAAAATTCAAAATGGCGGATCCAATATGTCGGTCTTTATTATATTAACGATTTTTTTAAATTTATTATTCGCGGTTTTTCGAGACCTTTGATAACAAATCGTATATCAATTTTTATAATTTTAAAGTCTTACAAATTGTCTAACAGTTCGTAAGACTTTAAGATTATAAAAATTGATATACGATTTGTCTAACAATGAAATTGTCTAAACATTCGTAACACTTTAAGATTATAAAAATTGATATAGGATTCGTTATCAAAGGTCCCGAAAAACCGCGAGTAATAAATTTAAAAAAATCGTTAAAAAAATAAAGACCGCCATATTGAATCCGCCATTTTAAATTTTGATAAACTAACACCGGCTTCGTAATCAGCAGCCTACGGCGCCCTCGACCTCCACTCGTGTCACAAAAATCATCGTAAAGAAATTGGCTGCCTTTATTCTCGTGTTACTTACGATATTTTTTATTCCTAATGCATAAAAGTGGCGAATTCAGATAGCAGACGACAGAGAGTAAAAGTCATTCACTTGTTCGACTTGTATGAAAATGGCGGTCGTTTTCTCCCAAGGGCAAGAAAAATGCATGTGAACAGCTAATTTTCTTGCCCATGGGAGAACACGGCCGCCATTTTCATACTGTCGAAGAAATTAATGACTTTCCTCCCTGTCGTCTGCTATCAGAAAGCGCCATTTTTGTGCATGTGGGATAAAAACAATTTTAATTGTACCTGAAGTTGAGGTTCGTGTTTGAAGTTCTTGAGCGTACCCTCAGCCTCAGCCACTCGCCATTTGCACCAACTTGTAACTCCTTTGGGACAAAATTGATGTTGTGGGTTTAAATCTGTGGAGCTTTTGTGATAGTATGTAGCCCAGATAACTTCCTTCATTTTTTCTGCTGAATCAGAGTTTCTTCTGATCGCAAGTCCGTAGTATAACGTCAAATCCTTTATTACTTTATCCGTCAATTTTCCTGTTCCTTTACCACCAAGTCCTTTTACATTAGTCTTTACATTACGCATTCGAGTACCCAATCTTTTCTCCACATGTCCAACACATTCCTTCTTTTGTACTTTCAGGTCGTCGTATGGATTCATATCGAGAAGAGCTTTGAAAGTTTTTGTGTCTCCATCTCCAATATAAATCGCATACTTTACACTTAATAATTCATCTGATCGTCCGAACATCTCTTTTATTGCGTCTACCTCCATTTTACCAGCGCTACCTTCGTGATTTGCTATGCAATTTTCTTCATGTGTTAATTTCCATGTAGTATATTCTACAGTTCCCTGTTTCGATTTCCAATTGGCACAAGCTTGGCAATAGGAAGATTTTACAACAAAATCAATGATTTTTCTTTGAAAATTTACCGATCAATGTTGACATACCAAACAACGACAAAAATCCACGTTTCTTTCACGACCCATCACCAGATACACTTAGGTGCAGTGGGATATTATCGGCTTCAGTGTTCAGCTTTAATTCTTCTTTGACGGTTCTTCGTTGAATCTGTTCAAATACTGTCTTCGTTGCAGTGAAAAGAGTTGATAGAAAACAATAGTACATATTATGACTGAAAGTGTGAGTGATGTCCATAATAGAGTACAAAACATTCAAACTGTGGTATCCAAGTCCTAAAATTCGTAACGGAAACATGAGGCGCCGATTCACCTCATAACAGGTTTTTACACGTGGACTTGATTGAACTTCGCGGGTCTCACAAGAACACTTAATTATTAACTTGAAAGCGACTCATGATGAGAGTGAGTTTTCTTGGAAAACTATAGTTTTTAGATCAGTCTGTAAGAGTGTGTGATCGGAAAGAGTAATTCAGATAATCTCTGCTTTTTCTTTTTATAACTAATTTATTATATACTGGGGGGGGGCTTCGTCCCTCTGCGCACTTCGCGCGCCAACCCCCTAACTATTTTTAATATTTATTTTAATTTTTAAAATCATGTTCTCTTAATATGATGACTTAGTAATGAGTTAGAGTAAATTATAACAGGAGATATTAAAAAAGAGAACTAATAGAGAATTCTACTTTACGGACATGATGATAGTGTCAACTTTTTCAAGTTTGACACTCCTCATAGTAAATATGATCATTCTTTTTTCTCAGTGTCAAAAGTATTATTAAGCCCATTTTTACCTGCAGTTGACATAAATGTTGACGTAATGTAAGGGCCATTATTTGGGCTCTTATGTCCTGTAAGTAAAAGAAAATGCCAAATTACCTAAAGATTTCGATGTAAAATAATAGACGTTTGGGGCCGTTTATAAACTACGTCACGCCTTAGAGGGGGGGGGGTGGAATTAATTTTTTGTGACGTTCTGTAGAAAAAATGGCACTAAAGCATGTAAAATTTGTGATGTGGGCAGGGGGGGTGGAAAGATTATGCAAAATAGTGTGACGTAGTTTATAGACGGCCCCTTTGTGGGCCTCATTTTTACCCGTAGGTCAAAACTGCCCTTAAAATTGACCTAAATTTTAAGAGAATATCAGGTCAGAGGGAGATTTCTGGTCAAATTTCAACTTGTAGGAAAAAACTGCTATTAAAATTAAAGTAGGTACATTTTGAGGACAGAAAATTAATTTTAATATAATTTTTAAAAATAGATGTCAATTTATAACATCTTTTAGTGATTAAAACTTAATATTGAAATTTAGGTCAAACTTCTTTTAACCGATAGGTCGAAAATTCCGTCATATTTTAATATAAGGGAACGACCTCTTAAAGAATCCTAATCAATTTCAGAGGAAGTTTTTTCGACAATTTTCGCGTTGTAGATGAAAACTGCCCTTAAAATTGACCTACATTTTGAGGGTAGAGGGAATTGTTTGAAAAATTTTTTACCTGTAGGTTAAAACTGCCCTTCAAATTGACCTAAATTCTAAGGGCAGAGGGGTTACTTTGTCAATTTTTTACCTGTAGGTTATATCTGTCCTTAAAATTGACCTACATCTTGAGGGCAGAGGAAATTGTTTGTCAATTTTCCACCTGTAGGTTAAAGCTGCCCTTTAAATTGACCTAAATTTTAAGGGCAGAGGGATTAGTTTGTCAATTTTTGACCCGTACGTTAAATCTGCCCTTAAAATTGACATAAATTTTACGGGCAGAGGGAATTGTTTGTCAATTTTTAACGCTTAGGTCAAAACTGCCCTTAAAATTGATCTAAATTTTGAAGGCAGAGCGATAAATTTGTCAATTTTTGGCTTTAAGTCATAACTACTCTTAAAATTGACTTAAATTTTGAGGACAAAAGGGTTAGTTTGTCAATTTTTTACCTGTAGGTTGAATCTGCCCTTAAAGTTGACCTAAATTTTGAGTAATTTTGACCTGTAGGTTAAAACTGCCCTTAAAATTGACCTGAATTTAGGTCAAATGTAACTTGTTTCTGATGATGGACCTACCTTGACAGTGGGCCAACATTGACTATGTTCCCCCTACTATAAGGGTCCCTTAAAACTTTCTGAAACAGCAGCGGCGGCGATATAATTTTATATTAATAGGGATTTAATTGTCAATTTTATGTCCTTAAGTGTTAATTTAAAGTACCTAAAATAAAATATATTTATATACCTATAAATTGTTAATTAAAAAATTTATTGCACATTTTAATCAGTGTTTGTTTTGTTCATGTTTTTGAACAAAATCAAACCAACCTAAAGACTATATTTTTTTAACAACATTTTTAGCTGAAAATTAAACACCGACTATCTGTATTTTAGAGATAATTCGAAAAGAGGATCAGGTACGATTTATCGGTTTGAAAAATTGGAGTCTGAGAGTCATTTGAAACAACTCCCCACCAAGTTTGTAGCGGTACATTTTAGAATAACAAGAACAATTTTATACAAAATTCAATTAATTAAAAAACTAGCAACAATTCGCGCGGCTAACTTCTTAATACCTTTTTTAAATAAAATTAGCAAGTTTAAAAATAGTAGAATTTGAAAATTTTCTAATTTCAATTTTTGTTGAAAACACTAAAAAAATTCAGTTTTGGAAAAATTACAAATAGTTGCAGGAATTTAATTATTTTCAAAAAAAATAAAATTCAACTATATTCAAAATTTGAAGAAAATTCTCGTAAAAATACCAATTATCTTTATAAATAATAAAATTCTTTTCCAAAGTTTCATTATTTTCATAATTGAGTGCTTGGATACAACAAGGGGACGTACGCTCGGCGAGCCGCTTTAAAGTCAGTCAAAGGTACCGTAAAGTGTAAAAAATGAAAATTAAAAATTTTGAATTTTAAAAACTGCCATCTCATAGGAAATAGAAATGCGCATCTTTTTTTCCTTTGAAATTTCTTTGAATAATTAATATTTTTATATGATAATGGAAAAAATGTGATTAATTTTCATTGTCAAATTTCATTGAATTTTAAAATATAAATCGTCGTATCTCCGTCAAAAATGAATGAATTCTTTTGATTTTTGGTATACAAATGCATTTGGACCTATAGAAGACGACAATATCACGAAAATGTTAAAAACAATTAATTGTTTATTTATTTTTAATTGTTAATACTGACCGGTCAAAAATAATTTTTTCTTATCTTTGGCTGCAAAAAGTATGCGGGGAACTTTAAAATTCAAACAACTTCCAGTGAGACATTTGTTTATTACGATGTAAAGAAGTTTTCTGTAAAATTGCAGAAAGATTAGTTTTATATTTACAGAAATACAATAGTTTTAAGAAAAATGCTCGCGCCGCCAACGATCCCTACCGCACAGATTTTAAGGTTAGTTGCACAGTAAAGTTTTATTTATATATAAATATATGTGTGTAATATTTGCATTGAATTATTTATTAACTGTTACATACTATACGACATAGGTATAAACTTTTTAAATAATTTTGTAAAACATTATGTGTATGAATATAAATATTACAAATAATTCTAGCAGTATTTAATTAAATTAAGATTATTACTGATATTTATTTTTGTTAGTATATCGTTTATTTACAATTCAATTTTTATCGACTCTATAATGTATTAAAACTATTATTTAATATGCTGTAACAACACTTAATGTCCTTTTTAATTACATATTACGTTGAATCTAGTATAATCTAATAATATCTATTAAAATATAATAGTTCAAAATATCACAATTGTCAAAAATTGTTTAAAATAAAAATTTTTTCCAGTTTTTAAACAATAACATTGACATTTAAAAACGTTTTAAAAATTTTATAATGTTTAAAATAAAAACATTTCTTTTAACACAGATATTAATCTTAATTTGATTAAATACTGTTAGAATTATTTGTAATATTTATATTCATACACATAATGTTTTACAAAATTATTAAAAAAAGTTTATACCTATGTTGTATAGTATGTAATAGTTAATAAATAATTCAATGCAAATATTACACACATATATGTATTTATATATAAATAAAACTTTACCGTGCAACTAACCTTAAAATCTGTGCGGTTAAGGATCGTTGGCGGCGCGAGCATTTTTCTTAAAACTATTGTATTTCTATAAATATAAAACTAATCTTTCTGCAATTTTACAGAAAACTTCTTTACATCGTAATAAACAAATGTCTCACTGGAAGTTGTTTGAATTTTAAAGTTCCCCGCATACTTTTTGCAGCCAAAGATAAGAAAAAATTATTTTTGACCGGTCAGTATTAACAATTAAAAATCAATAAACAATTAATTGCTTTTAACATTTTCGTGATATTGTCGTCTTCTATAGGTCCAAATGCATTTGTATACCAAAAATCAAAAGAATTCATTCATTTTTGTCGGAGATACGACGATTTATATTTTAAAATTCAATGAAATTTGACAATGAAAATTAATCACATTTTTTCCATTATCATATAAAAATATTAATTATTCAAAGAAATTTCAAAGGAAAAAAAGATGAGCATTTCTATTTCCTATAAGATGGCAGTTTTCAAAATTCAAAATTTTAAATTTTTATTTTTTACACTTTACGGTACCTTTGACTGACTTTAAAGCGGCTCGCCGAGCGTACGTCCCCTTGTTGTATCCAAGCACTCAATTGTCAAAAAAATTCTTGTCCTAATTTCAATTATTTTCAAAAATTTTTCTAATTTCAATGATTTTTAATAGGTATCTACTATTTTAATAAAATTTCCCAAAAACAATTCAATTATTAAAAAAATATTTCAATAAAATTGTATGCAAACATTTAATTATTTTCATAAATAATAAAAATTTCACAGGAATTCAATTATTTTCATGAATAATACATTTTTTTAAGGAATTCAATTATTATTTTCATAAAAAATAATTTGAAATTCTAGAAAATAATAATTGAATTTAAGTGATGAAAATAATTTTGATGGAGTTACAGTAACAATATTTTTATTATATAAAATAATGATTTTATCTCTCGGTCATCTTTAATTATTAGAAAACATGAAGAAATCGATAACACCGAGTCTTCGATTCTGAGCAATCGATATCTTCATGTTTTATAACAATACTTTTCTAAGTTGTTTAATTTAAGAAAGGTATGAATTTAAATTTTTTGAAAGTCTTAATTCCTGTTAAAAATTCAGTTGCAAAAATAATACGGTGATCCTAAGCACACTTCAACCCAAAAGTTTCTTCACTTTAAAATTTGTTCCATATCTCGAATCAGGACACTTTTCTGAGTATTTTGAGTAAAAATTTAAAATATTTCATCGAGTCATTTTTAAGGAAGTTCTATCGCTTGACGCAGCTAGTCAAAACAGTGAGAAATATTTAATGATTTGACTCACTTGGTAACGTAAAACGTTTGGCAACGCCGAATTATTTCTAACCTATGATGAAAATTATTATTTAAATTTCGCGCTCAAATTTAATGTGAATAGTGCATGTAACGTTTCCAAACGTTATAACTGTTGTTTATATTATCAGATGAAACGTACATTTTGTTTACAAATTGATTTATTGTGAATCTCACAGGTACCTATTGACAATTGTTTTAACAGATATGTAATTATTGCATATCGGTTTAGTATTTAAAACATTTAGGTAAATATCTGTTCATTTAATACTGTGCAGTATGTAAATATATATGACAAACTACTCAATTTCCATAAGACCCAATGTTAAATGTTGAAAATCGAAAATATTTATAACTTTTTTCATAGGTATCTAGAGGTCTGAAAATTTTAACTACGCCTATATATTAACTTCATCTAGCTGCACATCAAGTTTTATCAAAATCTGTTCATTAAATCAAGTATCGATAGAACCTCCTTAAAAAAACGATTTTTTAATAAAAAATGAATTTTTCGTTTTTATGAAAAAAATCTATAGAAAAATACTAAGTATTAGAGTCAGTGAGGGTAAATCAGGACAGGAGGTGTTGGAGCTTAATTTACAAATTTAAAATTAAGTTCTACCTCAACATTTCAAGCTTAGATCTGCTACAAGAGATTCTGAGTATTGACAAATTTTTATCTTGAATATTGGCAACAGGATAATTAAAGTTGTCCCTTATTGCAGAAAAAGTTGTCAATCAATGTTCAGACTAGTTCAGTATTTTATCTCGCATTTGAAAAATAAAAAGCTTAAAAATCATACAAATATTTTTTATTAATCCTCATGACTCCCAAAAGAGAAATTCACTTGGATTTTTGATTTTTGTCAATTCAGTTAATAATGACAAGCTGTAATACTTTACCCCAAAACTAACAACCCTACTGAAAGTAAAAAGATAGAAAGAGATAGAATTTTGGGGATTGAAAGAGATAAAGTTTTTTCTATCCCTTTGAAATAGCCACTTTGCATACCCGAAATATTATACCTTTTTATCTCCAAATTTCTATCTCCTTTTATACCCTATTATCCACTATATCTATCTCTTTTTATACCTATGTACTTTTATCTCTTTTTATTTCTCTTTGCTGCAAATTTTTATCCTTTTTAATACATAAAGAATTAATTAACCAATATTATTAACAATATTAAAGACTTTATGAAATATTACAATTTCAATTGAATTTATTATTTAAAAAAAATATTTTTAGAGTTTTCGTACTTCTATTTATAACCTATTTTTAACAAATCAAGTTATTTATTTATTTGTTATGAAATTATTATTTATTGTTTAAATCTATATTTCATTTCACCCCGTGTAGAAATTTCCCCATTTGTCCCTATCTCTAGTGGGGCACTCGCTAGATTCCATCTAGAACATCTAGACTAGAAAGAACTGATAGGGCACCTATCAATTTCTAGTTAGAGAATTTCGACTAGAATATACTAGTCAGGCCCTAATTAATTTCTAGCTAGATAAACTAGTTTTGCGAAAATACATATACAAATATTAGTTATCATTTTAATAAAATAATTTAAATTAATTAATTCAAAAATTAGTGTGTGTAATTTATGAATAAAAAGTGTGTAGATTATTTTATTATTTAATTCTGTCAAATATTTTAAAAAAATTTTTATTTATAAATAATTTATACTATTTATAGTATAATACAATTTTCTAAAATTAAAATGATCTTTTTTAATTAAGAACAAATTATTTAAAATACGTTATATAAAAAAAAAGAAAAGATTGGAAAGTATTTATAAAATGTAATATTTATACAATAAGAAAACTCTACAATCTAAATCTCTAGTGAAGCATGCCCATGGCATAATGTTTTTGAGTACCATTTTCTTTTACTAGAGACAATTTTATTATTTTATTCGTCACTTTTCTAATTGATGAAGTTACTTTCTGCTTGTTGGGCTCCCTTTTCAATTCCCACATATCCAACGCAGAAGAATCGCATGGATAAACAAAAATTGAACTTTCTTTTCCCCATTCATAGCCAGTAATTAATAATGAATGATGATTCTCAACTTCTTTGGTAATTTTCTTAACTTGCATTATAGATCCATTCTCACAAAGAACCATATTATCTGGAGATGATGTCGAAATCGTGAAATTATTAAATTTTACAGATTTAATTTCGCCCTGAGGAGAAGTTTTAACAATAGTAATTTTTGAAGAAACCTGGTCATTCTTTTCAGAAGATAATAAAGTTTCTTCAAACAATCTTCGACTTAATTGAGCCAATGGACGAACAGCTGTGCGAAGATAATTTCGCATTTTCCCTAATAAATTTTCGAATGGGAAACATGTAATATTACTCAAAGAGCATCCCATATTTATAACATCGTCAGCTATATGGATCAGATGATGAGCATTAAAAGACTGAGAGGCAGAACCATAGAAGTCTTTCAAACAAATAAAAAAACTGATCAAGTAGCGTTTTGCATGGCTGGTATAAAGATGACTTAACTTTTTACTGCATAAGATTCTGAAAGCACAATGAAATAATAAAAAGTGATTGTATAAATCATCTTTCTTCCATATATTTTTTAGAACTACTGGACCTGCGTATAACAGAAAAAAGCGTAGTTCGGTTGCTTTCCATTTGGCGATACTTTTCAAAGATCTTGGTTTTCTTTGAAATTCGCATGGAATTTGCGAACGAAAACCCTTAAGTCGTTTCGAAACTTCATTCCGTTGATTTAATGATAATTTTGTATTTAAATTTCCATTAACCCAGTAATTTAAAAGCCTTTTCATCACTCCTTGACAACAAAGGTGCATGAAGTCTAAAATAAAAAAAGCAACCATATTAATTGCAGGAAGAATTTTTAAAAATGGAGAAGGTCCATGATGATGTTGAGGCTGTGTGTAATTGCGAAAGGAAGTGTCTGTCCTTTCTTCCGCATTCACGTCAGGAAAAACGGTTTTTCCTTCCACTCTTACACCTTGTACAGTGCACCGTTCACAGGAAAATATTCCGCAATGACCTAAAGCATTTTTGAGAAATGCTCTAGCAGGAGCATCGGCAACAACACACTTTAAACAAATCGAGTAATGTTTTTCTCCAATTGTTATGCCATTTTCATGCAATTCGTTAACTTCATTTACGAACGAATTCAAATATTCATCTAGATTTCCTGGCTTGCCTTCACCATGAAAGACCCCAATTGGAAATGGTTTGTAATCGTCATTTTTTGAAAAAATTTTCCCTAAAATTGGCCAAAATTCCTCAGTTCCCGATGTCGATATTGGCAAACCATCAAAATTAGCAATGAGTTCGATATTATTAGTTTCGTGTATCTGGGGATTAAAACATTTTATAATTCCTTCGGCAATGCCGTAATAGACAAAGTGTCCAACTCCACCATGCGAATTTCCCATCTCGATAATGTTGTAAGTTGCTGAATTCGTTTGAAGAAATGTTTTAGAAGATTTTGGCAATGTTGGTAATAGACGTCGTCTCAAAATTTCTAGAAGCTCATCCAGATATGATTGACAAATTTTTCTATTTATTGCCCAATCTCGAAGTTCAAATATTTCAACAGGAATGTGGTTTTCTTCTTCCACATCAATTTCATCGTAATCAGACTCTTCGTCTTCACTTGAAGAATAATTAATATTATCTTCATCACCAGCATTGTGATTAAAATTTTCATCCCCATATAAATTTCCAGCAATTTCTTGATCATTAAGGATTTGACCGTCATCAATATTATCTCCTTGAATGTTAGCGTTACCAGTATTAGCCTCGTCAAAGTCAAGTTCTGCTATATGAAAGTCATTCTCATTTATGTCAACGTGAGTATCATCTGCATATAACCAAAAATATCATTAGAAATTAGTAAAAAAAAATAAGAAATTAAGATTTATTAAAGAAATTAATAAAGTTATTTTAAATTCTAAGGGCAAGATTTTTAATTAAGCTTGTTTGTAACAATTTGTGACAATTAAATATATTCTAAAACTTTTAAATTAACTAAATCTTTTATCGATATAAATATTTTTAATAATTAGTGCAATAAAAAGAAAAACTACCTATGTCAATTTAACTTTTAGAGGTTTTACAATTTTTTTTTGATACGTTACGAAATATTATTGTAGAAATAGAAAAAAACATAAAAATTTCGTTCAATTGAAAGTTTATAACTTTGCAAATATTCTACTCTAATAGTTTCATACAAAACTTCAGTAATTTCTATTATTTGTGTTGTTTTGAAATTTAATTATTATATTACGTATATAAAAGTTGAATATTAGGATTTAAAATCAACTTTTTATCACTGAATATTATTAACAATTTCAACTAAATCTTACCTTCAGATGCTTCAGATAAACATATGTCACTTTCTAACCTAAAATCAGTATCATTACTGGTACTTGGTTTGTTATTTAATAATTCATTTTCAGTACGATGTAATAACCTTCGTTTTTTGGTACGTATTCGATTTTGGTCTCGAATAATTTCTTTTCTATCCATTATAATTTATCGTTATTCAACAATAATTGTACAAAAACACTGTAAACACACAATTTAACTGAATACATCAGAGACTAAAAAACAAGTGCGGATTTTCAAACACTTAAAACCTGGTTGGATAATTGTCATATTTAGCCTTGTGAAAATGAAACGCACATTTCAAATGATATATTAAAAAAATATTTTAATATATTTAATTATTAATTAAAAATATTATTATATAATTATTTTTATAATTAATATAATGAATAATATAGTTTATTACATAAGTTTTAAATATGCCGCGCTATAATGGCCGACTGGAACCTGATTGGTTAATACGTGTCACGTGATTTATTCTGAATACTTGTACATCAGAATGCTAAAGTAAACAACAAACTTTCGAGAAAATTCTTTTCGTCGATTTTCTTTTCTACTTGTGTTTAATATTTATTCTACTTTGTTCTTATTTTCAAAAAAGTGTGAAACAACAAGGTACGTTAAATTGATTTACGTTTTTCCATAATAAACATAAAATACTTATAACTTTATGTAGGAAAATATGATGCAGTGTAGGCAGTGTAGGAATATAAGCAAAAGTAGGGTTAGTATTAAAGTTTGAACTATAAGTGCTGTTTCTTCACATATATTTTATTGTTTTTTTAAAGGTTTTCTTAGGTTTTTAACATTATTAAACTAATTGGTGACTTGATTAAAATATTATTAACAATTATCAATCTCCTGTATTATTTTTAACCTAAAATAATAATACAATAAATTTCTTAACAGGTTTGAAATGTCAAAGAGAAAGATTTCCGAAGAAGAATTAAAAGTCTACCAGCTTTTTGAATTTGCCAGTGAAGATGACAATGGTCAGAAGCAAATAGATTTTGTTTATAAGGGATGGATTTTCTATGACGACCTAACATGTAAACTAGTTACATATTATCCACCACCTCCTTATAATAAAAAAACATGGGAGGTTTTCAATAGCTTGGTGAAATCGCAGCTACCACCGAAAACAGATTGGCCTACGTTTCCAATTAATTTAAAAGGTCATGCAGGTAAAGTAAAAAATATAAATATTATTATTTAATTATTAAATTAAATGTTTGCTTTTTCTTTTCTTAATTTTATAAATAATTTTCCTTTTCAAATGTTTTCAAGTTTAAAATCAATGTACTGAAAATCATTGAATTCTTAAAAAGTATTTATCAAAAAATTTGAAAAGAATTGAATACATTTCAAGAATTTAATCAACATTTTTTTTAATAATTGAATTTCTTCAAGAAAATGTAATTAAAATTGTATTGAAAATAATTTAATTCTTGGCAAGATTTTATGAAAATTCTTTAAAATAATTTTATTGTTTTGAAGAATTGATTTAAACTTTCTTGAAAATAGTGGAATTTTTTTAAAATCATGTTTATTGAAAATGTTGAAAGTAATTGAATTTTATAAAGATTTTCTTTTCAGTTTTTAAAATAATCGTGTTTATTATCAATTGAAATTAGTTATTTTTCTTTTAAATTATTGTAAAATTATTCTTAGAAAATTAAATTCTTTTAAACAATGTTATTAGAGTTTTTGTAAATAATTTCATTAAATTTGGTAATAATAATGTAAGTTTTTTTAATATAATTTTAATTGAAAATTTTAAAAATAATTGAAATTTACAAAGAATTTTATTAAAAACTTATGAGAACAATTTAATTGTCTGGAAAAATTTTATTACAATTTCTAAAAATAATTGAACCTATTTTTATTAAAATTAAACTTTGTTTAAAATTAAATTTGATTAATAATTTAAAAAATTAAAATTGAATTCTTGCTAAGAATTTTACAATTTATAAAAATAATTAAATTGTTTCGAAGAATTTCATCTGAATTTATGAAAATAATTTAATTTTTTCAAGGAATTTTATTTACAATTTTAAAAATAATGATTTTTTTTAAAGAATTTTATAAAAATTGTCGAAAATAATTGAATTTATATTAAGATTCTTGAAAATAATCGAATTTAATTAATATTCTTAAAAATAATTGTAATCTTTCGAGAAATTTTATTTAAATTGTATTGAAAATAATTGAATTGCTCTAAATTATATTATTATTTATGAGAATAATGAAATTCTTGCGAAAATTTTTTGAATAATTATAGAAACAAGAATATTTAATATTAAGTACTATTATAAGTAAATTGATGTTTATTCTTGAAATAATATTACATTTTTTAATTCTAAAAATCATAATTAATGGCATACCGCGTTCCGCGCGCGTGTCATTTGCTGGTTATATATAAAATAATGTAAATGTTAAATTAAATTCCATTATTTAATATTATTATCATTAATAAAAATAAACAACTCATAATATATTTCAATATTTAGCCAGTTATGATGAAGCAGTCCAGAAATTAAAAAAATTGGAAAATGAACGATTTGCATACACGACTGATGCTGATGGGAAGCAAAAATCTAAGGATATGACAAAAATTATTCGTTCAAAAAAATATAATGTTACTAATAATACGAAACTTGCGATGCAAGTTCCTTCATTAGATGATGAAATTTCGGAACCATTTCTTATGCAAAATCATCATGATGCAGATGACTCCGCAAGCGATTGTGAAAGGCAGTCTGAGAGTCCGACTTTACAGCCTCCTTCAAAAAAGCAAAACTTAAATGACAACACAATTAAAGGGACTGGAAAATTTGAAATTAAAGATAAGTCGAAAATTCCAATAGAGAAAACGAATAAAATCAACAATTCGATAAATTCATTAGAAGGTAAATTTTTTTCCCAAAAAAAGTATTTCTTAATTTTGATAATCTTATTTGTTTCATGACAAAAGTTTTTTTTTACATTTTCACCTTTATCTACTGCATAATTTCTGTTTAAATACCATTTTTCCATTTTAGGATCCTCTAAAACTTCAGCAAAATCGTCTTCTTCATCTCTTTCAAATAGAAGAAAAGGACTTGGTAAAAGCAATTTTAACAAATATTATATTAAAATAAATTTTATCTTTTTCCATGAAATACTAATTTTTAAATTATTTTATTTCAGAATCTGATACATTTTCGTCAAGTTTATCTTCTTCACATGTTGAAGTCAGACAAAGTCAACTTGGTAAATACATTCTATATAAATAAAATATTAACATAAATTTGAATTTTTAGAGAACTAATTTTTTCAGATGAAATTTTGGCTATATGCAGAATTAACGAGATGTACCTAAAAGAATTGTTAAATAAGGAACGAATTTTAAATGCGAAAGTGGAACAACTTTTATCAGACAAAAATGTTGTTTCGAAACATTATAATTTTGCTGAAGAGTACAAACTGGGAATTCCATTTCAAGAGATGGAAGATTTTGAGAAATTCGAAGAATCGCTTTTATCTAATGATTTTAAGGTTAAATTTGTAAGTATTATCTACAGAAAATTTTTAACTATCAAGATAATAGTTTTTATTATTACTATAAGTATTTTAAACTTCAGAGTCAATATTTAATATTACATTATTTTACCTATTTTATGAAATTATTTATAATAATTTCTATTAAAAAACTATTTAAAATTTTTTAGGAATCTTCTCTCAGGATGCATTTTGACTCCACTTTAAATACGCGCAAGACCATTACAAACATATTAAAAAAGTACTTTTCGAAGAACCTTGCACTTAATTTCGTAGCAATGAAAGTTACTGGAGATAAAAAAATATTTAAGAATACAATGATGTTTACTTCTATGCTCAGTAAGCTATATTAAAAATATTAAAATTGTAATATAGGAAAAACTTTAATTTTTCTTAACAATTTTTTAACAACAGTTATTTTCCTAATCAAAAATACTAATAGTATATTCTTTTTCAGATGCCATTTCAGATACTCATAAAGATCATGTTGGTGCTCCTATTGTGGAAGGAACATTTTTAAATGAATTGAAAAATGTGTTACCAAACGTTAAAGATTGGGAAGGTGGCCGGAAGAGTAGACTTAAGGAACCTGAATAATAACTTGTTTTTGTAAGTAAACTGACTAAACTAAAATAATATTTTATTATGAATAGGAAAATTTAAACAAAAAAGTTAGTTCAAATTATAAAATAATTATTGTAAGAGCATAATTTTGCATATGAATCCTAATTAAATTTTAATAAGAAATAATATTTTAAAAGTAAAGACTACTTTTTATTCAAATGCAAAATAAGCAACAACTAAAGATTTATTTAAATCGAAAATATAAATTTAAAAGTTCCGAGAAAGAATTATATGTATATTTAATATTTTAATAAATATATTTTTCTTTTCAGATTTTCTTACAACTATGCGTCAGGATATTACCGAACTATAAAAAGACTTAATTATATAGTTTAAAAAAATGTTATTTTAATTAAGTATAAAATATATAAAAATATAATATATTTGAGAAATATAATTTAATTCTAATTATTTGTTTTAAATTAACTCCTGGATTTTGGGATAACCTATAAGCTATTTTATGAAATAGGGTTTTAATAGGGCGACCCCACTAGAACCCGACTAAAATCTCTAGTAGGAACCCTATCAACACGAGCGTGACAAAATCGACTAGATACCCACTAGTTTCTCTAGTTGGAGCCCTTTTTCAAATGGGGTAAACTAGTGGGGTCCCCACTAAAACCCAACCACCATTTCTACACGGGACATTATTAACCAACATTGTACACATAACACTTAAAACCAAATTTAAAAAATCTCGCACGCAGGAGGGCTCGAACCCTGAACCTTAGGGACGCAAGTCAAATACACATGTCACTCAGGCACGCTAGCTTGGAAGACATTTTTCTTGAACTACCTTTTAAATTTTTGGACTGTATTGATCTCTTTTTATCTCTTACTTTATCATTCTTTATCTCTCAGTTGATTTCTTTTTTAGTTTTAATTTCTCTTTATTTATCATGAAATCGTCACATTGAAAAGGGTATAAAAAGTTTTCTTTGGAGATTGAAAAAAGATTCAATGGGATATAATGAAGGTTATTGAAAAAGATTAAGAAAAAAGAAAAAATCGAATTCTTTTTAATTTAATAGAAAAGAGATAGACTCTGATAGAATCGAAGGAATAAAAGGAGACAAGTATGGACTGAGAATTAAATAGGGATGGAAAGGGAAAGAAGTGAATAGTAAGAGGATAAAAGGCGATAAATTAAGGGTTATTAAAAGAGATTGAATAAAAAGGGAAGATAGAAAGAGATTGAGGGGGATAAAAAAGGGATAGCCTGGGATAGAAACAAGATTATTAAAAGAGATAAGTATATTCTTAGGTGAAATTAGAGATAGAAAGAGATAGGTGTGGATATTGAAAGTATTAAAAGAGATGAAATAAAGGTTATTGAAAAACATTTATACAGAAGGAGAGATAAAAAGTGATTGAAGTGATAAAGTGGGGATAGACTAAGATAGAGAAACTTTATCTCTTTCTATCTCAGAGATAAAAAAATATTCAAAGAGATAGGATTTCTATCCCTTTACTTCCAGTAGGGAAGTTTTAAGCAAATCCGATCAATTTTTAAAAAAATACGCCAAATTGAATCCGTCAATTTGAATTTTCAAAATTTAACTTCGGATTCACATTCAGCGACCCCAAAAACTTTTCTTTCTTAAATATAATGTTGAAATTTTCTAAAGTTATTAACTAAGGAAGATTTCGACTATATCAGCAATTAGTGACATCTATTAGACGTCAATTGAACTCTTTGGTTTAGAGTCAGGTGTTATTCTTAAGATAATTATTCCGATATGGTTGTCGGTAAATAATTATATTTTTGAATTTAATTTTTGATCTGAAAAAATAAGCTGCGTGAACGACTGCACTGTGCATCTGTGAGGACTCTAACCCCAGTTAATAGCTGCCTTTCGCGGGACTAACGCCTACCAATGCACCATGCCAACACAGCCTGGACGTTCACGTTTCTTATAATCTCAGATCAAGCCCATACACTAGTCGAAAGCTGTATAGTTAATGTAGGAAATTATTTGCTGATTAAGAATTTTTTAATTAAGGAAGATTTCGACTATATCAGCAATTAGTGACATCTATTAGAAGTCAATTGAACTCTTTGGTTTAGAGTCAGGTGTTATTCTTAAGATAATTATTCCGATATGGTTGTCGGTAAATAATTATATTTTTGAATTTAATTTTTGATCTGAAAAAATAAGCTGCGTGAACGACTGCACTGTGCTGTGTTAGCATGGTGCATTGGTAGGCGTTAGTCCTGCGAAAGGCAGCTATTAACTGGGGTTCGAGTCCTCACAGATGCACAGTGCAGTCGTTCACGCAGCTTATTTTTTCAGATCAAAAATTAAATTCAAAAATATAATTATTTACCGACAACCATATCGGAATAATTATCTTAAGAATAACACCTGACTCTAAACCAAAGAGTTCAATTAACGTCTAATAGATGTCACTAATTGCTGATATAGTCGAAATCTTCCTTAATTAAAATTCTTAATCAGCAAATATTTTCCTACATTAACTATACAGCTCTTCGACTAGTGTATGGGCTTGATCTGAGATTATAAGAAACGTGAACGTTTAGGCTGTGTTGGCATGGTGCATTGGTAGGAGTTAGTCCCGCGAAAGGCAGCTATTAGCTGGGGTTCGAGTCCTCACAGATGCACAGTGCAGTCGTTCACGCAGCTTATTTTTTCAGATCAAAAATTAAATTCAAAAATATAATTATTTACCGACAACCATATGTGAATAATTATCTTAAGAATAACACCTGACTCTAAACCAAAGAGTTCAATTGACGTCTAATAGATGTCACTAATTGCTGATATAGTCGAAATCTTCCTTAATTAAAATTCTTAATCAGCAAACAATTTCTTACATTAAAGTTATTAACTTTTTACATTTATACTTTTTGCGTGAATGATTTCTTAACCATTATGGTTAACAAAAAAATTTGTTGGATTTTCACTTTATTTGGTATATAGGTGTTTTCGGGGTCGCTGATTACAAATTTTCAATCAGATTTTAAAAATTCAATATGTCGGATCCAATATGACAGTCATTTTTTCAAAAATTGATTTATTTTGCTTTAAAATGGGTACTCAGTGGTTTTTCGGATCACTAATAACAAATCTTCAATTAGATTTTAAAAAATCAATATGTCTGTTTGAAAATAATGTAATTACTTCCTCATAGAGGAAGTATTGTAATACCGAAATTTTTTGAGTTCGATTTTTTGACATATCTTTATGTTATTTGACCTCAGAAGTTCAAAAATGACATTTTTATAAAATGTCCTTCCGTATGTGTGTGTGTGTGTGTGTAAACATCACATTTTTATAAATATCTCAAAATCATGAAGAGCTTTTGGGCTGGATTTTTTTTTAAATTGTAGATCTCACCTGCGGACATAAAGCGAGAGTACTTTCTGATATATTAATAAAGTTTAACTAAATTTTTTTTTGATTTTTAATTTTCCAAAAAAACGTTTTTTGCCCATAACTTTAAAAAAATGTTACGACACCTATAAATGTTTTTTCATAATTTTGTACAGTTTTTTTAGACGCATCTTTTGAGCCCTAATTGAAAATTTTTCGTCCATATTGACTGGACTTATTAAACTTTTAAAAATAAAAAATTTTGGAAAATAAGACTTTTTTGAAAATTTTGTTGAAAAACATTGAAGTAACTTTAAAATTATCGTTATCAACTTGTAGAGCATTAAAAAACGCTTCGATTGACCTATTTTTGAACCTAATTCGATAATAAATTTCTAAATTATTGGTATTTTAAAATCCAAAAATTGTGAAAAATGACATTTTCTCAACTTTTTTGTTTGAAAATTTTTGTTTAACTATTAAATTATTGTAACTATCTTGTAGGGTATTTAAAAATAAATTGATTGACCCAAAATTCAATTACTTTTACCATATTTATAAAAAGTTATTTGTATATTTCTATTATTTTTTTCTCTATGAGGAAGTAAAGTGTCACTAAAGTGTTCATGAAATGAGCACCAAAATTATACAAAAAAATATACAACTTGGCAGCGGTTTTTTTATTTATATCTGTTTATGGTAACGGACTCGTTGGTCTTCGAAAGACCTGTGCAGTGGTTTTCGTTTTAAGTTTACTCTTCCTAGAACAATATCCCTTTTTAGCATCCAACAATAGTCATCCATCATATTTACGTCCCATCTGCCTTGATATCTGCTCTTCATTTCATTAAGGGGAGACCCCACCTTAATTTTGACCCCTTTAAAATAAAATTATTAAACGAGGTAATATTTTTTTTCTTGCATCATTTTTAACCTAAAGACATATAAGATGGTCAAAAAAATTTAATTTTAATTTTTGAAGAGGTTAGAATTCTTTTTTTTCACCAATTGCATATTATTGCAAATCCATGCGAGAAGTTGTTTAGAATGATAAAATATACATGGAAAAAATTTTCGTTTAAAAATATTAAAAACTGTAAGACAAGATCGATTTTTAAGATTGACATTTTGACATTTTGCTGCAATTTCAAAAGATCTGAACATCTAGTTTTCTCCAAATTGTGTATACTTACGTAATCTGTCTTTTCAATTGTTTTAAGTAACAAATGAATGTCAATAAATAATTTTGTCAGTTTGACATTTTTTGTAACTTAGATATCCTTCTTTGTGTAGTAAATTGCAAATTTGCGATAAGAATCAAAATGCCTCCTCAGAAAAGGGTTCACCACTTTCGAGAGTTAGCGCGGAAGCGATGGAAAAATGATGGTTCAAAAAAAGTAATTATCTTCCCGAAATAAACGACACTTCGGAAACAAATCATGTTTGGGACGAAAATAATTCAAACGAATATCCCGAACGAAATGCTCGGATTCAGGCAAAATTCAAAGAAGTGGATAAAGAAGAAAACGTTGAAAATAATAATTTCCAATATCTACTTATAGACATTTCACAGTTGAACACTTTATTGGATAAAGTGAAATGTGTAGATTGTAATGAAACATCGCTGGCATTTGATGTAAATAAAAAACATTCAAATGGATTCGCTTGTAAAATTGTCTTATTATGTAAAAGATGTAAAGGCAACGGCTTTGAAGAGGTAAAATCAGAAACGTATTCTTCTAAACCTGCAAGTAATGAAGACACATCTCGTGCTCCATTTGACATAAATTTGCGTATGGCAACAGCTTTTCTATTTATGGGCAAAGGATATAGAGCGATTCAACAATTTTCTGTGATTCTAAGTTTACATTGTTTCTCAGAGTCAACCTTTGATAAATATTTGAAAAAAATAAATTCTTGTGTTGATGAAGTTACGCAAAAGCTTTTGAATGAGTGTCGATCGCATGTACGGAAAATCTATAAAGAAAAAGGAGAAGATAAAGAAGAAGAGTTACGTACGGAAATGGAAGAAATCGAAGACTATAATGGATCTGAAGTAATAGAATCGTTGAGGGAAATCGAAGAATCAAATGAAGAACTCATTGACCTTGGTGTTAGTTATGATGGTACGTAGCATACCCGTGGCTACAAATCCAAGCATGGTGTAGGCTGCGTCATTGACATAGAATCAGGATTCGTCGTTGACTTTGACAAAATATTGTCACGCTTGTACAATTGCTCCTGCTGAGTTAGGCGATGACTCAGCGGAATATGATGTTTGGTATGAAGGTCATGTAGATTCTTGACAAAAAAATCACGAGGGATCATCTGGAGCAATGGAGGTAGCGGTTGCTGAGAAGATTTGGAAGCGTTCAGTATCATACGGTTTTCGTTCAATTCAAATGCTCTCTGATGGAGACGCGAAGACATTCAATCATTTATCAAGTTTGAATATTTATGGAACCGATCATCCAATCACTAAAGAAGAATGCATAAATCATGTTGGAAAGAGGTAAGTACAATGTCTTTAGAGATTGTTGTTTATAATTTATTTACTAAACCTTCTAATGCTCACATTTTGGAAATTTTTTATTTCTGTGTGCAAATTGACTTGAATATGAAGTACAGTCGACTCTCAATGAGACATACTTGAAGGGAGACCAACAAAATTTTTAGTTATCGAAAAGATTGTGTTATCAAATGTTGATAATGCTTATAGGAAATGATCGAGATCCAAGAATTACTTTGACTTTCTAAAAAATTTGAGTTATTGCGCCTTGTCTTTTTGGGGGTTGACTGTACTTGCATTTGCCTTATTTTTGAGCAGGATAATGATTAGAAAAACTGTACGAAACCTTTCTTCAGTAATTTTTCCCGGTTTATTGACGGTTGAGTCACGAATGTGCTTTTGAATATTCATCCAAATGCACAAACATATTCTCGACGTAAAACTTTCCCTAACAGCAACAGATGTTTTAGGATATCTTATGGACGTCCTAGGCGTATTTTGAAATTAGGATATCTCTAATATGTCTGTAACATGTCCGTAGACATATATGGGATGTCCTAAGAATATCCTAATTGCACCGAACCAATAGTTATCTTCCAAGACATTCATACGATATCCTAAATATCCGAATGCTGTCATGGTTACTTTGATGATCGCTAAGCCAAGGCGCTTCACAGTTCAAGTTATATCGAGCTTTAGAGATTATTTATTTGAAATGCAATTACTGTGATTTACAAATCAATATGATGGAAAGAAGCAACTCTTTTTATTTGCTCTTTCAGATTGTATTGTAGTCTTTCTAAGCTTGTTCAAGTGGAAAAAGCTCGCAAAGTAACACTTTCTGGAAGAGGTCATGGGCAGCTAAAAAAAACAACAATCGAAAAATTGTCAGAATATTATAAGAAGGCCATTTACAGGAACAAAAATGATATCAATGTAAATATGCATATTTTCCAATATTTATAAGATAAATAAAAAATTATTGAATTATAAATTTCAATTGAATATTTTCTAGGCAATGAGAGATGCAATTTTTGCATCTATCTACCATGCCGTTTCCACAGATAAAGATCCACAACATTCGAAATGTCCTGAAGGTACATTTTCTTGGTGTTTTTATCAAGCTGCCAAAGCAAGAAATCAGACTCCAGGATCTCATAAAAATAACGTTAAAACACCACTCAATAATTTATGTTTCTCAAAAGTGTTACCCGTTTATGAAAGGCTCACGGATGAATCTTTATTGATACGATGTTCACGATGCCTTACGCAAAATGCGAATGAAAGCTTGCACAGCATCATTTGGAGTAGGTGTCCAAAGGAAACATTTGTTGGAAAGTCACGGATCAATATCGCAGTCTGCTTAGCTGTTAGTGAATATAATTTAGGATTCACGAGAACATTGAAAGAAATTTTAGAAAAATTAGGACTGTGTTTTTGAAGCGAAACTTTATCTTTAGCCAAGAAAAGAGACTGTTACCAATTAGCAAGAGGAATTGAGAAATCAACCGAAAAGTATAAGAAAGCTCGCCGAATTATGACTCTTGCTAAAAGCCGAAGGGAAAATAATATAATAGAAAGTGAAGGCGTCATGTATGGAGCAGGAATGTTTTGAACCATTTTTATTTCTAAAATACTTTTGTATGTATGTGAGAAGGAATGTATGTGTGTATACATGTATATATAATTGTATGTATGTATGTATGTATGTGTGTATGTATGTATGTATGTATGTATGTATGTATGTATGTATGTATGTATGTATGTATGTATGTATGTATGTATGTATGTATGTATGTATGTATGTATGTATGTATGTATGTATGTATGTATGTATGTATGTATGTATGTATGTATGTATGTATGTATGTATGATTATGTTTATGTATATTTATTCTTTACGTTCGTGATTATGTTGATTTCAATTATTTAAATGTTTAAATCTTATATTTATTGATAATATAAATATAATATACATATATTCTCTTACTTTTGTGTAAATATTTTGTTATATATTTACTTTTTTTATATTTACCGAAATAAACGTAAAAAACTACGATTTTCATGACTTTTGACATGAAAATGAGCTAGACGTGAATTTTAACTACGTTTTTTGGAATCAGCTCATCAGATTACGTAAGTATACACAATTTGGAAAAAACTAGATGTTCAGATCTTTTGAAATTGCAGCAAAATGTCAAAATGTCAAACTTAAAAATCGATCTTCTCTTACAGTTTTTAATATTTTTTAACGAAAATTTTTTTCCATGTATATTTTATCATTCTAAACAACTTCTCGCATGGATTTTCAATAATATGCAATTGGTGAAAAAAAAAGAATTCTAACCTCTTCAAAAATTAAAATTAAATTTTTTTGACCATCTTATATGTCTTTAGGTTAAAAATGATGCAAGAAAAAAAAATTACCTCGTTTAATAATTTTATTTTAAAGGGGTCAAAATTAAGGTGGGGTCTCCCCTTAATATCTTGATGAAACCGTTCTCCCTGTTCCTCGGTGTAGTCTCCTAAATTTTGGGGTAAGTAACTTAGATGTAAATGTAGGAAATGGAGCTTCAAACTCATCAAGCATCCCAATTTTTGAAAGTTTTTGATCATACCATTCACTATTAGTTCCCAATCCTCGCTCTTATGGTTGCCAAGAAAGTTTTCAATAACTCCCTTAAAACTAAACCATGCAGCTTTCTCCTTTTTACTCATTACTGTGAAAATTTTTTTATCTTTTACTAGTTTGCGAATTTGAGGCCCAACAAAAATTCCTTCCTTTAATTTAGCATCAGATATCTCTGGAAATTTTTGTTCTAGGTACTTGAAACATTTCTCTTCTTTATCTAAAGACTTTACAAACTGTTTCATTACCCCTAGTTTAATATGTAAAGGTGGTGGAATTACCTTTGTAGGTTCAACTAGAGGTTTTTTATAATATTTTTGGAACCTGGTGTAAAGGATGTTATTTTGGGCCATTCTTTTTGTACGTAATGTTTTTTTCGATCTCTACTGTCCCACAAACATAAAAAGCAAGGTGTTTTCGTAAAACCTGCTTGTTGGCCCAACATGATACTTATAATTTTAAAATCTCCACAAATTTGCCAATTGTGTTCTTTATATTTAATTTTCTCCAAAACTAATTCGACAGTTTCATAATCTTCTTTAAGTTCAATGGAATGGGCTACGGGAATTAAAGCAAAAACATTAGTGTTATAAATTAGCACTGCCTTTAGACTTCTTTTAGAAGAGTCAATGAATAACCTCCAATGTTGATCTTCATATACGTTTGATTTCAATTAATTTATTAGTCCTTCAATGTCAGAACAATATATTAATGAAAGCTCATCGTCTTTTGTAAAATATTTTTGAAATTCCTTTTCTCTGTCACGATAAAAGTAAGCTGTGCTGCCTTTGGATAACAAATTTTTCTTTTTTAAAACTGAAGCTACATATTCTGCTCCATCTTTGGGTAATTTCAAATCTCTGATGAGGTTGCTAAGCTCTTCTTGCGTAAAGCCTTCTTTAACCTTTTCTTCCTGATAACCACCTGGAATATAAATATCATAATTGTCTTTTACAATATTGCTAATCTCATCACTTATATCGGAAAGTACATACTCTGATGGTGAACTGTCGATTTCCATATTTGCAGAAGAAAGAGTTAAATGACTTAAAATTTCGGGTTTTGTCACAGATACTACACATGAGTAAATTATATTCTTTTTATTATTTTTATTATAGCCCTTTACATTGTTCATGCAAAAGTATCAATCTTCTCGATTCAATGATTTTTTCCACAAAGTTGGTTTTTTAAACTTCAGGTGTTTATCCTCTTTCGTATCATTCCAACGAGTTAACATTGTGTAGCAGGAACTGCAGATTGTATGTAGAACCCATTTTTCATTCTGATTGACTATCTCAAAATCAAAACAATCTTTGTAAATTTGTTTAACGTTTTCAATATTTAATTTGCGATTCTTCGGGATATCAAATTGTCCGCATACATAGTAAAATACATCTGCATTGCTGTCACATGTATTTTGTGAGGTTGACACTCCAAAAAGAACTTTTGAAGCGTTTGAAGTTTTTTTTATTGTTTTGATTTTTGAAAGCCATGATATTTAGGAAAATGTTCGCACGCTAGGGATCCTGGTCCGATCGCAGGCGAGTCCACCACCCTAGGGGTGATAACTCTCATACCTCCCTAGGCCTAAGTATGAGAGCTTTCCGCCTTTGACGAGGACATTGTCAACTCGTCGTCGGACACACTACGGTATCATCTTCACACCCTAACGTCCCCCTGCAAGGCAGCGCGCCTTCGCTGGCTTTGTTACTTCGATAGACAGGAAACAAATCATTCTACACATCCCCTTTCAGGGCAGTTGTCATCGCCTACTACATCTATCGAAACATCAGGATTAATATTGTGCCAAAGCACAACGGAAATACAATACTGTATTATGTACTAGCAGGCCTGCGTCCAAGAGAAAAGTATTCTGCAATTGTTGAATTGAACTTCATCCAGAAATTATGCCTAATACTCTAAGAATGTTCCTAGATGTCGTCTCGATAAATACATTTTAATTTAGGCATTCAGGTTACCAAAAATCTGCATTTCCTGCTGCATAAATGTTTACCAACAAACTTTTCGAAACTTTTAAATTCACCGACTCCCAAAATGCTTGCATATCAAGTCATATTGGACCAGTTTTTAGAAATTTTTAAAGTCTGATTTGAAATTTGTGATCAGCGATCCGAAAAACCACTGAGTATCCATTTTAAAGCAAAATAAATCAATTTTCGAAAAAATGACCGCCATATTAGATCCGCCATATTGAATTTTTAAAATCTGACTGCAAATTTGTAATCAGCGACCCCGAAGAACCCTATATACCAAGTAAAGTGAAAATCCAACAAATTTTTTTAATTTGTCTGCTATATTGGATCCGCCATTTTGAATTTTTAAAAACTGACTGCAGATTCGTAATCAGCGATTTTAAAAACCCCCGAGAAACAGGTTTGAGACAAATCTAATCAATTTTTAAAAAAATTTGTATTTTACATAAATATTACATAAAATCTGACATGTTTTTTGAGGTTAGAGAAAAATCTTGACGTGTTGGAGCCAATCTGACTTCGGATTCGTGTGCTGCGCATCAAAATATATAGGGGAATGGTACTGTGGACTTTCGCGCAGGGTACTTTTCTTTTTTTGTGGGGCTGTGTTATGATAAAATATAATATATATGTATACTTAACTGGTTGAACTATTATACATCTACTGTGGATTTTTTCAAGTTTTTCATTGCTTAATACAGTAGTATACTTATGGTAACTTTCTTTTTAAACCTTTCTTAGAAACTATGCTGTCCTAATTTACCTCCAATTTTAGGACGTTTTCAAAATCCAGGGATAAATCAGGACAGTCAGTTTAATGCGATTAAAACTTATCTAAATGTTTTTCTTCTCCATTAAATTATTTTATGAAACTCAAGGAAGAAATTCATGCAGTTGGAAACCGAAAGTACTGCCTTTTAATGTAAAAAACTTACGTTCATCGTGAAGAATAGGTATTTTGTCTTGATTGACCTTAATTGATCCTAATTATTATTAATTAATTATAAATTTATTAAATTATACACATTTTCAGCTTAACATTACACAATATTTTTCATAAAAAGTAAAAATTTAATTTTTAATCTAAAAATTGGTTTTTTAAAAATCGGCTCGATGAAATATTTTGAAGTTTTACTCAAAACACTCAGAAAAGTGTCCAGATACGAGATATAGAACAAATTTTAAAGTGAAGAAACTTTTGGGTTAAAATTCGCTTAGGACCACCGTATATATATATATATATATATATATATATATATATATATATATATATATATATATATATATATATATATATATGTCGTAGGCAACTAGAAGTATCCGGCATTAAGCTTAATTCCTAGGCAATAAGCTTACTGCCGGCAATTAGACGAATACACGACGAAATCGTTCAGATTTGTCTATTTGCCTAGGCAGTAAGCTTAATGCCCGGCAGTAAGCTTATTGCCCGATGAAGATTCGGCAGTTAGACGAATCACATTAGAATCCATTTGCAGTGCACAAACGTCCTATAAAAAATTAATTAAAAACAATAATAATAATAAATCATTCTGGACAGAATTAAATATTTCTTAGGTAAAAAAAATATTTCTTGAGTCTAATAAACATTTCTTGGATCAATTAAATAATTCTGGACAGAATTAAATATTTCTTGAGTAAAAAAAATATCTCCTGAGTCAAATAAATAATTTTTTTACTTTTGCATAAATTTTGTTTAAGTCTATCAAACATTTCTTGACTAAAATATTCCTTTAGTGAACCAAATATTTATTGAGTCAAATAGAGATTGTTTGATTTAAATAAATATTTCTTGACTCAAATAAATGCTTCTTGACTCTTATAAATATTTGTTATCATTGAGAAATATTTCTTGAGTCTAATAAATATTTTTTGACTCAAAAAGAAATAATTCTTAGATGAAAAAAAATATTACTTACGAAAATATAAATTATTTATTTGACTCAGGAAATATTTTTTTTACTCAAAAAATATTTAATTCTGTCCAGAATTATTTAATTGATCCAAGAAATGTTTATTAGACTCAAGAAATATTTTTTTTACCCAAGAAATATTTAATTCTGTCCAGAATGATTTATTTCAGTTAAAAAATGTTTATTTGACTCAAGCAATATTTATTTTAGTCGAGAATTATTTATATGAGTCAAGGAATATTATTATTATTATTATTATTATTATTATTATTATTATTATTATTATTATTATTATTATTATTATTATTATTATTATTATTATCATTATTATTGTTTTTAATTAATTTTTTATAGGACGTTTGTGCACTGCAAATGGATTCTAATGTGATTCGTCTAATTGCCGAATCTTCATCGGGCAATAAGCTTACTGCCTAGGCAAATAGACAAATCTGAACGATTTTGTCGTGTATTCGTCTAATTGCCGGCAGTAAGCTTATTGCCTAGGAATTAAGCTTAATGCCGGATTCTTCTAGTTGCCTACGATATATATATATAGTAGTTTTTCGAGAGATTGAGAGTTTTATGTTTATAAATATATTTTTTGGGTGTATTCGGGTGAGATTATGTGAAAACAGTTAAACTTACTTTTATTTCTTTCGAAAAATTTTGATTTTTAGCGTTATTTTGGGATTTTTGAGTTTTTTTGACCATTTAAGAACCAATAACTCCGAAATTTGAGTTTTTATCAAAAAATGTTGTAGAGAAAAGTTGTTTGTATTTTCCTAACCTAAAATAATATAAAGTTAAAAATTTGAAAATTTGAAAAAATTGAGTTTTCAAAATTTTGAAAGTACTGTAGTTTTGGTATTTTTCAACGAAAATGGCTGGTTAACGAACTTAGCCTTCATTTTTACACTAACTTTAAGAGAGTTAAATTTAAAAACGATCCGATAAGTTTTTCAAAAGTTATCATTGGAACAACATTTTGTGTCTACAGACAGACAGACATACAGACAGACACCATCGCCAAACCATGTTTTTTGGGTTCAGGGGACCCCAAAACGTGAAGGTTTCATAAAATTAGCAAAAGTCAAAATTTGCATAAAACTAATACCTTCTCATATGATGAGAATGTAATAAAAATTACTTTTTTGAAAATAACTCGAAAACTATAGGGTTTAGCGAAATGGTGTCTAAAGCAAAGTTGTAGCTGACGTCGAGATGAGAAAAAAAGTCTCTTGGAGCAAGATTTCATATAAAATAGATTCGGAGATAATTGAGTCGGAAAATCGGTTTTTCGCTAAAAAAATAATAATAATAATATATATATATATCTACTTTTATATTATATCCCGTGTTGTTGTTTTGATTACTATTATTATGGTTAAAATTATGGTTTTAATTCTTTCGTATTATCTCCGCACTAGCTTCTATACTTGTCATTATATTTTTAATGCCCTTGAATATATCTGTTAATTCATTCATGAATTTTCCCGTTTGTTCTAACATTTCAAACTTTACATCATCGTTATTTTCTTTTATTGAACTCTTATTTAATTTACCAATTCGATTTCGATCATCAAGTGCATCATTTTTCTCACTATTATTTGTTTCGGGCGCCATGTGAAATGATTCCTCCATGCTTTTGGACGGGGAATGTTCCACAGGCATGATTGGAAACCAAAAGAGAGAGTAATTAAAAAAAATAAAATAAATTATAATTCAACAGTTAAATAACTTTATTAAGAGATCTAAAACTCTCATAAGAAATCGTGAATTATCGCGATATGATGCTGTCAATATTCGAACTCGGATTAGAAGATTCTTTGAATAATTATGTGATCAATTTACAAACTCTATCGAGAATAAATAATAATACACATCAACATTCACATTTAATGGAGGGGATTAGGCCTTTAATCCTTAATCCTCATTCATTACCCGAACATACATACACATACAAATTATAACATCGACTTATCATAAAATCCTCCGTGGAGCTGCAACCTGCGTTGTCCTTCTTGATGATTAATCCAAGATCTAGATCTCTTTACTTTTGATAGATCAAATAACTATTATTGCAGAGTGTAGGCGTCCCCACACTCAGTCATTCAGTAATTCACAAGACACAGAGACTATTATCACTTTATAAAATAGTATTGTCGACATATACTTCTCGCTGGTCCCACTGACCAAAAGTGACTCATCGTACCTCCATACTTTATTATCTCCGATCCTTTCTTATGACTCATCAGCACAGAGGTAAATACGAATATTTCCCTCGTTATACCAGTACACTATTTATTTTATTCAAATTCAAAAACATTAAATTTGTTACCAATATATTTTAAAAGCAACTTATTTAAATGCACGGCTTCTTCCATCATTGTGAAGAAGGTAAGGTCAGCTTCAAATAGTTTTGCGAAATTTGCCGGAAGAAAAGTTGTAAAAGCAGCACCCAGGTCTACTACAATCCTAAAACCATATTTAGTCTGCACCTTGTTTATTTTAGTTACATTGTATAACTCATTCACAGTCAACTCAGAAAGCCGCTAGCACTGCTAATGTAGATGCTGAAGCTGTTGGTACTGCTGATTCTGCTAAAGCTGCTGATGATAATTAAACCTAAAACGGAAGTGTCGATTCCAACCTACCTTATATCTCTTAAACCCTACTTTTCTTCAACTCCCATTTTTTTAACCCCACTTATCTTTAACTCACACTCCTTACCCCCACTTTAACAACAGCGCACGCAACAACCCCCACTTCAAGTTAAAAAGAAGAGTAGAGGAAATGTACAAACTCGCATAAAAATTACGTCACCAGAAGGTTTCTTAAAAAATGTCTTCTTTCTCATCTACAGTCAGGTTAAAACCTGTCTGAAGGTTTTTTAGACAATGTCTTTATTCTATTTAAAATTCAGGTTAAAACATGCTTTAAGATTTTTTAACAATACCATTTTTATCTTGAAAAAAGTCAAGTTGAAACTTGCTTACAAAATTTTTAGACAATTCATTTAACCCTACGATGCTGTAGTAGCAGTGAAGAAAGCTGCAAGAGTCAGACAGAAAGGTTTGACACGTGAAACTATACACTCACTTAACTGGGCACTGGGCCTTACCGCACCACCCATTCCCACTACCCACAATGCCCGCGCAGTATCTCGCGAACGCTTTATTCCTCGCGGTTCTCTATACGATTATTAAAATTTTAGGTTTATACTAAGTGGGTGGTGGTGGGTGTTAGTATACACACAAAGTACAAAAGTTGGTGGGAGAGGGTGGTAACAGTAAAAATATATACAAAGTTAAAGGGTGGGTGGGTGGGAGGGGGTGGTTAACTTAGGGCAACGTATTCTATATAGGTAACGGGTGAGTGGGTGGTGGGAGGGTGTGGTTATATGGAACAAACAATAATAAAACGTATGCACATATGGTTAAATATAAAAAGAGGGGAGTGAAAAGAGGGTGGTATTTGCATATTCCACGTCCAAAAGTGTGGATAGTGGGTAGAATTTGCACAAACATATTAACTAATATGTAGGTATGTAAATTAAATGGGTTAACTAATTTGAATATAGGCAAATTAACAAAATTAACTAATTTAAATATATGCAAATTAAAAGGGATAACTAATTTAAATATATGTAAATTAAAAGGTTAACAAATTAAGATATATGCAAATTAGGTATCCCATTAACGCTCGGTAACTTATCCACTTATACCCCACCAACGGTCGGTAACTTTCAATTAATCAACTGTTCGGAGCAGTTGAAGCAACTGCCCTTTCTAGTACATTTGGATGATAAAATCAGTCAAAAAAATTAATTTAAATAATATAATTTATTCAATGATTTTAATAATAAAAGCAGCTAAATGAGCTAAGTCAGCTCTTCCCGAATGCTGACTACTGATGCTAGATGTTTTTTGGTCTGCATCAGGTTTGACAAAAAGCGTTACAGAAGATTTTTGTACACGGAATATTGTTTTAGACCTTCGGCTTTCGCACTCGAACAAATACAGGTAATTTGAAAATCCTTACACAAGAATTAATACCAAATCACACAAAAGAATGTACTCAAGAATAGTAGAAACTTTCTATATATGAAGTTTAAACAAGGACCATGCACAAGTACATGCACATGTTCTTATATTCGTAAATCTTAGCCTATTCTGGTTTACTTGCTCTCTTGTGAGCTTGTAACAAAAAAAATAAAGAATGAATTTAAAAAATCAAGCCTCTATAAGACTAATTTGGACAATTTCTTTATTGATAATCATGGGATTCATTATCTCTCTCCCTGGGGTATTAATACAAAAAAAAGATTTTCTTTTTCTATCAATTTTATTTTATAAATTTCTATTGCCTCGACAGGCAGGTAACCTATAGAAATTATGTTTTTACCTATAGAAAAAGGTGACGCTATAAAAGTATTTCCTTATTTTTAAGTGCTTTCACAATATGGTCTTTAATTAATTTTAAGATGAAACAATCAATTTTGGGTAAGTTAACTTTGTTATATAATTTTTATTTAAAAACATAGTTCGATAGTTAGTTGCTTGGTCATGATGAATACTGAGGCAAGCCCTCAGGCAGGTGCGCTCAAAGGACCTCAGTTTTTCCATGGTATTAGTCGCAAAAGCATGACATAACAGAGCAGTTTCACCCTGGGAGTCGATAACGTAAATTGATTTGATTTTGATCTGACTTTGACTTTCACCGCATTTCAATTTTTTCACTAAACATGTGTTTTTCAGTGACAGTTTGTACTGTAGATAAATAAAAAAAATTACTTTACAATTTTATTTACACTTTTTTACATTACTTGTCTAACAAAGAGTCATCCAAGAATTTGTCAACAAAAGCTTTTATTCGAGTTTTAGTCTAGTAAAAAACATTGAAACGCGATTAAAGTCAAAATAAAATGAAGAAGGCTTTTTTGGCTTTTTCTATTGCTTCCAAAATGTGTTTTCTGAATTTAAGTTTGTCATCAATGAGGACCCCAACGTAACTAACATGGTCACAGTGCTTAAATGGACTAGGAATAGGGTGATTATCATTTATAAGGAAATCTCTTCAAATTTTATAGTTTGCCTGACATTTAGTGTCAGCTATCTTGCCTTTAAATAAAATAGATTCGCTCTTTCCGAAGTTACATTCTAGTCTGCATGTTTCAAAATAATTAGATACATTATTAAAAACATGTTGAAGTCTTTTTTGGATCACGGTGACCATGTTGTCGGTGACTTAAATTATTAAATCATCCGCGAAACTAACACCTAAATGCTGCAGTCACGAAGTAGTATAAAGAGACCTCACGCCAATGCTTAGCAGCGGCAAAAATCAACACATTTTGGGGGGTTAGAGTTATGAGTATTTGCACCACTAGCAGAGGTTGCGCCATAACGGCTGAAATGTAAACCATGGCCGCCATTTCACTTCGTCGTATTTCTCTAATTTGTAGGTTATGTTCATATACAGTAGCAGACGAAAAATGTTAGCACAATACTTTAACCACAGAGGCGCAACCTCTGCTACTGGTGCAATCTCCTAGATCTCTGTCCCCCCAAATGTGTGCAGATTTTTATGTCCCGTGAGGTCTCCTTATACTACTTCGTGGCTGCAGTTTTTGACATAATAAGTTATGGGCTAATGATGGGAACGCTCCCTTAAAATCTATGAAAGCCGCATAGACCACCGCTTCCGGACTCTGTGGATCTGGACAGTCGATGCGAGAACAAACAAATTGTCTAGGCTGAATCCCGATTGTGACTACGCTTTTAAAATTCAAATTGACAGATCTAATATGGCGAAAGACAATTTTAAAAATCGATTCAATTCGCCTGAAATTTGTTCCGATAATTTTGGTCCTCTATGACATCCTTGTCTCCAGTTTTATTTTTTGGTAAATTTGGTTTGTTTTCATGACTTTGACTGTGTGTAGTGATTTGTTGGTTACCACTTTCATTCGTTGTTTTTAATACTTCAAATCTGTTTGGCAATATAAATTTAGTAGTGCTTGCATCGCCTATTTCCGTTAAATTTTTTGCATATTGATAGAAGTGTCTCGTCAATAAAATCTGATGAGCTGTCGTATTTAGAAAATAGATCGGTGTCCATGCTACAACTCGTCGTTAGGTTAGGTATGGATGGGTTCAAGACGCTTAGGCAGCAGCGTAGGAACGAATTATTTTCCGGAGGGGGCAAACGACATATATAGATATATTTAACAATGTAATATGTATATAACTGGGGGGGACTGCCCCCCCCCCCCTTGCCCCCCGGTTCCTACGCTACTGCGCTTAGGTCCGAATCATTTGGCGAAGAAGCCCTGTTTTTGGTAGAATTTGTATTTTTTTCTTAGTTTGTTTGTTTCAAGTCGGCTTATTATTTCTTTCTACAAGATTTTGATTTCGGAATCTTAGTCCCAATGACTTTTTTCTTGTAGTTCTTTTGGTGATAAGATTTGTATGTGTTTAATTTTGGCTGCTCTGGGATCTTTTGTGTGTTTTTTTTTTTTCTTTTCTTTGACTTTAACGGGTCGATTAGACATTTTGGGGGAGACAAAAAAGAAAGACAGTTAACATATTTTGCTGAACGAAAATATGAACACCTGCTGAATCATAACTTTTTATATATCACAACATTGATTTTTTGAAGAATGCGTGAAGTCGAAAGGTGCAAGAAGTCCGGACATATTTAGAACCAAGCGTGGGACATGAGGTCAACGCCATCTCTCTCGCTCTCAGAGGAATTTTATAATCAACTTTAAACTTATTTGAAACTTAAAAATTATGTTCAAGAAAGTTTAATTTATCACGTGTGGATTCACCTTCGGAAAAGTCGCGCCCACAGCACACACAAAAACACTATTTTATTCAAAATAGAGACGATGATGCGTTTTTTGAGAGCATGAGAGGGACGGGGAGAGATAGGTGACAGGCACTTACGCGAGCGATGTTAATTGTACGACGCGACGACTCAGCCGAGACTCACCTTACCAACAGAGACGGACAAACAAGCATCTTATATTCTCAGAGCAAGCCCATATACTAGTCGAGAGCTGTATAGTTAATGTTAGAATTTTTCGCTGATTGAGAATTATAATGACGAAAGAAGATTTTGATTTTATCAGCCAATAGTAACATCTATTAGATGTCAATTATACTCTTTGGTCTATAGTAAGGTGTTTCTTAAGATAATTAAAATGATATGGTTCTCAATAAATAATTATCAATTTAAATTAATTTTGCTCTGAAAAGATAAGCTGCGTGAACAAATGCACTGTGCATCTGTGAGGACTGTTCATAGCAATGTTAGCAAGGTGCAGCTTATTTTTTTAGAGCAAAATTAATTTAAATTGATAATTATTTATCGACAACCATATCGATATAATCATCGTAAGAAACAGACAACTCTAAACCAAAGAGTTTAATTGACATCTAATAGATGTCACTATTGGCTGATAAAATCGAAATCTTCTTTCGTCATTGTAATTCTTAATCAGCAAAAAATTCTAACATTAAAAATAATATATTAATAATTATGATAATATAATTTATAAAAAATATGATTTGTATCACTTAGTAGTTTCTAGCGATTATTCACACTTTTCCTGAACCAAAAAAAAGTTTGACAAAAATGGATCCACAATCTGGTTGTCGGGAATGTTTCTGCATCAGACCAAATGTAAAAATCCGTTGAGATCAAAATCCTAGCTGATCCTTTTTTCGAGTTATGAATATATTTACATGCAAATTTTTGCAAAACGTTCAAATTAAAACTTTGTAACTTCATGTAGGCAATTCAATCACGCAAAAGGTATCTTAAATATTTTTTATATGTAAATATATATCATTACATTTAAAATAAGACCTAAATAAAGAAAATTGATTAATATTTATCAAAATTTCGGGGATTTTCAATATAAAGATTAGTTAAAAGTTGGTTTTGAACTTTTTTGATATTTCAGGTAATATTTCCGTAACCTTTATATTTCTTTTAAGTGTATTAATTATATTTTAATAATATTTGCACAAAATTTTATTTATTTGATTGAAAAAATACAAACAATAAGACATATTATGTTGACAAATACAAAAAAAATTTTATTACGTTAGGGTCCTCACTTTGCCCCACATTCCCCTAGTTGGACACTTAAGGATACGTTCTTATTAGAGGTGTGCAAATAATAAAGCAGCAACACACTTTTTATATAACAAATCAAGTTTAAATAATCTTAATATGAAATTGAACCGCCGGATCGTAGAAGGGCATATATAGCTAGGATTTTGATCTCAACGAATTTTTACTTTTGATATGATGCAGAAACATTTCGAACAACCAGATTTTAGATCCATTTTTGTCAAACTTTTTTTTGGTTCAGGAACAGTGTGATATTAGTAATTGCTCTCTGTTGTAAATATTAACAACAACAAAAATTTTTACAAAAAATTAGTAATTTAACATGTACAAGAACTCACACACGATTTTGTGCGTTCATGATACGATTACGTACTAATAAAATTATTACTTTAAGCTAAGATTAAAAGGGCGTGTAATTCTTGGATATAATCATTTTTCAAAATCCATGTTCATATATAAGAACTTATTAATGTTCTTGCACGACTTCTTATGTATGATTTTGAACAAGGATTTTCATCATATGTCCAGAAATAGTATGATTTGATTATTCGATTTCTTTAGTTATTTTTTGCTACAAATTATTTACAAAGTAAAACAAAAATGCATTTTTTATATATATGTATATATATATATATATATGAGTTTGTTTTTTTTTGTAATATTTTATAGTTTTAATAATTTTTTTAATTGTTAATAAATGCTTTTAGTTTCCGAAGAGGACAGCTGAGCTGTCGAAACGTAAAAAGTTGTTCTTATTTTTATCTGACTTGGAAGATTGATAGTTTTCTTTTAATTTAAAAATGCATTTTCTTTTCTAAATATAAAATAGCAATTTTTATTTTACAGGTACTCGTGTCTTGGAAGGAATAATTCCTATATGTAATAAACCACAACATTGTTCTGAAATTGATTGTAAATTGGAATGTCAAGACGGCTTTGAGCTGAATTTAGAAAGTGGTTGTCCTATTTGTTCTTGCAGAGATCCTTGCAAAAAAGTAACATGCCGTGGTGAAAACGAGGCTTGCAGAATGGTAGAGGTAGCGTGTAGTGTTTCCCCATGTCCTCCAGTTCCTGTTTGTTTACCAAAAAAAGAAAATCCTTGCCCAAATGGAACTCCTCTTATTGCTCAAAATAGTATGCCTGCGATTTGCGGCCCACATGGACGTCACTGTCCTTCTACTCATAAATGTGAACTCTCTCCTCTTGATGAATATGCTTTTTGCTGTCCAAAACCTCGTGATATATGTTTTGAACCTCCTCAAATAGAACCATGTTCTGGTCAAAGTCTCAATGAAACTCAACGATGGTATTTCGACCCAGAACTTAACGAATGTCGTTTGAAGAAAGAATGCAGTATTGGCCATAATGATTTCTCCAGCAAACAAGTTTGTGATATTGTCTGTCCAGTACTCTCTCCATGCGAAAAGTTACGTGAAACAAATTTAAGAAATTCACAAAGACTTAGGCGGCCTACATTTTTGCCAAGGTTTGAATATTAATATTATTTTATCCAAAAAATAAGCGAATCATAAATAGTAAATTTTACCAATTAAGAACAAGAGGGAAAAGAATCCTAACAAAAAATGTACGAATATAATGACTATTTTATTGAAAGGATAAACGAGTACCACGTAATATTACAATTATATTAACCCTTTAACGACCAAATGTGCTGATTTTTAACTTCGATTTCAAGCTCTTAATATTAGAAGAAAAAAATTATTAAAAATTCTGCAAGCACATATCCATATGTTTTTGTGGTCGCTTTTTCGAATAGCATTGTCAAAATGTCCAAAAAGTGCAATTTAACCCTTATTTTTTCAAAAATACTCAAAAAAATACGAAATTTGAAAAAGTAATTTTTTTAGATCTAATTTTAGTTGTGATATTGATTTTTTCATTTTACCTAAGGTATACAAAACGTGTTACCGATAGTTTTAGTTTGAAAATATCCTTTGTGATTTAAGATTTTTTTGTTTTTTTTAATTTAAAATGTCTAAAAATAAATTATTTTCACTCTCTAAATTTGAATTAGTAAAAATGTTTACTAATTCGAATTAGTGACTGACTTTTTGCTTTTGAATTAGTAAATTTTACTATTAAATAGTTATTTCTACTAATTTATTAGTAAAATTTACTAATTCAAAAGCAAAAAGTCAGTCACTAATTCAAATTAGTAAACATTTTTACTAATTTAGATTTAGAGAGCAAAATTTAACACAGGATGGATAAAATTTTTATAAGTTGTTGAATTTGCATAAAACTTGTTACTTGAGGGTTTCTGGGTCGCTGATTACGAATCTGAAGTCATATTTTAAAAATCCAAAATGGCGGATCTAATATGGCAGACATGAAAATTAAAAATCGACTGAATTTGCTTGAATCTCGTTACTCGAAGGTTTTTGGGGAAGCTGATTACGAATCTAAAGTCAGATTTTTAAAATTCAAAATGGCGAATCCAATATGGCGGACAAGAAAATTAAAAATCGACTGAATTTGCTTTAAACTCATTACTCGGAGGGTTTTGGGATGTCTGATTACAATATATTTACAATTCAGACGATAATTGATTATAACTATTAAAAATTATTTTTATTACTGTGACTATCGCTATTATCACTATAAATATCTCTATTACTAGTACTATCACTATTATTCATTTGCCTGAATCGCCAAAAAATTCGAATCATCAATTATTCGAATTGCTAAAAGTTCGAATTACCATTTATCCGAATCGCCAAAAATTCGAATTTTCATTTCTTCGAATCACCAAAAGTTCGAATTGTCATTTTTTACCATTTTAGACCATATCACATTTTTTTATATGTATACATATTAGCGCCATTTTTCTGCTAGTTGTTATAAATTGTTCGACCTCCCCTCTTCCCTAAAAGGTGTGACGTAATTTATGGACGGCCCTTAAGTGGATTTTCAAAAGAGGAATTTTCTCCTCAAATTAAAAATATTTTCTTTTGGTGAAAAATATTATCTATAAACAATTCGCTTTCGTTAAAAAAATTGTCATGTTTCATTAATGTATTGTCCAACTTTAATTAAAAGTACTAGCAGAGCTACGCGCGCGCCATATTTCTGCTTTTGTCTTATGATACTTAAGACCTTATTTCATTGTGTGTATATAAAAATGTGACTAAGACTTTAAGATGTTTTTTTCTTCTTCGGAAATATTAGAAAAAGATTACAAATTTTTTTGAAGAATATTAAAAAACATAAAACACGAAAACCAAAAATTAAATTCAACATAGTGAGCAGTTTCACGACTTAAATATAATAATATTTTTTTATTTTTATAATTATTTGCTTAAATTTTCAGTGTGCTGGAAAACTGTATTATTTCAAGAATTCGTTATAAGCGAAGAAAATTTGAAAGTCGGTTACAAAACATACTTTTTTAAACTCGTATAAACTATGCTATATTGTACACGGTGTTCTTCAAGCACTTTTAGGTTTACCTAAAATGAGTCAAAATTGTGCTAACGCAGTTTTATCTGGAATCAATCCTAGTTTCTAAATTTTCATTTCCATAAGTCGTAGCTGATTCTTTTTTAGAAAAAAACCAAAAAACATATAGGGGAGAGCGGTCCTAAGTTGGCCACCACTTTTTTTCGCTTGTGTATAAGGAAGAAATGCATATTCTTTTCAATTACGCAGAAATTTTACAAATTTTATACATTTAGGAAAATAAAAACGCATTATTTAACTATTTTTGTTTAGCAAATAAAGTATTATTTTATTTTATTTATTTGCAGTGGTGAATGGCTGTGGAGACAGGCGTTTTTGTACTATGTCTTTTCCAATGTTTTTAAACCATTTTTTTTGTTTTTTGTCTTTGTTTAATTCCTACGTTACACTTTTACGGTCTTTCTCGTGATGAAAAACACAAAAAAGAAGTAAAACATAAATAAAAACAAACTAAAACAATAGGTGGCCAACTTAGGACCACTGTAGATTTTTACAAGTTTCAAATTATTACGCTAATAAAAAAAATTAATTAAAAAATCAACAGAACCTCTTATTACAACATTAAATAAAGGAACTAACGCACACACTCATTTAGAAATTTTTAATTATTTATCTCTTGTAGCTGCTCTCGAAAAAACAAGAAAAATTTAATTTTTCTGGTCGTAAACAATAATATTGTCCTCACAATGCATAGAAGAATCTTAGATTATAATTAGGTCCATAAATTATATTATGGTTTATCAATATATCATACCACAAAATTATAGATTCGTCCAGTATACTATCTCTGAGAAATGCAGAGTGGCCAACTTAGGCCCACGGCCAACTTAGGACCACGCTCCCCTATATATCGCCAATTCCACGTGAGATTTTAGTCAACCTCCTAAAATCGGCCAAAAATACTTTTTTTTGTATTCTGTATCGAAGAAAACAGATACGTATTTTTTATTTTTGTTTAATTGTCCAAATTTTCGAGTTATGAATTTTTGAAATTTTGGACTTGTAATTGTAGACCTATATTTAGTAGTTTATAAGTCCGAAAATATTGAGTTTAGAAAAAAGTTGTCTAAGAATGAAAGTTTTAATTTTTTTTTCGACTTTTAAGAAATGTAAACAAAATTTTTTTAAAAAACTTTTTATTAAAAGAATTTTTTTTATAAACAAATTAATTTTTCCTAACTTTGGCCTGGATTTTTTTTATTTTTTTTTAATTTATTTATTCCTTATAATTTATTCCTTATTTAAACCTTCTTCGAAAGTAAAAAAATGTTTTCCACCATGGTTTGACCAGTCGATAATTAACGACGTTAACGCGAAGCATATATTGTTAAAAAGCGCAAAAGTCCTAACGATTATTACGACATGCAACTAAAAGTTATTTCTGCATCTTTACATAAGTGCATTAGGAAGAATCATTCTCTGTATGTCAAGTCCGTCGAAAATAAACTGAAAACTAACCCTAAAGAATTTTGGCAATATATTAAAAAGAACAATAAAAAACCTATAATACCTGATATTATGTACTTAAATGATAACATTTTTGATTCACCGCCGACTATTGTTGATGCCTTTGCTGACTTATTTTCAACACATTGCAAAGATACTAAACAACCTTTTAATAACATCCAATCTAGTGATAACAAAGATTATTTTGGCAATGCATATTTTTCTCTTCACTGTAATCAAATTGTAAAAGCAGCAAGGTCATTAAAACCTAATTTTGTATCAGGGCCTGATAACATCCCTAGTTTTATAATTAAGGACTGTGCAACTGTCTTAGCTAATCCTTTAACTAGTATTTTTAACTTAGCTTTAAAAACGGGAGTTTTCCCTCAAATATGGAAAAATTATCCCTGTCTATAAGGCCGGGGAGAAATCACTCGTGACTAATTATAGACCTATTGCTCTTATTCAAAATTTTGCTAAAGTTTTTGAACGCTTTATACATAATACTATTCAATCTGCCTTATCTACTATTTTAATTGATGAGCAACATGGCTGTATTAAGAATCGATCTACGGTCACTAATTAAATTACTTTTACTAATATAGTCAATGTAGCATTACAACAGGGCCTACAGGTGGATGTCGCTTATTTAGATTTCTCCAAGGCATTTGACACAATTGATCATGAGATTATTTCAAATAAACTATCTGATCTTGATTTACCATATAATCTAAAAGATTTGATTCCTGATTATTTATCAAACAGGTCACACTTGTTAAATATTCAATCTTGGTCTACATCTAACCATTTACCTTTAAATATCTCTAAATGTCACGTCCTATTATTCACTAGGAAAACTAATCCTTTTTATTTTACCTACAAAATCAATGTTGTTGAAATCGAGAGAGTGTTTTCCACCTGTGACCTTGGTGTTACCTTCGATAACAAGCTATCTTTTAAAGAACATATCACTAACACGGTTGCATTAGCCTCGAAAGCCTTGGGTTTCTTATTTAAGTCTACGAAATTATTTAATAACCAGTCGACGATGATAATTTCGTATAATGCATTTGTTCTCTCGCATATGTCATATGCTTTTACTATTGCTATTCAATTTTTTGATAAATATATCGACGAACTCGAGAAAATTCAAAAACGATTCTTAAAAAATCTTGCGTTTAGGTCCGATGGCGTGTATCCTCAACAGGGTTCAGACTATAAGTGTTTGTGTAAGAGGTTTAACTTCAGAACTATTGCTGAAAAACGTATTTTAACCGCAACAATCTTTTTGTTCAAATTGCTCAATTCTCAAATTTACATTCCTCACATTTTATCAAAAATTAATTTTCGCGTGCCGAGATTTAACTCGCGTAATTATGAACCCTTTTATTTGTCTAAACCATCTATCTCCATATCATATTCTGAACCTATTTATTTCTCTTGTTTTAATATAAACTATTTGTATTTGAAATTGAATCCAGATTTAGACTTATTCTTTTCTTCTTTAAACAAATTTACTTCTACCATTGAGCACTATATCGACACATGCTTGAACGATTATTGTTAAAATGCGGCAACATGACATTATTCTTCTATTGAGATTTTTATACAATTTTGTGTTTATGTAATTTATATTATATTTTTGTTTTCTTTATCTAGTTACCCATGTATGGTCCATAGGGACTGCGGGACCAATGTTAAATAAATAAATAATATAGAGAAGATTTTCCAAAAAATCCCGAGGTGGTACTGATGTGTTGAATGAGTTTTAAAACATTTTCAAAAATCACTTGCAAGCAGCACAGTTGGAATTTTTATACAATTGACTTCTTAAACTGTCTATACATAGCGTAGATCCTTTAATTTGAAAAAAGAACACTCAAACAGATTGAAAATTATGCGCTGTAGACAGTTTTAAAAAGTTAATTGTAAAAAATCCCACTGTGATGCTTGCAAGTGATTTTTAAAAATGTTTTAAAACTCATTCAACACATCAGGGCCATCTGGAGATTTTTTGGAAAATCTCCACACTATATTATAAGGTATAAATAAATTAAAAAAAATTTGGCCTAAAGTTAAAAAAAATTAATTTGTTTATAAAAAAAATTCTTTTAAAAAATTTTGTTTACATTTCTTAAAAGTCGAAAGAAAACTAAAACTTTGATTCTTTGACAACTTTTTCCTAAACTTAATATTTTCGGACTTATAAACTACTAAATATAGGTCTACAATTACAAGTCCAAAATTTCAAAAATTCATAACTCGAAAATTTGGACAATTAAACAAAAATAAAAAAATACGTATCTGTTTTTTTTCGATACAGAATACAAAAAAAATATTTTTGGCCGATTTTAAGAGGTTGACTAAAATCTCACGTGGAATTGTTCCTATATATTATATGTTTTTTTTGTTTTTTTTCGAAAAAAGAATCAGTTTCGATTTTCGGAAATGAAAATTTGGAATCTTGGACTGATTCCAGATAAAACTGCGTTAGCACAATTTTGACTCATTTTAGGTAAACCTAAAAGTGCTTGAAGACCATCGTGTGTAAATATATTGAACAGCTCTTTAAACGTCTGGCAACATTGCACATAATTTTCTACTCAAAACTAAATGTAAACAAGTCATACCAAACATTTGCAACCAAGCAAGTCAAATCACAAAATAATGGTTTCTGTTTCGATTAGTTTAGTCAAGCGATAGAAAAACTTTATATAAATTCATTACACATTAGAAGAATTATTTTATTGAAGTATTCTTCCTTCTTTGTCAAACGATTGACACCGAGATTTATTGATAGTCACGATATAAGCCGCGGTATAAGCTTAGGGGCCGTCCATAAACCACGAGGACAATTTTTCACCAATTTTTGACCACCCCCCATCCAATATGGAAAAAAAATTTTACTTTATGCAATTGACTTTAATTTTGTCACTCAGTGGTTTCTAGGGTCGCTGATTACGAATTTGATGTAAGTTTTCATAAATTTAAAATGGAGGAATTTTTTTTCTAATTTATGCAATTGACATTAATTTTGTTACTCTGGAGTTCTAATACCAGTCCGGTAGGTGTAAATGTCCTAGGAACGCTCACTGACAATTGACTTCTGTTTTAGCACTTGCGTCGACTCACAACCAGCGAGCGTGGATAGAAATTTTTTTAAATTTTTCTTCATCATATTATATTAGCCACTTTGAATTTTTGAAAACAAACATCGTATTCATAATCAGCGACCTTAAAAACCACCGAGTGACAAAATTAAGATCAATTGCATAAAGTAAAAATTTTGTTCCATATTGGATCCGCCATTTTGACTTATTGGAAACTAAAATCGAATTCGTAATCAGCGTAATCAAAATTTAAAAAATCAAAATGGCGATCGGCAAATTTCAAAGTTTACTGATTTTTAATTTTTTCGTTGGCCATTTTAGAGCCGCTATTTTGAATTTTTAAATTTTGTCTAAAGATTTAGATTTAGAAACCTCAAAATCCCCCGAATCAGCATTTTAAGCGACCCCAAAACTTTAGAATATTCATTGATATTCATATTTCATTTATTACCGAGATTTTCCTTTTAGATGCCACTATAGCGGTCATACACATTGGTGGCACGAATTATTTTTGCCTCTAAAGACGTCATACACTGGGAAGGGGTTAAAGGGTAACAAAATTATCAAACTTAAAAAAATGAAATTTTTTTGTGTTTTTGAAATTATAACCGCTATATTTAATTTTTGGGTTGAACGAAATTCTTTTTTTCACACTGGAATCGAAAAGAGCACACTCAATAAAAAAAAATTTGATAAGAATTTTCTTTTTTTAGGCGTTAATGAGTTAATCATTAACAAAATAAGTAAATACTATAATTTGATTAAAATCTTTATTTTCTTATAATTATTATAATATTATATTAACACCATAGTCAGGGAAATGTCAGGAAAATTTTTTTTTTTATGGAAATTAAGAAAATTGAGAAAATTACTTAAAAAACCACAATTTTTAGTAAAAACGTGCAAGTTATTTTGATTTTGATAATGGGAAAAGTAACTATCAACAAATCATTCAAGAATTTTCTTGAATCGTTTTTTAAGACATAATTCAATTTTTGAAATATATCTATAATAAAAATCTTTGTGAATAGTTGAAATTTTGTAAAACTTGATTGAAAAATAATTTATTTATTTTAAGTATTTTGTTCCAATTTTTGAAAATTGTTTAAATTTAATTTAAAAATAAAAATTAATGAAAATTGGCTTCTAGTTTTTTTAAATTCAATATTTTTAGTGTTTTCAATTACATATATTTCCAAAAATCTAAATACATACAAAAATTATATTTCAGAATTATTTTTAACATTTTGAAAAAAACATTTATATTGAAGATTTTTAATTGAAATCCATCAAAAAATTCATTAGTTTTTTTTAAATTATACTAAAACTCTTTTAAATAATTCAATTATTTTCGAGAAATTACATTAAAATATTTTTAAACAGTAATTAGTAGGTATTATTGTTTTATAATGATTATTTAGGATTCAATTATATTATCTTCAAAAACAATTAAAATTTTTAAAAATCTCTTGAATTTCTTAATAGATTTTTTGTATAATTTAAATAATCTAATTAATTATTTGATGAATTTTAATTAAAATTTTTGAATATAAATGTTTTCTTCGAAATGTTAAACATAATTCTAAAATATTATTTTCGTATGTATTTGGATTTTTGGAAATATGTAATTATAAATACTGAAAATATTGCATTTTAAAAAAATTAAATGCTAATTTATATTAATTTAAAAGATTTGTTTATACGTTGAAAAATGTCTCAATTTTCTTACTTTCCCTGAAAAAAAAATTTTTTTATTGACATTTCCCTGACTTTACTGAAAAATTTTTGTTTCCATGGCTGTGGTGTTAATATAACAATATATAATAATTAAAAAAATAAAGTGTTGAATTAAATTATAGCGTTTATTTATTATTTTAATCATTAATCATTTTCGTAATTTCGTGCTTTAAAATATGTTCAAAAATGAGCTTTATTACTTTTTAAAATGCAGGAGTAACATTAAAAAAATACTTACATACTTTTCAAATTTGCATTGTCCACGTGGACAAGTGTAAAGGTGAGAGGGTTTGACAAATGTTCACGATTGTCCACAATCGGAGGCGGGGATAAGGGGTCAGAAATTGGTGAAAAATTGTCCATTTTGTATATGGATGTATATGGAATACCGATAAAATTTATACCCCTCACTCTTACCTTGTTCTCAATCTTCCTCTCTTTCACTCCTTAATCTATCTGTGAGTGAGAAAAGAAAAATAATTAGCCAATAAGGATATAAGACGCCCTTTTCATATTTTGGCTTGAAAGTGAAATTCCCCACTTTTCCTTCCTCTGCCAATTTCTTTTTCTCTCTTTCTACCTAACACGGAAAATGGAGAAAATATGCTCTTCTGTAAACCAAAGAAATAGGCGTTACTATCTTACCTATTCGTCTTTTTTTCCTTCCTAAGCTAAACTAAAAGGAGAGACAATACCTCTCTCTCTTTCTCTTTATCATGCTTTCTCTCTCATACTGTGATAGACAGAATGAGTATGAAGATTAATATAGTTAATTTCGTCATAATTTGGATGCCTTTTGCGAAAATTGTAAAAGTGTCACTTTTCAACCCCAACTTATTTAAATTTTGCAACATTACATGAAAAATATGTAATAACTGTTTAAAAAAATAGATCTTTTAAATATTGTAAGTGTTTTTGTGCTCCATAAAATTATCTTCTACAAATTTTTGCGTAAAACTCATATTTTGCGAGCTGTTTGCGAAACAGAATTTCCCCTCTTTTTCAATATGGAGGAAAAATTTACCAACAAGAATTTTACCAACACAAATTTTTTTGAGCGGGGGCAGATTTTGCATGCTTACTCCGCTAGGCCCTTTCAATCTTTTTTAATTAATCTTCAGTGAAATTTAACTTATTCAAATCGCGAGAATAGAATCACTGATTCAGTTTTAGAGAGTAAACAATCTCCTTTTTGTTAAAAAAGAATTGTCATATTTCATTAATGTATTTTTCTAAAAGTGGCTTGCATAATTTCTTTATGGTGTTTATGTGTAATGGACACTTGGTATTTGTAAATTTTGAAGCGTTCTGCAGCCGTACCTAATTATCGCATGAAAAAAAGTAAACTTTAAAGTTGTTTATTATTTTGATCCCTTCTACTTTTATTAAAAGTATTTAAAATATTTAAATTGTAAAAATGTCACTTTCCACCCCCAACTTTTTTACATTTTGTAACATTACATAAAAAGTAATAACTTTTTTGAAAAACAGTTCTTATAAATATTATAGGAATTTTTATTGTCTGTAAAATTTTTGTCTACAATTTTTTGCATCAAACTGATATTTTACGAGCTATTAGCGACAAAAAATTTCATCCCTTTTTTAATATGGCGGACAAAGTTATCACCCCCGGAAGCCGAAAACTCACATTTAAACTATATGGACCTCTTTTTATTAAAGAAAAAAATCGACACTTCTAATTAATGTGGGGCAAAATGTAAATAACAAGTATAAGAATAGAAAAGTAATGAAAAATAGGGTGTGCAGCATGCCGCATTGACCGACATTACCTGAGCTTCCTGGCGTTAACAACCCAGTGGGCAAAAAACCATCATGGTTTTAAAAACGTTTTTAGAACGTTTCATGTCTGCTAAATAACGTCCCAAAAACGTTATATGTTTCTAAAACGTTTTAAAAGTAATGGAACGTTTTTGGAACATTATTTGGCAGACATGAAACGTTCTAAAAACGTTTTTGGAACGTTTTTAAAACAATGATGGTTTTTTGCCCACTGGGAAAAGGGTTCATGACGGCCTGCACCTTGCTTTAATGGGAATAATAAAAAAAAATTGAAAACTATTTCATGATTGATTCTTTGGATCAATTTTTTATACAAATTCTTTGTATTGTTTTATTAGCAGAATTGTATTCTGCATAATTTCAATTTTGTTTCAAGTCTCTGCCATTATTCCTATAAAAGATAGCTTTTTATCTTTGTTTTAAATAATCTCGAAAAATGAATGAAAAAATAATTATTTATTTATGCAATATGTTTAAGAAGGGTTCAAACATTATGGAAAAAATTCAGCATCTCGATATGTTATATATTATAGGAACTACACGCTTTCAAAGTGGACCCTTCTTAGAATGGTGTAAAAAACCGTGTATTTTTCACCTTCAAAAATCAATAACTAATGCAAAAAATTGTTCTGTTTTCCGCCATTACGTATAGAAACGCAGAAATAGTGCAGCTCTTTATTACTGGTAGTCTTAATGTAATGCGATTTTTTCTACCTGAGATATAAGCTTTCAAAGTGAGGAACCTATACTTTTTGACCCGATAGTAGTGAAGTTTACAAATACAATTTTAATATTTTTTATAAAATGCAATAAAAGAATGATACATTCAATTAAGAATTTTAGAATTTTGCTACAAATTTGACTAGTGAAATTTTTATAACTTTTAATACTACTTATTTTTTTATTATTTAAATTTATTTCTATTATTTAAAAAAAGTTGTAGTTTTGTTATTTTTAGAATAATGAAATAAGATTAAATTTCATTAGTACAATTTAATTTCATATCTTAAATTATATATAGGCAATTCCACGTGAAAAAGTCGACCTCTTAAAATCTGCCAAAAATATTTTTTTCTATTCTGTATCGAAAAAAAACAGATACGTATTTTTTTATTTTTGTTTAATTGTCCAAATTTTCGAGTAACGATTTTTCGAAATTTTTGACTTTTAATTGTAGACCTATATTTAGTAGCTTATAAGTCTGAAAATATTGAGTTTAGGAAAAAGTTGTCAAAGAATGAAAGTTTTAGTTTTCTTTCGACTTTTAAGAAATGTAAACAAAAAAATTTTTTTTAAAATTTTTTATTGAAAAAACAGTATATTACATTATAAGGGTAGAAAGTTCGATAAGTTTGAAAATATCCTTTGTGATTTAAGATTTTTTTTGTTTTTTTTTAATTCAAAATGTCTAAAAATAAATTTTTTTCACTCTCTAAATTTGAATTAGTAAAAATGTTTACTAATTCGAATTAGTGACTGACTTTTTGCTTTTGAGTTAGTAAATTTTACTATTAAATAGTTATTTCTACTAATTTATTAGTAAAATTTACTAATTTAAAAGCAAAAAGTCAGTCACTAATTCAAATTAGTAAACATTTTTACTAATTCAGATTTAGAGAGCAAACTTTAACACAGGATGGATAAAATTTTTATAAGTTGTTGAATTTGCATAAAACTTGTTACTTGGGGGTTTCTGGGTCGCTGATTACGAATCTGAAGTCATATTTTAAAAATCCAAAATGGCGGATCTAATATGGCAGACATGAAAATTAAAAATCAACTGAATTCACTTGAATCTCGTTACTCGGAGGTTTTTGGGGAAGCTGATTACGAATCTAAAGTCAGATTTTAAAAATTCAAAATGGCGAATCCAATATGGCTGACAAGAAAATTAAAAATCGACTGAATTCGCTTTAAACTCATTACTCGGAGGGTTTTGGGATGTCTGATTACGAATCTGAAGTCAGATTTTTAAAATGGCGGGTCAAATATGGCGGACATAAAAATTAAAACATCATTATATTGGCTTTAAATTTGTTACTCTGAGGTTTTTGGGGTCGTTAATTATGAATCTGAAATCAGAATTTTAAAATTTAAAATGTCTTACCCAATAGTGTACATATTGAGATGTAAATGATAAAATATAAGATAAATGCCCTTAGCATTTGAGTATAATATATTAATTAATCACCAATTCTAATTCAGAAACATTAAAAATTAAATAGCAAAATTACTTTAAAAAGTGAACAAAAAATTATAAAAACTTAAGAAAAATAAAAACGTTAAAAAGAAAGAAAATAATTTTTAAATTCGTCCACCTTCTCGCGGTGAGAAACGGAACACTTTGAATACCCAAAGGCTAAGGGCGTTTAAAATAAATCCTTAATTTTTTTTATGAGTTGTCCTATACCTTAGTAATTAATTAATTTATTTATTAATAAACGGGACCAAGCCCTTTTGTACATTTGTACTCTTATAATCTAAAGTTAAATATACAACCTATACATATTTGTTTTAACAATAAAGCTAGGTGGCTGGTAAGTAATAACTAAAATTAATCAAAAGCAAAAATGGCACATAGTACTATAACAATTCAATTATACAATAATGCCCATAAAGATGCAGTGAAACTGGCAATACTAATTTTAAAAAAATTTACATTATCAGAAATTGAATTTGCCTCTCTATTGAGTCTACTTATTAAAGAAATATAACTATAATTCGTTCTAAGATACGGTACAACAAAAACAGAATAGTATCTACTTGATCTCACAGGAACATTTAAATTAATTAATGACAATAAATGTGGACATTGAATAAATCCATTTAAAACCTTATAAAAAACAACATGTCAGAGAAAAGGAACCTAGATGTGACCAAGGGAATGTAAAATGTAATACGTAAATTACTGTAGTCATGAGTGTGTCTGTCAAACGGTAAAATTGAGTTGACGTGCAGCGAATCGTAAGAATCTATTCTGAATACGCTCAAGTCGAACAATACTGTAAGTATAAAATGGAAACCATATAATTGAAGCGTATTCAAATATAGATCTGACTAATGAAAAGTAAAGAGTTCTGAGTGTATTCAAGTTATGAAATACTGATGCACGTCGCATAACAAAACCAAGAGACCTCAGAGCTCTTGAAACCACTTCAGAGATATGTTCATTAAAAGAGAGATCACTACTCAGAAGTATTCCCAAATCACGAATACTACTTACCCTGTCTAAATCATTTCGACCAATGGAGTAGAGATAATTCAAGGTAATACCCCTGAATCCATGTCAAATCAGGCAGGTCGACTAACTTCAAATTATAGATTTAGCTGTCGCTAAAATATGTTAGTGTACATGAAAAACAAAGAGACACGTATTTTTATTTTTCAAAAAAGATAAATTTAAAGAAGTTACGCACATTTGAACTTTGAGGTAAAACTGTAAAGTGGTAAAACTCGAATCAACAATGAAAAAAAATTGTTTTGCTTGTCATTTTTTTTCTTTTGAGTATAATTTAATTTTCTTTCTTGGATCTTGCAGATGGTCTTGTCCTCTTCAAAATCCAGTTTGAAATTTGAAAAAATATTTAAAATTATAAAAATAGGGGATGATTTTCTAAAAATAAATAAGATCAATTTTCTAAAAAACACCACCTCTTTTGTTATCAAATTTTTACTACAAGTTCTTAAAATAATTATGAACATTTCCTATGAATTTCAAGCTGGCTAAACCATTCTGGCAATCAGGAGATTTTTTTTTTTGAAATATTTATTTTCGCAAATTTTCAAATTGTTAACTTGCATATTAAAAACAAATTAATCGTTATAACATTGTTGACGTGAACGTTAACAATTTCAAAATTTGTGAAAATAAATATTTCAAAGAAAAATACTCCTGATTGTCAGAATGGTTTAGCCCGCTTGAAATTCATAGGAAATGTTTATAATTATTTTAAGAACTTGTAGTAAAAATTTGTTAACAAAAAAGGTGGTGTTTTTGAGAAAATTGATCTTATTTATTTTCAGAAAATCATCCCCTATTTTTATAATTTTAAATATTTTTTCAAATTTCAAACTGGATTTTGAAGAGAACAAGACCTTCTACAAGACCCAAGAAAGAAAATTAAATTATACTTAAAAGAAAAAAAATGACAAGTAAAACAATTTTTTTCACTGTTCATTCGAGTTTTACCACTCAAAGTTCAAATGTGCGTAACTTCTTTAAATTTATATTTTTTGAAGAATAAAAAAATACGTGTCTCTTTGTTTTTCATGTACAATAACATATTTTAGCGACAGCTAAATCTATAACTTGAAGTTAGTCGACCTGCCTGATTTGAAATGGATTCAGCCTATAAAAATGTGTTTGTGCATGCAGTAAATAGTTCTTAAATATTCCTCAATAATCTAAATATATATCCTAAATTTAACGGAAATGTGAAAAAAGTGTTAACAATACTATGAATCGGTTGGTCAACAGTTTTAAAGAGATTGAATCTTTCAAAATTCGATAGAAGTTAGAAAGAACAGATTTTACTCCACATGTTTTTTAAAACTGATACTTTGCAGCAGATTCTCATAGCCTCCCTTGGTCGAGCGCGTCTGGGCGCGCGCTTCCAATGGTTGAACGCTCCATTAAAAAAAACCCTACGCACAGACAGCACTATAAGGCTGAGAGTTCAAATCGTAATAGATAGATAAATAGATACTTCCGTAAAAATGTGAATAATAATTTTTTTTTAATTAATTTACATTTATTTTAATATATTAGAATACAATATAAACAGTTTTAATATTTTACATAAATTTCCAAATAATTTAAGTAGAATTTCCGAATAAATAGTAGGAAATATTTCCGAAATTCATGGAAGATAATTCCTTTTATTTATTCAGAAAAATTTTTACCGTTTGGGGTTCCGTGCTGTCCGAATTTTTTCAGAAAAAACGCCGAAAAATTTTTTACAGTGTTCCCAGAAAAACCAGAGATGTCACTATCAATTGGTATCACAATCTTTTATTCCGTTTTTTTCGAAATGAGGTTTTGGCGTTCTAAATTTTGAAATTCTGTAACTCATCGAATTTTTAACCAAAAAAGTTCTATGACCACTCAAAATTTTTCACATTTTGCAAGGAATTCGCCCATGTAGATAAGTCTAATTGTGCCAAAATGGGCCCTTTTCATGTGGACGTCCACATATAATGATTAAATATCTGTTAAAAAAGTGTCATTAGGTACCTGTGAGAGATGCAATAAATTAATTTGTAAAAATATTTCATGTTTTGTACAGTATATTCAACAGCTGTTTAAACGTCTTCCAACATTGTACACAATTTTCTACTCAAAACTAAATGTAAAAAAGTCATACCAAACATTTGCTACACGACTAAAGAAATACGGTGTTGCCAGACGTTTCAAAGTACCAAGCAAGTCAAGCCACAAAATAATGGTTTCTGTTTCGATTAGTTCAGTCAAGCAATAGAAAAACTTTATATAAATTCATTATACATTAAAAGAATAATTTTTTGAAGTATTCTTCCTTCTTTGTCAAAAGATTGACACCGAGATTTAATGATAGTCATGATATAAGCCGAGGTATAAGCTTAGGGGCCGTTCATAAACCACAAGGACAATTTTTCATAAATTTTGGACACCCCCATCCAATATGGAACAAAAATTTTTACTTTATGCAATTGACCTTAATTTTGTCACTCGGTGGTTTTAAGGGTCGCTGATTACGAATTTGATGTACACTACCGTCAGAAATTGTCGGTACGAACGACCGGCGAGCTAAGAAAAGTTGCTGCCGAAATTAAATTAACATATTTTATAATTGAAAAATGATAGAAACTTGATTCTGAGATTGTTTGAAAGCCTATTAAATTCTGCGTCGATTGATATATAAATAAATATTAATTTATATTTTTGAGAGATTTTATCACCTAAGAGATTATGAAAAAAATTTATTAATTTTTCTATTATCGTGTGGCTGCACAGCCTAGAAAAATTGAGAGAAAAATTTAAAACTCCTGCAACATAATCATTAAAGTCTCAGCTTTTATTTAAGCATTGAAAACTTAAAATTCGTTTAACAGTTTTTAAAATATCTAAAAAAATGTCCAAGCATGTTTTTCTAAAATTTAGGCGGTAATACACACTTAACAAGTGGAATATAGATTGGGTTCTTACTTGGATCCCTTCCAAATGTTTTTTAATTTTAGATTAAATATTTATTGAAAATTTCATAATTATCAATGTTAATTACTAAATATATATAAGTAAGTTATCATATTCAAAACAGGCTTTGGTAAAAAAAGTTTATGTTTTTTGTTTTGTTCTACGCACAAATTTACAGATTTAGTTCCACTAATTTTATTAACAATTTCTACATATGAACATTATTTCTATTATGGACTACATATCTTAGCTTTTCAACTTTTACTCTGCTATTTTTATTAAAATGACAATTAAAGAGAAAATTTCATTATACTTATTTATTTAAAAAAAATTGAATAATATATAAATAAATATTAAGAAAAATATTTTTTATTTATTTATAAACTCTTACTTGAATAGAAATTAATAGAAATTAATAGAAATTAATTTACTATTGTATTTAATTTTAAAAAATTTAAATGTAAGAACCCATACTAAATGCCGCTTGTTCGGCCCTGCCGTAATGAACAAGGTGAACGGATTTTAAGTTTTAAAGCCTTAAATAAAAGCTGCGACTTTAATTATTATGTTGCTAGAGTTTTAAATTTTTGTTTTAATTTTTCTAGACTATGCAGCCACATAAACTTATTGTACAAAAATAAAAAAATTATTCATTTTTTTCAAAATCTCTTAAAAATATAAAATAATATTTATTTAAATATCAATCAATGCAGAACTTAATAGGCTTTCAAACAATCTAAGAACCAAGTTTCTATCATTTTTAAATAATAAGAAGTGCTCACTGACAATTGACTTCTGTTTTAGCACTTGCGCCGACTTACGACCAGCAAGTGTGGATAGAAAAATTTTTTAATTTCTCTTCCCCATATTATATTAGCCACTTTAAATTTTTGAAAACAAACATCGTATTCGTAATCAGCGACCCTAAAAACCACCGAGTGACAAAATTAAGATCAATTGCATAAATTTAAAATAAAATTTTGCCATATTGGATCCGCCATTTTGCCTTATTGGAAACTAAAATCGAATTCGTAATCAGCGACCCCGAAAACACCCGATTAACAAAATAAAGGTCAATTGCATGAATTTTTAAAATTTTTGTCCGACATATTGGATCCGCCATTTTGAATTTCTTAAAAATAACATTGAATTTGTAATCAACCACCCTAAAAGCCTCCGAATAAAAAAAATTTTCCCTGTTTGGCAAAATATTCATACAAGTGGCCCAAAATGTCCAGTAAAATCTGGTCGATGAATTTTTATAAAAGAGTATTGTATTTTTATACAAGGCTTTTGGGGTCGCTGAATTCAAATATGACGTCAAAAAAAATTTAAAATGGCAGATTTAATATGGCGGACAAAATTTTTTAATTTTAAACAGATATTTATAAAAATTAGTATATAAGGGTTTTTGAGGTCGCTGAATTCAAATATGACGTCAAAAAAAATTCAAAATGGCGGATTCAATAAGGCGGACAAAATTTTTCAATTTTTAACAGATATTTATAAAAATTAGTATGCAAGGGTTTTTGAGGTCGCTGAATTCAAATATGACGTCAAAAAAAATTCAAAATGGCGGATCCATTATGGCGGACAAAATTTTTCAATTTTTAACAGATATTTATAAAATTATAAAAAGTAGTATGCAGCAGCTCATGCAAAGGATATAAAATAAAGTACAAAATTTGATAAAAATCTGCATAAATTTAAATAATTACGTCCCTCATTATGAATTCAACAGTTTGTATTTTTTATTTTGAAAGTCAAATTTGAGAATTCAGCGACCCAAAATATCCGTCGATAATGAAATTGAGAAAAATCAAATTGAATTTTAAAAATTATGTCCGCCATTTTGGATCCTCCATTTTGAATTTCTAAAAATGAATATAAAATTCGAATTCAGCGACCTAAAATACCCATAGATACTGAAATTGATGAAAATCGAAATAAATTTTAAAAATTGTGTCCGCCATTTTGAATTTTTAAAAATAAAGGTCAAATTCAAATTTAGAGACCCCAAAAACCCTTATATAAGTAACAAATGTAAGTAAATTAAAAAAAAATTTTTTTTAGAAATTTTACTTGTATTTAAATTATTATATTGCTTAAAAATGATAAACAATTATTTATTACTTAATCTAGTATCATTAAACACTATAGTGTGTGAATAATGATATAAAAGAATTTATTTGATAATTTACATAAGAAATTGCATTTATTTTCCCCTAAGAAGTTCACGACCCAACGTTGGGTGGCAAACAGTCTGGACCATCTTTTTTCACGACCTAACGTTGGGTCGCAAACAGGCAACGTGTTAAAAGTAAACAATTTTCGTGCCCCTATAGATAAGAATTCAATATTATTCACACACGTTTTAAAGGGTAAAAAATTATCAAACTTGAAAAAATGAAAATTTTTTTTTGTGTTTTTGAAATTAACCCCTTTGCAGTCAAGACCAAAATCTCATAAGTGGGCTCAAAATGTCGACAACTTTTTAGAATAGTAAAATTTCCGCAAACGAGCATACTGTTGTATTTGAAGTCGCTGATTACGAATCCGATATCAGATTTTGAAAATTCAAAATGGCGGACATGAAAATTAAAAATCGACTGAATTCACTTGAAACATTTTACTCGGGGTTTTCAGGGTCACTGATTACGGAACCGATTTCAGATGTTAAAAATTCAAAATGGCGGATCCAATATAGCGGACGAATATTTCTAAAATTCATCGGATTCACTTAAAACTTTTTACTCGGGGGTTTTCGGGGTCGCTGATTACGAATCCGATTTCAGATTTTGAAAATTCAAAATAGCGGATCCAATATGGCGAATGGAATTTTCTAAAATTCATCGGATTTATTTGAAACTCGTTATTAGAGGGTTTATTTTTTTGTATGTTCTTATATTGGATCCGCGATTTTCAAAACCGATATTACATTTTTAATCTACGACATCAATTAATCCCAAGTAACAACTTTTAAGTAAATCTAATAAATTTTTTAAAATGGCGCTAGCCATATTCGAACCGCCACATTGTATCCCTGGCAGAATAGAGAAATCGGATTTAAATCAAGTTTGATTTGAATTCGATTGAACTTGATTTGAGGCATAATTTTGGTAAAAATTGATGAAATTTGATGGAATAAAGTATTGCTAATGAAAGTGGGTTAATATTTTTTAGTTAATTTGTGTAAGAATTAAGTTGAATTACTCGTTAATTAATGTGTAATTAGTGTGTAAAGTGAAGTTCTTACCTGTCAGTTTTAGTGCTTGTTTTCTGTTTGATTTTGTGCCTAAAATACATAAATTAGTGAAGAATGCATTTTTTCTTACCCTGTAAAAAAAGAAGAATTGGGTGGTCCGGGATTTCGAATTGGGATGTCGTTTCTTGAATTCGAGAAAACGACTTTTTCGAATTGGACTGATTTCTGAATTCAGAAATGTATGGTTCCGCGATCAACCCAATTCGACAGATATTTTAAAGATGAAAATAAAGAATTTTACACTTCACTGGACTTTGAACAGTAGTTAATTGAGACGGTGCAAGTTATTTACGTAGGTGAATACATTTATTTAAGCAATAATGTTAATTTTTAATAAAATAGAGAGAATTAAAAATTTGATATGGTCTTTGTTTACAATAGAAAAAGTTTTCTACTTTTAGGGTTATTAAAACAGCTTACTTACCGACAGCTGAGAAGTATTATGATAACAAATCAAATGATGATTTCTACACGGAAGTATCATTTACGTCGGTAATTAAATATAATTAAATTAATTTTAAATTTTTTAAATATAATATTTTTTTATATAATATAATTAAAAACTTGATTTCAGTTTTTAATGATTTTAAGTATATAATTTTGTAATCAAACTTGGAATTAATTTCATTTCCAGTTTTAGTATTTTAAAACATAGTAGATTTGTTGAACATATTTTTTTTTGATTATTAATGCTCTTAATATTAATTTAAAATTTTCTAAATTAAAGTAAATTTTAATTTAATTGAAACAAATTAATTATTAATTAATAAAAAAAATGAGTTTAAAAGACTGTCAGTTGATATTAAATTAAAAGTAGGATTTAAAAATGTTAAAAGTAGTTAGAATATTTGTTTTTTAATTATAATTTAACAAATTAATGTTAAAATTTTATTAATTTTGTAATGTTATTAATAAATGTGTAAAATATTAGTTACCAATTTTTATTTACATATTTTTTCAAAACTTCAGTGTCACAGGAACCAGAAGGAGAAAATTTATGAATTTATATTTTATCCAGAAATTTTTTTAAAATTTATATAAAAAAGTTATTTTAATTGTTTAACAAAGACCATATCAAATTTTTAATTCTCTCTATTTTACAAAATAATTTATAATATAATTAAAAAATAAATAAAATTTTTTTAAAAAAATGTTTGGTCTTGTTCCATTTTGGAAATCTAACGAGCCGTTGAAAATCTTGAAAACAAATTTGGGAGGACTGGGATTCGAACCTGGGATCGACGCGCATAAACCTAACATCCTAACTAACTGAGCTAAGTAGGGAACTGCCAAAGAAAAAATACATTTTGCTTTTAAAGAGTTAGTCATCTTCTTGGTTCACCTTAAAAGCAATATTGATTTTTTCTTTGTCAGTTCCCCACTTAGCTCAGATAGTTAGGATGTTAGGTTTATGCGCGTCGATCCCGGGTTCGAATCCCAGTCCTCCCAAATTTGTTTTCAAGATTTTCAACGGCTTGTTAGATTTCCAAAATAGAACAAGACGAAAAATTTTTTAAAAAAATTTTTTATTTATTTTTTAATTATATTATAAATTATTTTGTAAAGCTTTACCTTATTTAGTAAACTTACTACAACCTTACAACTTTATAGTAACCTTACTACAACCTTACCATTTAAGCTTACAACAACCTTTACTTGTAAGCTTACAACAACCTTTGCTTGTAAACTTACAATAACCTTTACTTGTAAGCTTACAGTAAACTTTGCTTGTAAGCTTACAATGACCTTTACTTGGAAGCTTACAGTAACTTTTACATGTAAGCTTACAATAACCTTTTCTTGTAAGCTTGCCGTAATGGCGGAAATTTAAAGTTTACCTTAAGTTTACCACAAGTATACAACCCTATCCTTACAAACTATACGTGTAATCCACACCACAAACTTACAGTAAGATATTGTGCTATGTGGGTTGTTGGTTGAGTTAAAAAAAAAGAGAAAGTAATTAATCATAGGGTGTCTACAACTAATCTGAAAAAAATTTCCCTGACATTTCCAGGTTTTCCAGGCCTTCTAAAATTTTTTTCCAGGTTTTAAGAATCGACATAATAAAAAATACATTCCCTAAATTATATTTGATAACACTTATAAATGACGTGGAAGAAGTATTCACAACGTTTGTCATCAACGATTTGAAGAAAAAAAACTGTTTTTCACTCAGAAAACAATATTTACGTTTACCAAATTATCCTTTTTTAACTTTTTGTTTAAGAAACATTGTAAAAGTTTTATTAAGACAAAAGTTTGAATAGAAAATTATTTTTTCTTCTAAATTATTGTAAACGTCACCAACGTTATAAATTATGAATATAAAATGAACATTTTCAAAAAAATTATCAGGGCTCGAACCAGTGACACAGTATTTAAAAATATGTACTTTACGGGCCAAAAATGAAAAATTACGAAAAAAATATATCAGCAGTCCAAGTCAAATAAGAGAACATTTTACTTAAAATTATAAATTAAATTTTTCACAACTATAAATTATTATTTTCAACAATTTTTAACTAACATTCATCTTTAAATTACTTTTACGAAATCTCAATTATTAGTAAATTCTTCAATTAAATATATATTCGAAAATAAAAACTTCAATTAAAAAAATTCAATTAATTATAAAAATACACGCTATACGGCTTTTAATATTCAATTATTATCTAAAATTTTAACTGAAATTAATTTTTATTAGAATTCAATTATTTGAAAACAAAAATAAATAATTTATTGAATTATTGAATGTTTCTTAAAATTTAATTCTCATAAAGAATTTTACCAACAAATTTTTTAATTGATGACGAATTTTAATAAAATATTAAAGAATAATTACATTTTCCGAAGAATTCGATTAAAATTGTATTAAAAATAATTGAAATTCTTTGATAATTTTTATTATTTATGAAAACAATTGAATAGTTGTTAACAATTTTACAAAAAAATTTCAAAAATAATTGAATTCCTGAAAAATTTTTACTATTCTCAAAAAAATGGAACTCTTACGAAGATTTTTACATAAAATTTTTGAATAATTGAATTTTGTTTGGAAATTTTATAAAAATAGTAGATATTGAAAATCATTGAATTTTGAAAAGTTTTTAAAAATAATTGAATTCTTGTAATGAATATTGTTATTTACGAAAATAATTGAATTCTCCCAAAGAATTTAAAAGAACATTTTTTTAAGTAATTGATATTTTCTCGAGGAATTGAAATTAAATTTTTTTAAACAATAATTACATTTTTTTAGCAATTTCTATAAAATTTTATTAAAAATAATTGAAATCCGGTAATGGATTTTGTTATTTATGTAAATAATTGAATAGTTTGCAAAGAATTTCATTAAAATTTTCAAAAATATTTGAATTCCTGAAAAATTTATATTATTTATTTAAAATAATTGAATTATTGCAAAAAATTTTATTAAAATGTTTAAAAAGAATTAAATTTTTGTGGAAAATTTTATTATTTTTGAAAATAATGGAATTCTTCATAAGAATTTTATAAAAATTGCTTTAAATAATTAATTTTTTCGAAATATATAAGAAATATTATGAAAATTTTATTCTAAATAATTGGATTCTTCTGGAAAACTTTATTTTTGAAAATAATTGAATTTTTCGATTAATTGATTTAAAATAGTATTGAATTTGTAAATAATTGAATTCCTGTTAAATGTTTATTATTTTATAAAAATAATAAAAAATTTTTTAAATAATTAGATTGTTTTGGAAAAATTTTATTAAAATAGTAGATATTGAAAATGTAATAGAATTAAGGGAAATTTTTGAAAATAATTAAAATTTTGCCAAGAATTTTATTAAAATTTTTTTAAATAATAGAACTTCCGAGAAGAATTTTATTATTTATAAAGATAATAGAAATTTTTACCAGAATTTACAAAAATTTTTTAATATAATTGAATTTCTGCAATCATTTGTAATTTCTCTAAAATTCTCCAAATTAACAATTTACAAACTTTTCGTCCTTTTTCAATCAAATTACGGACTTTACGGACCTTTTATCAAAAACACTGACTTTTACAAACTTTACGGAATTTACGGATTTAGTTCGAGCCTTGAATTATGTATTTTAAAAATAAATTGACTTATTTTACGAAACAAAATATGCCAATGCCATCATTTCTGCTTTTCTTTTGATCTTTCAGAATTTTAAGTGGTTAATCTTTTTCTATTTGATTATATATATGTCTGTGGTTCATATTATTTTTCAAAAATTAAAATAGAATAGAATTGCAAATTAGAAAGGCAATATTAATTATTACTATTAATTTTTTACTAAAAATTTGTAAAACTAATTGTGGGCTTTAAAAATATTGTTCAAGAGTATTTCAAGTCTTAATGAAAAAAATTCCCTGACATTTCCAGGTTTTCCAGGACATTTTTAATTTCCCTGACATTTCCCGGTTTTCCAGGTTTTCCAGGTGTTGTAGACACCCTGTTAATATTTTAAAAATAACACATATAATCCCAACCCCCTAAGAAAAAATGGATGAATTAGACCATAAGAATAATAAACAAACGCCGCCTACTTTCAAAATCAATTTTACTATTTGTTGGTTAAGTTAAACAAAATGGAGAAAAATTAATATTTAAGAAATAAAACATATAATTCCAACCCCTAAAAGAAAAAATGGATGTTCTAGACCAATTAAAATAAAATGTAAACTCCTTCTTCTTAATGAAATTAATAAAAGCCAGAGAAAATATTAAACTTAGTTTAATATTTTCCACATTTTATTCTATTGAAGAACTCTCCTTCTTTAAGAAGGAGGAGTTTCAATTTTTATTTTCATTGGTCTAAAACATCCATTTTTTTTGGAGTTGGAATTATATGTTTTATTTCTTAAGTATGAATTTTTCTCCATTTTGTTTAACTTAACCAATGAATAAAAATATAGGAGGAGTTTGATTTTTTATATTGGCTAATAGCAGTCTATTTTTTCGTGAGAGGTTGAGACTAAATTTCATATTTTTTTAGTTTAAAATCCCCCCCCCCCATATGTAAAATTTAGTCTCAACCCTTCAAGAAAAAATAGACTGCTATTAGCCAATATAAAAAATCAAACTCCTCCTATATTTTTATTCGTTGGTTAAGTTAAACAAAATGGAGAAAAAATTCATATTTAAGAAATAAAACATATAATTCCAACTCCCAAAAAAATGGATGTTTTAGACCAATGAAAATAAAAATTGAAACTCCTCCTTCTTAATAAAAGCCAGAGAAAATATTAAACTTGGTATAATATTTTCCACATTTTGTTCTATTGAAGAACTCTCCTTCTTTAAGAAGGAGGAGTTTAAATTTTATTGTAATTGGTCTAAAACATCTATTGTTTCCTTTGGGGATTGGAATTATATGTTTCATTACTTAAATATTATTTTTTTCTCCATTTTGTTTAACTTAACCAATGAATAAAAATATAGGAGAAGTTTGATTTTTTATATTGGCTAATAGCAGTCTATTTTTTCGTGAGGGGTTGAGACTAAATTTTATATTTTTTTGAGTTTAATATTTTCTATATTTTGTTCTATTGGACCCACGAATAGAAAAAAGCTTTCATTAAGAAGAAGGAGTTTACATTTTATTTTAATTGGTCTAGAACATCCATTTTTTCTTTTAGGGGTTGGAATTATATGTTCCATTTCTTAAATATTAATTTTTTCTCCATTTTGTTTAACTTAACCAACAAATAGTAAAATTGATTTTGAAAGTAAGCGGAGTTTGTTTATTATTCTTATGGTCTAATTCATCCATTTTTTCTTAGGGGGTTGGGATTTTATGTGTTATTTTTAAAATATTAATTACTTTCTCCTTTTTTTTAACTCAACCAACAAATAAAAAATTGCACTTTGAAAACAGGAGGAGCCTTTTTTATTGTCCAAAAGTCTTTTTTTCTTAATGGGTTAAGACTAAATTGTAACTTTTTGAAAATTAAATATGCACTCCCTTTTTGTACTGTTCAACAAACGAAATAAAATTCCTTTCTTAAAGTAGGAGGAGTTAGAATCTTTTTTTAATTGGTCTGAAAAGTAAATTTTTAAAATTATTTTTAAAAAACGGGAAAATTTGTATATTTTATCTTTCTTAGTATAATTGATTGTAGCATTAATTCTATTTATTTTCTGCTTTTTAATTTTTTATATTCTACTAAATATAATAATAATAATTAATTTTCAATCAGAGTTAATTGTGTAGGTTATTTATTTTTTACATGAAATTGTTAATTAATTACTTAATTGATTAATAATTAATTAATTAACACTCATATTATTCTCTGCATTCTCCAAATATCTACGACAATGTCAATTTGGAATGAAACAATTATCGGCATCTCGCGGACTTCTCAGAACTACATTTTTACAGATTTCTCTAACATCATCGAAAACAGCACTCACTATAGCATATTGCTTCAAACGCCGCTTGGGGGAATTTGCGCATAGGGAATTTTGATAGTTACTAGTCGTTTACTTATGACAGTTATTAGTTATTATGACAGTAATTAGGCACTAATTAGGTTTACTATTCACGATTAATTAGACGCTTTAACTAATAATTAAATAAGAAAAAATGCATTCTTCACTAATTTATGTATTTTAGGCACAAAATCAAACAGAAAACAAGCACTAAAACTGACAGGTAAGTACTTCACTTTACACACTAATTACACATTAATTAACGAGTAATTCAACTCAATTCTTACACAAATTAACTAAAAGATTAACCCACTTTCATTAGCAATGCTTTATTCCATCAAATTTCATCAATTTTCACCAAAATTATGCCTCAAATCAAGTTCAATCGAATTCAAATCAAACTTGATTTAAATCCGTTTTCTCTATTCTGCCAGGGATTTTAAAAATCTGATGCTAGATTTATAATTAGCGACCCCGAAAACCCCCGAGTATCAATTTGTGGACAAATCTGTGTGTTTTTGTAGCCAAAAATTTGCTTGCGTCTATACACGTCATCGACAGTTTGAGCCCACTTGCACCATGACGTGTATACACGTCATCGACTGCCAAGGGGTTAAAACCGCCATATTTAATTTTTGTATGTCTTTTCCTTTAAACGTTGCATCAAAATGACACAATTTTTAGTAGAAAAAAGTGCAAGTTATTTTGATTTTGATAATGCAAAAAGTAACTTTAAACAAATCATTCAATAATTGTTTTACTTCCTCATAGAGGAAGTATTGTAATACCGAAATTTTTTGAGTTCGATTTTTTGACATATGTCATTCCGTATGTGTGTGTGTGTGTGTGTGTAAACATCACATTTTCATAAATATCTCGAAATCATGAAGAGCTTTTGGGCTGGATTTTTTTTAAATTGTAGATCTCACCTGCGGACATAAAGCGAGAGTACTTTCTGATATATTAATAAAGTTTAACTAAATTTTTTTTTCATTTTTAATTTTCCAAAAAAACGTTTTTTGCTCATAACTTTAAAAAAATGTTAGGACACCTATAAATGTTTTTTCATAATTTTGTAGAGTTTTTTTTGACGCATCTTTTGAGCCCTAATTGAAAATTTTTCGTCCATATTAACCGGAGTTATTAAACTTTTAAAAATCAAAAATTTTTGAAAATAAGACTTTTTTGAAAATTTTGTTGAAAAACATTGAAGTAACTTTAAAATTATCATTATCAACTTGTAGAGCATTAAAAAAACGCTTCGATTGACCTATTTTTGAACCTAATTCGATAATAAATTTCTAAATTATTGGTATTTTAAAATCCAAAAATTGTGAAAAATGACATTTTCTTAACTTTTTTGTTTGAAAATTTTTGTTTAACTATTAAATTATTGTAACTATCTTGTAGGGTATTTAAAAATAAATTGATTGACCCAAAATTCAATCACTTTTACCATATTTATAAAAAGTTATTTGTATATTTCTATTATTTTTATCTCTATGAGGAAGTAAAGTGTTCATGAAATGAGCACCAAAATTATACAAAAAAATATACAACTTGGCAGCGGTTTTTAATCATTTTTTAAGACAATTAAATTTTTAATATTCATCTATAATAAAAATCTTTTTGTATAGTTAAAATTTTGTAAAATTTAATTGAAAAATAATTAATTTATTTTAAGAATTTTGTTACAATTTTTGAAAATCAATTTTTGAAGAATAAAAAATCTTTAAAGGCAAATTTAAAAATAAAAATTAATGAAAATTAGTTTCTAATTTTTTAAAATTCAATATTTTTTGTATTTTCAATTACTTATTTCCAAAAACCTAAATACATATAAAAAAAATATTTTAGAATTATTTTTAACATTTTGGAAAAAACATTTAAATTCATAATTTGTAATTGAAATTTATAAAAAAATTAATTAGTTTTTTTTAATTATACAAAAACTCTTTCAAAGAACTCAAACTAATAAAATACTTACTTTGATTGATTTTATTAAAAATAAGTTAACTAATATTTAGAAAAAACGAGTTTTCTCAAAAACGGCTATAGCGATTTTTTTCTTTTTGGGCTCAAAATTATCAGGAGGCATTTTAGAAACAAATTTAAGAAAAAAACCGGAGGTGCAGGCATTTTTGAGTTGAACTTCATTCAAACCCACCGTGAAATGTTGTAATCCAAACATTTCTAAAGCTCATGCTTTTAAGGTCTCCTCCGACAAAACCCTTACTGCATCTCGAGAGGGTAATTACTGATTAAAATGGTGTACACTCTAATACACTAAATTTTCCTGCTATTACGCGTATTATCCAGTATTACAGGGTATTACAGTACTATTACAGGGTATTATTGATTATTACAGAATATTACCTCTATATTATGTGCTATTACACTGACGTAATAATTCTCTATTACACTCTATTACGTGACTATTACATGACTATTACGTGAGACGCGTACACGCTAATACACAAGTAAATACCCTCTCGCTGCATCTACATACTCCAATGCAACTCAACAACTATCAACAATAAAATATGTGTAAATAAAATCATAAATAATTAGAAAAAATGATAAAAAAATTAAAAAAGTAATGTGGGCTTCATCTAAATGAAGATATTCTCCGCTTCTAAAAATTTATATAACAATAACATTTTTTAGAAATTAGGAAAATTATTTCATTGAAGCAGAAAATCTGCTCAATACATAGATTTTAAGGCCTTACGAATTAGCTTAAGAATCTTAATCAGTGATGTATAAAGACACTGAGTGAGATATGTCGTACAAATTCTTCTACTTCTTGAAAAACTATCTGTTATATAGTATCTAACATTTCGAATTTGTAAGAGCTAACGTTGAATTTGTAATCAGCGACCCCAAATACCCCTAAGTAAAAGGTTTCAGCAAATTTTGTATTAGGAAAAATTGACATCATATTCGTAATCAGCAACCACAAAATCCTCCAAATATTAAATTTAAATCGAATTTAAGAAATTTTCACAAAATCGTCCGCCATATTGGAGCTGCCGTCTTGATTTTTTTAAAACCTGAGTTCGGATTTGTAATCAGCGACCTCAAAAACCCACGAGTAATAACCCAGTGGGCACACTTCCCAGTAAAAAAAAAAGTATTGGAAAAGAGCGAATAGTATTGGCGGTGAGTTTCTGCCAATACGTTTTCGCGTGAAAACCGTATTGGGGCATTCTGCCAATCCTGCTTTTTCACCGTCAATCCTGTCCTCTTGAATATTTCGATTTCACGTTTATTGACTCGACTTGAGTGTGTACTGTTGATCTATTACTACATAATTTAGGAAGCTTTCGACTTTCGCGTTAGGGGCGCTGTGAGTATAAGTCACAGGGCTAATCTAGAAAATACTCTAAATCATATGGTAACACAGTGCAACATTTTTGAGGTCATCAAATGTGCACTAAGTTTTGACTTCAGTTTCTGAAAGTACTTATCAAAACTAGCAAAAACCTATTTCAGTTTTGCTAGATTAGCTCGGATTTGAATTTTATCGACATTTGAATTTTTTTTTGAATTTTATTATTTTTCAGTTTTCTGATACGGCCGGGTAGGAACACTGGCTATTAAAATTTTTTAAAAAAATTCGCAATGGTCCCAACTTGAAAAGCAATAATCCCTCTTTAATTTTTGATAAAGAAAAAAAAATTGGTAAAAAATTGTTCGAGTTATGAATTTTTTTTTGACTTTTTCACATTTTTCGGTTTTTTGATAAAGCGGGTGGAAACGCTGGCTATTAAAAGTTAATTAAAAAAAATTCGCAATGGTCACCATTTGAAGAGCAGTAATCCCTCTCTAATTTCTGACATTGAAAAAAAAATTTGGTCGAAAATTGTTCGAGTTATGAATTTTTTTCGTACTTTTTCAAATTTTTTTTGTTTTTGATTCGGGCGGATGAGAACGCTGGTTATTAAATTTTTCTTTTTTAAAATCGCAATGGTCACATTTTGCAGAGCAATACTTTCTCTTCAATTTCTGACAAAGAAAAAAAATTTGGTCAAATGTTGTTCCAGTTGTGAATTTTTTTTTGACTTTTTTTCGATTTTTTGATCAGGCGGGTGGGAACGCAGGCTATTAAAAATTTATAAAAAAATTTCGAATGTTCACAATTTGAAAAGCATTTATCCATCTTTAATTTCTGCCCAAGAAAAAAAATTTGGTCAAAAATTGTTGAAGTTATGAATCTTTTTTTACTTTTTTTAATTTTCGGTTTTCTGATAACGGAAGTGGAAATACTGACTATTAAAAATGTATAAAAAGAATTCGTAATGGGCACAATTTAAAGAGCAATAATCCCTATTTAATTTCTACCCAAGAAAAAAAATTTTATTCGAAATATTTGGTTTCGAAAAAAGTGAAAAGAAAATCAAAATCCGCGGTTCGACAGGACAGCGGGTATACAAATGTACAGAAATAAATAACTAACACGAATAATTTTCTACCAATTTTTTTTCCTTTATCAGAAATTAAAGAAGGATTGTGGCATTTTAAAATTTGACCATTGTGGATTTTTTTAATAAATTTTTAATAGCCAGCGTTCCCACCTGCCCGTATCAAAAAACCGAAAAATGTGAAAAAGTAAAAAAAAATCCATAATTGGAACAATGTTTGACTAATTTTTTTTTCTTTGACAGAAATTAAAAAGGGATTACTGCTTTTCAAATTATGACCATTGCGAATTTTTTAAAATAAATTTTTAATAGCCAGCTTTCTCACCCGCCCGTTTCAGAAAACCGAATAATGTAAAAAAAGTCTAAAAAATTCGTAACTGAAACAATTTTCGACCAATTTTTTTTTTATCTGTAATTAAAGAGGGATTATTGCTTTTCAAATTGTGACCATTGCAAATTTTTTTAATAAACTTTTAATAGCCAGTGTTCCCACCCTCCCGTATCAGGAAACTGAAAAATGTAAAAATTCAAAAAAAAATTCAAATGTCGATAAATTTCAAAGCCTAGCTAATCTAGCAAAACTGAAATAGGTTTTTGCTGGTTTTGATAAGTACTTTCAGAAACTGAAGTCAAAACTTAGTGCACATTTTATGTGTTGCACTGTGTAGTAGACCAACAGTTTGTCACATTTCATTTATTTACATTTTAACAAAATTTTATATTTCCTGTTCGTTATCAGCATTTTTACACATTAAATCAATCAGTCTTTTTGATTAAAATGCCAAATCGAGTCAATAAACGTTGAATCGAAAGATTCAAGAGGACAGAATTGACGGTGAAAAAGCAGGATTTTCAAAATGCCCCCAATACGGTTTTCACGCGAAAACGTATTGGCAGAAACTCCCCGCCAATACTATTCGCTCTCTTCCAATACTGCTTTTTTTACTGGGTTGTTTAAAAGACGTCCTAAACATGTCTTTTTCCGGAAGCAAACGTCTTACAGACGTTCTATAAATGTTCTATGTCTTAGCCATTAGATGTGTTTAACTAGACTCACGCGAAAAACTACTACGACAACATGTTGTTCTCGTAGTAGTTTTTTGCGTAGAATCGAATGGCACTAGGGACCATCCATAAACCACGTAGCTCCGATTTTTGAACTTTTCGACCCCTCCCTATCCCCCACGTAGCTTAACGTAGCATATTCAGGACTAGTTTTAGGATCAGATTGAGGACTTGTTTGATGACAAGTTTTAGAATCAGATTTAGGACTTGTTTGAGGACTAGTTTTGGGATCATATATAGGACTAAATTAAGAAATTGTATTAGGATCAGATTGAGGACATGTTTGAAGACAAGTTTTAGGATCTGATTGAGGACTTGTTTGAAGGCAAGTTTTAGGATCTGATTGAGGACTTGTTTGAGGACAAGTTTTAGGCTTAAATTTAGGACTTGTTTGAGGACTTGTTTTAGGATCAAATCTAGGACAAAATTAAGAAATTGTATTAGGATCAGATTGAGGACTTGTTTGAGGACAAGTTTTAGGATCAGATTTAGGACTTGGTTGAGGGCTAGTTTGAGGATCAGATTTAGGACTAGTTTTAGGATCACATCTAGGACTTAAATAAGGACTTATTTTAGGATCATATCTAGGACATGTTTGAGAACTAGTTTTAATCATAAAACTAGTTCTTAATCTGATCTTAAAACTAGGCTCAAATAAGTTCTCAATCTAATCCAAAAAATAGTCTTCAAACAAGACCTTAATCTGATCCAAAAAACTAGTCATTTAAAGAAATCCTTAATATGATTCTAAAACTACTCCTTAAAAAAGTCCTAAATCTGATCCTAAAACAAGTCAGGCGATGCATTATGTCCTAGATATTATCCTAAAACTACTCCTGATGTAAGTTCTAGTTATTATCCTAACACAATAAGTCCTGATTCAAGTCCTAAATCTGTTCCTAAAACTAGTTCTAGAACTACTCCTTAATCTGATCCTAAAGTAAGTTTTCGACATGATCCCAAAACTGGACCTCAATGAAGTCCTCGATGTGATTAAAAAACTAGTCCTTAAACAAATCCTAAATTTGATACAAAAACTACTTCTAAAACATGTCCTCAATCTAATCCTAAAACAAGTTCTGAAATAAGTCTCAATCTGGTCCTAAAACCAGCGCTGACATAAGGCTTCGATATGATTCTAAAACTTAGTCTAAAACAAATCCTTATTCTGATCCAATAATTAATCCTAGCCGCGTGAAGCTAGCAGACCAGCAGCGGTCCCTGATTTAACCCCTTAGCAGTGTAGTCAAAATAAGCTTTTCGTGCCACAAATGTGCAAAAAAAATTATTTTTTTTAATTACTTGATATTATTATATTTTATGTTTTCAGGGTCGCTGAATTCGAATATTTGATCAAAATTTAAAAATTCAAAATGGCAACTTAAAAATTTAAAAGTTTTCGTATTTGACTAAAAATACTCACTTGGGGGTTTTTGGAGTCACTGAATTAGAATATTTGGTTAAAATTTTATAATTCGACATGGGGACTTCAAGATGTCAACTAAAAATTTAAAAGTTTACGAATGTGGTTATAAATAGTTATTTGAGTCTTTTGGGGTTTATATTTTTATATATGGGGGATTTCACGGGAACTGATCCGGCCTCATGCGTTTACACGTCATACTTTGATGACTTGTAGTTTGCTTTAAAAAAAAGATGTAAATTAGATAAAATATGTTTTGGAAAGGGGTTTTCGTGTACTTTTAAATAAAAATGTTAGTTTTTTTTAAAAAAAAAATTTTTGACCTTGAAAATTAAAAATTAAAATTTAATTTTCATTTTTTTGTACAATCGGTTTTTTAAAAATTTTTTTTTATTTAGAATGAAAGCTGAGCTCTTTTCCTATCAAAAACATATCTGCCCAAAATGGGACTAGAATTATGAATTCTAGTTAATTAATTTTACAAAAAAATGAAAATTAAATTTTTATTTTTAATTTTCAAGGTCAAAAAAATTTTTTTTTTAAACTAAAATGTTTATTTAAAAGTACACGAAAACCCCTTTCCAAAACATATTTTATTTAATTTACATCTTTTTTTTAACAAACTACAAGTTATCAAAGTATAACGTGTAAGGGTGACTTCATTTAAAAGAGAATATTGCTGTCCCCCACTCCAAAAATTGACTTGTAGGCTTGTTTTTGACAATATGAAGTTTTTTCGCGGTAGTTAGTGATGTAATAAATTTATTCTCTAAGTTTGATACCAATTGACAAAATAGAAAACGAGATAACCCATTAGAAACAGGCAGAAATAGGCAGAAATGTCATTACTGTCCCTGTCCCTGGGCTACTTCTGTAAGTTTCAAACGTTCATACTGTTCTCACATGTTCACTGAAGCTTGAAAAAAAATTCTGATGGCTTTGTCTACCCTCTAGTCTGATAATTCGAAGTATTTTGACAAAATTTTTCAATTTTTGTACGCAAATAAAAATCCCGAACAGATGTCCCTCGCATTTTAAATTTCATCTTGGAAAAAACATGCTTACCTTTGAAGTCTCTTTACAATTTTTTAATCTCACGTATTGGTTTCAGAGTTAAATTTTCTAAAATATTGATTTACAATCTCGAAAATAAAAAAAAATTGGCTCCCTTCGGTTTACTGTTATAATTTGACAGACAGGCAGAAAAATCGGCAGAATATTTCAACTTTTTTTGTCATTGCTGTCCCGTCTGCCCAAAATTCAGGAAATGATGAAAAATAGTTAGGAATAACGAATTTTCAGGTGGATTTGCAAGCATTCTCGAATACCATTGACAGAAATATTTTAAAACACATATTTAATGAATAAAATTTAATTTTTGGCAGAATGTCATTGCTGTCCCTGTCATTACTGTCCCCCATTTTTAGTATAATTATAGAGTTTGAGAGAAATTAATTGCGTAATGACTTCAGAATGTGATATCTATACGCATGTGTTCGAATTTATGTGTGTATGTGGATATCTATCAACAATTATACGTCAATATTTGAAGACGACATTATTTGTACAGTATCAAAACCGACAAAGTTGAAAAAGAACAATTTGTTCTCTCTTAAAAATTACGATAAAGTTCTCAAAAACATGCGTCAAATTTAAATTTCTTTTCTGAAAGCAAAATATTTCTTAATTGTTTATGTCTGATATGTTATTTTTTAATTTAAATTAATGTTAATTACAATAAAATAAATTCTATAATACTCGTTTGCTTTAATTTAACATAGTTCATATCCAAATGTCATTACTGTCCCTCGGTTCAGTTAATGATTTTTGCCCTCGTGATGAAAAATTTTACTGGAAAAAAGGAAAAGTTTGTTTTGTTACGTCTAGTGGGAGGTTATTGAAGAGTTATCATGTAGTTTTGATTAGAAAAGTGTGGATTTTAATACTCTGGCAGAATTTTGAAAGCAGAATCTGAAGTTTTAGAGTCAATTTCTGTCTGCTTCTGTACTTTTCTACTGTTCTACTTGCATACACATTAAAAATCTGTGAAATTATTGTCTGCTCATATCTTTAAAATATGATGAATAATTATTTTGTAATATTCAAGATTATAGATTCTCAATAAAGGTTAATTTGTCAAGGTAAAAATAGGCAGAAAATTGACGGTTTTCTGCCAGAAAATCATTTTTTTTACAAAGATGTTGTCATGTTATGCTCAGTGAATATTATTTCCGTAATTTGAAATATATAAATAACCCGAAAATAATATTGACAACCCCTTAATTGAAAATTGTGATTTCAACATTCCACGGAGGCAGGATTCCCTTTTATTTGAAGTCACCCAAACGCATGAGTCCTGTGCAACATGTGGTACAAGCCTCATGCGTTTACACGTCATACTTTGATAATTTGTAGTTTGCTTAAAAAAAAGATGTAAATTAGATAAAATATGTTTTGGAAAGGGGTTTTCGTGTACTTTTAAATAAAGATTGTAGTTTTAAAAAAAAAAAAATTTTTGACCTTGAAAATTAAAAATTAAAATTTAATTTTTATTTTTTTGTAAAATTAATTAACTAGAATTCATAATTCTAGCCCCATTTTGGGCAGATATGTTTTTGATAGGAAAAGAGCTCAGCTTTCATTCTAAATAAAAAAAAATTTTAAAAATACCGATTGTACAAAAAAATGAAAATTAAATTTTAATTTTTAATTTTCAAGGTCAAAAATTTTTTTTTTAAAAACTACAATCTTTATTTAAAACTACATGAAAACCCCTTTCCAAAACATATTTTATCTAATTTACATCTTTTTTTAAAGCAATCTACAAGTCATCAAAGTATGACGTGTAAACGCAATTTTACATATATTATATTTTTGTATTTATATCTATTTAAACAAACGAAACTATTTAAAACACCGCTCTTAGTCGAATTCATAGTCACGAACTATTTAATTTAATTACTATTATTAAATTTTTTAATATAGATTGATTTTGAGTATTTCACAATGTTTTAAAACATCGGATATATTAATTCCTCTGTTTTAAGTTTTAAGAACTAATTTGAGAACTTTAAATTTTTTTGGTCGCCATTTTTAAGCCGCCATTTTGAATTTTGAATTTTTGAATAAATATTTGGATTTAGAGATCTCAAAAACCCCCGAATGATCATTTTCAGCCAAATTCGTAAACTTAAAAAAATTTTGGTCGCCATTTTGAAGCCGCCATTTTGAATTTAAAAATTTTAACCAAATATTCGAATTCAGCGACCTCAAAAACCCCCAAGTAAACATTTTTAGTCAAATCCGTAAACTTTTAAATTTTTTTGGTCGCCATTTTGGAGCCGTTATTTTGAAATTTTAATTAAATATTTGGATTTAGAGACCTCAAAAACCCCCGAATGAACATTTTCAGCCAAATTCGTAAACTTAAAAAAAATTTGGTCGACATTTCGAAGCCGCCATTTTGAATTTAAAAATTTTAACTAAATATTCGAATTCAGCTACCCCAAAAACCCCTAAGTAAACATTTTTAGTCAAATCCGTAAACTTTTAAATTTTTTTGGTCGCCATTTTGGAGCCACCATTCTGAATTTTAAATTTTTGACTAAATATTTAAATTTAGAGACCTCAAAAACCCCTGAATGAGCATTTTCAGCCAAATTCGTAAACTTAAAAAAAATTTTGGTCGACATTTTGAAGCCGCCATTTTGAATTTAAAATTTTCAATAATGAATTTGGATTCAGCGACCCCGAAAACCCCCAAGTAGGAATTTTTATCAAGATTCGTTAACTTTTATATATCTTTTTCTTCGATGCCGCTATAGCTCATACATACTGGGGGCACGAATTCGTGCCGCCATTTATATATTTTATATTTATTTATTTTTGCCTCTATAGACGTCAAACACTGTGAAGGGGTTAAGTCCTAGATAGGATCCTTAAGGGGATGTCAAAGTCGATTGGATTTTTGCATTGAGCTTCAATGGGAAAATCGCATCGACTTTGACATCCCCTTAAACTGGTTCCCAAACAACTCTCCAATCTGATCCTAAAAGAAGTGCTGAAATAAGTCCTGGGTATGATCCTGAAACTTGTAACGATAGCATTTAAAATCTAACGTGAGAAATTATATTTCGTACAGACAGTATATATATATATATATATATATATATATATATATATATATATATATATATATATATATATATATATATATATATATATATATATATATAATTATATATATATATATAATTATATATATGTAAATGTTTATTAATTCATAATAATATACTAATAAAATATATAATTCAGGATTTTTTACGATTTTTTGTCATAAATTTCGTTATTTTGCTTTGAAAGATTCGGGAGGCCAAAAAAAGTTCGGATAACAGAAGTTTAGGTAAAATGATTCTCGGTTCGGATAATCGAGGTTTCACTGTAATATAATATATAATTTAATATTTTAACATTTAATTTATTAACTCCAAATCTTTCTATTTGCTTGAATCAATTTTTAAAAATGTTATTCCAGATGCAATTCAGACTCAGGAACATGGGAACCAATTCAGTGTCTCGAGCATGTAGGATTGTGTTGGTGTGTTAACAGAAGAGGCGATCCATTAAAAGGATCCTTAACACGCGGAGGAGAACCAAAATGTAATTTCCGACAAGCTAGGAGTGGAAATGGATCAATGGGAATAGATGCATCTATTAAGGATTACTTAGAAAGTACATTTATGGGTTTAGAAAGCAAAGAAAAAAATGTTAAAGTTTTTGAAACAAGGTGCCGCGCCATGAAAAAGAAAGGACATGTTTCAGCCATTTGTGACAGAATGGGGAGGTTTGAACCAACACAATGTGCAGAAGAAACTTGTTGGTGTGTTGACGAGGCAGGAAATCAAGTCATTGGTTCTGAAACATTTTTGAAAGGGACAAATATTTGCTGTAAGTACAATCAATACTTAAAATATTTTTATAATTAAATCATTCAATTTATTTATAGTTAATTAAATTTTTTTTTAATTTCACTTTTTACTAATATTTTGGTAAGAAGAGAGGAGTAGAGAATAATTAAATTTCTAGAAAATTTGCTTCAAACGAGGATTTTTTGATTCTTCTGAATAGGCGAATTCACCTTCGACGTCTAACCACGGTAAACGTTAAAATTTTAGAAAAATTAATTCTTTTCTATTGCTCGAGTCAATCAGGCGATAAAAAAGAATTGAAAGTTTCAATTTTTCTGAATGCGTAAAGATACAGGGTTTTTAACATTCTATAAAAAATATGGAATTCTTTATTTTTTAATTGACTCTGTATATTTCTAGGTAGTCAATTCTAAAGAACAGAATATTCGATGAGTATGTCTGAAATGATTACTCCTCTCAATTAACATCTTCAAGTTTCAGAAGCGCATTAAAAGGAATAGAATTTTCACTTATTAAGTAAAAAATTAATTATTACTCTTCATATTTTCTAAAATTTTAATAAATTCTTCGAAAAAATTCAATTATTTTTATAAATAGTAAAATTCTTCACAAGAATTAAATTATTTTTAATCAAATTTAAATAAAATTACATGAAAGAATTTAATTATTTTCAATCATTTCCATAAAATGCAATTTCAACAAGAATTTAAAATTCTCTAAAAATAATTCAATTATTATTCTCAAAATATTTTTAAAAAATTCTATATAAAAATTAAATTACTTTCAATGCAATTTTTAAATATATTCGTCAAAAAAATTGAAAGAATTTAATTATTTTTAAAAAAGTAATAAAATTCTTGTGATGAATTCAATGATTTTGAATATACATAATTTTAATAAAATTCTTTAAAGAAATTCCATTATTTTCAAAACAACTTTAATTGAATTTCTCGAAAAATTTCATTATTTTAAAATATTTCTATAAAATTCTTCATAACAATTTAATTATTACTTAAAATTATTAAAAATTCTTGCGAAACATTTTAATTATTTTTTATAAATAGTAAAATCTTTCTAAACAATATTTAATTATTTTTTTCAATAGTAAAATCTTTACAAAAATCCAATGATTTTTAAAACAATTTTAATTGAATTCCTCGGATGAATTCAAATATTTTTAAATATTTCCATAAATTTCAATTATGTGCAAAAATTTTAATAAATTCTTCGAAACAATTTTTATAAATATTAGTAAAATTCTCCGCAAGAATTCAATTATTTTTAATTCACTTTTAATAAAAGTAAAATGCTTTCAAAATTTTCAATTAAAATTATTAAAGAAACTCCATTAGTTTAAAAAAAATTTAAAGAAATTCTTCAAAAGAATTTAATTAGGATTTTAAACAATTTTAATAAAATTCTTTGTGAGAATTCAGTTATTTTCCTAAATAATAAAATTCTTTGAAGAAATTCTATTATCATCAAATTTTTTGATAAAATTCTTTGCAACAATTCGATGATTTTCAATATATTAATTTTAAAATTGAAAATATTTGAAAAGATAAATTATAAAAAAGTTAATAATACATAATGCAATTTATTTTGCATTATTTTTGTTTATGAATCACAATTTTTTTAACAAAATTATTATTTTGTTTTAGAAAAAGAAGAAAAATATTTGCAAAATTCCTATTTTTTTAAATCTCATTTTTGGAACAGGATTTTCCACAGAAATCTGAATTCAAAAATTTCAAATTCAATAACCTTTTTTAAATTAAACAACTTATAAAAGTATTTTGTTATAAAACATGAAGATATCGATTGCTCCGAGTCGAAGACTCGGAGTGATCGATTTCTTCATTTTTTATAATAATTAAAGATGACCAAGTAATAAAATCATTATTTTATATTATTATAAGAATATTGTTACTGCAACTTCAGCAAAATTATTTTCATCATTTTAATTCAATTATTATTTTCTAGAATTTTAAATTATTTTATTCAAAACAAGTATGTAATCCCCGCTTTCTCGGCGCGTTTTTGAGACGCAAAGTATGCCTTTACTTCAAGCAGCAGTTTTACGGTCCTAGGACGGTAAAGACTACTTTCTCGTCCTAGGACCGTAAAACTACTACTTGAAGCAAAGCCATGCTTTCCCTTTTAAAACGCACCGAGTAACCGCGAATTACATTCTCGTTTTGTATAAAATGTCGCGTGTACCTCAATTGAATTTTTAAAAAAAAATTTATTATTTATAAAAATAATAATTGAATTCCTGTGAAATTTTTATTATTTATGAAAATAATTAAATGTTTGCATACAATTTTATTAAAATATAAATATAAATAATTTAAAATCATTGAAATTAGAAAAATGCATTTTATTTTTGAAAATAATTGACATTAGGACAAGAATTTTTTTGACGTTTAGGAAAATAATTAAACTTTGGAGAGTCAAAATCAAGTCAATAAATAAATAAAAATATATATGTTACCGTCAAACCCCGAAATTAGTGAATACTAGTACAGTCGAACCTGGATAAGCGAGAGTTCAAGGGACCAGGAATTTTCTCTCGCTTATAGAGGTTTCTCACTTATCCAGTTTCTCACATACAGAGGTCTAAAAGCGATTTCTCTCGCTTATAAAGATTTATGAATTAATATTGTGTTTTCAAATTAATTTAATTAATGAATATACAACGAATAAGTGTTACAATGTATGAGTTAAACTGAAATATTTTATTTATTTAATTTTAAAAAAAAGTCTGTCATTTTTGTTTTAAGCTTTTAGAATTCCTTCACAGAGAAAAAAGAATTGTTAACATAGAACTAACAAATTTCGTTCGTTGTTGTTACAAAATTTTTTGTTACCTTAACAGATTTATTGTTATTAGAAAAAGTTTAAATTGTTAGGACAACAAAATAAATTCATTAGTCACGAATAGTTTAATAAAATTCTGAAATATACCTTTAAGACTCTCGCTTATGGAGGTCCGAGAGCAGATTTTCTCGCTTATAAAGCTTCAAGTGGGAATAAAAACTTTCACTTATAGAGGTCCTGGGGTGGTTTTTCTCACATATGGAGGTCCGGACGAGAAAAATGACTGTCGCTTACAGAATATCGCTTATAGAGGTTTTTACACGTAAAAATGACGGGACCAGCTAATAACTATCGCTTATAGAGGTTTCTCGCTTATCCAGGTTCGACTGTATTACCCAGTTAAAAAGGCAGAATTGGCCAATCCTGTCCTATGGAATCTTTTGATTTCACGTTTATTGATCGATTCGACTGTGTACTGTTGATCTATTACCATATGATTTAGGGAGCTTTCGACGTTCGCGCTGAGGGCGCTGTGAGTATAAGTCACAGCGCTAACCTAAAAAATATCCTAAATCATATAATAATAGACCAACAGTTTGTCAAATTTCATTTATTTACATTTTAACAAAATTCCGTATTTCGAGTTCGTTAACATCATTATTACACTTTAAAAGAATCAGTCTTTTTGGTTAAAATGCCAAATCGAGTCAATAAATGTGAAATCTAAAGATTCGCTCACTGCCAATTCTGCCTTTTTTACAGGGTACCTAGTCAAAACTAGTTCTGACAGTGGCCTTTCGTCAATACTAATATTAACTAGTCAATACTAGAATGAAGAGTGAAACAAAAACATACACACAAATGAATAAACACAATAAAAATAAACGTGAAAATTTTCTAATAAATTTATTAATTTAATTGATTAAGTTTAAATAAATTTGACCGACAGATTGGCTCAGTCGGATAGATGCCTGGCGTTGGTGGTCGTTTAAGGACCAAGGGTATAAGTATCCTTGATTCGCGCCCACTTGGCTTGGTATTTTTCCGGCACATGAGACAATCTGAGCGGGAGGTTTGACGTCGAGGTATAATGATGTGCACCGTCGATTATTGTCCGGTACACACCATTAGAACTCGACTGTCGATAAACCGGTTGTACTCAGAGAGGTTTTCTACAGTTTTCCTCTTCTCTGGCGAGAAAACCCATTGACGGGGGTGGTCCAGGCGTAATGCGAGTACTCCTAATTTTCAGGTCGCTCTGTAGGCGCAAATTAGGTTAATATATAGAAAATTTCTAAGTAGAATGGTTATGCTTAATCCAAAAAAGTATTTCTCGGGGACTCTTGTCAAAGTGCGTAAGGCCAATAGGGCAGGAGTATAAAAAAAAAAAATTTAAATAAATTTGCTCAGATTTCGCTACTCAGGGGTTTTTGGGGTCGCTGATTACGAATTTGAAGTCTCTCTCTCTCTCTCTATTGTTCAAAATGTAATAGAAACTCAGACCTGATTTATCCCCGAGTTTCCAAATTTTCGGGTACAATAGTACAGCTTGTCATCATTAACTGAATTGACAAAAATAAAAAATCCAAGTGAATTTCTCTTTTGGGAGTCATGAGGAATAATAAAAAATATTTGTATAATTTTTAAGCTTTTTATTTTTCAAATGCGAGATGAAATACTGAACTAGTCTAAACATTGATTGACAACTTTTTTTGCATTAAGCGACAACTTTAATTATCCTTTTGCCAATTGTCAAGATAAAAATTTGTCAATACTCAGAATCTCTTGTAGCTGATCTGAGCTTGAAATGTTGATGTAGAACTTAATATTTAATTTGTAAATTAAGCTCCAACACCTCTTGTCCCGATTTACTCTTTGTCCCGATCCTAATACTTAGTATTTTTATATAGATTTTTTTCATATAAACAAAAAATCTATTTTTTATTTAAAAATCGATTTTCTTAAGGAGGTTCTATCGATAATTGACTTAATGAACAGATTTTGATAAAACTTGATTAAGAAAAGGTGATTGACCGCAGTGGGCCTGACTTAGGTTGAAAAGGTCGAAATGAATAGCCTAGGGCTGACAGTGAAATTATTTTGTTAATTTATATATTCAATTAAATTGTTTAATTGTTATAATTGTATTATTAAAAGTATTAATTTAGTGCGAGTTAGTTAAATAGTGCCGTCAATCATTAAGATTAAAATATAATACTCGATCGAGGGACCTTCATTTCAAGACGTGTAAGTCCATTAAAATATTAAAGGGAAATCTCTCTGTTTGTCATTAGATATTTACCGCCATCATAATTATTATAAATCGTTGTTTTCTGCTATAATCAAATTCCATCATTATGTATAAATAAATGTTTCATTATAAAGTGTGGTAAATAAATCTTTCATTTACACCTATATATGTCATCAATTCCCTCTGTATCTATCCCAAATTATCCCGGTCAGTAACAAAATGGTGAAGGCGCCGGGTATTAATAAAAAAGGAAACTTTTTAAAGTACCAAATTAATAGATAAAATAAATATAATCTTACGTCCCTGTTGTATTAACTATAGTACTTACAAATCTCAACGTATGACTATTGCTCGAGCCTAATATATATTATTCGACCTTTGCAGTATATATATACAAGATACCTGTGACATATTATTGTTCTTCTATCATTATATTACTTTAACTATAAATAAAGACAAAAACAGAGAGATTTCTAAGTATTTCAGGAAGATGCCAATCGACTTATTTAGAAGCAAATTAATTATTATAATCGTTGAAATATAAAGTTCATTCTATATATTAAATTAGATTTACAAATTAATAAACACGGAAAATAAAGATAAGTTTGATCAGGTATAAATATATTGGCCGTATAACAACGACATTCGGATTAAATCAAGTAAATTGTTTAATAAAAGAAAATAAAAAAAAATTGGTGTATCGAAATTATATATTGCTGATTAAATTAAAAATTATAAAATTGAAAAGATGCAAACAATACTTTGCAGTTATATCGAAAATTCATCTTCTTGGATTACGACTTAAAATAATAATAAAATTGTTGTGTAAAAATGGTGGTTTATGTAATATAGATTACCTATTATAATGTAAATGTAACGTTGGTCAGATGCTGCCCCGTGGGGAAGCACCAATCGGGCTGCTAATGTACAAACGGAATCAAATCCTGGGGATGATGTCAGCTTGAGCAACGAACGGGGTGACCAGAAAACGAAGAGTATCCGAGGGAGTTCAATATCTGGAAGTGGTACAATCGGGATCGACAATGCAAGGAGTAGCTCATCAGCCAGCAGAACCACTGGGGATCATTTGCCTATTAGGAATTTAGATGAAATAAACGTCGAACGATATGACATTCCGACGCACTCACGGGCAAGCAATTTCTCCTAAGAAACTACAAACATGACTCATCGTCTGCTACAAAGGGCAACCGTAGGAAAACGTCTTCCAACATTTGATGCGTCTTTACGAGAGCTTAAAGGGTACCGCGAAAGAAGCCGTGTCATCCCTCATGGTAACATCGGGAAGTTCAAAGCAAATTATGGATCTACTAGAATTGCGATTCGGAAACGCAAACGCCATAGCTGGCCGAATTATTCATGACATCAAATCACTGCCTAACATTTTTTACAATAACGGTGATATAGTCGTATTCGCCACAAAAGTAAAAAATTGCGTGGCCGCGTTAGAAGCTGCCAACCACACCGATTATTTACATAGCAATGATCTAATAGTGAAGGGGCCGTCCATAAACTACGTCACGCCTTAGAGGGGGGGTGGAATTCATTTTTTGTGACGTTCTGTAGAAAAAATGGCGCTAAAGCATGTAAAATTTGTGACGTGGGTAGGGGGGGGTGGAAAAATTAGGCAAAATAGTGTGACGTAGTTTATGAACGGCCCCGAACCTGCTCTAGTAACATTGTCGAATTTTTTGTTTTACGAGGCGGAAATCGCATGCAAAGCCGGCACGTTCGACTTAAACTATGGTGAACCTCAAAGGAAACGCGACAACACCATTCATTCGAGAGATCGCAATTCGGGAAATCGACAGGAAGATTGCCGAGGGGCTAAACGATCATTATCACGACAAAAAAGGGCACACGGAACAATTGAGAACGTCGAAAGGAATAGACCAGAGATAAAAAGAACGAAGAATAACGAAGCTTGCTATTATTGTGATGTGGATTTGCATAATATTACGGACTGCGAACGGTTTCGCAACCTATCAATACCGAATCGTTGGACATGGGCGAGGGAAAACAAAATATGTTTCAAATGTCTAAAGGCCACCAACCATCAACAAAATACGTGTTCGGAAACATCCTGTACATTTGATGATTGTTCGAAGAAACACCACCAATTGCTTCACAGACACCAGGGAAAGGACAAGAGACATTCGCGAGTCGAGTCAACAAACTTGGCAAATTCAAACACAAGGGCAGACGATTGGGATAATGAAGAAATCTGACGAAAGAAAACTACGTGCGTCCTATTAAAGGTAATCCCAGTCAAAATCTACGGACCCACAAAAAGTATTACAATAATTGCGTTCATGGACGAAGGATCGACAGTGACACTCATCGATGCAGAAACATCAAAAACATTGGGTATCAAAGGTTCGCGTATTTCATTGGGATTAACTGGAATAAGAGATATCAAAACGCTCGATTCTAGTAGTCAAATAGTAAATTTTGGAATAAGCGCGTTAGATAGTAATGATATTAACAAAATAACGCGAGCATCGACTGTAAAGGACCTAAATCTCTTTTCGCAATCTTTAACGGAAGAGGACATAAAAGGGTACAAACATTTGTCATCACTTCCATTCAAGTATTATACTGACGCGAGAACATCGCTTCTTATCGGTCAGGATCACTGGGATTTAATTACTGCTACTCAAATGCGTCATAGCTCGAAATTTTATCCTGTAGCATCGCTTACTAAATTAGGATGGGTAATCCAGGGTCATTTATCTATCCATAAAAGGAAGAAAACAGAAGAAAATGCTTTTCACTTAAACAGCAATAACATAAACAGCCCGGATCCGATTACTCATATGGATTTAAATAAACTCGTCAAGGTCCACTTCACATTCGAAAGCATCGGAGTAACGAGCTACAAGAGGAAAAATAAATTAGAAGAAAGGGCAGAACAGATACTGAAAAATACAGCAACGTTGGAAAACGGACACTGGAAAGTAGGGTTACTATGGAAGACTGATCAAATACAATTGCCTAACAACCGTGAAGATGCATTAAATCGACTGAAATCATTGGAAAAGAAATTGGATAAGAACATTGAATATCAAAAAAAATTTAGTGCACTAGTCGATTACCTGCTCGCATCAGGATACGCTGAAAAAATATTGGAGATATCTGACGATAATCCCTGATCATGGTATTTACCTCATTTTGGAGTAGTGCACCCAAACAAATATACGATTAGTGTTCGATGGAGCCGCAAAAACAAAGGGAACCAGTCTAAATGACAATCTACTAACCGGATCAGTTTGGACGAAGCCATTATTGGGAGTATTAATCCGATTCAGGCAAAAGAAGATTGCTGCGATGGGCGACATCAGAGAAATGTTTCTACAAATCGAGATTCGAGAAGAAGACAGATGTGCGCAAAAATTCTTATGGCGAGAAATGAACAGAACAATGGAACCTGAAACTTATGTAATGAAATCAATGATATTCGGATCAGCTTCGTCGTCATTTACGGCACAGTACATCATGCGCAAAAATTCATTGAAATTCGAATCAGTTTATCCTACTGCAACTAATGCGATACTAAATAATTATTATGTCGACGATTATTTAGACAGCTTTGATAACGTCGAGGAAGGTTCTAACTGCATTAAAGACGTATCGGTTATCCAAAACAATTGTGGTTTCGAAATCAGAAATTGGTCAAGCAACAACGCTTCATTACTAAGAGAATTGCCGGAAGCTTCGCGAAAAAAAGGAAACTAAATCTTACACAGGATGAAAAAGTAATTGAAAAAACATTAGGTTTGCAGTGGGACACAGCAACGGATACAATTTCATTCGCGTTAACTTGGAATAAAGTACCTAAAGACATTGCAGGAGCGCGCACAAAACCAACAAAGCGCGAAATGTTGCGCATACTGATGTCGATTTTCGATCCTCTGGGCATCCTTCTCCCATTCACGATACGAGGTAATATCCTACTCTAATCTGTGTGGCGAAGTAGAATTGAATGGGACGACAAATTAAAGGAACAAGAATTTTTAGCCTGGATTGAATGGATATAATTGGCATTGCAACAAGTAAATTGTTACTGTACCCCTTAGCATGGCCATTTTTGTAAAATTATTTAATATCAATGAGTGCCGGGCTAAAAAAGTTTCCTTTTATCTAAAAAAACAAATACAAAAATAATAAAGTGAATGTGTGAATAATTAATAGACCCAAAAACTGATTGAATGGAAAAAAGAGATTTTATTGAATTTTTGCAGTAATTTTCAATGTTTCTTTAAAGAAAATGGTTCTTTTCTGTGTAGCTATACCAAAAATATAATATATATATTTATTTACTATATACTTCTTTCTCTAAAATTTTTTTTTAAATTCAAAAATTGTTGAAGATACGCCATTTTGAATTTTAATATTAATTTAATAAAATTTTGAATATCTTGGAATATTGTTTGTGGATTCTTATAAAATTTACACATTATTCAGGTAAAAATTTGTAATTAAAAATAAAAATAAAGTTAATAAAAAAAATTAATTTTGAAATAAAAAATTTTAGGTATATCTCCGGCTGCTACTCTTGATAAAATTGATTTTCAATAGATTTTCGTCAAATTTTGAGAAAATGTTTCTTTGTAAATATTTAAATATTTCAAAACTCTTTGCCATGTCAAAAAACGAGATATTGTGGTTGACATTTTTTATTTTTAACATAATCGCATGTAAAAGTTAAAGTTTGAACTTGTATATCTTAAAATTTAGCATCGCAAAAGGGTTTTGAAATTTTTACCACATTTAAAGGGCACCCGAAGAGATATTTTCTCAAAATTTAAAGAAATTCTATGAAAAAAGAATTTTTTCAAGAGTAGCAGCCGGATGATTCGAATTTTTTTTAGCATCGACAACGATTTTCTATGGTAAAAAGCACCGAAAATTTCTGTAGAGCCTTAAAAATTTCCAAAATAGATGAAGAAATTGTCGTTTATCATCAATTTTTAAAAAATTTAGGAACCATTTGTACCACAGGCCGACAGTATTTACTAAACAAAAATCAAACAATATTTTTCCGAAGGTTTTCAACGTGATAATTCCTAATCCAGCGTCATAATAGACCCTGCACGTCAGGTTTTCGAGGTATTTTAACTTAAAGGTGCAAAAGAGCAGTTTTTTAACATCCAAAGATAATTGTTTTGACAAAAGTTCAATATTTCATCTGAAGACGCTACTTTTCTTCTTTAAAATACATTTTGAAAATTTAAAATATTTCCATTTTCCTCTGAGTAATCGTTCATTCTGCTTACTGAGTTTGGCAAATTCTTTGAAAACTGAGTAAAAACAGACAAAACTTCGATAATGAAGAAGAATATTACTACAAACCAGAATATAAATTTCAAATACTTCTGCGTATTTTCGGTACAACTAAATGCGAATACGATGTCAGATTTACCAAATCGTTTGCCATATACGATCCGCTATTTTGAATTTTAGAAATCTGACATAGAATTTGTATCCAGTTATACCAAAAATCTGCATAACCATTTAAAATTTAGATGCTTGTAGTTCAATTCTTCTATATTAATGAAGTTTTGTCTATTTCTCCTCAATTTTTGTAGAATTTGCCCAACTCACTAACAAATAAAGATTTTTTAAATTTCCGAAATGAAAAGAATCGAAAAACTCAATTTAAAATTTCATGTACCGATTTTTTCTTTTTTGTCTTAAAATTTTTGTATGGCTTTACCGAAACGATACTAAAAAAATTGGATGGGCAAGAACTTTTGGCTTTTTATTCGAAGCTCACCTTGTTGCTGCAGCTAATCTTTTTTTACAAAAACTTCAATATCTCCAGAACCAGCTGAATCTTCATCAATTTTGTTTTATTAAATGAAAGGTGAATTTATAAGGATTCTAAATATGTTAATAACATTCTCAAAAATTTATTTCTCTGATGATCGAAAATAATAAAGTTAGAAAAATATTCTGAAGTACAATTATATAATTTCACCTTAAATAGCAATCATATTCGTTCATTAACACTAGACAATACATTCAATATATAAACAATAGAGATGAGCTCACCGCGTAAATACAAGTCGACAAGGAAATAAATTTAAAAGTAGCAATTCTCAAAATTTACAAATTATAAAATATTCCAATAAATATTTTTTGTTAATATAACGTGAATAAAAAAAATCCTCAGTCATTCCATTGATTTTAAATTATTATCACTCAAAATGCCCTGTTTAAGATTTCGTAATTAATTTAAATTAGACACATATGTATTTATATATATGATTAAAAGTGTAGATTCTTAACACTATATCATATATACACATATATCATAAAAAGAATTAAATTCGTGTATTCGTGAAAATCACCTATGTCTCAAATGATAATCACAACAATAGAATACAAAAAAAAATATCTTACTTACATCATGACATAACTCCTCCCATAAACGAAATAAAAAGGGAATTCGTAGCCGTTACACGCACAACAAAAATACTAGAAGCACCGAATATTACGAATTTTAGCAAATGGTTGCGCTTAATCCGAATCACAGCATTTGTACTTGCGACAGCGAAAATTTGGAGTGGCGAAAAGTCCAAGGAATTGATCGTCGAAGATCTAATTCGAGCTGAAGAACACTTGATCAAAAAGGTGTAACGTGGCGTTACAAATTTTCCCGCGTCTGTCGCGAATGAGGCGATTGACCCCGGAAACGGCCGAAGGGCCTCGAGGGCATCAATCGCCAAATTCGCGAGCAGACGCGACACTTGTTGTTTCGTGGTCTCGAGAGACACCTCGCTTGTGATTCATTGTGAGCTTCCCACGCCGATATCAATCTACTTGCCGTCGAGTGACTTGACTTATTTACTTTCCAGTAAGTTCAATAAACATTAATTACATTATTAAATTGTTTATTTTCCATTCTCCCTTCCTTTCCCCTTTTTCCTTAAGTATTAATTGGACTCCGGGTAACCAGTTATAAATTGGCGCCCAACGAAAAAACCCATCTTTCCATTCCTTTTTCTGTAAAGAACATTTCCAGAAATACCTTTTTTCAACATCTTTGTTTTGTTGAAAATTCCCAAAGTAACTTTTCATCATCTTTGTTTTGTTGAAAATCCCAGAAAATTCATTTTTTTTTCATCATTTTTTAATTGTTGAAAATCCCACCTGTCACCTCAAGGTCGCCTAACCTCGAAATCAAATCTTTTTTTTCCTGTTTCCCATATTTATTTAAACATATTTATATTTTGTGCATGAAAATTATTAAATATTATTGATTTTTAAACATTCTTGTATTGTATATTTTGGACAAATGTGACAAATTTTCTTTGTGACGGACGCAGACAATGACAAATTTCTGTGAAAAAGTGCGCGAATAAACCGGTAAAAATTAATCGTGAAAAATTCTTGAAAATCGTGACTAAATTCGTGAAAATTAGCGAAAATTAGTGAAAATTATAAAAAAGAACAGAAAATAAAGTCGAGAATTAAAAAGAAAAAGTGAATTTATCGATTAATTTTGGAGAAATTTAGTCATAGAAAGACGCCGGTAGCATTTGTATGGATTGTCAAGGACGCGTACAGTGTATCGTAAGGTAGTAACGAAAAACGTAAACACTACAAATTCGCGAATTAATCGAGAAATAATTCTGTCAAAATTTAGAAAAAAAATTCGTATACACGGTGTCAAATAAAAATTAACTAAAAGTAAAGAAAATATAATTACGGAAAATCGATACTTATACCGGGTGTCTCAAAAGTTTAAACTCAGAATAAAAACTTAGAAAATTTTTGACACGGTAACCGACTTATACCGGGTGTTACTTTTCATACAGTGTTGCGATAAAGTATAGATTCGATTGTAAAATATCGTGAAAAGTTAATAACAATTAATAAACAATTTAATGCTAAATAACAAATTAACATTAATTGTTGATAAAAAGTAAAAATTCTTTTTATTGTTTTTCGATATTAAACAGTTAGGAAGACAGTAAAACTTTTTGCAACGTATACCGGGTGTGTTAAAAATATCAATTTAAACTTTTTAGTATTTTTCGGAAAAAGAACGTGTAATTAATTTTTTTTAGGCACAAAATAAACAAATACGGTAAATCTCGAGAAAATTAAGGAAAATTAGTTCGAACATTTGTGATTTAGCAATAGAAACTTTTTCTCACATAGAGTTCATGACGTTGAACAATAAATTAGCGGAAAATTTTTCTTTTTGTTGCGCAAGTTGAAATTTGTAGAATAGATTAAATAACGATTTAAATTTAATTCTAATTTTTCAAAATTAAATCACAAATGCATTCGAGACGTGTTTTACGATCGGATACGAGAAAAATTCGAGAAAATAAGGAAACAGAAAATATGTCGGGAAGCGAAACGGAAACAGCGAGCGAAACAGAATCCCCCCACCAAAATCTTGCACAAAAAAAGTCGCAAATTTTGGAAGCCACTATAGAAAAGCAGAATGCAATGATTCGTACACTCATTGACATGATGCCCCCAGAAAGATTGCAATTTTTGAATTCCAATCAATCCTTGCCCCTCCCCAGCGAAGCGAGACAAGTCACAGCGAACACATCTCTGCCATTGCCCGGACAGAGAAACCAAGCAAAGCCCCCCAAACCAGATTCAATACTTCAACAATACTTAAGGACGCTTAAGAAAACGGTTGTAGATGTTGAAAGAAAAACGGAAAATGTCACAGAAAATTTATTAGGAAAATTATCGGAAAATGTGACGGAAAATTTTCCAGGAAAATCAAAAGACGGAACTTTTGATATTAATTCGTTTTTAGGGACAAATAATCAAATGATTAAAAGTAGGAACGAATTAACAGCATACGATGAAATGCTGAGAAATGAAAGGGAAAAATTGCGCGAAAGAGAAAAACAATTAGAACGCGAACATAGGAAAATTGTGCAAGAAAAATACAAACCCTCAGCACATAGTTCGGTGAATAAAAATAATCAAAATAACAGCGATTCAGAAGATAGTTTTCGGACAAAAGTAGATAAATATTTCGATTCAGACAAACGCAGAATTAGGGAAAAAAGACAAAATGTCCAGTTTAAAAATAAGAGTAAAAATCAAGAATTTAACTATGAATGGCCGAACGATAGTGAAATAGAAATCGAGTACGAACCCAAAAAGTTAGGAACTATTTCTAAAGGTAAAAATATTAATTTTCATCGGGAATTAAAGGAAAAATCAACCGAGTTAGATCAATTCAAAAATGAAATATCGATACGCGATAAGGAATTAGATCAACTTAGATTAGAATTAGATCAAATGAAAATTGCGATGGAAAATATAACGAAAAGCAAAAATCCAAATCTCGAAGAAAATTTTGCGGAAAGTACGGAAATTGAAAATCCAAATGCCCAAGTCGACAACAATCGACATTTTGGAAATTTCAATAATCATTTTCCTTTTGGCATGTTACAAACACCTTTTCAAATCATGTCAAATTGGCCAGTTAAATTTCGAAATAACAAAACGGACAACCCAGTGCAATTTCTAGAAGAATTGTATAGATTCATGCGAGGTTATGAAATCCCGGAAAATCGTGTGTTAGAAAATATTGACGCAGTATTAGCGGACGAAGCCCTTGAATGGTGTAGGACAGTTAGAAGAAATTGGTTTTCTTTACAAGATTTTCGTGAAGAATTCGAAAGAACATTTTTAGACGAAAAGTTCTATGAAGAAATCAACACGAAAATAAAATATTGCAATCAGAAAGAGGGAGAAGAAATTCAAACTTTTCTGATTGGAATAAGACAATTATTCGGAAAATTATACCCGAGAAAAGGCTTACATTGGGAGCTACGTCGCGCTTACGAAAACATGCGGATAGAATATAAGATGTACATTCAAAGAAACGATTTTAAAACATTCGAAGAACTAGAAAGTTTAGGTAAAGAATTTGAAATTGAAAGAAATAAGTCTAAAATTCGCGGACAATATTTAAAAATCACAACGGATAAAAACTCGTCTAATGATAAATCAAAGCAAACTACGAATCAGGGAAATAACGGAAATTCACAAAGAGAAAATAGGAAAAATTTCGCGCAAAAATCCCAAGAAAATAGGTCAAAATCAGGAAAAAATTTTGAACCAAATCTCGAGAATAAAAAAGAGAATGTAGGAAAATTCGAGAAAAAATTCGAATTAGGAAAATTAAAAAGTATCGATACAGAAAATAGTAGGAAAATTACGAAAAATTTTCCAAGGGTCGACCCGAGTAACGAAAGAAAAATTCCAAAAATTATACCAAAACAATTCTTACAACAATCGAAAACACCTACCCAAATTCCAACTCCAAAACCCCGGAAAATTCCTCCAAAATTAATGGATATCCCATTATCAAACAGATTTGATAATTTAGAAATGGACTCAGGTCTTGACGAGACTGACGAACCATTTTTGTTCCCAATCGACAATCCCCGTAAGAAAAATTGGTATAAGAAAGCGGAATTAAACAAAAAAATTAGAGAACGCAAAATAAGTTCGAAAATTTGGCGAAAACGTGAAAATTCGCAAAAATTGACAAACGAGAAAAAGTCGGAAAATTTAAAAGCCGAAAATTTAGGATCGAAAAATTGTATGACAACCGGAAATAAATTTCGTAAACCGTTAAATACGAAATGGATAAATTTTAAAAACAACGCGATTTTAAACAATAATATTCAAGGACGAATATTACGAGAAACAAGTTGTTTAGACGAAACAGAATTTTGTTCAGGACTGGTCGAATTGTCCGAGGAAGAACAAGATTTTCTAAACAAATTTTTAAATGTTAGATTACCGCCCCCCGAGGAAATTTTAAAAGCTACTCATTTGACAGAACACGTGATTGATACGCAGGGTACAGCTCCAATAAAACAGAGATATTATTATGTATCGCCGAAAATTAAAGAGGAAATAATAAAGGAAATTAAGAGAATGTTACGCGAAGGAATTATCGAGCCAAGTAATAGCAATTGGTCGAATCCAATTGTTATGATCAAAAAAGCAAATGGGACATATAGGTTATGCCTTGACTTTAGGAAAGTCAATGCAGTGACGAAAAAAGACCTATATCCGGTTCCGTTAATGGCAGAAATCCTTGACATGCTTAGAGCCGCGAAATATATCTCTAAAGTCGATTTAAAGTGGGCGTATAATCAAATCCCGTTGAGCGAAGAGTCCAAGGAAAAGACAGCCTTCGTTGTTCCTGGTTTTGGAATGTTCCAATGGAAGCGAATGCCGTTTGGACTTTGCAATGCTCCCGCAACGTTCCAGCGGTTAATGGACAAAATTATTACGCCCGACCTTAAACCGAAAGTTTTCTGTTACCTCGATGACATTATAATAGTTTCATCAACTTTCGACGAACATATAAAATATTTGGAAATAGTGTTAGGAAAATTAAAAGAAGCAGGGTTGACAGTTAATTTCGAGAAAAGTGAATTCGGTTGTGCAGAGGTAAAATACCTAGGTTTCGTAGTTAACGAAAAAGGACTGCAAATCGACGACGACAAAGTCAAACCTATTCGAGAATTTCCGACTCCTAAAACTATTAAACAGTTACAACGTTTTATAGGAATGGTAAGCTGGTACCGACGATTTATCCCACATTTCGCGGAAATAATGGAACCTTTGCAAAAATTACTACGTAAAAATGTAAAATGGAATTGGGACGAAAATCAAGAATTAGCAAAATTAAAATTGATCGAGTTGTTGACGACAGCTCCGATTTTAAACCCTCCTGATTTTCAACACACTTTCATTTTAGAAACGGACGCAAGCGACACTGGTCTAGGCGCAGTCTTAACACAGGAAATAGACGGAAAAAATGTCGTAGTGGCATACGGTAGTAAAAATTTGAGCGAAACTGAGAGAAAATATTCGACGACAGAAAAAGAGTGTCTCGCCGTGAAAACGTTTATAGGGAAATTTCGACAATATTTAGAAGGTAGTCATTTTAAAGTAATAACTGATCACATTGCTTTAAAATGGTTACACAATTTGAAAAACCCCACAGGACGCTTGGCGAGATGGGCGTTGGAACTATCAGAACATGACTTCGAAATAATTTATCGAAAAGGTTCAGCGAATGTAGTTCCAGACGCATTGTCGAGAGTATTCGAGGAAAAACAAGAGGTTTCCGAGATAGTAAAAATCGAAATTAGCGAAAATCAAACAGAAAACAATTGGTACGAAACAAAAATGAGATTAGTTGAATCAAAACCTCACGAACAAGAAAATTGGCGAATTCGAGACAAACAGTTATATTTTTATAGACCCGATCCGTTAAAATCTCCCCTCCTTAAAGACGAAAACCCATGGAAATTAGTTATTCCAGAAAATTTGCGAAAACAAGTTTTAACAGAAAATCACGATAACGTACAGGCAGGACACTTAGGTGTAGAAAAAACTTTTCACCGAATTTCCGAAAATTTTTTCTGGCCAGGGATGTACACTGATATCGTGAAATATATTAGACAATGTAAAATTTGCCAACGAACGAAAGCGAATAATAAACCGAAAATAGGACCAATGGGTAAAAGAATACTGGAGGAGCCATGGACGATGGTTGCCTCAGACATTATAGGCCCATTACCTCTTTCGAAAAATCGGAATAAATACATTTTAGTTTTCACCGATTTATTCACGAAGTGGGTAGAAATTATACCAATCAAAAAAGCGGATGGAAAAACGATCGAGACTGAATTTCACAAGAAAATTATTTCGAGATGGGGAACTCCCAGAATTTTAATTTCGGATAATGGCACCGAATATGCCAACAAAGTTATCAGGGAAATGTCGGAAAAATTCGGAATCAGGCATTCGTTTACTCCTAAGTACTACCCACAAGCGAATCCCACCGAAAGAACGAACAGATCGATTAAAACGACAATAAAAGCTTATTTGGACAAAGAGCAAAATCTTTGGGATAAAGATATCGAAGATTTGCAATTTGCCCTAAATACAGCCAAACATTCGTCGACAAAATTTTCACCAGCTTTTCTCAACCTAGGTCGCGAACTTCAACCTTTTCAAACACTGAAAAAAGATTTCGAAAATCCGGACGAAATCGAATTTCAGGAAGTTGACAAATGGACAGAAAGACTAAGGCGTTTACAAATCATTAAGGACGAAGTTCAACGAAATTTAGATAAAGCGAATGAAAAGCAAGCGAAATATTACAATTTGCGTAGGAGAAAAATAGAATTCAAAGTAGGAGATCTAGTCTGGAAGAAAGATAAATCTCTTTCCAGTAAAGACCTAGCAATTGCGCGAAAATTGAAAAAAGATTTCGAAGGCCCATACAAAATAATTCGAAAAATTTCCCCCACAATGTATGAGTTAGTAAAAATTCGAGGAAAATCGATAGGATCGTGGAATATAAATGACTTGCGAAAATTCGTGGAAAATGAAAATTAGCAAAAAATTTTCATAAAAGTTAAGTAAAATTAAATGAAAATTATAGGAAAATTTTGACGAAAATTAATGGAAAATAATACGAAAATTTCGGGAAAATTAAAGCGAAAAATAGAGAAAATTCTCAGGAAATGTAGAAAATTCCTAGAAAAATAGTCGAAAATTGTAGGAAAACTAAGTGAAAATTAGAGAAAATTTCCAAAGTAATTAAATGAAAATATAGGAAAATTAAATCAAAACTGTAAGACAATTACACAAAATCAACTGAAAATTATAAGAAAATAAAAGAAAAACAGACAATTATTTTTATTTTTTTTTACATTAACGAATGTGAACTAAAATGGAAATTTAATTTGCAGAAAATGGACCCGAACAACGAAATACACAAAAGGAAATCAACATTAGAAGGAATTAACAACGAATTAGAGAAAATAAAAGAAAAAATTAACAAAATATCGATAAAAATGGAAAAATACAAAGACAAATGGAATAGGATGGAAGAACAACGCCAAACATTAAAGGAACAAGTAACCAGATTGGAAATCTGGAAATTAAACACAAAAAGAAAAACAAACGAAGAAAGTGACGAGGAAGAATCAGGCTCAGAACCAGAGACGGTCATACTAGTAAAGAAAGAGGAAAAACCCGAAGAAGAAGCATTAGACGAAGGAATAGGAGAAGACAACATGGAGAAAAAACTCGAGGAAGAAGAATCAAACGAGAAAATGAAACGAGACAACACGGAAGAGAAAAGCCCCTGGGAAGAAGTGGACTTCGAGGAGCATGTCTATACATACGAAAAAGAAAGGAAAACATTTCTAGGGATGTTACGCTGGAGATGCGACAGAAGAGCAATTTTAGAAAAACAAACAAAAGAAAAGAGACAACAGGAATTAGAATGGATGGAGTTTCGGCTCAATAACGAAAAAGAAATACAAGAATTCATTCAAAAAATGCAAAAGGAGCAATAAAAATAAAATTCTAAAATCATTAACTCACACACAAAAACAAACAAACAAACATTACATTTTTATTTTCTTTTTTTTCGCAAAACGCGAATTCATTTTTCTTTTCTTTTCGTTTTTTTTCTCCCTTTATATTCAAATAAAACAATTCATATCTTCGTCCTATATTTCACCTCATGGGAGGAAGAAATTAATCAGAATTTTATGCATTTAACAAAATGTACCTGACGAAATAAAATAAAGCAAATAATAAATGACAAATCTCGCTTAATACCTTTATCTATTTTCAAAAAATAACGAATAAATAAATAAAACAATAACAATAAATAAAAATAAACAACAATAAATATAACAAGCAAAACAAAATAAGAAAGAACAAACAAATAAAACAAAGAATTAAATAAAATAGACCATTATTTTTATTTTTTTTTATTTTTAATGAAAAGAAAATTCTTTTTTTTAGAATGTTACAGGAAATAATGGAAAATAAGGAGATCTGGAGATGCAGATTCTGCAAAAGGAACGTGTGGAAAACCCATTATATTCTACACGACGATTTCTGCGATAAAAGAAACCTGAAAGCACGAGTAGGATATTGCGAACCGGCGGAAAATGAAAGAAAATACATACGAGCCAATTGGGACAAACGTCGAGAGGAATTGAAGGAATTTTTGGAGAACAGCTTAGCGGAAAATTCGAGAAAATCAGCAGAAAATAATAATAAAGAAACCATTGAATTCATAAACTTCGATACGAATTACGACGAATTGTCGGAAAATTAGTTGAATTTTTTTTTGTAAGGGGTTACACTTCGTCCCGTTTAGGGGAAAGGGGGTGTAACGTGGCGTTATAAATTTTCCCGCGTCTGTCGCGAATGAGGCGATTGACCCCGGAAACGGCCGAAGGGCCTCGAGGGCATCAATCGCCAAATTCGCGAGCAGACGCGACACTTGTTGTTTTGTGGTCTCGAGAGACACCTCGCTTGTGATTCATTGTGAGCTTCCCACGCCGATATCAATCTACTTGCCGTCGAGTGACTTGACTTATTTACTTTCCAGTAAGTTCAATAAACATTAATTACATTATTAAATTGTTTATTTTCCATTCTCCCTTCCTTTCCCCTTTTTCCTTAAGTATTAATTGGACTCCGGGTAACCAGTTATAAAGGTTCAGCAGGAATGCTTTTCTAAAGAAATTCGTGACTTACTAAAGAATAAGATCATATCCAAAAACAGTCGTCTTAAAATATTATCTCCGATTGTTAGGGAGGATGGGATCCTAAAAATAGATTCATTGCCTCTAAACCACCTGTTATTAGGATCACTTACCGGATCACTGACGTGTTCGACGTTTACACCTGAAGATCTAGATTGTCGTAAACAATGGAAAATTTCCCAACAACTCGCGGATCTATTCTGGGCAAGATGGGTAAAGGAGTATATATACCCAATTTAGTAGTGAGAAAAACATGGAATCAAGAAACCAGGAATTTAATGACGGGCGATGTGGCCCTTATAGCTGACTCAACTATGCCGAGGAATACTTTGCCAAAGGGAAAAATTACACAAACATTCCCTGGAAAGAATGGAAGAGTTCGAGTAGTGGAAGTGCTAACTCGAGGAAAAATTCTAAAACGAGCCGCCAACAAAATAATCGTGTTAGTACCCATAGATTTGGGTAAGGAATCACATTGTTTCCGTACCAAAAGGGAGGATGTTGCCGACGAGAACAATATAGATTGAAATTGAGGAAAAAGGAAGAGAAATGGAGAGGGACGGAGCGATAAGAAAATTTTAATTGCTCGAGTCCGTGACGATCGAGACCTGACAAGAAAAGGTGATTGACCGCAGTGGGCCTGACTTAGGTTGAAAAGGTCGAGATGAATAGCCTAGGGGTGACAGTGAAATTATTTTGTTAATTTATTTATTCAATTAAATTGTTAAATTGTTATAATTGTATTATTAAAAGTATTAATTCAATTATTTTGTTAATTTATTTATTCAATTAAATTGTTAAATTGTTATAATTGTATTATTAAAAGTATTAATTCAGTGCGAGTTAGTTAAATAGTGCCGTCAATCATAAAGATTAAAATATAATACTCGATCAAGGGACCTTCATTTCAAGACGTGTAAGTCCATTAAAATATTAAAGGGAAATCTCTGTTTGTCATTAGATATTTACCGACATCATAATTATTATAAATCGTTGTTTTCTGCTATAATCAAATTCCATCATTATGTATAAATAAATGTTTTATTATAAAGTGTGGTAAATAAATCTTTCATTTGCACCCATATATGTTATCAATTCCCTCTGTATCTATCCTAAATTATCCCGGTCAGTAACAATTGTCAATAGGTACCTGTGAGAATAACAATAAATCAATTTGTAAACAAAGTAGGTATACGTTTCATCTGATAATATAAACAACACTTATAACGTTTGGTAACGTTACATGCACTATACACATTAAATTTGAGCGCGAAATTTAAATAATAATTTTCATCACAGGTTAGAAATAATTCGGCGTTGCCAAACGTTTTACGTTACCAAGTGAGTCAAATCGGTCAAATCATTAAATATTTCTCACTGTTTTGACTAGCTGCATCAAGCGCACAGTGGGCCAGGATCAGCCCCGTCCGACTCTCTCAATTTTCTATAGGATGTCTCAGCAAATATATGACCACTACTTGAGTAGTATTAACTTCTACCACCAGACTGCGCCGCTGCGCTTCGGCCTGTCCTTTTCGTTGATATTAATAATAAACATACAAGAAAATTGTTTAAATAAAAAGATTTTGATACAAAAAATGGCAATTTTACACTATAAATTTAATAAATTATTTAAAACTTTAAAATAAAATTAATAACATTTCGAAAAGATAAACAAAAGTAATAAAACGCATATTAGTTATAGCTGTACTAATTAATTTATAATTATTATAAATTAATTAAACAAATACTAGTAATTCATTTTCAAAAATACTTTTATAATAGTAAACTAAAACACGATTTGAAATTAAATTTACCTAAAAATAAAGCATAAATGTTGTAAAAGGTTCAGACTCAATATTTTCAAATTTTAACTGTAAGCCTAGAAAATATCACACTATACTGTATTTGATTGACAATATTTTAATTTTTTAAAAGTAAATTTCTCTTTATTAAAAATTTTTAGAATCATGTAATAATCCCTGTCAGTGCAGTGTGATATGTATATCTTATATCTTTCTGTGACAGACTGCTTATTATTTATAATTATTAATTCAAATATTTTGTAAATACACGGTATATGATTTTTTCAACAATTTGCACAAAGATTCACTGTCTATTTTGTATTTTACTCATTTTATTTTGCATATAACCTAAAATTAATACACATGTGTGAACTACATGGGACAATGACACTTGTCACACTTATATTATGAGATATAATTTAATTGTTTGTAAAAACACTTGAATAAAAATGAATCCAAATAAATCTACTAAAAAATAATAAACCAAAACTAAAATAAATACAAACGCACTTGTATAGTCTATATAAAAGATATAATAACAACAAAACAAATAATGACAGGTCTTGTGCATTTTTTAAAGTTTATAAATTTCACACTTTATTTTCTTCACTCCAGTAAAATAATTAACTTTTTATAAATGTCTTTTTGTACCTTTAACACTAATATTGGCCATTAAAAATATCAAACAATTTTAAAAAATAAATAAATTAATAATTTTTGTATACAATACTGTGATAAACTAAGGCCGATGCGCAGCAACGCCAACTGGCGATAAATGCTATCACTACTCAAGTGGTGGTCATATATTTTCCAAACAAATTGTGGGAGACGGATAGGGCTGGCCAGGATCGTCGATTTTTGGCCAAAAATCATTATTTAAAAAAACAAAATATTTACGAATAACAAGTATGCTACCTACAGTTTTTGGGGTCGCTGATTACGAATCTGAAGTCAGATTTCAAAAATTCAAAATGGCGGATCCAATATAGCGGACATAAAAATTTTAAAATCAATAAATTTGAATTAAACATAGGTATCTATGGGTTTTTGGGTCGCTAATTACGAATCTGATGTCAGATTTCAAAAATTCAAAATAGCGGATCCAAAATGGCGGACATACAATTTTTAAAATTAATCAATTTTTATGAAACTTTGTATCTAGGGGTTGTTTAGGTCGCTGACTACAATCTGATGTAAGAATTCAAGTGGATTTTAGATTGGATGAAATTCGCTTACAATTTGTTGCTTAGGAGTTTTTAAGTTTGGTGATTACAAAACTAGTGTCTATAAAATTCAAAAAATAAAAAAAAATTTTCTGTTATTAGCATACAAAAATAAAACGTACTGTAATTTTAAGGATCTACCACGAGGATATTACAGATAAAGATCCCATTTTGTATTTTTTTAGATTTTTAAATTTTTTTTAGTTTTTTTGGTTTTTTTGACACCTGATGTTTACTTATAGGTACATAGTTTTTCGCGTGGGTATATCAGATGCGCATGTAGTCCTATTAAAGAATCTGCTTTTATTTTAATTGATCAGGTAAACACTCCATTTCATATCTAAATGTGATTTCAAAAATACAGTGCTCATTTTTACATTTTTAAAATCTGACAACAGATTCGTAATCAGCAACCCGAAAAACCTCTACATACCTATGTTTCATTGAAATTAATTAATTTAAAATTTTTTATGACCGCCATTTTGATTTTTTGAAATCTGACATCAGATTCGTCATCAGCGACCCAAAAAACCCATAGATACTTATGTTTAATACAAATTTATTAAGGACGCTGCACGGTGGGAAATATTTAAAAGTACGCATAGGCGTAGCGAGCGATTTCTCCTCAACTTCCACTCTTTTCCCCTCTTTTCGTCCCTCTTGGTGAAATTTTTTGACTTTGATAATTAATTAAAAAAAATCTAGATTGAAAATGAAAAAAAGGGCGATTTAGGGAAAAATAATATTTAATAGAGAATATTCAAAAAGTTTTCTTATGACGATTAGATGTTGCTATGGGCGTGAATATCAATCCGCGTTTTCCAAAACATAGCAAACTGACAGCTCAATATGGGAGGTTAGCCATGGCCGACTATATCAGGTTGCACCGTTTGCGTAGTACAGTAGAAATGAACGTGAGGAACAAAAATATTAAATGTCAATTATACTCTCATTGTTTACAATTACATTTATTATTTGTTTATTTATTTATTATTGTTATTATATCTATTATTATTTATTATTTTACTTACTTTTTTAAAATATTATTATGGAAAAGTATTAAAACAATAAAGGAAAATTTTTATGAAAAAATTATTAAACAAATAAAATTTCTAAACAAAAAAAAAGTAAATAATAAAAAATTATGAAATGTATAATTTTAAAAATTTTTTATTGTTATTTTTATTATTGATATTTTTAAGTATATGAAAAATCTAATTTAAATATTCCACAAAATCAGTTTTAAAGTAAATTTTTTATAAGGAATTCAACGGTCATAAAATAAAAGCGGACAGAAAATATTTTGACCCTTTTTCAATTTTCATTTTTCTTAAAAATTGGTGGATTTTGAAACACACACGTAATTTGGTAGAAAATATGTTTTTATCCCACATGCACAAAAATGGCGCTTTTAGATAGCTGACGACAGGGAGTAAAGTCATTCATTTGTTCGACCGTATGAAAATGGCGACTTTTTTTTCCCCAAGGGCAAAAAAACAGCTGGTCCCATGCTTTTTTTTGCCCAAGGTAAAAAAAAGGCCGCCATTTTCATACAAGTCGAACAAGTGAATGACTTTTACTCCCTGTCGTCTGCTATCTGAAATCGCCACTTTTGTGCATTAGGAATAAAAAATATCGTAAGTAACACGATGATTTTCATAATTACCTATAGAAGTATTGTTTTGAAAAAAATCTTTGTTTTTAAACTGAAAATTCTAAAAATAACATTGTTATTGAATTTTTCTATATGGAAAATTATTTGTTTACTTATTTAATTTCTGATCAAAATTTAATCTTAATTTTTCTGTATTTCTATTTTTCATCAATAAAAATTATGATATGAAATTATTTAGAAAAATAAATGTCAAAAAATGCCCTTTTTTAATAAAAAAAAAGCTGCAATGTATTGAAAAAAGACGAAAATTTAGTAATCTACTTCAAAAATTGTTAGAAAAAAATTGCAAACATCAACGTCGTTTTCTCAAAACAAAAATGGTTTTCATAATTGGAAATAAATTCTGAGTACCTCCGTGTTTCAGAAAAAGGACTTTTTTCATAAAAAAGATCCAATTTTATGACAAAAATTATGTTTAATAATATTTTCATAAAAAATTTACATTACTTTGTTTTATACTTTTCCATTATAATATTTCTAAAAAGTAAGAATAATAATAAATAATAATAGATAAATAAACAAATTAATATAATTATTTATATAATATTAAATAATAAAAGTAATGACTTAATATCCCAGCAAACACGTTATATAAGTATTCTATAACAGTGAGGTCACAGTGTTATAGAACATTTGTTCCTAACTAGTTATAGATCTGTGATATAACCTGATTGTAACAGAGTTCTAGAACATAGTTACAAGTTAGTTACAGAATAGTTCTGTATTATGCTTATGTCACAGTTCTATCACAATGTGATGTAAGAGTTACATAACTTTAATGTCACAAATTTTCTGTAACTGTTGTTCCAACCTTGTTCTATAACTGTGTAGGAACATTGTTTTGTAACTGGTCTAAACATATGTTGCAATGCAGTTCTGTAATATACAGTTTAACATTGTCCGAACAATGTTAAACTCTTCTAAAAAATTTGGTGTAGTTCATATAATTTTTAATATAATATAATATAATTCGTAATAATTTATAAAAAATACCTATATAGTAATTATTGACAACAAATTGCTTTCTTATTTCTTTTATACTACTATTAGTAGCATTTTTTACTCTATCTTTAAATTTTCTTCAGTTTTATTATTCTTCTAGTGACTATTTAAACAATATTATTATGTATAAAAGTCTCATAAATGTTTTAAAGGTGCATGTAATGTAATCGAGGGGGTATTTATTTGTGAATTAGCGTGTACGCTCCTCGCGTATTAGTCACGTAATAGAGTGTAATAGAGCATTATTACGTCAGTCTAATACCACATAATATAAAGGTAATATTCTGTAATAATCAGTAATACCCTGTAATAGTTCTGTAATACCCTATAATACTAAATAATACGCATAATAGCAGAAAAATGTAGTGTATTAGAGTGTACACCATTTTAAACATTTTAACCCCCTTGAATGTAATTATTCGTTAATTGGTTGACATTATTATTATTCGTAATAGCAAATTTTGTTGATAAATTAATTTGACAAATAATTTTGTAAAATCTATTTATATTTAAATGAAAAATTATATAATATAAATTTGTTCTAAAAATTTAGAAATTTCATTAATTAAGCTTAAATTAATTGCTTTAATCTTTCATTTAAAAAGTAATTTTTAAGCCTTTCCTTATACTTGTAACTTTGAAAATTTACATTTTTCAATTAACATTATTAAATATAATATATATTATACATAACATAATTATACTATTGTTGCAAATACAGTATCCTTTTTCAAGTTACAAAGCACATTTTCATAGTTCCTTCGTTATATATGTAAATTCTAAACTTCCTTTCATGAGCCTCCGTGGCGCAGTTGGTAGAGCGTTTGATTTCTAATCCACTCCTGGCTGCGTCTTGCGTTCGAGACCTCGTGATTGTAAATATTTAAATAAATATCAAAACAAATTTTCTTCGACATGTATAAACATTCCGGGTATGTATGACATGCGAGAACAGCGTGGAATATTTTTTTAATTTTAATTTAAATATTTTTTAATGACAGATATGAGTAACAGATATTTGTAACTGTTCTAGAACTGTGACAAGTATCTTCGTCACCATGTTACAGATCTGTTACTTAACTGTGACATCCCCCTGACAACGACATTTTGCGTACCCAGTGAGTCTCCTGTGAGTCACCAGTTACAGAACATGTTCTTCAATTATTTGTCACAGTTCTGTAACAGATCTGTAACAGTGTTTGCTGGGATTATTTTTGTTGATCATCTACGTCCCTACATTACCATAGCGTAAATACTTTCAACACGAAAATGGTGCAACCTGTTATGGTCGGCAAAGGCCTACATCGAGCTGTTGCTTTGTTTTGTAAAACGCGGATTCATATTTACGCTCCTAGAAACATCTAATCGTCATAAGTAAGCTTGAATTATATTCTCTATTAAATATTATTTTTCCTCAAATCGCCCTTTTTTTCATTTTCTGTCTGAATTTTTCAAAATTAATTATCAAAGTCGAAAACTTCCCCTCTTTTGGTGTAATTTTTTACTTAGATAATTAATTTTTAAAAATTCAGACAGAAAATGAAAAAAAGGCGATTTAGGGAAAAATAATATTTAATAGAGAATATAAAACAAATTTTCTTATGACGATTAGATGTTTCTATGGGCGTAAATATCAATCCGCGTTTTACGAAACATATCAAACTGATAGCTCTATATGAGAAGTTGGACATGGCCGACCATAACAGGTTGCTCCGTTTGCGTGGTACAGTAGGAATGAACGTGAGGAACAAAAATATTAAATGTCAATTACTCTTATTGTTTACTATTATATTTATTATTTGTTTATTTATTTATTATTGTTATTATATCTATTATTATTTATTATTATACTTACTTTTTAAAAATATTATTATGGAAAATTATTAAAACAATAAAGGGCAATTTTTTATGAAAAAATTATTAAACAAATAAAATTACTAAACAAAAAAAAGTAAATAATAAAAAATTATGAAATGTATAATTTTTTAAATTATATTAGTTATACAAATTTTTTTAAACAAAATTATTTCAAATACCAAGATTAATTTTTTTATAGACAATTTAAAAATTAATACACTGGGAATAATATTGACACATTCAGAAAAAATAAATTTTAATGGATAATTTTTTTTTATTATTTATCAACTATAGTTTATTTCTAAAAAAATTATACATTTCATAATTTTTTATTATTTACTCTTTTTTGTTTAGAAATTTTATTTGTTTAATAATTTTTTCATAAAAAATTTTCCTTTTATTGCTTTTAATAATTTTCCATAATAATATTTTTAAAAAGTAAGTATAAATATAAATAATAATAGATATAATAACAATAATAAATAAATAAAAAATAATAAATATAATAGTAAACAATAACAGGGTTCCTACAGAATCTGGAAATCATGGAAATGGTATGGAATTTTTAAAAGGCTTCCGAAAAATCGAATTTCTTAAAATTCAATATTTTTTCTTGTCTTTTATGCCATTTAGCTTTGTTATTATTTGAATTTCTATTCAAGAGAAAAAATTTAGAAACTTTTAAAAGTTCCAGGCCTTTTCCATTATTTCCCTCATTTCCAGAAGCCTTTTAAAAATTCCATACCATTTCCATGATTTCCAGATTCTGTAGGAACCCTGTTATTGTTTACTATTATATTTATTATTTTTTATTTATTTATTATTGTTATTATATCTATTATTATTTATTATTATACTTACTTTTTAAAAATATTATTATGGAAAATTATTAAAACAATAAAAGGAAAATTTTTTATGAAAAAATTATTAAACAAATAAAATTTCTAAACAAAAAGGAGTAAATAATAAAAAATTATGAAATGTATAATTTTTTTAGAAATAAACTATAGTTGATAAATAATAAAAAAAAATTATCCATTAAAATTTATTTTTTCTGAATGTGTCAATATTATTCCCAGTGTATTAATTTTCAAATTGTCTATAAAAAAAATTAATCTTGGTATTTGAAATAATTTTGTTTAAAAAAATTTGTATAACTAATATAATTTAAAAAATTATACATTTCATAATTTTTTATTATTTACTTTTTTTTGTTTAGTAATTTTATTTGTTTAATAATTTTTTCATAAAAAATTTCCCTTTATTGTTTTAATAATTTTCCATAATAATATTTTTAAAAAGTAAGTATAATAATAAATAATAATAGATATAATAACAATAATAAATAAATAAACAAATAATAAATATAATAGTAAACAATAAGAGTAATTGACATTTAATATTTTTGTTCCTCACGTTCATTCCTACTGTACCACGCAAACGGAGCAACCTGTTATGGTCGGCCATGTCCAACTTCTCATATAGAGCTATCAGTTTGATATGTTTCGTAAAACGCGGATTGATATTTACGCCCATAGAAACATCTAATCGTCATAAGAAAATTTGTTTTATATTCTTTATTAAATATTATTTTTCCCTAAATCGCCCTTTTTTTCATTTTCTGTCTGAATTTTTAAAAATTAATTATCTAAGTAAAAAATTACACCAAAAGAGGGGAAGTTTTCGACTTTGATAATTAATTTTGAAAAATTCAGACAGAAAATGAAAAAAAGGGCGATTTAAGGAAAAATAATATTTAATAGAGAATATAATTCAAACTTACTTATGACGATTAGATGTTTCTAGGAGCGTAAATATGAATCCACGTTTTACAAAACAAAGCAACAGCTCGATGTAGGCCTTTGCCGACCATAACAGGTTGCACCATTTTCGTGTTGAAAGTATTTACGCTATGGTAATGTAGGTACGTAGATGATCAACAAAAATAATATTAAGTCATTACTTTTATTATTTAATATTATATAAATAATTATATTAATTTGTTTATTTATCTATTATTATTTATTATTATTCTTACTTTTTAGAAATATTATAATGGAAAAGTATAAAACAAAGTAATGTAAATTTTTTATGAAAATATTATTAAACATAATTTTTGTCATAAAATTGGATCTTTTTTATGAAAAAAGTCCTTTTTCTGAAACACGGAGGTACTCAGAATTTATTTCCAATTATGAAAACCATTTTTGTTTTGAGAAAACGACGTTGATGTTTGCAATTTTTTTCTAACAATTTTTGAAGTAGATTACTAAATTTTCGTCTTTTTTCAATACATTGCAGCTTTTTTTTTATTAAAAAAGGGCATTTTTTGACATTTATTTTTCTAAATAATTTCATATCATAATTTTTATTGATGAAAAATAGAAATACAGAAAAATTAAGATCAAATTTTGATCAGAAATTAAATAAGTAAACAAATAATTTTCCATATAGAAAAATTGAATAACAATGTTATTTTTAGAATTTTCAGTTTAAAAACAAAGATTTTTTTCAAAACAATACTTCTATAGGTAATTATGAAAATCATCGATTTCATTTGGAATTCTTTTCATGGATTTAAAAACATATTTTCTACCAAATTACGCGTGTGTTTCAAAATCCACCAATTTTTAAGAAAAATGAAAATTGAAAAAGGGTCAAAATATTTTCTGTCCGCTTTTATTTTATGACCGTTGAATTCCTTATAAAAAATTTACTTTAAAACTAATTTTGTGGAATATTTAAATTAGATTTTTCATATACTTAAAAATATCAATAATAAAAATAACAATAAAAAATTTTTAAAATTATACATTTCATTTTTTTTTTATTATTTACTTTTTTTTTGTTTAGAAATTTTATTTGTTTAATAATTTTTTCATAAAAATTTTCCTTTATTGTTTTAATACTTTTCCATAATAATATTTTAAAAAAGTAAGTAAAATAATAAATAATAATAGATATAATAACAATAATAAATAAATAAACAAATAATAAATGTAATTGTAAACAATGAGAGTATAATTGACATTTAATATTTTTGTTCCTCACGTTCATTTCTACTGTACTACGCAAACGGTGCAACCTGATATAGTCGGCCATGGCTAACCTCCCATATTGAGCTGTCAGTTTGCTATGTTTTGGAAAACGCGGATTAATATTCACGCCCATAGAAACATCTAATCGTCATAAGAAAACTTGTTGAATATTCTCTATTAAATATTATTTTTCCCTAAATCGCCCTTTTTTTCATTTTCAATCTAGATTTTTTTTAATTAATTATCAAAGTCAAAAAATTTCACCAAGAGGGACGAAAAGAGGGGAAAAGAGTGGAATTTGAGGAGAAATCGCTCGCTACGCCTATGCGTACTTTTAAATATTTCCCACCGTGCAGCGTCCTTAATTTTAAAATTTTTATGTCCACCATATTGGATCCGCCATTTTGAATTTTTGAAATCTGACATCAGATTAGTAATCAGCGACACAAAAAACCGTTAAATACCACTGTTCATCATAATTGATTAATTTTGAAAATTGTCTTTATATATATTTATTGCATATATTTATGTTTATTGCAATATTGTTGTTATTTTGAAAAAATATGAAAAAGCGCAAAATGGCACATATTGGCGTCATAGAAGACATGCTAAGTAATCGTTCTGTAACTTGTTTTTCCAAATATTATGCGGCACGGAGGAGCTCGACTAACTGAAAGTCGGCACTCTATTGAAAAATCCACTATTTGTTAACTTCAATGGAGCTACATTTTAATAAATTTTATTTATTTGAAGTAACTATAGGTTTTTTTACTTCAATATATCTGTTGATGAAAAAAAATAAGTACCTATACAAAAATAATCTATTTATTTCTAGATATATTAAGTATTTCAATCAAAAACATTTCATTATTTTATCTCAAATGTTAAACTTTAAATAGTTCTAGAAGACACAATTTTTTATTATTTAACAAATCCTTTATGCAATAAATTTCTAATCTACCCTATATTAAAGAACCAGTAGAACCGGGTAGAATCAGGAGCCTACTTGCTTTAAATTGGTTATTGTCACGTAAGTTCCAATTTCAAACCAGTAGATAAGTATTTTCAGCTGGTTTGAATTTGGAATGTCAAGTTCAAAATGAACTGGTATCAGTTTGAACATTACAGTCAACCGGAAATTCCAAATAGGTTACATTGTACAACATGAACTTGTTTCAACTTGGATATCGATTCACAATTGGAAATCCAAGGTGGTTACAATTGAACAGATAGTTTTGAAAAAAAATATTTGTGGAAAAAATAATAAAAAATTCTTATGACCATTAATAACTTTATATTCTTAGCACGCTCCAAACATACAAACATTTTAATTAAACTGGAAGAATTAAATTAAAACTTGAACCCTATGGGAATCGAACCCCGTACCTATGACCTATCTATCTAAACGCTTAACGACCGCGGCTACCGAATCGACGTGAGAAATATTTTTCGACCTGTCTATATAAACTGCAACTTTGAAAAACGTAAGTTTATGTAAAATATTATAATTTTTGTAAGTACCTATAAAAATACAAGCAGAAATTAAAATATTTTTAGAGATTTGCAAATATATGCTATTATGTAAAAAATTTTAATTAAAATTTTTTGCTCAAATGTCATTTGACCGCTTTGTAATTTTTTGCAAAAAATAACATCCTAAGCAAAAATTAACAACTGGCGCAGTACTGCGCCAGTACTGCCCAGTACTGGCGGAGTACTGGCCGCCATGGTTGAACCAGTACTGGCATTTGACCGAAATGATAACGCTTTTCAGTACTGGTTCGATGTTACTGGCGCAGTACTGGCATCCAGTACTGGTTTAGTACTGGCGCAGTACTGGTTCAGTACTGGTTTAGTACCCGTGTATAAAAATCTTCTGGTGCTGGCCTGAATCAGACCAGACCGTCTATTTTCCAATCTAGTGGAAATTTTTTTTAAATTCAATATTAATATAATAAAAAAAAAATTAATTTATATTTGCAAACATGTAATAATCCCCAACTTTTAACTTTTAATCAAATTTATGTTTACAACGCAGAATAAACGCAAACCTATAACGAAATAAAATTTGCTACTGTGGGGAATCGAACCTACGACCTACGGACTTCTAGCCTAACACTCCAACCACTACCCTATCGAAGCTGCAGGATAATAAATTTTAATTTTCGACACCTTTTACACTTACAATTAATAAAGAGCGTTTAACTGCGTAATTAAGTTAAATTATTATTTAATTGAACTAAATTCAAAAAAATCAAATAAGTAAATTACCTAATAAATTTCCATGAATTACCTCTAAAATATCCATAAATTACCATAAATTACCGACATTAAATATTTTTGGTCTAAGTTGTGTTTTACATATTTTGATAAATTATCGTATAAATTTCCATAAATTACCGCAAAAAATTCCATAAATTACCATAAATTACCGATGTTCATTTTTTTAGTTCTCGTTTGTGTTTTACATAGTTTTATAAACTATCGTCAAAATGTTGATAGATTACCGCTTAAATTTCCATAAATGACTGAAATCCAAAATTTTAATGATAATTTTTGCTTTACATATATTTACGAATTATTGCGAAAATTTCTATAAATTACCGCAAAAATTTCCATAAATTGCTAAAATAAAAGTTTTTACTTGTAACTTACGTGGAACATATTTTTATGAATTGTTGCGAAAATTTCTATAAATTACCGCATAAATTTCCATTAATTAGTTCCTAACTGACTATTGTCAGTTTACCGTGTTAGCAATACTGGCACAGTACTGGCGTAGTACTGGTTTGCCAGTGTTGTTTTCGCAATACTGGCACAGTACTGGCATAGTACTGGCATACCAGTCTTAAAGGGCAGTACTGGCGTAGTACAGAAATTTTAATGAAGCCAGTACTGAACCAGTACTGGCAAGCCAACTGCTGGCATGCCAGTACTGGTACAATACTGCGCCAGTTGTGAATACTGGCATTTGACAGAAATTTTTGCTTGGGATTAAGCGAAATAAAAAACTGAAAATTCGTAAAAATTAAAATTCCCAAAATGACTATGCCAGACCAGCTCAACTGTGTTAAAAAAATTTCATTGATTTTCTAAAATGTTAAAACTTTTATGAATACCAAAATTTTTTTTGGGGGGTTTCAAGAAGAGACTACTGAGTATACTTCCTATGAGTTTCATTGCAACAGGAGCGGTCGAACACATAAATAATTAAAATTGTTTATAAAATTGTTATTAAAAATACGGAATTTTTAAATTTACAATCATGCAAATATTTTCTATTAAAAGAGTGTAAACAATGTTGTGTAAATAGTGTAAGTTTCATTAATTTATTGTAAACGGCTTTTGAGGCTTTTAAGTTATTAATTTTTTTTAAATTTTGTAATATTTTGTTAATGCAAAAAATATAACAAAAATTTAAAATTTCAAAAAAACGGTTAAAAGTGTTTTATTGTTTTGTTGTGAACTACAAATTTTTATAAAATTTCAAAATTCACAAAATTACAAATAGCAACAGTAACAAATTCATAAAAATATCAATTCGAGAAATGCAAATTCGCAAAAATAAAATTAGCAGAAATAATGATACACAACAAAGCAGTTTCGCAAAAAATAACAATTAGCAAAAGTATATCTAACAATTTGTAAAACTTTCAATTGCGAAGAATGCAAGTTTGCAAAAATAACAAATTTGCAAAATAACAGTAAACTAAAATAAATATTTGTAAAAATGTAAATTTGCAATAATAATTCTTTGCAAAAATAACAATTGGCGAAAATGACAATTTAATGAATTCCAATTCGCGATTAATCAAACTCTTTAAATTTGAACTTGAAATTCCAAATAGAATGCATCCCCGATTCAAATTAAACCAAGATGACATTAATCCTTCACTGTGCTATATAAATTTGGAGTTGGAAATTCCAAACTCAAGCTTGTTGATTTTTAATTTGACAGGACAAGTGAAATGTAGTATTCGAGAATCCAAATTGAACCAAGTAGATACTTGAACTTAATTTTTACTAGCAACATATACCTCACTCGCTAACGCTCGTTCGGTTGTATTTAAACTTATTAGTTTTTACTTATTTTTTTTTTTATTTGAACTAAGTAAATATTTACTGGACATAAATATTTTAATTTATGGTATCTATTAAATAGTTATTTGAACCAAATACAAATTACTTAAGTCAATTAAATAGAATAATTTAATTTAATAAATATTGCTTTAAATCAATTATAAAAATTACTTGATTAAATAATGCATAGTTTTTAATTAAAATAAATATTTATTTGCATCAATAAAATAATTTTTTTGAAATAACTAAACTTAGAAGGTTAGATTTTGAATGTTAGCCTGATTCTCTGAATAATTAGTAAGAAAAGGGCGAAGATACGTCCATTCTTTTCTTACTAATAGGATTTTCTGTAGGTAATGATCAGGGTGTTTTTTTGAAATTTTTACTGCACTATTCTTACGCATGTCACCGTCACAAATATTGTTACAATATATATTGTAACAATATTGTTACAACAAAGTCTAGACTTTGGGTTTTTGCAAGTCTAGACAATATAGTTGTATAATAATATAAATTTTTCTTTCTAAACCAGAATTTGAACATTTACAAAATTAAAACCTTATAGTGGTTAGAAAATGTAAAAAATTATTAATATTTATAAAAATATAAATTATTTTATTTAAAATCATTGTGTAATAAGACAAAAATTATGAAGTGACATTTACAAAAAATGTCATTGTACATTATACGAAATGTTATTTTTACGTATTCTCTTACTAAATCTTTAATTTTCGTCCGCTATCCTGGATTCGCCATTTTGTATTTTTAAAAAGTGACTTTGGATTCATAATCAGTGGAATTTTACTGAAAATCAGTTGAAAAGTACTAAAATATCAGTCATTCTTCACTGATTATTATTTTATTGTGATTTATTTATTAATATTGTAAATTTCTGTCAAACAATAATTTTACTAAAAGTCAGTTGAAAATTACACTTACAGTAGTGTTTCATTCGAGCAACACGATCCGAGAAACGAACAAAAAACGATTTTCTTTTTGTTTTGATAACCAAGCTGTCATGTTCGCTCGTCTTATTAAAGTAAAATTTCATAAATGTTTATTTACATTATTCGAAGATAATTAAATCTTAAAAAATTACTATAAAAAAATTCTAATAATATTAGTTTTTAAAAATATTATAATGTTATTTTTCGAAAATAATTGAATTTCTTAAAATAATTCTTATATCCTAATTTACCTTTAAAAAATTTTTTTTAATTTTTGGTAATTCAATTATTTTCAAAATTTGCAATTAAAATTCTTCAAAAAATTGTAACAAAATACTTGAAATAAATTAATTATTTTCAATTAAATTTTGCATAATTTCAACTATTCAAAAAGGTTTCTATTGTAGACATATTTGAAAAATTTAATTATGTTAAAAAATTATTCAAAGAAATCTAAGTATACTTATTTTTAATTATCTATAACTTAATCTATTGAATTTAGAAAAATTACATCAAGAGGACAAAACTTTGTTCTTTCGTCTACTTTTGAATAATGTTTAGAAAACTAAATTTTTATTAATGTTTATTAAAAAATTATTTTATACCTAAAAATGTTAAATTTTTTTAATTTAGGCATGATTACAATCACAGGCACACAAAAAAAAAGTTGTCTGTTCATTGAACAAGACCTACATGTCTTATAGTATTTTGGCCCCCTGAATACGAATATGAAGTCAGAATTGCTCCAGCACCCTCTGTTTTTTTTAAATCGAAAAAACTACCCTTAAGTCTAAAATTCAAGAATTAAAGTAAAAAAAAATAAAAACACGGCTTTCTTCGGAGTAGAAGAATATATTTATGCGTTTTCTTCTTTCAACAACTCAAATAATGTCAAAATTGCTCCACCACCCCTGTTTTTTTAAATCGACGCCTCCCGTTCATAAAATGCTAACTCAAAAGTCAATGCAAGACAATTCTATTTGAAAAATAAGTGCAATATGAAGTTAACTAAAAAAATCATGCAAGAAAATTCTATTTCAATATTCAGTGCAAGACAATTCTATCTGAAAATTTTGTGCAAAATATTATTAAGTAAAGCTGCGTATAAAACAATTCTATCTAACATTGAATGAAAGATTTATTTAACTATTATTATTTATTTCATTATCTTACATGTAAAAGTTAGATATAATTGTTTTATACGCAGCTTTACCTAGTAATATTTTGCACAAAATTTTCAGATAGAATTGTCTTGCACTGAATATTGAAATACAATTTTCTTGCATGATTTTTTTAGTTAACTTCTTATTGCACTTATTTTCCAAATAGAATTGTCTTGCATTGACTTTTGAGTTAGCATTTTATGAACGGGAGGCGTCGAAATGGGAGAAACTACCCTTAAATATAAAATTCAAGAACTAAAGTCAAAGAATGAAATAACCACTTTTTTGCGAAGTAGAAGAATATATTTATGCGTTTTCTTCCTTTAACCTCTCAGAAATAATGTCAAAATTGCTCCACCACCCCTGTTTCTTTTAAATGGGAGAAACTACCCTTAAATCTAAAATTCAAGAACTAAAGTCAAAGAATGAAATAACCAGTTTTTTTGCGAAGTCGAAAAATATATTTATGCGTTTTTTTCTTTCAACAATTTAGAAATAATGACGAAATTGCTCCATCACCCCCTGCCCTTAAATCTAAAATTTAAGAATTATAGTAAAAAATGATATAACAGGTTTTTTCCAAAGTAGAAGAATATATTTATGTACTTTTTAAAAAGCATCAGCATTGCTTCATCACCCTCTTATTGATTTATATTGAAAAAACTACCCCTTTAAGTATGAACCCAGAGTATACTAACAACAATAAAAACAATTAGTTTTAGACAAAAGCATACGTTCCTTTATTTTTGTTCTCATAACTAAAAAGCAGAATCAGAGTTAATTTATCATTATTTGTTGTTAAAAGAAGAAAACGCATAAATATATTCTTCTACTCCGAAGAAAACCGGTTATTTCATTTTTTTTCACTTTAGTTCTTGAATTTTAGATTTAAGGGTACTTTCTTCGATTTAAAAAAAAGTAGGGGTGGTGGAGCAATTTTGACATTATTTCTGAGTTTTTGAAAGAAAAAAACGCATAAATATATTCTTCTACTATGAAGAAAACCGGTTATTTCATTTTTTTTTTACTTTAGTTCTTGAATTTTAGATTTAAGGGTAGTTTCTTCGATTTAAAAAAAACAGGGGTGGTGGAGCAATTTTGACATTATTTCTGAGTTTTTAAAAGAAGAAAACGCATAAATATATTCTTCTACTCCGAAGAAAACCGTGTTTTTATTTTTTTTTACTTTAATTCTTGAATTTTAGACTTAAGGGTAGTTTTTTCGATTTAAAAGAAAACAGAGGGTGATGGAGCAATTCTGACTTCATATTCGTATTCAGGGGGCCAAAATACTATAAGACATGTAGGTCTTGTTCAATGAACAGACAACTTTTTTTTTTTAATAATAAAAATTAAAAATAATTATTTTTAATTTTTATTATTTAAATACACAATTAAAAATAATAATAATACTCCGCAAAAAAGCCCAACTAATAGAAAAATAAAAAAGTAGGTTAATTTTAAATTTAGATCCAACTATTACAATGTTATAGATTTATTAAGTAATATATAACAAGTAATATTATATATATTTCTCTAAATAAAGATGTCTATTGACTTTTTAAAATTGATTTTCTTAAAAATTTCTTTATTAAAAGTATTAATATTTAAATTTTATAGTTATTGCTGTTTTAAAAAATTAATCCGGGAATATTTATTTTTGGTCCGGGAATTTAAAAATAATAATTCACTAGACACCTTGAATTAATTTTTAACTTGATATAATAATTTTAATTCACTAAAATGAATTTAATTTTAGTTTTTAATAGAATTAATAAAAAAGAATTTAAATGTTTTTGGATATCGATTTTTTTCAAAAAATAGGTTATTATTGTATTATTTTTAGTTGTCAGTTATGGGAAAGTCGAGAAGCAGTCGAGAAGTTCGGTCGATGACAATTAGAAAATTAGACGATACGATTTGACAATTAACAAAAGAATAAACAAGATGATCGTTTAAAAACCAAAGACGATAACCAAATAATCGCTCGAAAAAATGAAATTCTCGGATCGAAGTGAAACACTAACTTACAGAAATATAAGTCATTTTTCACTGATTATCCATTTAAAAAATTATTGTTGATTTTTGCCAAACAAATACAGGGTTGCCACGGACCTGGAAAACCTGGGAAACCCGGAATTGTCATGGAATTTTTTTTCAGTCATGGAAAACCTAAAAAATCTGGAATTGTCAGGGAATTTTATAAAGCCTGATACTAAAAGCTCAATTTTTTGTATTTGAGTCGTAAAAATTTCAAGTTTTCAAGTTGACATACAACTTTTTGATTTTAAATTTAGTGCTTACAATTGAAATCAATATGGCATTTCTAAATTTTAGTTTCTTTTGGTCTCTATCTTCCTTTAAATAATTTTTAAATTAATACATTTTAGAAACCTCAAAATGTTATGAAACTGAAGCTACCAACTTTTATGCAATGAAAATTTTTTCTTTTGCTAATTGTTTTTTAATGTAAGAAGCCCTTTAAAAAATTGCAATCGAAAAAAATTGCTTCTGAAGCAAGGAAATAATAATTTAGTTAAAATTTCGGGATATTTGGAAAATCTACGAAAAAATAATTAAAAATCACTAATTTCCTTGCCTTCCTTAGATCCTCTTACAATTTTTTTAAATGACTTGTCACATTAAAATAAATAATTTGTAAAAGAAAAAATTGCTTATGAGGTGAGGAAATAATAATTTTGTTTAAATAATATATGGATTTTTCGAAAATCTGTGTAAAAAATCAAAATTAATAATTTCCCCGACTTCGATCTTTTAAAAGTTTTTAAAAGGCTTCTAACATTAAAATAAATAATTAGCAAAGAAAAAATTGTCATTGAATAAACGTAGGTAACTTCAGTTTCATAAAATGTTATTAAAATGCTTTTTAAAATACTTGTTTAATAATTGTGAAAAATTCTAAACTTAACTAAATTTTTAAATTTAAAAAGATTTGCTCCTCATCTTTCTTCGGAGCGTATCTCAAATAACCTTACAAATTTTAACTTAATTTTTTGTTATTAATGAAATTAAAAATTAATAACTTATTTTGTTAACAATTTACTTAAAGGATTTTATACTTTTTGTCGTAATTAGCTAAAAACATACCAAAACAATTTTATTTCTGGTTTGGAATTTTTTAAGAAATGGCCTGGAAAACCTGGAAAAGTCATGAAATTTTAAAATCGATGTCTTGTGGCAACCCTGAAATAAATAAGTAAATACACAAGTAAATAAATAAGTTCCATTACAACACAGACAGCGCAGCATTAGCGAGTGAGGTATTTACGTATATTTAAAAAAATTTCAACAGACACTACGTGCATCAACGAACCTTAAAAAATTCAACAATTTATATTATCAATCGTTTATTAAATCTATACATATATGTGATTTGTGTATATGTAGGAGTTTATATCTGCATATGAGCAGTATACATGTGTATGTAATTTATGTACATGTGTGAGTATACATGTACATGTGATTAGTGTATATGTGTGAGTATACATGTGTGGGTGTTATGCGCGCATGCTTGATATTCATAGAACACTACTGCGCATGCCTGATATTCATAGAACACTACTGCGCATTCCTCACATTGAAAGAACACTACTGCGCATGCCTGACATTCATAGAACAATAGTGCGCATGCCTGACATTGATAGAACACTACTGCGCATGCCTGATATTCATAGAACACTACTGCGCATGCCTGATATTTAAAGAACACTACTGTGCACGCGTAATATTGACAGAACACTACTGCGCATGCGTAATATTGACAGAACACTACTGCGCATGCCTAATATTGACAGAACACTACTGCGCATGTGTAATATTGACAGAACACTACTGCGCATGTGTAATATTGACAGAACGCTACTGCGCATGTGTAATATTGTCAGAACACTACTGCGCATGTGTAATATTGACAGAACACTACTGCGCATGCGTAACAGTGATAGAACACTACTGCGCATGCGTAACAGTGATAGAACACTACTGCGCATGCGTAACATTGACAGAACACTGCTGCGCATGCCTAATATTGATAGAACACTACTGCGCATGTGTAACATTGACAGAACACTACTGCGCATGTGTAATATTGTCAGAACACTACTGCGCATGTGTAATATTGACAGAACACTACTGCGCATGCGTAACAGTGATAGAACACTACTGCGCATGCGTAACAGTGATAGAACACTGCTGCGCATGCCTAATATTGATAGAACACTACTGCGCATGTGTAATATTGTCAGAACACTACTGCGCATGTGTAACATTGACAGAACACTACTGCGCATGCGTAACATTGACAGAACACTACTGCGCATGCGTAACATTGACAGAACACTACTGCGCATGCGTGACATTGACAGAACACTACTGCGCATGCGTGACATTGTGAATATGTATACATTTGTGTTAATATTATTTTTAAAAGATATACATATATATACGGCTAGGGTCGGTCGGTCGGTCGGTCGGTCGGTCGGTCGTTCTTCAACTTAATATAATAAGAGATATTTGGAAATGCAAGCTGATACTTGTAGTACGTGCGAACTTGGAAATATAAGTAGAAATGATAACATTGGAAATCCATGTTAAAACAAGTCGAAACAAAAATTGAAGAGGACAATCCAAGATAGAACCATTTCAATTTTATCTTGGATATCCGTTTCAGTTACATAAATAGGATTTCCAAGTTAAAACCAGTAGAATAACTACACGGAAATGTTTTTCAATTTGGAAAGCAAGTTGACACCAGTAGATCCATGTTCAATTTCTACTGGTCTCAACTGGTTCTTTAATATAGGGTACTATTAAATACTGTGGATAAATTTTTTTGTGCATATTTGAAAGTTGAAAAATTGTATTTTTGGCCAAAATTCGACGATCCTGGCCCACTATGAAGTGATAGAACTTTCTTAAAATCGGCTCGATGAAATATTTTAAATTTTTACTCAAAATACTCAAAAAAAAGTGTCCAGATTCGAGATATGGAACAAATTTTAAAGTGTAGAAACTTTTGGGTTAAAGTGTGCTTAGGACCACCGTGAAATATTTTTTATGTTATTTTAATTTTTTTTACATTTTTCGTGAAAAATAATCAATTTAGGTTATTTTCAATTTTTTTTTTATTTTTCTCGAAAAATAATCAATTAAGGAAAAAAATTCATAGAACAAAAAAAGCATAATTTAATGAGATCTACAACGTTTATGTACAACATTTTTTCAAATTTTCGATATTTAAAGTTACAAAAAAATCATAATTTTAAATTTGTTTCCCATACCTGGCATTCCTAATATCAACTTTTTCGTCTTCCTCCATCTGATTTTTCATTTTTAGCTAAATGAAAGCTTTTCCAAAAAGAATTAACCATTTATCTTCAAAATTGGGAAAAGTCCTTCTTTTGCATAATTACCAAAAACGCTTTGATTGACCTATTTTTGAACCTAATTCGATAATAAGTTTCGAAATTATTGGCATTTTAAAAACCAAAAATTGTAGAAAATAACATTTTCTCAACATTTTTGTTTAAAAATCTTTGTTTAACTGTATTAAACTATTATAACTGTCTTGAAGGGTATTTAAAAATACACTGATTGACCCAAGATTCAATCACTTGTACCATATTTATAAAAAGTTATTCATATATTTCTATTATTATTATCTCTATGAGGAAGCATAGTGTTCATGAAATGAGCACCAAAATTATAACAAAAATGTACAACTTGGCAGCGGTTTTTTGTTTTCTCCACGAGAAAGCAACTTTGTAAGTTCCTTTAAGATGATCTTAAAGAGAAGAAGAATATTTATCTTGTAAAAAAAGTATTTAGTGGAGCCGTTAGAAATTTGGAGTAAGCTTAAGCCAATACTGATTTTTGTAAAAACCGTATTGCATGGAGAAAATTGGATATTCAAAAGTAGATATTGAAAAAATATATTAACTCTTAACATCAAAAATATTAAACTTTAATATCTAGATATTCAAATCACATGCTAGATTCAATCCCTTTCTTGTCCACCGTACCGAATACGGTCCTCTTTTAGCATTGAAATTAAGATTACATAAGCGACTATATTTACCTTAAGAATCAGTAAATTCAGTACAGTAGATTCCTGTTATTCCATTTAAACCTCATGTTTTTCATTGATTCATGTGGTAAATGCAGTCACGTCTGTAAAATTTTGCTTTTAACACTTTTTAATAATTTTTCATTGTTTCATTTCAAAATCGGCATTTTTATATTCCAGGACAATTGCGCTTTCAATTTATGATGTGTGCTCTGTACTTTGTTCATATAATATTAATTTAAATGTTAAAAGAGGACCGTATTTGGTGAACGAAAAAAAGATTGAGTCAAACATCCCAATACGGTTTTTACACACATCCGTATTGGCTCATGCTTACTTCCAATTCCTAACGGCTCCACTCAATACTTTTTTACTGGGTATGTAATGTACATCTGCATTTATAATTCCCCATCCCAAGCTTGTTTATAATATGAAGATTATAAAGTAAATATTCTTTTTTCAGTACCAACATCCATTGAAACCATAAAGGTGACAGTTCAGTTTCCTGGAAAGTTTCTTCCTAATGAAGAACATCGTTTAACGAAAGAAGCAGATGATATATTAAAAAGATTTGGAGCTAAAATTAAATATGGAATTAAAATTCTAATGAATTATGATTCAGCTGTTTTGACTTTTGATATCATCGGATCAAATAAAGTGGATGTGGCTTTTCATTTAGAAGAATTAATTAGGTCACAGAACTTTTCTCTCTTAGGGCACGTGGCTGATGCAACAACTTCACGTTTTAATCACAAAATGGTTACGAAATCTTTTCAAAGCAGAATTGTTGTTTTGCAACAAAGAGAAATATTTACAGATGCGCACACTGCAATATATCAAACTGATACAGTTGTTTTGGGTGCAGCTAGTGCTTTTTTAATAATCAGTCTTTTAATTCTTCTTATGTTATATAGAAAACAGGTATTTTTTAAATGAATGTATTCAGTTGGAAATTTATGTACATAAACGTATAATATTTAGAAATACATGCACACATGAAGAAATATTTTCCGAAGTCTTAACATAAAGACTGAAGGTATAGAGGTACATTTATATCTTCAGTAGAAATTTTTTCTAACACACGCACTGAAAGTACACAATTTCTCAGGATTGAAGGAAGGAAAAGTACCTTTCCCGGTGACGTCATGGACAGGGTGGAAAAGTAATTTTGTGTAACACCTGCAAGAAAAGTGCTACTTTACTTTAATGTAAATGCAACAGAAAGTTGTCGATTTCTGTACTTTGAAATGAGTGCAGGATGAATGAAGGAAAGTGTACTTTCCTGCACTCTTTCCTGCAGTATACACTATTATTGTTTATACTCCTGCCCTATTGGCCTTACGCACTTCGACAAGAGTCCCCGAGAAATACTTTTTTTGGATTAAGCATAACTATTTTACTTTAAAAATTTTTCTATATATTAACCTAATTTGCGTCTACAGCCGACTTTATTAGGAGTACTCGCATTACGCCTGGACCACCCGTCAATGGGTTTTCTTGCCAGAGAAGAGGGAAACTGTAGAAAACCTCTCTGAGTACAACCGGTTTATCGACAGTCGAGTTCTAATGGTGTGTACCGGACAATAATCGACGGTGCACATCATTATACCTCGACGTCAAACCTCCCGCTCAGATTGTCTCACGTGCCGGAAAAATACCAAGCCAAGTGGGCGCGAACCAAGGGTACTTATACCCTTGGTCCTTAAACGACCACCAACGCCAGGCATCTATCCGACTGAGCCAATCTGTCGGTTCTGCAGTATACACTATAGTATACTATACTATAACAGTTTCAAATGGCGTTTTTTTAAACTCAGGTGTTACACAATGTACTATTACCTCTAGGTGGTGGTATTATTAGATACAAAATATTAATCAAAGTATAACCAGTGGTGAATCTCAAACGTCTAGCACACCACCAGTAAAAAGTAACAACCAAACTACCGCGTTTCTACTTTCCGTAGGTATACGTGTTTTAGAAAAAATAGTATGTGCAACTCGGGAGGAAAATGATTTCAAACTCGTCTTTTATAGTTCGAGGCGTAGAAAGCGCGCGAGCCAAAGACGAGTACTTGACAGTGAAGCCGAGAAATAAACTAGTTGAAAATGTAAATTAAGTTAATGAAAGAAAGACGTTATTTATATTAAAGGAACATTAAACTATCATTGGAGAAACATAATTTTCTCAATACTAATTGTAATATGAATAAATTTTTATAATTAACAATTAAATAATGATGTAAATTATTAATAAATTTCCTTGGTGTATTGATTATAATTTGTGTGTAATTAAATTTTATTTTACCAAGAAAGATTTCAACTTTATCAGCAAATAGTGACATCAATTAGATGTCAATTAAACTCTTTGGTTCAGAGTTAGGTTTTTCATACGATTTATATATATTATATATATTATTATATATATATATTATTATATATATATATTATTATTATATATATATTATTTATATATATTATTTATTATTATTATTTATATATATATATTTATATTTATATATTTATTTATATCACACCAGCAAACAAAAAAAAGTTTGGATTGCCAGGACTGCCATGTGGTAGGTTTTCTTCCTTAAGGTGTATCTAAAGAGAAAAACATTGTCCGACCTAAAAGTTAGTTCGTGTTCTCTTTTTACAGGCTTGGTGGGGGGTGATGTTTGAGTAACTGATTTTTATGAAACTTAATTTCTATAAATAAAGCTGAATTTTTGCTTCTTCTGATGAATGTTTTTTTGAATTCAGTGACTTTAATAACATAAGAATTGAATCTATAAAAAAATTAAAATGTCGGATCTAAAATGGTGGATTTAAAAAAAATTGTTCAGATTTTCTTTAAACTTGTTACTCGGGGGTTTGTGGGGTCGCTTATTACGAATCTGACATCAGATATAAACATATTTCTTAATTTCTATGTCTTGAGTACCTTACTCTCTTGGATTCAAATTATCTCCGGAGAGGAGCTCTTTTTCTCTTCTTTGAAGTTTTAGTCTCTGGTATATCTCTTTTTAGCGTCCAACAATAGTCCTAACATATTCTTACTACATTTTCCTTGATAACGTTTCTCCATATCCTTTAAATCTTGGTGAAATCTTTCGCCTTGTTTCTCGCTGAAATCACCAAGATTTTTAGGAATTTGATCTAAATGTGAATTCAAAAAGTGAATTTTATAACTCGTCAAACATCCCAGCTTTTTAAAATTCTCTACCATTTTTCCTACAATTTCTTTATATATGTGGCTTTTTTTATTTCCTAGAAATTCCAAGCAAATTTCTTTAGAACTTGTCCAGGCTGCTTTTTCTTTAAGTTTCATCGTTTGTACAAATTTTTCGTCATATAACAACTTACGTATCTGAGGCCCATCGAACACGCCTTCTTTGATTTTAGCGTCAGACAGTTTTGAAAACTTCTCCACTAAATACTCAAAACATTTACCATTTTAGTTCAAGGCTTTTACAAATTGCTTCATCGCTCGGAGTTTGACATGCAATAGTAGAATTAAAACTTTTTTCCGATCAACTAACGGTTTGTTTACAATATTTTTTTCCCAGGTCCCATTCGCATAAAAAACACTGAAATTTGGTAAATCCGCTTTGTTGTCCGAACAACATCGTTATAATTTTCAGATCTCCGCAAATTTGCCAGTTGTGATCCTTATACTTAATTTTTTTTCTAAAACAAGTTTTCATAATTTTCTTTTAAAATTACTGAATGTGCTACTGGAACTGGCGCATACACATTTGTATTGTGTAAAAGAACAGCCTTAAGACACCGCTTGGAGGAATCTATAAACAGTCGCCATTCATCATTTTTGTAAACGTTAGTCTTTAATTTATTCATTAGTCCCATTACATCATGACAATAAACGATCAAATGGTCTTTATCTTCTTTGTTTCTTCATCGTAGCTGCTAAATACTCAGCTCCATCTTTTGACAGTCCAAGTTTTTTTATCACGTCATTTAGCTTCTCCTGTGTCCAAACTTTAGGAATTTTGACTTTTGTTTCAAATGGATTATCCTCATCTTCACTGACATCTTCATTACTATCATCACCATCAACATCATTATCAAAATCACTAATAGTAGTATTATCGCCTTTGTCATTATCATTGCCAGTTTCAGAATTCAAATCAAAATCTTTATTGTCTTCAACATTATCAATGCTTATATTTCTTAATACCGGGTAAACTGCTGCAAATGTCATTAGAAATTAATCTAAAGTTCATTCAAACTTGGAAATTCCATATTAAAACATTTTTTGTAATTTTCTTTAATTTTGGCATTAATTTTTTCCCGACATTTTGGAGCCACAAACTTACTGTAAACCAAGCAAAAACAGTTGGAATTATCTACACAATCGTGCAAAACATTGCGGTTGTATAATAACGACGCCTGCAACCAGCCGCCGATACTGAGGTATTTCTCCTCTGCATCGTAAACTTCTTTCCTATTTTTGCCATGAAGGCATAACTTTAACCTAGAAACTTAACCGAGTATTCGTTGCGTCCTAGTCGCAAAAATAGAAAAAAAAGAAAATAAATAAACACGGAATCTAATTTTACATAGGACAAAAACTTTTTAAGATAGTAGTATCACAGAAGTTCGATTAAATATTAGTAAAACATTTACAGTAAACTATTTCTGGATTATGAAAATTTCAGATTTAAAATTAGTGCCTAGATGAAACACCTAAGTACCAAGAACCAAGAAAATCTGAGAACAATTTCATCGTAAGTCGTATTGGATACACCATTTTGAATTTTTTAAGACTAACAACATATTCGTAATCAGCGACCCAAAAAACCCCCGAGTAACGAATTTCAAGTAAATGCGAGGAATTTTTAAAAATTTCGTCCGCCATATTGGATCCGCTATTTTGAATTTTATGTTATTAAAGTCACTGAATTCAAATAAACATTCAGATGAAGTAAAAATTCAGCTTTATTTATAGAAATTAAGTAAATTCCCAAAAAAATCAGTTTCTCAAACATCACCCCCCACCAAGCCTGTAAAAAGAGAACACGAACTAACTTTTAGGTCGGACAATTTTTTCTCTTAAGATACACCTTAAGGAAGAAAACCTACCACATGGCAGTCCTGGCAATCCAAATTTTTTTTGTGTGCCGGTGTAATTATTTCGATATGCTTGTCGATAAATAATTATCAATTTTTAAATTAATTTTGATTTAAAAAAATAAGCTGCGTGAACGAATGCACTGTGCATCTGTGAGGACTCGAACCTTAGTTCATAGCTGCCTAATGCGGGACTTAAGCCTATCAATGCAACTTGCCAACACAGCCTGTACACGGAGAAAATGTGGAAGCACTGAGTACTTTTTCTCACAGCACTGATTACTGTGTTTGGTTAAAAAATTAACTTTGGAAGTTCCGAATGATATTCGCATAGTAGTCACTACTGTGAAAAAAGTAATTGCTACTTTTCTTGCCAGTTATCAGAATTTTGGCGCACATTAGTAAACAACAAAGTTTTCAAAGATGTGAATATAGTAATGAATGTTTTGCTCGAAGTAGTGAATGATTTTTTCACAGCTCTCAGTGCTGCGAAGAATTATTTTTTAATATTAAAAAAGAAAAGAACGTTTGTTTTGAAATAGGAATAATACACTTTACAATTTGTTATCATTGTCAAAGCTTTGAATTAACCTGCATGGTTAAAAAGGAATATAAATATAAGAAAGGAGTACAAGTAAGAAATAAATTATTTAGTTGTTGAATATTAATAATTTGAATTTTATAAAATTGTCGCAGATAAGTACATTATGCGTAAGCTTTTGATTTGTTATTAGTATATGCATAAATCTATTTTTAATGTTTATTCACTTTCTCTGAATGACTTTTCTTCTCTTTAATATTTTAATTAAAACGATGTGTATTAAAATATATAATTATTAAAAAGTATTTGATTGAAATTATTATTATTTTTAGTTTATTAAACTATTTATTATTTAAAGTAAAATTATAAGTGTAAAATAATTTTAAAAAATTGCAAAGTATTGTTACTTTTAACTATTATTTTCTTATTTTAAAGTTATGTCGGAACTGCAAACTCAAACTTCATCCGTATTAGGATCTTTTTCAAGGGACGATACAATGAATGAAGTTAATTTGTCTGACTCTAATAACACTATATAAGTCAATCAGTTTTTGAATTGACGCCACTTATAGAATTTAATAATTTTTATCTTACGTGCTCCAACTGCCTCAAAAAAATTAATGACATTAATAATGTAAATTACATTCCCTGTAAGGATAATTTAAAAAATTTTTTCGAAAGTTCGTTTGAAGGACAATTAATTTTATCAACATATCAAAATTAGAAAGATTCAGATAATTTACCTAAGTCATGGTTTATAGCTTTACTCGAGTTATTATCAATAGAAAAATTTAATAATATTTAAAAGAGAAAAAGTAACTGCTTTAAATCCTTTGCAAAAATTAGAGTAAGCATCCTACACATTGATTTCTATAGTAACTATTTAGTTACTTAAATATTTCCCTTAATATCTGAAAACATATTCATTCTTTTAATATTATTTAAGGATTCCTTCATCAGTATTAATAAGTCTAGCAAATGAGATCAACGCATTGTTTAATTTAAACTCAGCAATTTTTTACTCTCCTGCTCGGAAAGAGGCTGGAAAATCATTGGGGGCTTGTGGCAAACTTCTTTCTAGAGTCAACTACGTAGGAAAATTGTTAGTTGAATACAAATTTCTACAATTTCCGTTATCTGAAAATACACCCAACAACTATGTCCTTCCAGATGAAGGTACATTTATTTTATTGTAACAGTATTGATTATTAACATAAATAATATTCATATAATATTCTGCTGTAATTCTCAAAATATTTTTTAGTCAATTTCCATGCAGAATTGACTCTTCTTCGCGATAAATTTTCAAATCGAGAGGTTATTGTGACAGCTTAGAAAAATACATACATCATTCGAAAATCTCATATTCAAGCTGAAAAATTAAGTGAATTTAGTTAATTTAAAGACTATCCTTGTCTGTTGGAAGAATTAGTAGGGCCGGAGCTTGTTAGTTCATTAGTTTTACAACCAAATTCTACAATAATTCTACAATAAATTTAATAACTTAATATTTCATGAGATAAATTTTAATTTTACGATTGACCTTGATTTTGAAGTAAAGCATCCTGGTTTAAACAATTTGAGCGAAAAATGGCTATTAGTTCGGGAACAAATGAAAAACTTTATTGAATCGAAAAAAATACCTGGCGATGACGTAAACGCTATTCTCACAGATTTGAACACTTTTACTGATGGTAAGATTAATTTAAAAGATTCACGATAATAAATTATAAATAATAAAAATATAAAACATAAATAGTATATTAAGCAACAAGAGCATGAAGGCAGCCATTTGTTTACGGTGATTTTTGTGACACGAGTGGAGGTCGAGGGCGCCGTAGGCGCCCCGAGACCGGAACGAGTGTGTCACAAAAATCATCGTAAACAAATTGGCTGCCTTTATTCCCGTGTTACTTACGATATTTTTTATTCCTAATGCACAAAAATGGCGATTTTAGATAGCTGACGACAGGGAGTAAAAGTCATTCACTTGTTCGACTTGTATGAAAATGGCGGCCTTTTTTTACCTTGGGCAAAAAAAAGCATGGGACCAGCTGTTTTTTTTGCCCTTGGGGAAAAAAGTCGCCATTTTCATACGGTCGAACAAATGAATGACTTTACTCCCTGTCGTCAGCTATCTAAAAGCGCCATTTTTGTGCATGTAAGATAAAAAATGAAAAAAAAAAATTTAAAAAAAAAATTTTTAATATTTTTTTTTAAATTCTGCACACAAAGAGGAACAATTTATGTGCTTAAACATTTTTTCCTAAAGTAACCGTTTTTGAGTTATCAAGAATTGAAAAATAGCTAATTTTTTATACAAAAAATCATATTTTTCTCAAAAATTATCGTACAAAAATTTTAAAAGATGCATTTTAAAGGTGATAAAACTAGCTTTCAGAAAATATGTGTTGGATTAAAATGCGATCATTTCCTATGAAACTGTATCACTTTAAAAAAAACAAAAAAAACGAAAAATTTTATGTTGCAATAACATTTTTTAAACATTAACAAATTAATTTTTTTAATTTTTGTTTTATACAGTATTAAAGCTCAGGAAAAGAGCTTTAAAAAGAGACCTTTTTGAGCTTTTTATCTTTAATAATAAACAAAATACAAAACTTTGTGTAAAGCCTTTAATTGCTGTAGGGTGGGCAAAAGTTATTGAGCGGCACTGTATGTTCTTCTTAACAACTACAGCTTTCACACCTTTAGCCTTTTTTATAAAATCTTTGTTTTTAACTTACACACTGTATATCTTGCTCCGCAAGCCAACAAATTCGGTCACGATTTTTCCACTGCACTCATCTTTTATCAATCCTAAAACTTTTTTGTTGGCTTGCGGAATACCGTACACGTTATTAACCGGATAATCTGACGTATCGAATTTATCAATATCTGCTTTCATGTCTGCATTAATGTCGGAGCATCTGATTTCGTAAAAGAGGCTATCAGTGTCAGTGTACAATAGTTTTAAATTTTTCCCGTCATATTTTTTTAAAACTTAATCATAATGGAAATCATAGATTAACGTTTTTGAAACATCCAAGACTGTTAAACCCTCATAAAGTGGCTTGTTTAGTAGTACCTCGATTTTTCTAAGTTCCACGGCAACCAAATTTGGATTAAAAATGGTTCTGTTGTGGATGTTAGGTTTTGCGATTAAAGCTTCAGCTCAATATCTACCCTCCCACTTTGTAACGAGTTTAATATCAACATGTTTTCGCACGTTCTCCATTGTCTTACCAAATGCCGCGTTGTTCATTAATTTAAATAAATTCTTTTCAAATTCATTGCTTGCACTTGTTCTTCCAGTTGTATTAAAATCAATATATGATTTTAGCCACGTGGATTGTTTAAATTTCAATACACGATAAATTTTTACTAATACAAGACCATTCGCCAAAGCTTGTTTTAACGCGCGATAATGGAGAACGTGCTTTCTCTTTGGTAGGAGGGTAGTTAGGAGCTTTTCCTCTTTAGATCCAGGTGGCTTCGAGCGTTCAGGGCAAAACGGAAAATCACTATGTTTATCATGCAAATCATCAGGGTAATCCAAATCAACTTCTGAAATATAGCCAATCGTCTCATTATCAGAGACATTAAAATCAAAGCTTTTGTCAAAATTTTCTATCCACTCGAAGCTACCATAGGGAAGTGACTGGATCATTGCCCAACCGTAAAGGTTATTAGCATCAAAGTATACGATATAAGATGTCCCCTCACTTTCATTATATTCCTCCATATAAGGATTATTAACTTTCGCGTACCGATTGGTGCATTGACATACTCCACCTCTAATTCCGCGTTCGATAAACATTACCATATCGATGTCAGTGAGGAGCTCTAATCTTATATTTGTATACTTTAACATGGCATCCCATGTCAATCCAGGTGTCGTGTAATAATGGGCTGGATCGAGACCGTACGCGATTAAACATTGATTTCTAAATTTTTCAAAAATGTCCGCGAGTAACAAAATATCGGTTTGCATATACAGGTACACATAATCACCCAAATTTTGACAATCAAACTCAGTCCACACATTTTGCGCATGTGCATAATCTTCATCAGAGACATTTGAGTCGTTTAATGTGCTATAAAATTTTTCTTTTGGCGGTAATTCAATTTCATTAAGTTTTTTCTTCGAGTCGATATACTTGTAAGGAAAAACTCCTTTTCGCGTTAACAATTTGATTTTATCAGCACTGTAATTAGAAAAGACTGTGTTTACAATTTTATATTCGTCTAGGTAGGATGTTAACTTGTCCAATGATGATGCCATGAATTTAAAAGAATCGATAAAGCGCAACTTGATGTAATTACGTTTTACACTTTTCGTGAAACTGATGTACCTTTCTTTATTAATAGGAAGCAAATAAACATTATCCTCAAATTCTGTAGCAATAGCTTCGATAATTAAATGCGCGTCATAACCACTAAGGTTATGAAAAACAACAGGTATTATTTGCGATTTATGATAATTAATATTGCAATCTTGATGAGCGGGTCCCCGATACTTCCCTGTTAGATGACAGTGGTCTCGTACTTTTACATCCCCAGGCTTGATTTTATTACTACAAATATGACATCTAATGGCATATCTAAAATCATCTAGTTGCTGTCTACTTAACACTTCCATTGGTACAGAATTCTTAAATAAATTGTCAAGATTGTCAACCACATTCTTTAATTTAGTTGAAAACCACTTATCTGTATTTTCTTCATCTCTTGGAGATGCTTTATATATGGACAAGGAGGCATCAAAACCACACTTTAAATAATAGCCAACACTGAGAGTTTTGTGATTTTGAAAAATCTCAGTATTACTAGGTTGCTGTAGTGCTTCCGCAGGAATCAGGATACTTTCACAGTCTGCATAAATGATGAATGGCACACGTTCCTTGTTTTGGTAATTTTTAAATTCAACAAAATTTTTCCCTGGTTCAGGAAGCTTTATACTCGTAACATTAATCATTTGACAGATCTCTTTATGGTCAGTTAGCTTAAGTTCATCTCTAAAATAATGTAGGCAACGATCTCAGATGTACTTTTTACCCTTATGACTTGACAATTGAGTGCTGACAAGTGTGGATAAATCTTGAATGTTCACATAATAGTAGTTGAAAGAGATGATTTTTTATCGTCCTACTCCTCCTCCTCTTCCTCCTCACTCTTAAGATTTTTATCAATGTAGTTATCCTCAACTCGAAAAAGATTTACATGAATGACTTTCTTTTGCGATGACAAATGTAATAGAGCAACTGTAAACTTTTCATCTTTTTTGTTGAGTCCATACACACTTACTGAAATGTTATTCTGTGCCTCAAATTTTGAAACATCTTTGAGAGCAACAGGAAACTGAATTCCAGTAAAATTAAGCTCATCTTCATAACACTTATATTTTGAAACTCGATGAGCATGGTTTTCAGCTGGATGTAAAGCTGACAATATTGACCATTTAAAGCATTGTTAATCAGCATTCTGAACATTAATGCAAGCCTGTTTTCTTTTAATGGAAGGTGGTAAATCGATATATGAACCAGCATGCATGGGATTATAACTGTTAATGTTAACCTCTAACCTTTGAATAGAATGAAGTCTCCAATTCGATTCTTTCTGTTGGAATTCTTCCATTCTTTTCAAAGTTATTTGTTTAACATTACCATTGTACCACTCATCTAAGTGGGTTGTTAAAAATATTTCATCCGTTTTAGCGATAAATGTCTTTAAATCAGACATTTCTTCCTTTCTGTTAATCAAAATCAACCCACTTCATTCTTTCATTCTCCATTTGAACACCTGCACCACGTTTCATTAAAGCATTAAAAGTGCAAAACGAGTATTCCAACTTTTGAGTTAGGTTTAAACATCTTGATTTCTGATAGGGCAAAGAATCAGATTTTCTTAAAAATGATTGCAAAATATTTGTTACGTTGACACTTGTTTTGCCATTCGAATGCACTAACAAATTTATCCTCACCTATCATTACCATTGTAGTGATGAGTTGACGTTCAGCGATGTTGATGAAGTTGTCTGACTCACGACACAATTCGTTGTACTCATCCACACTCATTCGATGTCGCGATTTTTTTTTACTGATTTGATCTTCGACATGTTGAACCTAAGCCTAAAAACCTAAATAAAATATAAAAAAGGAATAAAACTAAAATAAAAATAAAAAATACCTAAAGCTAAAAGAATAAAATAAAAAAACCCTAAAAACGAAAATCCACCACCAGAACAAAAAAAACACAACACCTAACAACCTAATATAATTTATAAAACAAAAAAACGTCAAATAAGAAAAAAATTATTTAAAAATACAATTTTCAAGAAATTAAAATAAAATTTGACAAAAAGAAATTGAAATTTTGAGATGAGTTTTACAATTTCTAAAAATAATTCAATATCAAAAAAATATAAAACTACATTCCTTCTGAAGTAAAATATTTCCATTATATTATTATTAGGTATTTATTAAAAAATATATTTATACAATTATAATATAAAAAAAATATAATTTAAATTTAAAATTAATGTAAATATATTAAATGAGGCATCATTGGAAAGGTTATTAAACTACTTTTCAATCCATAGGTCACATAATACAATTCAACGAAAATTAAGAGAGTTACATTCAATTAAATATCAAATTCCATGAGAATTTTAATAATTTTTAGACATTTGAGTAACTTCTACTATTTCGATTAACAATTTCAATGTAAACCAGTGTATTATTATTATTTAAATATAACTAAATTAAAAATTTTAACAAAATTAAAATTAAGTAAGAATTTAAATTTAAAAAATACAATTTTCATTAAATTCAAAACTAAAATTAAATTACAGAAATATAAACTAAAATAAAAAAAATTATAAATTAAATTCAATAATTATAAAATTTAACAAATAAAATTATTAAAAAATAAATTGAATTATGAATCAAATTTTTATAAATGAAAAGAAATTTATTGTCTACTTAGAATTTAATAATTATTAAAATTACTTTAATTGTTTGAATAAATAATAATAAAATATAGGGGAGAGTGGGAAAAACTGGCCCGGTGGGTAAACCGGTCAGGTTTCAATATCTCCGAAATGGCGAAATTGTCAAAAGTGATATTTAGAAATTTGAAACAACCATGTGTAGTATACCTTATTTTTTCAATTTTACAATTTTTTTTCTTAAGGTAATTCTGAGGAAATCGTGTAATAATTTCTAATTACGTTAAGGCAATGTTCTTTAGTGTGATCTCTTCTATAGCAATATTCACAACAGTTTTCCCATTTAAACATTTTTAATTTAATTAAAGAGGCATCTTCGCTGGACATTACGTATATTCTATGTTTTAAGTTTTTAGGTTTTTCTTCCTCGCTAAAGAAATAAGTATCAAATAATTTTTTAAGGATCATTTTGGCTGCTGAATGTTCCGATTCCCTAATTGTTCTGCACCCATTTCCAGTTGCAACAAACATATTATTGTTCTTATTGTCTGTTACTGTGCACTTCACTTGCCACAATTTATTGAAATTGGGTCCTGTGGTTTTGTCAATTATATAATTGGGTTTATTAAGATTGTATTCTGCTGTTAATTCCTCGAGTATTCCTTTTGGGTATGATATGCTGTCTATGTTTCCTTTTGGAAACGTAAAAGCTGGTACCAATTCTCCTTGTAGTGGTGGGGAGAAAATTATGGATTCGGACATCTAAAAATTAAAATCATGTTATTATTGTTATTCATGTGCAATTTTTAACTTATCTACATGTTTTTGGAACCTGTGTCCATCATCATTTATTAGAATAACATTATTTTTGTTTAGAATATCCACAATTCTGTACGGACCGTGATAATAAGGGTCAAATTTTCTTTTTATTCCTTCTTTCATAACATAAGCTTTGTCACCTATTTTTCCTGGGAATAGTTTGATAGATTTATCATACCATTCTTTTGATTTTATTTTGGCTTTTATTAGATTTTTGGCTGCTAGTGCTCTTATTTCATTTAATTTGGTAATGAGTTCAGTTAAATAGGAACCATATGTTTCTAATTTAACTTCTTGAGGAAAAGAACTAGGAGAACGAGCAGTTTTTCCAAAAACTAACTCGTATGGGGTGAAATTAGTAGCTTCATGCACAGATGTGTTGTAAGCAAACATTGCAAAGGGTAGTAATCTGTCCCAATCGTCATAGTCTTTAGTGTATTGTTTTATATAGTCTGCTAGAACGGCATGGCTGCGTTCTAAACCGCCGTTTGTTTGGGGCCTATAACCAGAGGTTGTGACTTGCTGAACTTTGAAAAGTTTCGATAGTTTTGACATCAATTTGACAATGAAAGAAGTTCCTTTATGAGTTAATATTACTTTTGGGGCTCCGTATACTGAAAACAATTCCTTTGCAACAGCATGAGCAATGGTAGTTGCTGAAATATCTGGAATTGCAACTGCTATACAATATTTGGATAAATGATCCTGCATAGTGAGAATATGACAATTTCCGTCTGGGGTTGTATGAAGCTTTCCTACCGTATCTAATGAAATTTTGTCAAAAACGTCTAGGGGTGTGTCAGTTATCTTCATAGATTCCTTAGTCTTTGCTCTAACTAGTTTTTGTGTTTGACATGTGGGACATTTTCTTATAAATTCTGTTACTTGTTCTTTTATTCTTGGCCAGACAAATTTTTCGCGGATTCTTCTGTAGATTTTCACTATTCCTTTGTGTCCTGCTATTTTGCTTTTATGAAATTCGCTAATAATATCTTCTCTATTTTCTTCTTTAGGAACAGACACTTGTCCATAACAAATAGTTATATTAATATCGCTATTATAGAAAACTGATTCTATAATTTGTCTTAGTTCTCCTCTCAATAGTTCGTCTGTGAAATCTCCATGTCGAGAAATTCTTATTTCTTTTGTATTTTTCTTGAAAAGGAGAATTTTCAGATTATGCATTCCTGAAATAATGTCTTCTTTTAAAAGTGGATCGTAGTAATTGTATTTTACTATTATAGAATACACATTATGTCTTCCTCTTAGAGTCACTAGAATTTGTCCTTTGATAGGATTTTTATTCTTTATTTCTTCTGGATCTATTATTGCAATATCTATAAGTAGTCTGCTTATCGGAGTGGTAAACTCACAATCAGCTGATAGAAAATGCACATAATTATTTCGATGATAAGTTAGATTTTCTCTGTGGCTTGTGATATTTGAAGGTTTTTCTGTGATTTTAGAATAACTTGAAGGTAAATTTGGAGGAATACTTTCTATTGGTATTGTTATCATAGAATTCGAACTAAAATTATATTCTTTTGGTTCGATATCTGAATTTTCTTTCTCTTCAATTTCTTCTTCATTATCGGTGTTTTCTTTTTCTTCGTTTTCTTTTTCTTCATCATCTGTGGTTTCTTCATCTTCATCATCTGTGTCGACATCAGTTTCATGCAATGAAGTGTGATATGGTGTTGACATAGCTTTTGGAGTTTTGAAAAATACGGGTGTGTTGGGTTCTGATGTTGAGGGTCTGAAAGTAACATTCTTGAGCTTACTTTTGTTTATTTCATTTTTCTGTGGTGTTTGATGTATTGATTGTTCTGGTTCTATAATTTCTTTGATTGAAGTTTCCTTATCGAGACCTCTGTCTATTTCATTATTCTCCCATATGGATTCACCTTTAGCATAATCCCAATATAAATCCAATTTTTGTGAGAATTCTGAATGATCTCCGGGAATCAATTCATTAGCTGCTTTATGAATGGTCTCGTCATTATTTCCGTCAGAGTGTACGATCCAATCTCTGGGAGATTATGGTGAGTCCATTAACCAATCTTCATGTTGTTTTAAGGATTGATCAAAACGCGATATAGAATTTCCTAAATCTTGAGCCACTTGTTTTCTGCTTAAGTTCATCGCATTGTTTTCTTCTTCGTCAGAACTTTCTTCGCTTCCACTAACTGGTGGATCTATCGTTATTACTGTTTTTTCTGAACTTGGAAAATTTACAATTTTAGGTAAAAGTTGTGGAGGTGCACTTTTAGGACCAGGCATGTTTTTTATAGCTGCTGGTGGAAGTTTCAAACTAGGAAGTACACTTCTACTAGATTTTTGAATAGGAGGATTTGGTATCTCTATATCTTCTTTAGTAATATCTTCGTCTGAATCTTTATTTATTGTTATTACTCTAGGTTGTGTTGCTCTTCTTTGTGATACTCTTGATCCTATTGTACTTTTGTTTAAATTACCTTTTGAGGTTGATGGTTTCAATATTGATTTTGGATTTTGTAATTTTGATTTTAGAGGTTGTAATTTTGATTTTTGAGGATTCACATAGACTTTTGTTGGTGGTTTCTTTGGTTTCTTAGGGTCATCATCGAGTTTTTTATTAATTAGAATTTTAACTTGTTTTTGCTGTTCGATCTCAATTTGAGAATTTTCGTTAATTTCTTCATTAAAGTTTCTAGAAAGAGCATCTGCGTTTGTATTTAATTTTCCTGATTTATGTTTAAATTCGTACTCATAATCTCTTAGTTTTAGTCTCCATCTTATTAATCGTTGTCCTGGGTCTTTTATGGTGTCAATCCATCGTAATGGTTCATGATCGCTCACCAAGGTGAATTTTTTACTATAAATATAAGGTCTAAAATGATGAACTGCATACAGAACTGCTAGACACTCTTTTTCAGTTGTTGAATAATTTAATTCTGGTGAACTTAGTACTCTGGAAAGATATGCTATTGGAAGATCAAATCCATCTTTTTCCTGACTTAAAACTGCACCTATAGCAAAGTCTGAAGCGTCAGTTGTTAATGTAAACGGTTTTTCATAGTCTGGATATATAAAATGGGACTAGTACACAAAGCTTCTCTTAGCTCTTTGAAACTTTCTTCTTGCTCTTGTTTCCACTCGAATTTTACTTTCTTTTTTAGTAAATTAGACAATAGTTTAGCCTCTGCTAAAAAGTCTTTAATAAATCTTCGATAATATCCTGCTAATCCTAAAAATTGCTTTACATTTCTTGGTGTTTTTGGAGTAGGAAAATTTTTGACTGCTTCTACAGTTTTTGGATTTGGTTTCACTCCTTCACTGCTTATTATATGTCCTAAATAAGCTACTTCTTTAAAAAGAAATTCGCATTTTTCGGGCTGTAGTGAAAGATTGGCACCTTTTAGTCGTTGTAACAATCGTCTTACCTTTTTGACGTGTTCTTCTAAATCATTCGCATAGACCACGATGTCATCCAAATATACGAATAATTCGACTCCTTGAAGTCCTGTTAAAACTTGATCTATTAGTCTTTGAAATGTTGATGGCGAATTTTTTAATCCCATTGGCATTCTTATATATTTGTAATGTCCGTGTGTGGTAGAGAATGCTGTTTTTGATCTATCAGTTGGATCTAACTCAATTTGATGAAATCCACTAGCCAGATCGAATACAGAGAAGTATCGTGCGCCCCCTAGGGTGTCGAGTATACTAATTATATTTGGCAGTGGGTAAAAATCACCAATTGTCTTTTTATTTAATGCCCTAAAATCGATCACTATTCTCCACTTCTTCTTAACAGTTCCATCAATCTTTTTCGGAATAATAAGTAATGGTGAATTATATGGTGAACAAGAGGGACCTATAGCTCCTTCTGATTTTATTCTGTCTATTACTTTATCAATTTCTTCTTTTTGGGTTGGTGAAAATCTGTATTGCTTAGTGTGAATTGGAATTTCGTCTTTTGTAAGGATTTTATGTTGTACCATGTTTGTTGGGGTTAATTGTTCACCTGGCAGATGAAAGCTGTCTAGAAATTCTTTAACTATTTGTTTATTTTTGTTTATTTTTTTTTATTATTATTTAATTATTTGTCTTGTTTGTAAAATTCGAAAGGAATTAATTCTTGAGGTAATATTTCAATTTCTGCACAGGGTGTCTACTGGTCCTTGAAGTCCTTGAATTCCTGGAAATGTCCTGGAATTAAAAAAAAATGTCCTGAAATGTCCTTAAATGTCCTGGATTTCGAACTTTTGTCCTTGAATTTTCCATATTTTGCTTTTCAATATTCAATAATTTAAAAATTTTACTCAAATTTAAAAAAATAATTTTTTGACCCATCAAAAAATAATTTTAATTTGTCATTTGATTAAAGAAACTGGTATCTAAAATATTGATTTTTAACTCTTTTTATAATAAAATAAATATTTTTGTTTAAGTAGGTTAATTTAAATTATTTTAATCGTAATATGAAATAATATTACACAGGGTTGCCATCAAATTTTATTTTTGTTTTTCCCTGACTTTTCCCTGATTTCCAGACAAAATTTTCATTTCTTCCCTGACCCTCAAGAACATTAATACCTTCATTTTTAAAAAAATATTTAATCATTATTATTTTTCTATAGAAATTAAGATTCTCAAATTCAATTACTTACGAGAATACTATAATAAGACATGAAAAAATTTAAGATGAGAAAGTAATAAAATCATTATTTTATTTCATAAGAATACTGTAACTAAAAATTCAAATTTTCAAAGATTTTAATTTTAACCCTTTTCAAAATTCAATTATTTCTAAAAATCCACGTTATAATGCTTTTATTATTCAATTATAATTTAAAATTTTAAGTGAAATTCATTTTTTAATAAATTTTTATTAGAAAATTTCCCGAGAATTTTATTCAAATTTTTTTTAATAATTGAATTTTTGCACAATTTTTTAAAACTTTTTAAAATTAATCAAATTCCATTTAGAAATTTCAATAAAGAAATTGAAAATAATTGAGATCTGACAAAGAATTGAAAAAAAATTTTTTTTAATAATTGAATTCCTGTGAAAATGTTTATTTTTAAAAAATTGAATTCTTAGGAAGAATCTTATTAAGATTTCTTAAATTATTGAATTGCTTAGAATAATTTTATTTTTTACAAAAATAATTGAATTGTTTCGAAGAGTTTTACAAACATTTTAAACAATAATTGTATTTCTAGAAAAAATGTTGTATTTTACGAATATAATTGTATTCTATGACCGATTTTATTATAATTTTTCAAATTTATAAAACATTTTATCAAAAGTTTTCAAAATAATTGAATTGTCAAAAAAGAAAATAATTGATTTCTAGCGAAGAACTTTATTCAAATTCTTTTAAATAATTGAATTTCCATAAAAAATGTATTATTTGTGAAAATAATGAATTCTTAAGAACCCGGTAAGAAGAGGTTGATTAAAATAGAATAAAATGTTTACACAAAATTTCAAAAATGACATTGGTTTGGCATTAAAAGCATATTGAATTTTGACCATATATGCAGTCATTTTAATGCATTTTATTACCTTTTCATTAAAACGAATTAAAGTGTCAGCAATATTTAAGTCATAAATGGAATTCTAATGATTACAAATTTTATGGTATTAAACAGAATAAAATTGTTTCCAATTCTAATTACCCAATAAGAAGTAAAATGTATACCGAATTAAATAGAATATAAATGTGTGCAGATGAATTATCTTTAAATGAATTAAAACATGGGAGTTCCAAAATGACATAAGTTTGGCATTGAAATGATTCAGAATTTAGCGATATTTGTATATATTTTAATCTATTTTAATCAACCTCTTCTTGCCGGGAAGAAATGTATTAAAAACAATTGAATTGTATAGGAAAATTTTATTAAAATTGCAATTTAATGAACTAAATCTTGCAAAGAATTTTGTCAACATTTTTTTTAAATAACACAATTATTAAAAGAATTTCATTTAAATTTTTCAAAATAATTGAATTTCTCAGACTATTTTTTTTGATTTTCTTTATATATTCGAATTCTTTCGAGAAACTTTATTAAAAAATTAAAAATAATTGAATTGATGTGAAGAAATTTATAAAAGAAATTGGTAAGTAATTGAATTCCTGTTAAATTTTTATTAAAATTTGGTTTAAATAATAGAATTGTTTTGGAAAAGTTTATTAAAATAGATATCAAAAACAATTGAAATGAGGAAAATTTTTTAAAATAATTTGAAATTTTGCGAAGAATTTTATTAAATTTTTTGAAAATAATTGAATTTTGGAGAAGAGTCTTATTATTTATAAAAATAATTGATATTTGACAAGAATTTTAAAAAATTTTTGAACAGAATTGAATTTATGCGAAGCTATTTAAAAGTTATTTAAAAAGAAATTATTGTCAAAAATAGAAAATATTGAAGGGTTTGTATTAGAATTTTTGGCAAGTTCATAGTTTATAAGGCAAACAAAAAAGTCACCAAAATTCAGAACTTTCCTATAAATTCTAAAAATTTAATTTTTTTCCAGTACTTTTATTAAAAATACCTGACTTTTCCCTGAATTCCTTGACTTCCCTGACTTATTGTGGCAACTTTGGCAACACATATAAATGTCCTGGAAAAATAAGAAATCTGACCTGGAATGTCCTGAAAATGTCCTGGAATTTTAAGTCATATTTTCAGTAGACACCCTGACTGCATCTTCAGTTGTCATATTTATGGCAAAAATATGACAGACTCCATCGCGATTTGTTACTATTCCTTCACCCAATAATAATCCTTAAGTTGTTTTTATCAAAGGTAGATATCCTTCTTTTAATTCAGTGTTTAAAATATCGACAGGTATCACTTGTCTAGTTCTTGCTTTAATAGTTACTTTTTTTCTTTTATTAGCTTTGTTTTCTGTTAATGTTTCTCTAGCTTCTACTGATTCTTTGTCTGCGAAAAATATAGGCTTTATAGGATCGGAGTGTGTGACAATGGTATTATGCCAAAATGAAATTTCAACTTTTTCTTCACGTAGATACTCTCGACCTAGAATACCATCAGATTCTATAGGGAAATTAATAGATACTACTTGAAAAGTTACCTGTTTCGCCTTTATTTCTACCTGAACAGTTCCTAAAGTTAAAATTTTAGTAGGGACAATTCCTGCTATGTATATGGCTTCTTCTTGTATTATTCTTAATTCTGGAGATATTATATTTTCTTTAATTATGTTCACATCAGCACCTGTATCTATTAATAAGGTTGCTAATAATTTTTGGAAACTTGGAGAATTGATTACTATCAATGGAGATTCTCTAGAGTTTCTAGCATGGAAGATGTTTCTTGTAATGATAGGATTCTCGCGTTTGCTGGACGCTCTTTGAAATCTCCGCTCGTCGTCGCGTCTGTTCGTCGAGTCGTGTTCGAGTTTAAATCACTCCTTTCGAAGGAATGTGGTGACTGAGCACGAGGTGGTGTTCTATTCCTATCCTGTGATTTGCTAAAATACGCTTCTTGTGGAGGTGGATATGGGTAAAAAGGATAAGAATTATATGGCATATAAGCATTAGGAAGAAACAAGTTTGGATGATTAGGATATTGTGGTGGAAAGTTGTTATTTGGCATATATGATGGATATGGGTTTCTTAGTATACCAGTAGGAGTAGGTGATTGAGAACGATATCTTGTTTGTTCATAAGGATATGAAAACTGTACTCTATTACTAGGGCTTCTTTTTCGGTATCTGTAATCTTGTGGTTGATATCTTGAGTAATAATAAGCATTATGATCAGGTCTATGACATTCGTGACGCTGTTCGAATTGTAGTGCGATTTCAAAAGCATCTTTAAGTATTGCGGGATTTCTTGCTTCTATTATAGTGGCTCCGTAGGAACCAGCGAGTGTTGCGTTTGCGCCTGCTAATAATTGGGATAATCTATCATAAAACTCACTAACATTTTCATTTCGGTGCATACGAATTGTGGATATTTCTTGCAAATACCATGCATATGATTTATGGGTAAAGAATCTTTGTTTTAGATGCTCTATCAATTGATTAATCGTTCCAAAATACTTACCATGAGTACTTTTTCTAGCAGCACCCTTTAATTTGGCAAGAACAGATTTCAAATACTGATCTTCACAATGTTTTGGAACAGTAGATTCAGCATTAATAATATCTTCAATGAAATCGTTTACTGGCATATTATGCCCATCATAAAAAGGAATATTCATTATACCTTGTTGTAACGCAAAACATTTAGCCATAGAATTTACCATAGTATCATGAAGGGATCTATTCATGGAAGTTGTGAAAGTTCCGCCATTGGTTCCGGAAGTATTATTTTCATCGTCTTCCACTATACCTTTCTGACGTTTATTTTTATTACGAGTCATTGTTAATTTACAATAATTCGTTAATAATATCAAAAGAAAAAGGAAGTCCTAAAACTCCAATTATATCTGACTTGTCAAAATGTATAGTTTGGAATTCTATTACTGAATAGTTAATGCAAACTTTTGCTTCTCCATATGTTCGTACGGTACCGTCTCTCAGAAAGTACTTTAACATACGGTCTATTCCTAAAAACGGATTAAGCTCGTTTTCTTTAATAATGTTTATAGGTAACGAGGGATCTAATATGAATAGACCCTTGTTATGGATAAGGAATGAAGATTTTAGTGATAATTGTGGATATAATTCTTTATGTTTTAACAAAAACTGAAAATATGAGTTCATTAATTTATTATATAAGCATCTATTATCACTAGTAATTCAGTGTAGATGTGAAACAAGCTTTACCTTTAAGGCCTTTATGTCTGACTTATACTTGATTAGTACTACTGTAAGCTTGCCGCGCGCAAGAGTCGTAAGTGATATATATCAATGCTATGCCAATTTTATTACTACCTCTTGTAATGTTATGATTTTCTGATCTTTTTCTAAATTGAGATTTGTTTAAAACAATATATTTGTCAAATTATTAGGTTTAAAATTTTGGGTTATATACCAAATCTTTAGCCACCAAATTATTGAAAACAATGTCACAAAAAAAAGAGTTGATAATAGTATTAGACAATACATTTAATGAGAATATTATTAATTAGAATGTAAATTCTCTAGGATCTGTTTTAAGGAAAGGTAATCCTAATATACCTGTTAATTCAGGTTGACTTTAATTGATGAAAGTTCTGAATTTAACTGCTTTATTCGCAATTATTATTTTTGTGGTTCCAGAAGTAATGAATGATCTTAGATTGAATATGCGTTTCTCTGATCTATTTATTTTTGTATCTGGGGTTAAGTTTTCTTCGTTAATTAAATTAATATCCAAAGAAGGATTAATTAGGAAGAGTCCTCTATTATCTTTTAAATTCTTAGAGGATATATGAATGTTAGGATAAATTTCTAAATTAAATGAAACATTGTTTACATGTTCACTCATGAGAAAATCCTAGGAATATTAGAAGAATCTTCTAAATAAATTATTTCGAAAGAAATTAACTACCCGACGTCTTAATCGTGTTTGAATTGATATTTCACGTCTCCAAATTTCTCTTTCGTAAATGATTGCAATTCTTTCAAAATATCTAGTTTCAAAAATTTGATCAAGAAATGGTGTTCCTTATATACCGATAATTTCTGAATCAACTTGAGAGGCGTCGACTTCAAATCTCAAAGAAAAATCGCTAAATTCTATTATTGTGCTCCCAATAGTACGAATTGCACCTTGTCGAGATATAATTGAATTGTCGCGTTCTATTGAAACGAATTATGCTATTGCTGATTGTTGAATTAAATTTATCGACAGAGTGTGATCTATTAAAAAGTTACCTCTATGTGAATTAAAATGACCCGATATTAATTCGACGTAGGGATAATTGTGTTGATTGTAGTCAAGATTTGCAAAATAATTACTCATTAATGTTTTATTAAAATTATTTATTAATAATTTGCTCAGTTCTGTTTAACAAGTTTTCGAAGAAGTTGGAAAATTCTTCTTGAGTTTTAATTTCTTTAATTATATTTTTCAAATGAAAGTTTTCTACAAATTTTTCAGATTCTAATGAAGTTTCGATATTAAATCTTCTTTGTGCTTTTATTCTCCCTCGACTTTTAATTTTCTTTGATGTCAAAATTTTATCACACATAATTTTCTAACTGCAAAAAAAAGGCATTTTGTGATTTTAAAATTTTGATAAAATTTATCTATTAAGATTTTTAAATATTCAAAAACAACTTATAATTATTGAGGAATATTTGTGAATTATTAAGGAATAAGATAAAATGAAAGGTTCGCCGGACGGCGCAATAATAATATCACAATTTATCTTAATTAGAAAAATGAATTCTTTGCTTGAACGGTTCCGCCGGACGGCGCGAACTATTCTTAATTCAAGCTGAAACTAGCCGGACAGCGCAAAAACAGCTTAAATTACAGGGTTTTGTAAGATTTTAATATAATTGTAAAAATATAATAATATAATAATATAATAATATAATAATAATAATAATAATAATAATAATAATAATAATAATAATAATATAATATAATAATATATTTTTTATATAATATAATTGTTTTTAAATTATAAATAAGGAATGTTGGTTAGAGTGTCAGTTTAATTTTTCTATATTCTAAGTGTTGTGAGTGTTTAACTTGCACCTTAAGAAGGAAAGAATAGTGTTTCGCGAGCAGAAACTAACAATTCTAAGTGTTAAAACTGACAACTTTCACAATAACCGAGTACAACGCGAACTGAATTGCCGGTTAGAGAAAGAATAATTTGAACTATTAATTAACACTCTTAATAATCTGTAAGATTTTAATGTAATATTTTATAATGGGAATTATTATAATTGTCTAAAAAAAGTGACGAATTCCACCGCTGCCACCAAATCAGCTGTTACATCCCGAGCAGAAGGCAATTTTATAGGTTAGATTATAGAATTTTGGAGGAATGGTAGGCTGATTATGGTCAAGTTGGTAAAGCTTGACCTTTAATTTTAAGTAGGATCGTATGTACTTATCAAAACTACGGGTTTTGCGTTAACAACTCAATAAATATTCCCTTTTAACAATTTTATTCAATATTCAAAAATATTTACAAATAGTTGTTACATAAATGTTACTAAATGAAACTAAGAAAGTTTGTTATGTTACACTTATGTAACTTTCACAACTTTAGGGTTTTTGCGTTTGTTTTAAGAGCTAGTACTGCTTCTAAGTGTTACTTATCGTCACTTGCACCTATTACGGAAAGAAACTTGTTTCTAAGTGTGAGAAAAGCAACTTGCACAATAATCGAGTACAACGCGGACTGAATTGCCGATTAAAGAAAGAATTGGTGAAAAACTACAATTAATGAAACATGACACGCAAAATACGACAGTTAATACATTTAAATTATTGATTTTAAGTGTCAATTTGCTCTTCTTGCACCTTTTACGGAAAGAAACTTGTTTCTAAGTGAATAACAAAATAGACTTGCACGATAATCGAGTACAACGCGGACTGAATTGCCGATTAAAGAAAGAATACAATAAATTTTATATAACTGAAGGGTCGCTCTACAATGACTACTGGTCTATAAAACCGCACCCGAACATTTGACAAGCTTTGTGGAGAAAGCTTTGGCTTATATACTCTAAAAATGACAAAAAGTGGGAAATTTGTAGTTAATTATGGGGGTAAAGTATGTTATCTCCTAGGAATTTAGGTCTGTTTGTCCTAAGTCTATTTATAAGTTGTTTTGATGAAGGAGTGCGCATTCCTTCATAAGCGACTTTATAGGTCACTATGTATGGAGAGTGAAGATCGAGTTACATGTTGTTGTCTAGGAGCTACAGATCGAGATAACGATACAAGAGGCCCGAGCTTGCGTCGTTCGTCCTTGGCATGGCGCATCGCTTTTCACCTACTTTCATCTATAACATTCCCATGTCACTTGCTTATCTCGCTTCTCAATCCTTCAAAACTCCAGATTTTACAACAACAAGAATTGTTCTCATTTCTCTAAAGTTACTAACATATTTGTTATTGAATATAAAAGTTAATTATATATTTAATTAAAATATTATGTCTTCTTCAATTTTTGTTTAATTTGGAAAAGTTTAAATTATGCAGAAAATATGTTACTGGGATGTAACACTAAACTTTGCTAAAATGTTACTATTATTAGTAGAAGTGTAAATATTAATTTTTTTTAATTTGATAAAATATTTTTTGAGTTATGGAGTTTCAAAATTTTGATTTTTTTAAAATATCTTTTTTTCGATTTAATATATCGATAAGTAAAATTAATCAAATTTAAAGTATGAATAGTGATTTTTAAAGGGGTTTTCACAGGCTATAAGCTGGTGACCTTTTTTCTATAAGCCATGTAAAAATCAGAGTGGGACCATAAGAATTTTTGAGAAAAATAATAATTTATCATTATTTTAGATAGAAAATGATGATTTATAATTAATTTCTTCAAAAAGTTCCATGGTCCCACTATGATTTTTACATGGCTCATATGAAAAAAGGTAAGCTTTCGATTGGGGTAGGTTACAAAAAAATAAAAAACACCAATTTTGAGATACAGTAGAACTTGGTTAATACGATTCTGTAGGGACCGCACTAAGAATGCGTCTGATGCGGGAAAACGTATTAGGTGGGATATAAAATGTATGTCTTAAATTGCAGGGACCACCATAAATGAGCGTCTTAAGCGGGAAATAGTATTTAAACGGGATCGTATTAACCGGGTTCTACTGTATATTGAAATTAAGAATTTGACCTTGAATTTCAAGGTCAAATTTACAAAAACCAACTTTTTTTTCATCACCAGCTTATAGCCCGTAAAAACCCCTTTAAAAATCACTATTCATACTTTAAATTTGATTAATTTTACTTATTAATATATTAAATCGAAAAAAAGATATTTTCAAAAAAATAAGAATTTTGAAACTCCATAACTCAAAAAATATTTTATCAAATTCAAAAAAAATTAATATTTACACTTCTACTAATAATAGTAACATTTTAGCAAAGTTTAGAGAAAATTCACTTTTTACCTGGGCAGTTGAGGAATTTTGCCCCATATGTTCGTTATTTGTGGTTACGTTTTATTTTTTTACTCCGAATCCCTTTGAGATCCCAAGATGAAATTTACAGGACATGTAAAGTACATTTGCCCTAACATTTAGTAAAATTTTGAAAAAAATCGAAGATGATGTTTTTTCAAAAACGTATTTTTAATTTTTCAAAATTTCAAAAAAAAAATTTTTTAAATTTTTTTTTATATTAATTTTATCTTAAAACATACTTAAAACCAAAGAAATCCTTTTTTTAAAATCCAAAATCGGTTAATTAGAACTAAAATTATAGCACTTTCAAAAAAAAGACAAAAATTTTGAAAATGACATATTTTTGGTAATTTTTAAAATTTTGAAAAAATATTTGGTGGAGTTGTTTATCACTATAAAAGTAATAAATTTACAATAGTACAGCCAAATCCCAACAAGTCATGAAAATAAGTGTGTTGAACTGACGTGGAATCCACCGTATACACGTCATCGCCTGACAAGGGGATAAAAAAAATATCAAGCAAATTATCAGTCCTCCAAGTCAAATATTAAAATAATAAAACACAATTTAAACGTTTCGACAAATATTTTATTTGTAGTTTTTTTTATTTGGGTGATTTGCACGTAACTGTAATATTTAGCGGCGTCACAGAAAACACATTCAAAATAAAAAAATTTTGCTTGGGTATGGATACATTTCACAGGTATATATAAAACCTATTTGCAACCACAAATATGTACAAATAGATATTATAATTTTTGATAAATTGCGAAATTCCCTCCAAAATTTCAGCTCCGTGGCGTGTCCGTTTTTTAAAATTTTAAGTTAAAATTCAGAAATTTTATTGAAAACGCCGAAACTGAAACGAGAATTTTTTTAATATGAATTATGTATATAGGTGAACAATTTGTACATATAATGCATCTTCTAATACTTTTTATAAAATTATAAAATGTAAAATAGTTTTGTCTACAAATTTTTTCAATTTTGTAATAAGATTTTTTTCCCTATAATTTAACTGTTTATGGCACATTTTAATGTTATCTGAGAATTAAAATCTAAAATAAGATCCATTAGCAACAAATATCAGTAAAAAAAAAGGTTCAAAAATTGAAAGTTCTACACTCAAAAACAATTTTGTTGTAAAAATGTGAAGGTCACAAAAAAAGTGATCAGTACCGTGGTATTACTATTCTTTTAATCTAAACACTCTCTGTTGTAATTATTACGATTTTTTTGAAGATTACAATAGAAACAAATTATCTGCCCAAAGAAAAGAATTATTTTGCAGAATTGTCGGAGTTAGGTTAGTTTAAATGTCAAATTTCAGCTCCGTGGTGTCACATAAAATATCAGCTCCGTGGCGCCTGTGGCGTAAAGTGTGAAGGTGCAAATTCATGGATCAACAGTTGCTACAACAACACATATTATAGAAGAGGACAGACATAGTTGTGTCCTTTTATATTTCAGTGCTTCGGCAACCGTTGACTTATTAAAAAACACCTTAATATTCGAAAAAACACGCCTTTACAACAACCAAGCAAAAGCAGTATAATTACTGTTGATCGAAACGCTCTTATTTGTGAATACTTTTCTACAATTAGTTTTATGCGCTAATTTCATAATGTTATAAAAATGAAATTCTCTGGTTATGTCAAGCTGATAGTAAATAGTAAATATTTTTGCTGGGGCTATATTGTGCATCAAAATGCTTTTTTTAACTCAGTGATTTATTCAAATTCAGAATTAAAAGAAAATCAACTTTTGCATATGTTATATTTCCTTCTGAAGGTTTCCTTTGAGTTCTTCAATGAAATAAATTTTTTATCTGAGTTGTAGTCTTTAAAAGTTGTGCATAAAATAGACCTCGGGATGGGGCTACTTTGTGCATTGAACTTTGTGTTTTTATAATGTTACATAAACATTTTTTTGATCCTTTCTTATTCATTAAATCTTTTATGTAGATATTTCAGAGTAAATTAAAAAAGAAGAAGATATTAAAAAAAAATTTTGTAAATATTATACAACAAAGTGTAAAATAAAACACTAAAATTTTGCTAAAATCATGATTTATTAAAAATTAAACAACCTTTCTTCAAATTTTATATTACTCAGAAAATAAATAACACTTTTTTTTTAAATATACATTTTACAATAATACATTATGATAATTATAAAACTATTATTTGAATACATGTAAATAACTTTGAATCATCATTTTAATAGGAGCTTTTTTTAAACGTTTTGAATATGAAATTTTTTAAAACCTTGAAATTAATAATTTAAGGTTAAATGAATAACAATTTAATATCTAATACACTTTTCCAGTAATTTTAAAAGAAACGAGAGAAATAGTTTGAAGACTAATTTGAAAAACTTATAAATATTAATTAAAGTTAATTATTTGCCGTTATGTTCCAAACCGGTTGAAGTTTTAAGGGGTTACACCACTTTGAAATTTTCAAAAAATTGAAAAAATTTTTTTTTGCTTAAAATACTCTTTATGGACACCAAAATGGTATGTCATTAGTTATATATCGATACCTCAAGTAAAAAGACAATTTTCGAACTGTTCAAGCAGGGTCGCGCGCTAACGTTTACATTGTAATGAAAACTTTAAACTCGTTTTTCTCAAAACTGTATTTTAAAAATCGGTGGACACTCTAGCTGCCACAAATTTCAATCGATCCTCTTAGTTCTTTTTTTATTTTGTTTGTGATATAATTATCTAGCGAAATACGTACGGATTTTTCGAAATATTAATATTTAAATTTTCTAGACAACTTTAAATAATGAAATTTAGGCAAAAATATGGACTTTTTCCTTTAAATCGATGCCATTTTGCGAAAAATAAATTTTTTTTAAAACGGATACGTATTTCGCTAGATTTTGAGATACAGAAACTAAAGCATTTTTACTTTTTGGTCTAGCTTAATTCTGGACCGAGTTATAGTGTCCACCGTATGGCGATACATTTTTAAAGCACTTTAACATATCATCTGTCAAACCGACAATTTAAAAAAAAAAGAAATTTATATATTTTTTTTTTGTAGTTCAAGAGTAGTACAATACCCTACTGTAATTTAATTTTCCTAAAAAAATTTCTATTTTTCAATAAAAATTGTTGAAAAAGCTTATGTTTTGAACGGGTCAAAGTGGTGTAACCCCTTAATCGTTTTAAGGATTTTAATTAACTTGTTCTTGGTTTTTTGACAAAGAAGTTCTTTTTAATAATTTTATTTATTAAATACTTCGAGTACATAAAGTAGCCCCAGTTGACGGCAGTATTATTCAATGCATAGGGTGGTCAGCTCCGTGGCAGCAAATTTTCGAAAATTTGTTATAATTTTTTTATAATTATAGCTGTAGTAAAACTGTTCAAATTACAACTATATTATGCCCTAATGATGAGGAAAAGTGATATTTAACATGAAAAAAACAAAATTTTTTTTCTTTTGAAACTGATCTTAAAATTGCACAGTTACGTGAAAATCACCCACCTACTAATATTTTAAGTTACATTTTTGGTGATAAATTTAAGTAAAAAAAGTGAAAGAGTTATAATATATGTTATACGCACATTTTAAAGTTAATTATAAATATTTACTATTTAAACATATTTCAAAAAATTGCATTGGGGACTTGGCCCCAATGGATGTTATTAATGTCTGCTTCTTACTCCTTTTTACTTAATATACTAATAAAACATTATTTTCAGAGTTTTTATGTTTTTATGTAAAGAATATCCTCACCGGTTTTATTATTTTTTAAAAATAACTTGTTTTCCTCCTTGCAAAACATAATCAGTTTCTATACCTTTAGATAGTTCCCTCCTCAACACATTAAGGGCTTTTGTAAAAAATACTAATTAAGAATTGAAAAATAAATTTATAGCTATGAAAAAATAGGGGACTAACTCTGCTGGAGCTCGAAACCCAGGACCTATCAATTGCCGGTTGATTACTCTTAAGCTAATTAAGAAATCTTATTAATATTAAAAAAAGAAATTTCGTGCAGTTATGTATTTGATACCACACTGCTAATCTCTAATAACCACTTACTTTAAAACATTTTCGTTTATAAAGAAGAATTTGTGATGTCTCGGATGTACGGAGCAGCATTCTATCAGAAGATCTTTCTGGTGGAATAAGCGTTTGGACGTTCAATCACTAATTTCTATGATTTCTTGAAAATTTTATAACTTCTTCAATAGAAATTATTTTTTTGACATTCCACACTCGACAAGAAAAGTTTGAACGCAATGGTCATGAATCTTTCGAGATGTCTAATATCAGAGTAATTACACTGTAAAAAAAGAGAGTTAAATTTTAACTCCCCACGGGATTCTACAAAAGTCGCACCCGTTGGGGAGTTAATGCCAGGGGAGTTAACCCTTTAACGCCCAGCGGTTTCGATCGAAACCACTTTTGATTTCTAAAATCTATAACTTTGACAAAAATTAAGATATTTTTAATTTCTAAACGCTCGCGACCCACAAATTTATAAACCTTTATGAAAAAAATTTACATTTTAAAAAATAATTCACAATTTTGTAATTACAACAATAATAAAAAAAAATTTGTTGCAAAATTTGCAACAAAATTACAAATTCAAAAATAAAAGGAAAAAAAACTCCTGAGAATTGTTACTCGGGGGTTTTCGGGGTCGCTGATTACGAATTTGATGTCAGATTTTAAAAATTCAAAATAGCGGATCCAATATGGCGGACATCATCTTTAAAAACTGATTCAATTTGACTGAAAATTGTTACTCGGGGGTTTTCGAGGTCGCTGATTACGAATTTGATGCCAGATTTTAAAAATTCAAAATGGCGGATCCAATATGGCGGACATCATCTTTAAAAACTGATTCAATTTGACTGAAAATTGTAACTCCGGGGTTTTTGACGTCGCTGATTACGAATTTGATGCCAGATTTTAAAAATTCAAAATAGCGGATCCAATATGGCGGACATCATCTTTTAAAACTGATTCAATTTGACTGAAAATTGTAACTCCGGGGTTTTTGACGTCGCTGATTACGAATTTGATAAAATGTTTGTCTACCTTCGTGACAATGTAAAAAACAAATGCCTAACGCAAAACCGGCATCATAATATTTAATAAAATATTCATTTCTATATTCGTAATAATCAGAAAAACAAATGCCTAACGCAAAGACGAAATCAATCTATAATGCTTGACTATATTTGTGAAAATCGGAAAACAAATGCCTTACATGAGAACGCGATCCGAATAAAATATAAATCTACATTTGTGACAATGCGATAAACAAATGCCTAATAAGAAAACGATGTCAAAATTAAATGTTCGTTTACATTCGTGACTATAGAAAAACAATTGCCTAACATAGACTCTAACATTGGATTAGTAAACAGCGGCCCTGAAAACCCCTACTAACAATTTTTAGTCAAATTGAGTCAATTATTAGAAAAAACGTCTGCCATATTATATCCGTAATTTTGAATTTTCAAAATCTGACATCTAATTTGTAATCAACGACTCAAAAAATCATCAAAAAATCATCCATTTTTAATTTTTAAAATTTGACCTCAAATTCGTATTCAGCGTCCCCGAAAACCCCCGAGTAACAATTTTTAAGCAAATTGAATTAATTTTTAGAAAATATGGCCGCCATATTGGATCCGCCATTTTGAATTTAAAAAAACTGACCTCATATTCGTATTCAGCGACCCCGAAAACCTTTATATACAAGCAATGACGTAAATTGCACTGATACAAAAAAGTCGGGCGTTAAAGGGTTAAATAAAGGGAGTTAAAACTTTACACCCAAATGCTAACTCCGCAAGGAATAAATAACTCGTGCGGGTGTTGATGAAGGGAGATAGTAAATTAACTCTCTTTTGGAGTTGATTTTTAACTCAAAAAATTTCACTCTCGAGTCCGTTAACTTTACGTAGTTTACTCGTGTAGAATTTAAAATTATTATTTTATTTTTTACTGCGAATAAAGTTTGATGGTACCTAGTTTAACAGTGTAGAGTATGTAATTATTTACTTAATTCCTTGTATAAAACTGAGATAAGAATCGATTGATGTACAATATAACAAGATGAAATTAATAAAAATATGTAGAATTCGTTTGTGCAGAGTTTAAAGTTATTAATTTTTAATATCTATTTGTGTAAAATTAGACAGTGACAAATTAAATGATGTAGAACTTGGAATTTTTTATTAATTTTTTTGTATGCATTTTATAAGTTCAAAATTAAAGGTATGACAATTTAACTACATAAAATTATATTAAAAAGAAAATATATTAGTGTTCAATTTCAGATGTAGAATTTAACACTGATATACGTTAATGTAAAGTATTCAGGTGTACAAATTAGCAAACAGAAAACTAGAATGTACAGTCTAATCATGGGAAAGTGAAAGCGCCCCATTTTTTCAATTTAAATTTCTCTTCATATTAATTTTAGAAAATTATCTCTAAAAAAAATTCAACACAATATAATTAAATTAAATTTAATTTTTTATATACATTTACTTTATTAACTTTATGAGATGGAATTAATTTCTTAATATTTTAATTAATTTTTTAAAAAATTTATTGTTATTTTTTATTATTATTTATTGAAAAATGTATTTATTTGTGTAGATTTGAATAATGTTTAATTTAACGTTAATAATTAATTAAATTAAAGCATCCAAAATTATATTTTTTCTAGGTTAGAATTTTACGGTGTGGAATTAATTGCGAAGAAATAAGCAAATTTAATTAAATTAAATGTTTTTTAATCATAATGTGTGTATAGATATTTATTAGTATTAGTACTCTCTATTTTTGAATTAGTAAAAATGTTTACTAATTTCAATCAGTGTCTGACTTTTTGCTTTTTAATTTGTAAATTTTACTTTTTTAAATCAGGGTTATTAAAAAATTACATAGAAATTCTTACAATTAATTATTTAAACATATTTTGAAATAATTTTTATTTACATTGTTCAATTGAATCTTAAAAATTATTATAAACAATTGTAATAATTAGTTTTTAAAAATATTTTTATGTAATTTTTTGAAAATAATTGAATTTCTTAAAAGGATTTGTGTATAATTCAAAATATTAATTAATCTTTTTATGAATTTTAATTAAAAATTTTGAACATGATTTTTTTCTCAAGAATGTTAAAAATAATTCTAAAATGCGATTATCTTCTGTATGTAATTGAATTTTCGGAAATGTAATTGAAAATGCTGAAAATATTGAATTTTAAAAAATTAAAAGCTAATTTTTATTAATTTTCATATTTAAATTTACATCTAAAGTTTTTTCATTAACATTTTTGTTTATTCAATTCTTTTCAAAATCTGCAGTGAAAATTCTTCAAAAGTTGATTTTCAAAAATTCTAACAAAATTAATTATTCTCAATAAAATTGTACAAAATTTCAATTATTCAAAAAGATTTTTATTATATAGATATATTTGAAAATTTTAATTATCTTAAAAAAAGATTAAAAAACAATTTTAAAAAGTTTTATTTATCTAGTTATTTTTTGCATTATAAAAATTGAAATCAGTTGCCCTTTTTTACTAAATATTGTGGTACTTTGTTGCAATGTTTGGAAGATAAGTCAAAATTGTCACAATTTTTGAAAATAAGTCGAAAAAAGTCTCACAATTTACTTACCCTCCATGACAAAAAATTTTTTTTCCTGACATTTACCTGACTTTACTGACATGTGGCCAGTCTGTAAATCTAAAATCTTTAAAATGATTGTTTCGTTTTTTCGGTTTTGTAAAAAAAAATTTTTTTTGATGCTCAACATCGACGCTAACTTTTAAGGGACTTTAGTAATTTAATTAGTAAAATTTTAATTTAATTTTAATTTTACTAATAAATAGTAATTTTTACTAATTTATTAGTAAAATGTACTAATTCAAAATCAAAAAGTTAGTCACCGATTTAAATTAGTAAATATTTTTACTAATTAGTATATTTACTTTATTCTTGTTCGATTTTTCCTGTAACTGTGAATCAAGAAAAATTCCTAAATGCTTTCAATATTATCAAAGATTGCTGGACATCGAAAAAACCAGAATTTTTTTCTCAATTTTGGAAATTTAATATTTTTTCCAGTACTTTTAATAAAATTCACGAATTTACCCTAATTTATGCAATAGAAAGAGTTTATATAACTTTTTAAGGAGAATATTTTTCTATAAATATTATTTCATATATGTGTCAAAATAAAGAGCTTTAGTTAAAATGTTATACGCTCAAATTCCTAAAATAATTTATATATATATATAAATATATATATATATATATATATATATATATATATATATATATATATATATATATATATATATATATATATATATATATATATATATATATTTATATATATAAATATATATATATATATATATATATATATATATATATATATATATATATATATATATATATATATATATATATATATATATATATGTTACAGGCAAAGTATGAAATCAGGCATTTTATAAAACGCCTAGGCATTATATAGAATGCCTGGATATTTCAGGCAATGTATATAATGAAACCTTTTTTAATACATTGCCTAGGTATTCTATAAAATGCCCGTTGTATCTCCGGTAAAGTATTAAATTTTTATTTTCAAAAATATCCATAATCCAAAATGATTGAAAGTGAATAATTATTTACAATTAAAATTTTTATTAAAATGAAAAATAATTACTTATTAATCTTACTTTCACCTTTTCCTTATTTCACAATTTTATTTCTTAAGCATCCTGAAAAAATCCGATAATTTTTATTAAGATGATATATATTGAAAATAATTAAACTACTCTCTAAATTTGAATAAGTGTAAATCCACTTATTCATAAGCAGATTTTCATCACTTATTCATAAATCAGTCGTATATCACTGATTGACCAGTAGATTTTAACTGATAATCTAACCTTTTTTACTGAATTAATCAGTGAAATAAAGTTACTAATTATCAGTTAAAATAATTAATTTTTTTCCACATATAATACCTTGTTAGAAGCAACAACGTCTACATTACGACTACATTCAACTAACCTATAAGTTTAAAAATTCAATACGATTGATTTATATTTTAATTAATATAAGGTATAAAAAAATAAATTAACTTTTGGACTTGTGCGGTTCTGCACAAAATGAAATGAAAAGCACAGAAAATGTATTGAATTTAATTTGGATAATTTATATTAATATTTTATAAATAATAAATATTTTTGAAAAATCACTTTTCAACTTTCTCATCTTTGTGCGCAACTTGGAATCCTGGACTTGTGTTAAACCTTGCAGACGTTGGTGACACAATAGTGTTAAGAGTAGGGTAGGTAGAACAGGATAGACTGACCTGATCACTCCTAACGACGGTCAGTATTATAAATTCAGTGAAAAGAGGAAGCATGATTTACAACTGTTTACGATTTCTGATCTACAGATTATTATTGTCACCTTTCTATTTTAGTTTTTACATTATTCTTTGAAAAATAACCGTTTTGAATTTAATGTTTTTAATTTCACAAGCGTAATCTGTTAAACTCTGATGACTAAGAATTGTGGATATTATATCTAAAAATAGTTAATTGATATAAGGACAGTCAAATGTTTAGCTGTGAGATTTACACATCTATACCACAAACAAAAGGAAAAAAATATATTCTAATAAAATGTAAAAATTTTTTATTAACACTTGCAAAAATTCGAATGTCTTAAAACTTTGGTTTTAATTATTTTTAAGAAAAATATACATTTTACAAAAAATCAGATATAAATAAAGTTATATAATAACTTTATTTAAAATATTAAATTTCTTAAATAGAATATTATTTATTGCAACATGATGTACTGGAATGACACTTTGACGTACACTGAAGTTTGTTTCGTACACAAAAACATCTATTGCTTTGGCATTTCATTTTACAAAAACATTTTGTAAAGCCTTGACCCATTCCAAGAGATTGTTTGGTAGCCACTGTCCTAAGTGACACTTCTTTGTCCTGAGGAATATCCTTAATGTTTAAAAAATTTGCTTTACATGGAGCAAACTGCGATCTGAAATAAAACAACTGTTTTATTAATATAATTAAAAGTTTGCAAACCTATTAATTTTTTTTTCTTTAAATTATGGAAAAATATTTATTAATATATTGACACAATTCTCTGAAAGTTAGTTATCTAACTATTCTAGCTAAAAATATTAGTTCTGGTTGATAAATTTGCTAAAAGTTATTTATGGAGGTTAAGCTTTGAGAAAAATATTTTTTTAAATCAAACAAATAATTTTTTGATATAGGGTTTAAAGTATATTTCATTAGAATAAACGAATTTGAGCTCACTGTAGAAAGAAAGTCTTACTTTAAGGCAGAAAAGCTGTCTTGTTTTAAGATACAACAATTTTAAGACACCTGTTGTTTACTTCACAGATTTTTCTCTTGTTTTAAACTGTGACTCAGAAAAATTAAATTTGTATAAAAATGTGATGTTTTATTAAATTAAAAAGGTAAATTTGGAATTATTGTAAATTTAACTTGATTAAGATAGTATTTTTCACATTAAGATTTTTCTCTTTTTAAAGTGTTAAATTAAAATAAACTTGTTTTGAAAAAAAAACTGTTCCTTAAATTCCAAAAATGGTTTTTTGGATTCAACAAATCATTTTTTGAAGAAACAAAGGTATTTTAAATTAAATAAAATAATTTTTATACCTTACAACAACAAAATATCTGTTTGATAATGTTACGGTATAACCTAACATTAACTCAAATTTAAAATTAATATTTGATTCCTTAATTTTTTTTCTAATTTTTCAAATTAATATTAAAATCCTCTCCCCACATTTCTTTTAAACCTATGCTCAGCTGAAAGGTGATATCTTGAGATATCACAAAGCATAAGCCTACATCAGCACCGCACCGGAAACGAAGTTGGGCTGTTTAAGCGCTTTTATTATAACTAGAAATAAAAGACTAGTTAAGTAAAATTTATGATTTTCAGGAACCCATTAAAATAATATTACTATAATTTTATACATATATATATATCATACGAGCTAAAATATCCTGGGACATCCCGCATATTTTAATGTTTAGTATTATAGAGATTGCATGTAGATATCCTGTGATATCCTGTATATTTTTACTTTGAGTGTTATAGGAATTACGTGTGGATATCCTGGGATATCATGTATGTTTTTAGTTTTAATATGGTAAGAATCACAGGTGGATATCATGGGATGTCCCGTGTATCTTTAATTTGAATGTCGTGGGAATTGCTTGCGGATATCCTGGGACATTCTATACATCTTTAGTTCGGATATCATGGGAACCACATGTGGGTGTCCTGGGATATCCTACATATTTTAGTTTAGGTATCATAGAAATTACTCTGGGATGTCCTGGGATGTTCTGCATATTGCTGTTTTATTGCGTACACTTTAAAAGTAATTTTTATATAAGGTAAAATTGTAATTAAAAGTTATAAGAAAGAAAATAATCATTTGTATGTACACGGAGAGAAAAAAAAGTAAGCGGCTCTACCTGTCGGTAGAGCGGTTGCGTTAAATGCGAAACAGCCGTTCAACTTGAGGTTAAGCACGCTGCTTACTCTCGAGGGGAGAACGGTTCTCCTTTTTGGGGAAAGCGGGTACACTTTTTGGAAAGTAAGCGGCTCTATTTGTGTGGAGAAGAGAACCGATACTCTTCAAAAAGTATAACCGTTCGACGTTTGCGGCGCTACTGCTGTGCTTTTTAAAGGGAAAACAGCGCTCTCTTGCCAAATCAAACGGCTCTCTTTTTTTTCTCTCCGTGTACGTCGCCTTTTAAACCTATACATCTTTGGGTGGCTATGGCAATACGCACGTATACATATAATTCCTTAAGACAGCACTAGCATAGCGGCACGCACACATGCATTCTACATATGGTACAGACCACTCATACATAGTTGGCCTCTACTCGTTGCTTCTTCTTCTTCGTTCCATCCTTCCCTCTTCCCCTAGGCCCCATGTGCTTTCAAACAAACGCACGTGCAACGATTCGAATAAAATATTATTTCCTTTTAAACCCAACAAAATAAAGGGAAATTATTTATTCAAAATTATTTTCCCCATTCAAAATTATGAGGTGTTTCTGAGATTATTGAACAATTATAACCAGAGCACCAGCACTAATTATTAGTGCAATATTATTAATAAATAATTAAGTTATTTATTAATAATAGCAATAAATAATTTTTTTTAATTTTTATTAATTATTAATTTTTTTTATTATTAAATTTTTTTTTAACTTTTTGGAATTATTCGAAAATAATAATTCCAGAAAAGTATCAAATTTCACTTTTCTCGCCTGCTAAACAAACGCACGTGCGATGACTTGAATTAAGTATTATTTCTTTTCAAGCTCAACTAAATTAAAAGGAAAATTTCAAAATTTTTGTCGCACATTTCAAAATTATATGGTGTTTCTTAGTTATTGAACAATTATAACTAGAACACTAGCACTAATTTTAGTGCAATTTTGTTTATAATTATAAATAATGTTATTAATTATAATTATAAATAATTTTTTTTTATGCAATAACAATAATGATAAACAATTTTTTTTTATAAATTTTTTTTTACTTTTGGAATTATTTGAAAATAATAATTCCAGAAAAGTATCAAATTTTTCCTGACGGCTTTCCGTTCTAACGCTAAGCGTGAGATTCGCAAGTCAGCAAAAATCTTCTTGACCAATGGGCCTTAAGTTCCAACCCTACTTCTACTCCCACAACCTTCTACTCCTACAACTACTCCCTCTTCTAGCCAAAATCTTCCCCCAGATTTAGAAGCAAGGACTAGAGGAGCAATTAACATTTTCAAAATTTGCAGTACAACTTTTGCTCTCCAAGTAGACTCCTCGTGGAGATACTCACGGATTGTAAAACGCCGGGACGCGCCCGTCTATTAATCGACCCCTAGCCTGATAGACCACTACGAGATAGTGTCTAGGACCTAGGATAGACGAAAATAAATAAAAAGGTAAAAGCTTCACGAAAGTAAAGCCCGACCAAATTTAGTTATTTTCGCTATCTCAAAACCTAAATTTTAAAATTAAATTTTGACTCGCGAATTAATTAAAATTGCACAAATTAATTCCAATAGTGAATTGTTAGTGTGTGTGTGAATTGTTTAGGCCATCCAAGGAAAAAGGGCCTAAAACAATAAAACTTATTAAAACAGATAAAATTTTCGCCCGTCAAGCATCTCAAAACTTGGCGGTAGGATAAGGTTACCGTAGAATTAAGGAATAAAGGAGATCGAGTGAGTAATTGTATCGTTCCCTATTACAATTTTTCTTTATATCTTTCTGTAGTCTTTTCTGTTTAAAGTTATAATAAATCGTAAATTTATATTTCGAAATTTTCTGTTTTCTTATTGTCTTCTAACTTTCCTTTTCATATTAAATTCTTTAACTATTTAATATAAAAATGTCAAAATGATGTTGCTTGGCGAACTCTTTTAAAAAGAGATAAACGGACCCCATAAAATAAAAACAGGGCCATTCGGCCCTGGCAGCTTGATTTCCTCCAACGAACCTCCGCAGGCGCGCGGTAAACTTCATTTCATTGCTCAACATTTTAATTTTTATTCTTCGAATTTTTGACTTTTAGGTTATCTTTCTTGATTTTTAATAATTAAAAATAATAATAATTTTCGGTTCGTAACAATAAAAAGAAGCATTTTTCTCGGTAAGGAAATTTATTTCGAAAAAGTTAAAAATTTGGCTCCAAGCTACTACCTTTGCTAAAAGAAAACTCCAACTATTTATTTTACTAGAAGTAAAATCCAACTGCTAATTTACAAAAAATGTAGGACCACTTGTAAATTTGGATTGTAGTTATCTACAGCTTGACAAAAGTTAGCTCCAACTGCCAACTTTGACAAAAGTTAGCATCTTTCTAAAGTTAGTTTAGATTTAACTTTGCTTAATGTTCCCTATTATCCATATTACATGCTATTTGTGAGTATTAAACATTTTTTAAATTTGTTCTTATTAGTTACTTGTGATAAAGCTGCTTTAGTAATCCAGTTTTTGTCCCCAAGCGGTAAAATCCGTCACTTGTAACCTCCATAACCATAGCTAGTAAGTTGCGAGCATCTCCTCGACCTTTATCAACATCAGGAATAGGAACTCGAACTGTCGATCCTTTTTCTACAGGAGGAAATTGTTTATCAGAATTTTTTTTCATTCTGTTCGCTTGTTGGCTAAGATTTTCTGCAGCTCCTTTACGTTGAATTGTTCCATTTTTTGTTCTATTGCATAATAAACACAAAACTTCTGCTCCATATCCTTCATTTTCTTCATTGGTAATACCACAAATGACATGAACACTGCAGTTACATTCTTGACATCGATGAGCTCCACTAGTGTCTTTTAAGCACACAACACATTTCATTTCTGGCAAATTATAATTTTCACAATCGTCTTCGTTTTGCTGGCTATAATTTATATTTTCTGTGGTATCCAAATTTTGATTCTCATCTCCAGTCGATATCGAATCGATAATATCCTGTAGGTCTTCTTCTCTTGATATATTTTGTAATACATCTTGCGGCAAATCAGATGTATTTAGACCAACCTTGACTTTTGTTCCAAATAAAGCCTCATAGGGTGATCGTTTTATTCCAGAATGGTGTGCTCTATTCTTCATTAATTGAAAAAATTTTAGCCCTTGACTCCAGTGCGTATTATCATGGTCTTGCATCCAAGTAGTAAGCATATTTTCGATATCTTGATTAGCCCATTCAACACTTCCTTGGCTCTGACTATGCCGTGGCTTACCATGGACGATTTTTAATTCGGGCCAAAATTTATTGAGTCCAGAAACAATGGAATTTGCAAATTCTTTACCATTATCGGACTGTAATACAGAAGGTGCTCCAAGCAATGTAAAAATGTCGATTAAATTAGTCGCTACTTCGTCAGCTTGTTTCGTCACCATAGCCTTTAAAACTACAAATTTTGTTAAATGATCTTGATAAACTAAAATAAATTTATATTGACCATCTGGGTGAGATTGGAAATCTATTAAGTCTACTTGACAACGCGAATTAAATTCAGAGAAAAGTAGTGGTTTGACAACCACTCCTTTTTTTGAAGATTTTTGTTTTTTTTGACACGGCTCGCATACATTGAGAAATATTTCTACTTCACGACGTGACACATTTTTGTATTTTAACGTTAGTTCTTTTAACATACGGTCACGTCCTCCGTGTCCTATTGATTCATGAGTTAATTGAAGAAAATCAAAAAGTTCACTTTCAAACACATAGTATAACACTGCACATTTTTCACTTTTTAACGGAAAAATAAGTTTTTCAATTTGGTTCACAACTAGCACATCGTATCTATTCATTAGCCAATAATCCTGTGATTTCTTTTTTCTTTCAGTTTTAACATTGTTTACTGCTGTTATTAACTGTTTATAACGTTCATCCGATAAAAATGAACTGTTTTTTGCCATCGAATTTTTAATTTAATTTATCATAAAATCTATTTTTTGTCTCAGAAACTGTTTCTGAAGACATTTTAGATATGGATAATTTTCGCTTTTACGTGCGGACTGCTCGAAAAATGCGAAGAAACTGACTAATTCTAGAAATTGCAATATATTACTAAAGGACTTAGGTAGGTTAGGTATTTTATATGCAAGGAGGCCCAACTATCGAGGGTAGATGTTAAATAAACAAATTTGAAGAAACTGAGAACATTTTAAGTCTACAACATTTATTTCAGCTTACAATTGTTTTCAATTTTCAGATCATTCTCATACTTCAGGTATGTATTTTACCTTCGTAAACATAAGCAAAATACCTATTTTCAGAAATTGATAAACTAGTGAAAAAAAATGCGTAATATTGGATGGCATAGTACTTAAATTCGTCTTTAACTATACCAGTACTGGGGAGATGGGAGAAAGAGATAGAAGAAAAGATTGTACATGGCGTTAGTCTCATCTTTGTGCGCAACTTGGAATCCTGGACTTGTGTTAAACCTTGCAGACGTTGGTGACACAATAGTGTTAAGAGTAGGGTAGGTAGAACAGGATAGACTGACCTGATCACTCCTAACGACGGTCAGTATTATAAATTCAGTGAAAAGAGGAAGCATGATTTACAACTGTTTACGATTTCTGATCTACAGATTATTTTTGTCACCTTTCTATTTTAGTTTTTACATTATTCTTTGAAAAATAACCGTTTTGAATTTGATGTTTTTAATTTCACAAGCGTAATCTGTTAAACTCTGATGACTAAGAATTGTGGATATTATATCTAAAAATAGTTAATTGATATAAGGACAGTCAAATGTTTAGCTGTGAGATTTACACATCTATACCACAAACAAAAGGAAAAAAATATATTCTAATAAAATGTAAAAATTTTTTATTAACACTTGCAAAAATTCGAATGTCTTAAAACTTTGGTTTTAATTATTTTTAAGAAAAATATACATTTTACAAAAAATCAGATATAAATAAAGTTATATAATAACTTTATTTAAAATATTAAATTTCTTAAATAGAATATTATTTATTGCAACATGATGTACTGGAATGACACTTTGACGTACACTGAAGTTTGTTTCGTACACAAAAACATCTATTGCTTTGGCATTTCATTTTACAAAAACATTTTGTAAAGCCTTGACCCATTCCAAGAGATTGTTTGGTAGCCACTGTCCTAAGTGACACTTCTTTGTCCTGAGGAATATCCTTAGTGTTTAAAAAATTTGCTTTACATGGAGCAAACTGCGATCTGAAATAAAACAACTGTTTTATTAATATAATTAAAAGTTTGCAAACCTATTAATTTTTTTTTCTTTAAATTATGGAAAAATATTTATTAATATATTGACACAATTCTCTGAAAGTTAGTTATCTAACTATTCTAGCTAAAAATATTAGTTCTGGTGTCACAGCGGGGGGTGGAAAGTACTATTAGTACTTAAATACAAGAAAATTTAAAATAGGTGTAATTTTGAATTGAACAAAATATAAATTATTTACCTTGAATCTGTAATTTCTAATAATTCCAACCATGTGCAATTTGTTTCAGTATACTATTGAAAAGATCAATAAAATTATGTAACTTTGTTTCATGATTTGCTTTTATTTCAAACACGCAGAATACTAAATTAATTAGGTGTAAAATATGCAATTTTGTTAATTTTTTTCTGCTTGGGCAAATTTAAATTAGTAACAAACCAGTAACTGAGTAAGACAATTAGGTTTTTACTAATGCTCTAAATTTGAATTAGTTAAAAATAACTAATTAGTAGTCAAATCGTGGCTTAGTTTTTGTTTCAGCAAATAATGAAAAATACTAATTTAATTTATTATTACTAAAATATAACTAATTATTAGTAAAAAAAACTTGAATTAGTAAACACAATTTTGCTAAAATATTAGTTATTTTGACAAAACCTAAAAATGAATTTGTCTAATAATTAGTTTTTTTTAATGATTAGTAGTAATATTTCGCTTTAATGTTTATAAACATTGTTCAATTAAGAAAAATAAGAATTCCATACTTTGCCATAACTGCAATAGGCATTTTATATAATACCTAGGGATTTTATAAAATGCCTAGGTAATGTGTAAAATAAGGATTTCATTATATACATTGCCTAAAATGACCAGGCATTCTATATAATCCCTAGGCATTTTATAAAATGCCTGAATTTCATACTTTGCCTGTAACATATATATATTTCACTTAAAAAAGTGTATAAATATGTACTGTAAAAGTTTTTCGGGAATTAAGTCATGTGTCTGAAACGTCTGAAATTTTGTATATCATAATTTGTATAGTTTTAAAGCTTCGCTTAGCTATTGCTTTTCGATTTTCGATTTTTTCGCTTCGACTTTTGCCCTACAATTTTCTAAAAATCTTAAACTCCACGCAATAAAACGCACGAGTTGCGTATAAGATTCGAAACGATTAGTCAGTGGCGTAGCAATAGACGGTTTGAGGGGTTAGATTGTCCGGGGCCCGGCGAACTAAGGGCCCCAAAAATTACAAAATGAATTTTTTTATAAGCAATGAAATAGTATATAATAAACTAGTTGTTTATGTGAGTTTTAATTCTGCCTGCCCGCGCAGGCATTATGAAGTTGACCAGTTATGAATATATATTATATTATTTTTAGTTTACTTTAATTTTCATACATATGGGCAATTCCACGTGAGATTTCAGTCGACCTCTTAAAATCGGCCAAAAATATTTTTTTTCTATTCTGTATTGAAAAAAAACAGATACGTATTATTTTATTATTTTTTTAGAGGCCAAATTTTTGAGTTATGAATTTTCAAAATTTTCGCTTTTTAAATGTAGGTATATTTTTAATGTCAGATAACTCCAAAAATATTGCTTCTTTTCATTTTTCGACAAGAAAAAAAAAGTTTTGTTTTTCTCTCTACTTTTGAATAATCATAACAAAAAAAACTTTTTTTCACTTTTTATTAAAAAAATAAAAAAATATTATAAACAAATTAATTTTTTTTAACTTTGGGTATGATAAATTTTTAATTTTATTTTTTTAAAACATACCTAGAAATGATAAGAAGGTTTTTCAAAAAGTTTCAGAGTGGGCCTGACAAGTTTTATGGGTCCAAAAAAATAATTAAGCTCTCCGTGCAGGTCGCACGCACGTGGCACAATGGGATTTTTTTACAATTTATTATTAAAAATTGTTTAGAGCCTAAAAATTCAATAATAATCAAAATCCAATAAAATTTGTAGGCTCTAGACAATTTTTAATAATAAATTGTAAAAAAATCCCACTGTGCCACGTGCGTGCGACCTGCACGGACAGCTTAATTATTTTTTTGGACCCATCAAACTTGTCAGGCCCACTCTGAAACTTTTTGCAAAACCTTCTTATCATTTACGGGTATGTTTTAAAAAAAGAAAATTAAAAATTTATCATACCCAAAGTTAAAAAAAATTAATTTGTTTATAAAATTTTTTTATTTTTTTAATAAAAAATGAAAAAAAAATTTTTTTGTTGTGATTATTCAAAAGTAGAGAGAAAAACAAAACTTTTTTTTTCCTGTCAAAAAATGAAAAGAAGCAATATTTTTTTAGTTGTCTGACATTAAAAATATACCTACATTTAAAAAGCGAAAATTTTGAAAATTCATAACTCAAAAATTTGGCCTCCAAAAAAATAATAAAAAAATACGTATCTGTTTTTTTTCAATACAGAATAGAAAAAAAATATTTTTGGCCGATTTTAAGAGGTCGACTGAAATCTCACGTGGAATTGCCCATATATTTGTTGTTCTTAGGTAATTAATTATTATAATAATGACAACAACAATTCACGCGCTGACGCGCGCAGTTAGCTTTTAGTTTACTATTTTTTATAAAATTAACAATTTTACAAATGAATTAATATAAAAAATTTTATTTGTAAAATAGAAAATTTGATCCAATGGAAGGTAGATAAATAACAACAAATAGTGTTATTTTATTTATTTAACGACGTTTTATACTTATTGACTTGTTACTATGTAACTTAAATTTATAATTTTAGTTAACCTGAAGAGGTTGACAAACCATGTCATCTAAACGTCGTTAAATAAATGAAATAACACTATTTGTTGTTATTTATCTTTCTTCCATTGGATCAAATCTTCCATTTCACAAATAAATAATTTGGAAGGAAATTTTCTACTATTTCTAATAAAAAATTTTAATTCGAATTTTTTTTATAAGAGTAAACTATAAATTGGAAGTTATGTTTATTACTATTAACAACTATAATGTATAATAGAGGTGTGCAAAATTCGAATCGAATTATCTCCGATTCGAATTTTGTGTTGTCGAGTCGATTAATGTTCGGTTCGACTCGATTAAATGCACACCTCTAATGTATAACTATAACTATAATTTAATTAATTGAAATAATTATATTTTATGACTTCCAACAAACAATTTTGACATTCATAAATATATGTAAAACTTGAACATAATTTCTTTTTACAGTTAAACCTTTACAATCAAAAATTTTAATCAATTGATTATTTTCAAAGTTGTCAATAAATGAATTCTTGAATATTATATTTCATGAAGTTAGTCTTAGTGTAATAAGAAAGAAAAAATAATAAAATTGTTACAAGAAAGATTCAATAATAAATTTATAAATGAAATAATTAAATATAAATATAAAAAAATATTTATTGTGCATTTATATAATATTCCCTACTAAAAATTTCCACGTAAGTACAAAATATAACAAAATTTTTTTAAAGTTTCAGGCTTTTGGACATTTTTTCTAAAAAGAAGCATAAAATATTTTACAAAAAAAGTTAAACGCGCGAGTCAACGCATGAATTGTTGCCGGTTATCATTATAATAATAAATGACAAAAGAACAACATATTCATGTATAAAAATTGCAGTATATACTAAAGATTAATTGTGGGCCCCTCGAACTTTTTTGTCTAGGGCCCCTTAGTTCGTTTTTACGCCACTGCGAGTAGTAAAATCAAATAATTCCTAATCTAAATTTACCATATGTATTGTAGCAGTTTTTTTTACTTCCCATCTTATCTCTTCTTCGACAATTTTTTCTCGAAATACCGGCCATTAATCGCTATGTTTGTACAGCCATCTTGGACCATTCCACCACTTAGATTCTAATAATTGTGCGGGAGAGCAACCACGTGACGGAAGATCCGCAGGATTTAAATCTGTAGGCACATGTTTCCAGTCCTCTATTTTTGAAAGGGTTCTGATTTCTTTTATTCTATTATGAACAAATGTACCTATTGCATATCCCGCCCTATCCAAGCTAAAACTTTGGAAGAGTCAGTCCAATAAATAATCTCATTGATTTTTCGAGTTAATGATTTCTTTGTCGCATCCGTCAATCTAGCGCCAATTGAGGTAGCTATTAGTTCTAACCGTGGAATAGTAGCACGAATAGTCACGACCAAATCTATTTTTTAAACTTTTTATGGCCTTATCATAATTTTCGTCTGTGAAAGGAAAACTACGAACTAAATCTCCTGCGTGGGAACCGGAAATTGACGCTTGAAGAAGATACTAAAATTTGTCCTCTCCACTAATCGAGTTGTCACTATGTATTTTCTTGAACTGTGTCCAAAATGGCAACCACTCTTTTATGTGACCACTGAACTTTGGCAACTCAATTTTAGGTAAATTCAAATTTCTCTGGACAGTCCCCACTGCTGGAACAATCGAAGGCTGCTGTAGTTGCACTGCTGGTGTTATCAACGTCGAGATCTTCAACTTCTCTAATAGAAATTGCTTCTTATAGACATCGTTACCTTCTAATTCGTTCGTTATTTCCTGTTCGTCTTCCTCTGTTTCAAAGAGTACTTCCATATATTTGTGATGTATCCTATCCAACTCCGTTATCTTGTTTTTTAGCATCTGAAAAGCAACTATTTTATCCTCCTTCGAACCCTGTCAATCCAATTCTGTCATAAATGCATTATAATTCCTCGTGAACAGAGATCTTTGAGTCTTTCGTTGCCTTTTCAAAGTGTCCATTTTGCTTTTCGAAATAACAAGCACTCGACGCCTCGTGGTACACTACACAAAACTCTTTTTCTAATTATCACTCACCACACGTCCTGTCACGGTCGCTAAAAGGTTATTTCTTAGACTTGGCAAACATAAAACTATTTATTTCAAGATTAAAACAAAGAAAACCACTCCAATAATTCTCCTTACAAAAATATGCATATCTGTGCGCTAAGTAATTTCGCACGCGTCTGCCCTTTCTATATTCGACTTCATCTTATCATTCAAAATCCCCACCTCCCAAACACACTCATTCCTTACGCTCATCACGACCCATAACTTTATCTGTCGCCATAAATATTAAATGACTAGCCACGACAGGCACAATCCGAGCCTTGATATTGTCTTAGTAATAAGGGATGAATTAAAGTGAATTGGCACTTTTATGCCCTTAAATTCCAAACCAATTCGGTTTTTGTCCACAATCTTAATGATTTTTTTTCTATTGTTAAGTTGTTCATTTCTATCCCATTAAAGTCTCTGTAACCACGTTACAAGAATCTGAATTCACTTTAATACAGTTTAAGGGAATCATTAGTTGCGGCGTTAATGCCCTTCAATCAACTTGAATTCTTTAAAGAACATTAAAGGGGATTCAAATTCCGGTCACGTGGTTACAGATAATTGAATTGGATATAAGTGTACAACTTAACACTATAAAAGGAATTCATCACGATTGCGGACAAAAAGGGAAATTGGTTTGGAATTTCAGGACATAAAAGTGCCAATCCACTTTAATTCATCTTTTATTACTAGGGTGATAACAAATTTTAATGCAAAATTGTTAATTTAAATAATTTATTTAATTTGAATTTTTGAGATTTATTCTACAAAAGTAATTATAGTAGATGCTCTTTATTATTAAAAAGCATTTATTCATAAATGGTTGAATGGACATTAGGAGATATTGAATTTTTTGTCCTTGCGCGCAACCGTTAAAAGCGCATTTTCAGGTTATACTCTACATACAAACTAATGTTCAAAATCACCTATAATTCGTAAATTTTAACCGAATTCAATTTTTCTTTTCTGGAAAATGATAGGCTAAAAATTTGTAAAAATACTGTGTATTTTTTTAATTTTTATTTGTTTAAACAAATTGTTATTAATATTGTTAATTACTAACTTTTTACATATTGTACCTAGAGAGGTGTATTTTTTTCTAATTTTACAATTTACCTGACCTTACATAAATACAAATGCAGATTTAAACAAATTATTATTGTTAATTTCTAACTATTTACAGAATAGTCTACCAGAAAGATGCAGTTTTTTCTAATCATGCAAATTTACCAAACTTTTTTCAAATGCCGATTTACCTTAAAAATAAAATTATAATTTAACCCATTAAAGGACCAGACGGACGGAAAATTTCAATTAACTTTAAGGACCTCGTTTTTTATTAAAATGAATATAAAAAAACTGGAACATACCATTTTTAATGTAAAATTTACTCCTCTGTCAGATTCTGCTGTTAAAATTTGTTTATACAAAATTGTTAAAAAGTTGTAAATATTTAATAAAAGACACGATTTTTCGAGAAAAAAATTCCGTTTCAGACGTATTTTCATCGGAAAAAAACAGGTAGATACTATCAAAAGCTAAAAATATTTTGCGTCCATGGACCCTCAGCTACAAAACTCTGAAGCGACTAATTTTTTTTCAAAATGGCGGACGCTAATATGGCAACTAAAACTTAACAAATTGCTCACATATGAAACATAGTGCTTTAACTTTTTTGAGTCACTGAAATCGTCTGAAACTCGATACTCGGGGGTTTTTGTGGTCGCTGATTACGAATATGATGAGGTCAGTTTTCGAAAATTTAAAATGTTTTCGGTGTTCCAATTAACCTAAAACTTTTTTCTTGTAGGTTTTCAAGGTCGCTGATTACGAATCTTATGTCAGTTTTGTAAACTTTAAGATGGCGGATTTAATATGTCGATTAATTTTTAAAAACATCTAATAACCCTGAAACTTCTTATTTGAAGGTTTTCGGGGTCGCTAATTGTGAATCTTACGTCATTTTAAAAAAATTCGTAATTCTGGATCCAATATGGCGGACGAAAAATTTTAATGTCGTCTTTTGCACTTCAAACTCGTCACTCCGGGGTTTTCGTCGTCGCTGATTACGAGTATAATGTAAGTTTCCAAATCAGCGATCTCAAAAACCCCCAAGTAAGAAGTTTCAGGATAATAAGATTATTTATAAAAGTCATCCGCCATCTTGAAGTTTAAAAAACTGACATAAGATTTGTAATCTTGAAAACCCAGAAGGAAACAGTTTTAGGTCAATCGGGATAATTTTTTAAAAATTCTGCCATATTGGAACTGCAATTTTAAATTTTAAAGAAATAACACCAAATTTGTAATTAGTGACCCCAAAACCCCTCAATTTGAAAAATTGTTGCTGCGGTAACTGGCAATACTTTTCAATGCAATAATTGTGACAATTAATTATTTTGTGAACAGTAGTAGCTTGTAAGTGACTAAATGTGTTTTAGTGAAGTTCCAAACGTGGAAAACATTAGATTGCTGAGGTAATTTGTTTCATTTTTAACTTCTCAAAGTGATTGTTTTTTTTTATTTATTGTTTTTTATTTTGTATTTACAGTAAGATTTTAAAAACAAAAATTAAAATTCACAAACGGCGGGTATATAAGGAATAGGGGAGACTAAGGTAAACCCGCTCACTTTTTTTCAGATCGGCTAAAATCTAGGAAATTAACCTCTAAATCCAAGTTAATTTATATCATTTGAAAGCTTATGATTTCTACTAAAAAAATTAAAAAGAGTTTTTGATTTATATTTTTTAGTTTTACTTAGAGAAACTTTTTAATAAACATATACCAAATTTCGAAATCACAATTTTCCAGGGTAAACCCGCTCACCTTGAAGCGAATTAGTCATTTGAGAGAAAATAAAAAGAGAGAGATAATAAATTTATGTAGAGAGAGAGGTAGCGAGACGCTTATTTAGTGAGATAGTGGGAAGGATTGCCCGCCAATTCCTCAAATTCGGATTCTTTCGGATTGATTCGAGTTTCTGCGCAAGGCATGTGAGATATTTCTTATTGTATAATTTTCACACTTGTAAATTGTCCTTGAGAGAGACTTGTCGCCACAAGATAAGCGCGTCGCCGACGACCTTATAGGTATGTCATAAAGTGAAAATGTGAAATGTATAATTATAATTGTATGAAAATTATATATTGTTTAAATCCGTAATATACGTCTTTTATAGTGTGGCGCGTTATTATGGTGCATCTGTGAATATAAAGGAAATTTTGTGATCACCTCGTGGCCAACTCCAATGGCGAATAACCCAAGCGTCCGGACCATTTATTCATAATAACAAATCTTGGAGCCGTCAACAATTGAATCCACGAGGAAATAATTAATTATATATGGCGGATTATCTCCTTCAATAATCAAGGAAGCGATAAGTCTCATTTTATTTTATATGTCTCACATTTCCAAAATTATCTCTCTCTATAGTCATTTATTGATAAATTATTATATTTTTTATATTTGAAAATATGCGAACGATGAGCTCATCTTGAAAGAAACTAACGATTTTTATATTTAATTTTATATGACATCGCTTACGTAGCGTATTTTGTTTATAATTTGATAATAGACTGACTTAGAAAATATATACGTATATCTATATTTGCTTAATTTCTGAATTTAATTTTTATTTGTGTTTGTGAAGTTGTTAATATATATATTATTTTAATAATCAAAAGTAAAAATATTTAAAGTGTGGCGTGTAAATTTTGATTCGCTACATTTTTGGCGCCCAACGTGGGGCTCGACTGATAGACCTATTTTACTTTGTATATTTTTGAAAATAATAATTTTTGAAATTTTAAATTGAAATTTAATTTATGAATGACGAATATTTTACGCGTAAAACTAGATCGAAACAGGGTGTTTTATACGAGGGTCTCGATACCGTAAAACCGAGAAAAATTTCTGTAGAAAAGAAAAATAGTGTTCGGAGAAAATTAGTAGATAAAATGGCGGACGAAGAGGAATTGTTGAACGCCATGAACGAGCAACAGTTGCGTGAAGAAGTGTTAAGATTGAGACAAATGAGTTAAACTCAGATTAATCAAATAGAGCGGTTACGTGAAATGATAGAAAATCAAAACGGAGATAATGGAAGTGAATTGGTTAGAGTATTGGTGGACGGATTGCGTTCTATTAATATTAACGTGAAACCCCCACGATTTGAAGAGTCGCAAAATCCCAATCAATTTATCGAGAAATTAGAAAAATTTTTTAATCTTAAAAATATCGCAAATGCACAACGCGTGAACATCATTGACGGGGCCTTTGATGGCCGAGCGAGTGTATGGTTTGACATGCAGCGAAAGTCATTTGACGATTATGATGATTTTAAAACAAAATTTTTAGCAGAATTTTATTCGATACCTATTCGTGTACGAATTAAGGCCGAATGGTTAGCGAGAAAGTTTAATGGTACGCATGGTAGTTTGCAAATGTATTTTTCAAAACAGGTGCAAAAAGCACAATATTTTTTGCCTCAAATGGAGTCATACGAGATGCATTATTCTGTCGTACAGCAAATGCCTATGAGAGTGAGAGAAGCGCTGGTCACCGTAGACTTTGCAAAATTCGACAAAATATCACAAGCACTCGCACAACTCGATTTGACATTTAATGATAAAATTAGTAATCCAAAAAAAAATTTAGTTTAACCATCAAGCCATAATTCTCGCGACAATTCGGACTTTGACGATAAAGTGAGAAATCGTCAGGCGCATGGTCAGCGGTTTCAGGGGGATTTTAGGGGGAATGGGAGAAGAGCGGACATGAAGGAAGGAGTAACAAGTAATCATATTGAAACGTGTGGGGAGCGTAATCATCGAAAGCCTTTAGAGTCAAGTTCCCTTTCCCAAAATAGACCGATACCCTTACCCGATATGACTATCCCTCCTCCTTCTTTCTCTGTCAACCTGCGTCAGATTCATGCGTCGTCTTCAAGGGATCATTTAAACTGGTAAACGGCGCGATATTGTCCATGGGAATGTCGCGCCCATTTGATTACGATGACTTCAATAATTTGGGGAGGGGATTGACGGAGACTAGTGAAAATGAACAGCCGAGCGATACATCAAATATACCTCGTTGTCCCCGAGTAATTGTTTCGATTTTTTCTGTACCTATTTTGGCTCTAATTGATACTGGCAGCCAAATTACTGCTATTTCAGAGGAATATTATGTATATTTATTAAAACATAATACACTCGCGGAATTACCAGTCTCGAATGTCGTGCTATTCACAGCTATAGGAAAAAAGCCCACCAATATAAAAAAGCAAATATTTTATGATATAAAAATTGGTGAGAGGATTGTTCCTTCGGGATTCTTAGTTGTTCCAAAATTATCTAATCCTATCATATTAGGTAACGATTGGATGTTGAAAAATCAGGCGATAGTAAATTATCGACAGTCACGTTTTACTATTAACGAAAATGATATTCCGAGTGAATTTGTTTTGTTTGGTAAAGTGCCTTCGAATAAACGTCTGATTTCAAAGGATGACGAGGAATATCAATACTCACAAGCTATAGATTATAATTCATTTGATTCTGAAAATTCATTTAATACTGAAATTAATTCTGTTGAGATTTTCAAAAAAATTTGATTATGGAAAATAGTGAAATAATTAATGAATGTCATAAATCTGAGTTGGTGGGAGGTAACATTATTTATGAAAATGAGTTAATCGAGTCCGGGTATAACATTTGTAGTTTGGGAGGGGATATAGATTGTGCAGAATGCATCGATGGTCCTAAATTTCGTGAACAATTAGAAGAGCTTGCATTATCGCTGCCGGATTTGAGTGATGAGGAGAGAAAATTTTATGTGAATCGAATGTTGGAATTTGAAAAACTTTTTACGCTCAAGCCTGACTGTGCTGATGTTGAACCGTATAAATTTCGAATTAAACCTCATAAAACGGTTGTACGGAAAACTTACCCAGTCCCGTGTGAGCATAGGGGAAAGGTACGCATAACTTTGAGAGAAATGGAGGAAGCTAAGATCATAGAAAGGGCAGATTGTGAATATTGTAATCCGTTGAGAATAGTGATCAAATCAAATGGGACAGTACGCGTTTGTCTTGACGCAAGATATATAAACGAAATAATTGAGTCAGATCATGAATGCCCACCAATAATTAGTGAAATAATGCAAAAAATTTTTGGAGTTACTTTTATGACAATAACTGACTTGGCTTCTGGGTATTGGCAAATTCCATTGCACCCCGATTGTCGAAAGTATACGGCCTTTGTTTTTGATGGTAAAATGTACCAATTTTGTCGCGTACCGTTTGGTTTAAAAACAGCGGGTTCCGCATTTATTCGTGCTTTGAATGTCGCTCTTGGAACTCAGTTTGACGATATACTCACAATATATATTGCTGATTTTCTTATGGTAACGCGAGGTTCAATATATGATCACATTTTGGATTTATGTTCGATTTTTAGAGTTTTGCAAAAAAATAATTTTACTATCAATTTAGCAAAATCAAAATTTTGTCAAAAAAGGGTTGAGTTTTTGGGATTTGAGCTTTCGACGGACGGTATACGCCCATTAACAAGTAAAATTGATTCGATAATTAATTTTGAAAAACCAAAAAATTTACAACAATTGCAACAATTCATTGGTATATGTACATATTACCGTTCATTTACCGTTCGTCATTCGAATTTGTTATATCCTTTTAGAAATCTTTTACAAAAAAATAATCTTTGGAATTGGACCAGTGATCATGATTGTGCGTTTGAGGAGATGAAAAATGCTTTCGTAGATTGTGTTAAATTGCACTATTATTTGCCTAATTCGAGGTTTAAATTGCAAACTGATGCGTCTGATCTGGGTGTCAGCGGTGTATTATATCAGAATGATCGGGAGGGTAATCACAAAATTGTTGCATTGGTCAGTAGGTGTCTTGATTCGGCAGAGGTCAACTATACTACCACCGAAAAAGAACTACTCGCGATCGTCTATTCAATAATTAAGCTTCGAATTTATTTGATAGGCGCGAAATTTGAAATTATCACGGATCATAAGGCATTAACATTTTTGAATACAACTGTTTATCTCAATGCTCGTATAATACGTTGAAGTATTCTTCTTCAACAGTATGATTTTGAGGTGTCATACTGCAAGGGCAAAGATAACATAGTGGCAGATTTCTTTAGCCGAAATCCACGTGGTAAATTCGAGTCCGTTTCACCTGTGAGTTTATCTGTTGACGTTTTGCTGATAGATGAAGATAGAGAGAACGAAGTGGTTGACTGTAATGTAATTGAATATGAAAAAAATTTATATGACTCTTTAAAAAATTGAGCAGATTTACAAAATAGGGATCCAATGATAAAGAAAATCTTGGAAGAAATAAATGATAATCCAAATCTTGATTGTTATATTATAAAAAAAATGTTCTGTTTCGAAGGGATGGGATATTGAATGTTTGGCAGGTCGTGATTCCCGATGTTATAAAAAATGCTTTGATTGACTGTGTCCATTCTAAATTGGGACATCCAGGTATTTACAAAACAAAAACATATATTAAAAGATTTTATCATTGGAAATCAATAAATCGTGACATTAAACGCCATGTCCTTTCGTGTGATTTATGCCAGAGGGTAAAAGATGTCAATGTAAAAATGGAAGGTCCGTATCAATTAGTTCGTGCTGAAAAACCAGGGGATTTGGTTTGCGTGGATTTTTTTGGACCCTTGCCGCGTTCGAGGGGAGGTCTTGAGTATATTTTTGTCATGCTGGATGTTTTCTCGAAGTATGTCAAATTGTACCCAATAAAAAAGGAAACGACTGACACTATTTTGAGAAAACTATTCACTGAATATATTTCGGAAATGGGAATGCCGGCTCGAATCCTGGCTGATCACGGTACGCAATTTACCTCCCCGAAATGGAGTAGAAAATTGATTGAATCTGGAATTAAAGTTGTTTATTCTTCCATTAGGCATCCTCAAAGCAATCCGGCTGAGAGAGTCATGCGCGAACTCGGTAGGCTTTTTCGAACATTATGCGCTGATAGGCATACAAGGTGGGCTCTGCACATTGGTGATATCGAATGGTTTTTGAATGCCACTACTCATTTTAGTACCGGATTTTCACCCGTTGAGTTGCATACTGGAAATCAGCCTAAAGATATGATCGAGAGAATTTTGAGTTTCCCTGAGACCGCTCACCTATCATATAAAGCCAAGATTGTTTTAGCAAAGGAAAACATTGATAAAAGCTATGCAAGACGCGCGAAGTCTCAAAGGCATCCGTCAGGAGTTAAATTAAATGAAAATGATCTAGTATTGCTTTTTATCCCGAAACAATCCGATGCGCTAAAAAAAGTTACGCGAAAATTTTTTCACATCTATTATGGACCATATAGGATAAAAAAAGATTTGAAAAATAATTCCTATGAACTATGCGATGCCGATGACTCAAATCGGGGGATTGGTATTTATAATAGAACCAATCTAAGAAAATACTATAAGAAAGATGACTTTGACCATGACCAATGATTTCCATTTTTGTTTGTTGATCTTGCAATTTATTTTGAAAAGTAAATAAATAAATAATAATAATAATTAATAAATATTGTAAATTGTTTATTCTTTTCTTTTTCGATTCGAATACTCATTTGTCGAGGTCATAAAAAAATTTTTAAGTTAAGAAAATAAATTGTAAAATAATTATTCGATTTTCGCTTTTAATTTTATACATTGTATTTGTTTATTAAAATTTATTTGAAAGGATTTGATGTAATTGCTATTTATTCGGGAATTTTCATATTTCTTGAGCATGCCATTCAAAACTATAGGCCTTAGATATTTGTAATGGTATAATTTCGTTATTAAAATGTTTAAGTAAATGTGGAATATTGTCGGGTGATGTGTGCTAAATCATATTATTGTGAATATTAGATTTTTTAAAAATTGTAATGAAAAATAATCGAATGAGAATGAAGGGAAATGGATCACGTTGTTTATATGTAAATGTATTTAGGAAAATGTTCATTGTATCTGTACTTTGTAATTGCTATGTATTCCAAAGTAAGGGGGAAATGAAGCGAATTAGTCATTTGAGAGAAAATAAAAAGAGAGAGATAATAAATTGATGTAGAGAGAGAGGTAGCGAGACGCTTATTTAGTGAGATAGTGGGAAGGATTTCCCGCCAATTCCTCAAATTCGGATTCTTTCGGATTGATTCGAGTTTCTACGCAAGGCATGTGAGATATTTCTTATTGTATAATTTTCACACTTGTAAATTGTCCTTGAGAGAGACTTGTCGCCACAAGATAAGCGCGTCGCCGACGACCTTATAGGTATGTCATAAAGTGAAAATGTGAAATGTATAATTATAATTGTATGAAAATTATATATTGTTTAAATCCGTAATATACGTCTTTTATAGTGTGGCGCGTTATTATGGTGCATCTGTGAATATAAAGGAAATTTTGTGATCACCTCGTGGCCAACTCCAATGGCGAATAACCCAAGCGTCCGGACCATTTATTCATAATGACAAATCTTGGAGCCGTCAACAATTGAATCCACGAGGAAATAATTAATTATATATGGCGGATTATCTCCTTCAATAATCAAGGAAGCGATAAGTCTCATTTTATTTTATATGTCTCACATTCCCAAAATTATCTCTCTCTATAGTCATTTATTGATAAATTATTATATTTTTTATATTTGAAAATATGCGAACGATGAGCTCATCTTGAAAGAAATTAACGATTTTTATATTTAATTTTATATGACATCGCTTACGTAGCGTATTTTGTTTATAATTTGATAATAGACTGACTTAGAAAATATATACGTATATCTATATTTGCTTAATTTCTGAATTTAATTTTTATGTGTGTTTGTGAAGTTGTTAATATATATATTATTTTAATAATCAAAAGTAAAAATATTTAAAGTGTGGCGTGTAAATTTTGATTCGCTACAACCTTATCTTTTCAAGACAGAAGTGTTTTATTTTTTAAATATTAAAGTTCGTCTTATTCCCGTCTTAAGTATGAATTATTATTGATAATTTATGAGTTTTATAAACAATTCTATAAACAACAAATTGGTTTAATAAATAATGAACATAGATTTCATGAATTACAACTATGGATTTAAATAGTGTGATATTTTATTAAGAGAAAGTGAAATGTAGTTACAATTTTGGTTTTAATAAGTCATAAATTGTGTTATTGTTGAAATATAATACGTGAAATTATTTTATTCTAAATTTTAAATTTAAAACTAAGTGAGCGGCTTTACCCCGACTTCACGTGAGCGACTTTACCCCGAGTGTATTCCTCACATTTCAGAATAAATTTAATTAAATCTTTTTAAAATATGACAAAACTATATATGTACTTAGAAGAAGGACATCCAATAGCAACAAAAAAAATTTGCCAGATAAATTAAGACTCAAAAATAATGATCGAAAAACTTAAAAATCCAAAATACGTTTTTTTCTGACACCTCTAAAAACATTTGATCGTCTCTGATTCTATGTTGAGTTCATGAAACTAAACGAAAGTTCGTTAATATAAGTTGAATGTCAAGTACTATTCACAGTACCAATATCTTCATCTTAAGTTGAGTTCATGGCGTAAAATCGCTAGTGAGCGGGTTTACCCTGTGAGCGGGTTTACCCCAGTCTCCTCTACAATTCTTTCTTCCAAATTGTTAAAGTGTGTTGTCAAAACGTAAGTTTTTCGTAATTGCTTTTGTTTTTCATCACTTTATTTGGTTTTTAGTGTTCATAGATGGTTTGAAATTGTGAAAGAGTGTTGGGACCGACAAGTCTCAAAAAACGACCGGTGATTCCATCATCAACCTCAACTGATGATACCAACAACGTTTAAAATACACATTCGCTCTTTTAGTTTTGTTTTTACATTTGTTTTAAATGTTGTGTGTACTTTCAAGCAATAAAAAATTACTTCTTTAACTCTAAATACGTTTTTTAATGGTTTTTACCGCCTTGTTCCTAATAGCCCTATTTTGTAATTTTGAAAAAATGCGTCTTTTTCGTTTTTCTTGCTTAAATTTCAGCTTTGATCAAGACAATTATTTAACTTTTCAAAGTGCTCACCAAGATCAAGAAAAGAAACAAAAAATTAAGTCAATATTTCAATACACAAAAAAGTTGCAAGATTTTAAAGTTGAAATCTGTTCCTAATAGCCCCAGTTTACGGTATGAGATTTTGAAAATTCAAAATGGCGGATCCAATATAGCGGACGACATTTTCTAAATGCATCAGATTCACTTGAAAATTTTTACTCGGGAGGTTTTCGGGGTCGCTGAGTACGAATCTGATTTCAAATTTTTAAAATTCAAAATAGTGGATCTAATGTGTCAAACAAAATTTTCTAAAATTTATCAGATTCATTTTAAACTTGTTACTCGAGGATTTTCGCTAATTACAAAAAACTTTTCAAACGATAATAAATACAAAACTTTACTTCCGCAGTTAGCTGGTAAGTGTACTACGTTACTTACGACCCCAGAGTGTATCACATGGAAGTATGCGGTCAGATTTTACACTTGTTCAAGAAAAAATTTCAAAGAAATTAAGAGCAAATCTATTTATTAAAAAATTACACTTTATTCTACAAAAGTTACGACGGGACTGACTTTTTTCCTTTTCTGGATTTCTTAATTCGCCCCTCTCCTCTGGTTTTGACAATAGTTTTATACCTGGAAAAATAAAAAGAACATTCCGTAGAGGGAGACCATACTTTTAGGTCATATTTATTTTCATTAAGTTTCATAGACAATTACGGCTGTCTAGACATGAGCACAAGGGTGCAAAGATATAACAAAACGAACAATGGGCAAGGGCCTCAATAAAAGTATAATAGCCATGGGTCTATTATTTTTCAAAGTCTAAATACAATGTTATTAACTCAATGTTAATACAATATTGTGGACAACTTAAATATATACATATTATTTTTTATATGTAGAAATTAATACAGACACCCAAAATTAAACAAAATATTTTATTAAATTAAATACAACTTAATACATAATTCACTAACATACCGCCCGCCTCGTTCTTTGGGAACGTACATATAGACAATCACCGCCCGCCATGGCGCACTCGTTTTTTTTTTTTTTAAACAGGTAATTTACAAATTTGTGTAATGGGTCTTTGACAATTTCCCATTATTGTTCTTAATGTAACAACTCTTACTAGATTATCTTTTCCTACGTGACTTTTAATGATTCTACCCATTCTTCACTTTGATTTAGGTAAATTAGTATCACGTATTAATACTAAATCTCCAATTTTTAGGTTGTCTTTCTTTTGGGTCTACTTAAATCTTTGTTGAAGAGTATGTTGATACTCAACAGACCACCTTTTCCAGAATTGATCAGTAATACGTTGAACCTTTTGCCATCTCGAGATACGATTTTCGTTTAAACTGAGTACCGTGTGCTCAGGCACCGATATCAATGATCGTCCAATAAGGAAATGACCAGGAGTTAAATAATTTAAATCATTACCATCGCTTGGTAATGGACCTATCGGTCTTGAATTGACACATGCCTCTATTTGACACAATAAAGTCGACATTTCTTTGACAGTTAATGTGTGAGTTCCAATCATTCTCCTCAAATGGAACTTTATGCTCTTGACTCCTGCCTCCCACAAGCCTCCAGAATGTGGAGCAGCAGGGGGTATAAAGCTCCATTTGATGTTATCTTTTGCAATGAAATTAAAAATATCTTTATTTTTTGAGAGACCATGAAACGTTTGTTTTAAAATTCTATCTGCACCTTGGAAATTAGTACCATTATCACTATATAGGTTGGATGGTAAACCGCGACGAGATACAAAACGTTTAAAGGCAGAAAGAAAACCCTCTGAAGTATAATCGGATACTAATTCTATATGTAACGCTTTTGTTACCATGCAAACAAATAAAGCTATGAATGCTTTTTGGGCTTGATATCCACGACCCTTTCCTAATCTTACCATTATGGGCCCTGCATAATCAAGACCGGTATGGAGGAAGGTTAAACAAGGTGTAACTCTTGATACTGGTAATGCACCCATCATTTGATTCATGTTCTTAACACACTGTTTAGAGCAAGTTAAACAATTATGTATAACTTTCCGAACTAAATTTCTTGCACCTATCACCCAATAATTCTGCCTCAACAAATGAATTGTCAATTGTGGTCCACCATGAAGACATCTTAAGTGAGTTTGTTGGATAAGCAACTCACTAATTTTATGTTTCAGCAATATGATTGGATGTTTGGCATCCCAAGAGATAGGCGCATTACTTAATCTACCTGTTATTCTCAAAAGTCCATTACTATCTAAAAAGGGATTTAATGATTTTAGTGGACTCGATCGACTAATTGACACTCCTTTTGGACGAGTGTGACTCAAGGCTTTTATCTCTTCTAAAAAGAATTGACTTTAAAGTTTTCTGCACCACAATTTTCTAGCTTCATCAATTCTTAGTGTATATGGTTGGTCATCTAAGCAGACTGTATTTTTCTTTTGACATAAACGAATGAACTTAAGACAATAAGCTGTAATTCTCAAAATTTTCGGCCAACTAGAAAACTTTGTAGACAAACGTTCAAACACGAAATTATCCTGTGTGCTTATTACAGTCTCTTGACATTAACTGTTTTTTCCGGAGCTTGCTCAGAATTAATCGATAATGAATTATTTACAGGCCACGTGGAGTCAGGGTCTTGTAGCTATTGTGGACCATTCCACCATATTGTATGATCTATTAATTGGGATGGTGCTAAACCCCGCGAAGCACAGTCAGTGGGATTATCTTTAGTATTTACGTATCGCCATTTAATCTCAGGTACAAGGGTTTGTACTTGGGATACCCGATTAGCTACAAATGTTCGCCACGTGGATAGATGCTTACTTAACCAATTAAGAGCAACCATAGAATCAGTCCATCCAAAAATATCTGAATTTGTTATCCTCAAATCATTTTTTACTTTATTAATCAACTTGGTGAGTAATGCAGTCGCGCAGAGTTCAAGACGAGGGATTGTTATTTGTTTCAGTGGGGCTACTTTTGTTCTTGAAGATACAAGTGTAATTATGGGCTTTTCATTATCATTTAAAACACGTATATATACTACTGCAGCGTAAGCCTTATTGGAAGCGTCTGCAAATCCGTGAATTTCATATATACTTTTTTTACTTTGACCAGTCCATCGGGGAATTGCAATTTTTTTTTGAATTTTCAAGATTAAAGCAATAACTTTGCCATTGACACAATATATCAGACGGTAACTAATCATCCCAATCAATTTTTTTAGCCAAATGTCTTGCATTAAAATTTTTGCCTCGATAATAACTGGAGATATCTATCCAAGTGGATCAAACTGTCGCGATATAACTGAAAGAATTGTACGTTTCGACCACTTATCAAATTTATCAATTTTTACAGATAATAAAAATTCATCGCAATCCAAATGCCAATAAAGTCCAAGAATAGCTTTATTAGAAGAATCACGATCAACTAAACTAATAATACTTTGATCATCATGTATTTGATTTGATTTTAATACGACAGGATGATTAGCGTTAAATTTACGCAATGGAAACCCTCCCTTTTTTAATAATTGTATTAAGTCTTCCTTAACTTTTAATGTTTCTTTTACGGTATCATCACCAAAAAAAATATCGTCGACATAAACATTTTCTTTAAAGATTAAACTCGCTTCTACATAATTCCCTCCCTCATCTTCAGCTAACTGTTTTAAGACCCTATTAGCAAGATATGGCGCACAAGCCGTCCCATATGTAACTGTTAATAACTGACAATGTTGAAGATTTCCATTAGGTTTTGTTTTACAAACAATTCGTTGATAATCAACGTCCCTTTCGTCGACTAGAATTTGCCTAAACATTTTACATATATCTCCAGTCAAGACGAATTTGTAAGTTCGCCAACGAATTATTATAGAAGTTATGTAATTATGTAACTTGGGACCCACCATTAATTGTTCATTTAATGAACTACCAGAGGACGTTGGACTTGAAGCATTAAACACTGTAACGTTGATTTTAAATAATCACGTTATAAAAACCGAATTGAGTTCTCGCCGAAACTTATCCAGTTAATTCTTGATTAATTATTATAAACTAAATGCGGTAGCCAGAATCGAACTCAACATTTTACTTTATTATTATGTTTTTGAATTGTATAGAATCAATATAATACAGAAATGTTGAGTTGTATAAAAATCATATTGTTTATCTCAAGAGAATTCCACACGTTTTGGTTGATTAGAAAACACAATGTTATTTATTGTTATTTAATTATTAACCGACCGAAAATGTGTCACCAATTAATATTAATCGGCACAAATCTACTGTCAACTGGCAACCACCTGTCATAGATGTTGGGCCTGTTATCATGCTGCTGGGGCGAACCCAAGGTGCGCATGACCTATATACGGGACCGAAGCAGGATGTCAATTAACCTAATATCGACAGTTCGTGCCTGGCTGCCGATTAAATTATACGGTTTCACCGCGGTTGACCATTTTCACTGTCCAAATATTAAAAGATGGATTTCCGTACTCGGTTGGACCGAATCAAAGGTTAGTGTCCAGTGTCCATCTTCCTCGTTATCTTGGGAATATCACCGGTGCACGGTGTGACCGAGAAATAATATCGAGAAGGAAGACCTCATGGCAAGCCGATAGGACGCCGCCATTTTCGGTCGACCGTCGCAATCACCGGCGTGTGGAAGTTCTCAGTTCTCTTCACAAAGTTCAAAGTTTAAAATAGAAAGAAGAGTGATTTAAAAGAAAATAATCTGCTTGTGTGTTCTTATAATTTTCTTTATTCATTTGTTTTATTTGTGTGTTAAATTCAACTTGTCTCTCTCCTCTGTGTGCGGTACTCGCGCCCTATTATTTCAATATAAAACGTAACTTCGTAAATAAAATATTGAGCTCGGTAAGAGCTAGTCCGGGAAAGTTCTTTGTTTTATTACAGCATCGTGATCCGGGTAGTTTACCTACCTGGCGCCAGAGAAGTTCCCTAAAACGGGTAATCGATGGTGTATTATAAGTTCGAAGTGTGGAATTTATAATTCGGCAATTTGGAATCAGTAAATTGCCATTTTTGTAACGATTCGCGGGTAAGATCCGCAAGTAAACGTAAAGATCGTTACAACAGTGGCACCCAACTTAAGGGCCGTGACAGACGAGAGAGATTATATAAGGATTTTCAGTGTATTAATGAGGTGAGAGAACGAAATGAGAACCTTCACTGCTGGTGAGTAATTGAATTTTCTTTTCTTTTCAAATTTATTTTTTTTTCGATCTGACAGGTACTATTTATTTTTGCTGCTGGGGAAAAATTTAAAAATTTATTTTTATAATAATTTTGTAGAAAAATGATGCTTTGAAAATTGTTTTTTTGTATATTTTTTCAGCATGAAAGAAGATTTTTTTTGTACCTGCAGTGTCCCTTATCACCTTCGAGAAAAGTAGAAAAAGTTTCTTTTTAGTAAAAAAAAATTTGGTAAATAGTAAATAGAAAAATTACCAAAAATATTTTTTGAATTTAATTAAGAAGTTTATTGGATTTCTCGAAGACCGAGGTGAAGGAATAAATTTTGAAAATAGAATAATTGTGTAGAAAAGAATTTTCTCTATTGTTAATCGAGAAATAAACAGTCACGAACTCAAGTAAAAGTCCCTTTTTTTCATTTTAAATATATAATTTGTAGTAGGCTGAAATATTATATTATTTGATTAGAAAATTTATTAAAATAAAAATTAATGGTAATTTACCTAACCAGGTGAATAATAATTTTTAAAAATAATTTTCCCTTTTTCGACATTGGATATAAAAGAGAAAAATACCAGACATTTTGGAAATTTAAGTAAACGTAATCAAATTTCCGAAATAATTAGAAAAAAATAAAATTAAGCAATTACAGGTAATTTCGATCTCCGATAAAATTTTTTAAGTAAATAGAGAATTTTTTTTATTCGGAAAAATTACCCCGTAATATTGGGAATTTATGAAATTTTGGAAATATTCCCAATTAAGTTAAAAATTTAGTGAATTAAAAGAGAAAATATTTCTCAACCGACAGTAACTAAATTTAGAATAGGAAAGTTACCCCAAGAAGGAAGAAATTTACCGGTAACTTATGTAATTTTGTAATATTTCGTGTAAAGTTAAAAAATTAATTTATTGATAGAGGAAATATTTCTCGACGGACCCTAATTAAATTTTTCAAGTAGGTAATTTACCGGAAACTTTGGGAAATTTATCGGTAATTTATCAAATTTAGGAAATTAACCGATAATTAATTCCCAAAAATAGCAAAATTTACAGTAAAACAGAAAACGATCGGAAACCAAACAGTAAATAGTAGTAGATTCCGAGAATTTTATGAAATTTATCGGTAATTTAAGGAATTTAAGAAATTAACCGATAACTAATTCCCAAAAAGAGAAATTTTTTTAGAAGTAATAGAAAATAATCGGAAACCGAATAGTGAATAGCGGTAATTTCCGAGAATTTTAGAAAATTTATCGGTAATTTAAGAAATTTATTAAATAAACCGATAATTAACTCTGAAAAATAGTGAGATTTGTAGTAAAGTTGGAAATCATTCGGAAGCAGAGTAAGGAAAAGCGGTAATTTCGGAAATATTGAAATTTTTTGAAATTTTTTTTGCGGAAGTTAAGAGAAATTTTTTATTTTTTTGCTAGCAAAAATATTTAAAAGAAAAATTGAATTTTGATAATTTTTAATAAATTTAAATATTTATTCTATTAATTTTAGGAAAATTTTGGAAGGTTTTGGAAATTTTTGAATTTTTTACAAATTCTAAGAGAAAATAATAGAAAGAGAAATTAAATTTTGATAATTTTTAATAAATTTAAGTAATTTTTTTTCTCCATTTGTGGAAAATTTTTTTTTCTCGTAAAATAACAGTTGACTTTGAAAATTTTTCAATAAAGATTGAAATTTAATTTATTTTGATTACCAGTCTTTCTTTTGTATAAGTAAGAATTAATTTTCGAAAAATGTCAGACAAACAGAAAGACCCTAATGACAGTACGAGTACGGAATCTGACGAGATAATAACTGCTGAGCAGACAGACAGTATTGAAACGATAGTACAGGTACATCAGTCCGAAAACCATGAGTCCAATGAAACTAGGGACCAATCGAATCAAGGCCCAAGTCTCGCAGAGCAGCTAGGAGAGGGTGTACGCGCTTTTGAGGAAATGAAACGCCAATTAGAATTAAACGGTTGTAGTAGTTCCGATAGTTTTGCGACAGTTCAATCGAGAATAGAAAGACTAATTGCAAGAATGCAAGGCAATACAGCAGTACCGTGGTACGACACTGACGAGGCGCTTCCGAAATTCGGTAACGAAGTACAAACGTCTACCCTCAACACACCAGGCTCGGCCAGAAATTTTGAATTACCCGAAAGTCCGGTAATTAATCCAGGAGAAACGAATCTCTTAAATAAAAATCCTAATGACATTAATGGAATTTACAAACCAGAAAATTTTCAAACCAGCTTTCCCCCACCCAACCCAGCGTACATACACGTTAACACAAATCCGAGAAACAGGGTGACAATAGATCCCCGATTTGAATTTTCTGACAGATCTGAAACTCAAGAATTGCGTGAGTCAATTCTGCTCATGCAAAAGCAAATTGAAGCGCTGACGACACTGGTACAATGACTATCAGAGAGACCAATGACAGTCACAAGTACATGCCCGAAGTGTCACACTACGACAACCGTCTCAAGACAGTCTGTGGCGTGGTGCCAGTCGTCAACCAACAGACAAACCGATACTTATGGATTACCGAACCCGACAATAGAAAACGTTAATCCCGGTATCCCTAGAGACATACCAGCGCCACATACAATTCCGACAGTAATTTCAGATAAAAGGAATTTACAATTTGCAGGACTAAGTTGGAGTAGAAATGAAGGTCGAGTACCCCCTCTACATCCAACAGATATTGATTTGAGATACGCGCGCGACCAAATAGATTTTAGGGATCGACAAGGGGCTTGGTGCTACCAACCGACAGTAGACCGGTATCCTCAAGGGTCGTACGGACACCCGACAATAGAGTCCAACCGACCACCACCCCAGAGCCAGTACTACCCTACAAATAGTATATTTCCTTACGCGAACCCGACTTTAGCCGCGGAGGAAAGGCCGAAAGTAGGTAGGTACACCCAACAGAGTAGGTCGACACAATATGAGTTTAGAAATTTTAACGAAAATCGAGAACAAATTCGAGACCCGTATTACGCGAACAGATACACGGAACGTATCTCAGAACCGTACCGACAATGGGAACCGTATATTAGATCCTCTCAATTGTCGAACAACACGGACAAGTATCCCAGAAACGTAACAAGAATTGTTGAAAGTTGGAACGTTAAGTTTAACGGTCAAAAAGATAAGAGTGTCGACAACTTCTTGTGGAGAGTTGAAGAAGGAAGAGCAGCATCATTTATGACGGATGAAGAAATATTAGTAGCTATGCCCTTTCTTCTCACAGACATGGCAGCTCATTGGTACCGACAGAACCGCTACAGATGGTTTACCTGGGAGGAATGTAAGCGCCAATTTCAAATCAGGTTTGGAGACACTAGATATCAGGACCGACTGGAAGAACAGATTCTCACCAGAAAACAAGGACCAGGAGAATCTGCAGTAGACTATTTAACCTGCATGTACGGACTATACAAACTGTCAACTAGACCAATTGACATGACAGCCCAAATGAACCGTATACATGCAAATATGAGAGCTGACTATCGAAAAGCAATCAGACGCCACGAATTTTCTGATTATAACGGTTTATCAGACCTCGCGTCCGAGCATGAACGCGCAACTGCGATTGAAGATGACGTCTTACCCCCACTTCCACCCGAGAAATCGCTGATTCCGGAATATGCGTTTCGAGGGCCGGTTAAAGTAAATCCGAATCCAAACAAAATCGCGGGCGTCGATTCAAAAACGGTGCAAACGACAAAACCGAGTAACGTACAAGAATCGCAACCGAAAACAGAGACAACGAGCGATAGGTGGCATAAGATGATAGATACGCAGATAGCAGCCATACTGGAATGTAAAATATCAGCATTACAGGACGCTAAACAGGATCAAGGGAAACCAAATACGGTAGGCTCCCAATGGAGCAAGAAAAAGAATCTTCCGTCAGAAAATGCGGAACAAAGCAAGAGTTATTCCCCGCAAAAATCGGATTCTCACGCAAAGAAAGAGAGCAATCCAAACCGAGGTGTAGTCACATGTTAGAATTGTAGACAAACGGGACATTTCCAAACAGGCTGCGCGGAACCGCGTCGTAAGAATTATTGTAGACGATGCGGTAAAGAAGGGGTATCAACAAAAACTTGTGAAAATTGTCCAGGAAGCAGGACGAAGGAGGAGAAGTAAAGGTCAACTCCCCCTCCATCACAGAACCACAGCCCTCAACAAAAGTAAACGTTGCATCCGTAGAGCAATCCGTAACCGAAACAATAGTAAATTCACGGAACTCGACGGACATCATTTCCAAGAAGTCGAAAAACCGGAAGGCCACCCGACAGACTGAGGCCAACCAAACTGTCTTAGTTAATGATTGTGTTGAGAGACATAACGGCACTTGTCCCTGTAAGGGCAATCAAGCAATAATGACCCTATTGAAATCAGACATCACGCCAACAAATTTCATAACCAAAAAGAATGTCTAGCGGCAATCTAAGTGGTAAAGAAATCCTGTCAATATCTCGAGGAGTTCCGTTTTACTGTCATCACAGACCATAACTCACTTCGTTGGCTGCATAAATTGCACAATTCAACAGGAAGGATGGCTCGGTGGGCGCTTGATCTCCTGGAATATGATTTCGATGTAGTGTACCATTCAGAACACCTAGTCCCAGATGCACTCTCGAGACTATGTGAAGAGGAGATGACGTCGCTAATAGCTTCCTTAGATCCGATCGAGGATCCCTGGTACTGCCAACGAGTAAAAAAAGTAAATGAAACTCCGAAGAAACTCTACGGTTTTTAAGTTACAGACGGTAAACTGTAAAAATTCAATCCAAGCCCGTTAAACGATTCGGTGATAGAAAACTTAAAAGCTTAGAAATTGATAGTTCTGTCGAACAGAGAAAAAGTATTCGACGAAGACCACTACGAACCCCAAGCAGGTCCTAGTATCAGATAACGAAGCAAAATACGTCAAAATAGCGTTCGAAGGTTTAACCGAAGCGTACTGAACAAAACACTTTTTCTACACCGGTTTATCACCCACAATCCAATTTAGTAGAATGGGTAAACCACGTAAAAAAACGATAGTATCCGCTTACGTTTCTAAAAATCATAAGAAATGGGACGTGTACTTAAAAGACCTTAGATTTGCGTATATAGATTTGCCATTCTAGGACCTTCAGTTTATTAAATAGAAACTGAAGAAGGTAGGCTATTTAGTTGGTTCCCTATGAAACTCCCGATCCCCTACAGAGAACCTAGGCAGGGGGGGAGTAAGAGATAACCCATAAAGAAAATCTCTTAAGAATAGGATCCATACATGTAAATAAGAAACGTAGAATAGTCAAATTAGTTTAGGCTCTGTATAGTAAAGAAGGGCATAAGAACGACGTTTGCCCCATCAATATTTAAAAATTCATTTAGTGACAAACAGCCAAGATAGAATGACACCTGTTAAGAAAAATTGTCAACCAGTTTCTTTTATTATTACAAAATAAAAAAAATAGGTTCTGACATTTAAATTTTGGGTCATCCTTCCCTTCTTTCATTTTGCTTTGAAACCATAGTTTATTTACCTTGTATACCGAGAAATCCATGAAGTAAACCTAAACCAAAGAAAAATCCGTCAAGACTAATACCAAATGTCTTAAAGAAAGGTTGGTAGAAAGGACATTGTATGTATTAAGGTAATAGATTTATTAAAATACTAATTTCCAAAGCATCACGTACCATGTCAGATCGATAAATGTTTAAGGGTTATTAAGGGTTTCTCAATCAAAAATAACAGATATAGATAACGAGTGAGATGTGTTCTGGTCATAAACCCGATGAAGTTCAGGGTATGTTTCGGCTAGGCCGAGGGGAGTTGTAACGTTGATTTTAAATAATCACGTTATAAAAACCGAATTGAGTTCTCGCCGAAACTTATCCAGTTAATTCTTGATTAATTATTATAAACTAAATGCGGTAGCCAGAATCGAACTCAACATTTTACTTTATTATTATGTTTTTGAATTGTATAGAATCAATATAATACAGAAATGTTGAGTTGTATAAAAATCATATTGTTTATCTCAAGAGAATTCCACACGTTTTGGTTGATTAGAAAACACAATGTTATTTATTGTTATTTAATTATTAACCGACCGAAAATGTGTCACCAATTAATATTAATCGGCACAAATCTACTGTCAACTGGCAACCACCTGTCATAGATGTTGGGCCTGTTATCATGCTGCTGGGGCGAACCCAAGGTGCGCATGACCTATATACGGGACCGAAGCAGGATGTCAATTAACCTAATATCGACAGTTCGTGCCTGGCTGCCGATTAAATTATACGGTTTCACCGCGGTTGACCATTTTCACTGTCCAAATATTAAAAGATGGATTTCCGTACTCGGTTGGACCGAATCAAAGGTTAGTGTCCAGTGTCCATCTTCCTCGTTATCTTGGGAATATCACCGGTGCACGGTGTGACCGAGAAATCCCTCAAAACAAATAGTTATCCGTAGATTATCCTATGGATATCTTGTCCTGATTTAGGGATATCCAAAAAAATCTTTTTTAAGTCCAGTGACATCCTCAAGACGTCCTAATGATATCCTTATTTCCCCTCTAAAAATATTGTATTTATATAACATGATGTTCTGTGAATATCTTATGGATTTTGTGTAAATTTTCAATAAAAACCATCTACATGCGCTAGTATATCTTGCGGATATCTTATGTACATATTATGATTTCCCATGGATATCCATCAGATATTCTTGAAACGTCTTTAATATATCCTAAAATATCTGGTAATCTCAAAAAATGTTTTTTAATCAACCTAAAGTTATCCTACTGATATCTTAATTGTAACAAAATTTTTTGTTCAAAAAAGTTCAGTTCTGCTCTAAAGTTTTTCTGAGCCCAAAACAATTTGTTTCTTGACAAAATATTACTTGAGAATGTTTTAAATTGCACTTTTAAATATTTAAAACAAACAGTGAAGTGACTTTTACTTACTTACACATTTATAAAAATAATTATTTTTGCAGTAGCACTTTATGTAGTCGGGATAAAATACTTACCTTTCAAGATATTTGCATAGCCGCTATCGTTAGGTGGATCAAGGGTTCGATCCCCTTGGGGTTCAAATTTCAATTTAATTTTTCAAAATGAAATTAATTAATTGAAGTGTTTAAAGTCTAAAATAATAATAACCATCATGAAATATTAATTTTTATTTATTTATGATATTTTTTAAATATATAAATGTAAGATTTTAATTAATTTCGTAACATTTGGACCATAAATTTTAGTTTAATTGAACATAAACTTTTAAACAGAATATTAAATGAAAACCTATTTAACAGGTTATTCTAGTTAGAAAAACTATAGTTCTGGATATTTTAAAAATTCTGGTATTTATTTTTAGAATGAAAAATCAATAAGGATTTTCATGAAGAGAACTATTTTTTGTAGCAATACGGATAAATAAATACATACTGTGTACATAAGTATTCAGATAAAGACTTATTTTTAATAATTTGGTGCTAACTGCGAAAGTATTTCACTTTTATTAACTTAGATTTTTAAATTATATTAAACTGCACAAATGTTTGAAGTAGGAAATCCATTATATTATTATATTAATTAATTATTTTTATATTTCTTTTTAACGACTTCATTACCAGTGACACCCTAATTATCAATAGTATCATCATAATCAGTATCATCGTCTCCTTCATTGTTTTCACCATTATTTTTACCATCATCTCTATCGTCGTCTCCGCCATCGTCTACAACCTCGTCTCCACCGTCATCGCCACCGTCATCGCCAACATCGTCTCCACCGTCGTCTCCAACATCGTCACCAACATCATCTCCACCGAAGTCTCCAATATCGTCTCCATTGTCACTATTTCTCCCTTCAAGTCCATTCAAACTTTCTATATCATTTTCAGAATCACCAAAAAGATTATCATGATCTGCGGAAGGCGCTTTATCTTCAAGCTTCTTCAATTCCGTAGCAAGAAGTTCTGGCGCGTGACGCAACTAATCTTTAATTTTATCAATTGCTGATATCTCCGTTAAATTTTTATTGCGTAGTAAAGTTTCTGAAAATATAAACAATCAATCATTATTTAATTAATAAAATACTTGAAATTTCGTTTAGTTTTTATTCAGGGTGGCCGCTGGACCGGGAAAACCGGGAAATGACAGTGAATTTTTTTAGCAGGGAAAAACCTGGAAATGACAGTGAATTTTGATCTTGACGGGGATTTTGGAATTTTTTTTTAAAACACACATTACTTTGTGAGAAAAATTAGAAATATTTATTTTAAGACTTAGGTATTAACTATATTTCATTAAAAAAGATTAAATGATCTTCTATTAAATCTATTTATATTTTGTCAGAGAATTTTATAAAAAGTACTATAAAAATATTCAATTTCTAGAATTTATAAGAAAATTATGAATTTTGTTGTCCAACGTAACAGGCTTAGAAAAAGAAAATATTAAATTTAATTTTAAATTCTTTCTATTTCTAACAATAAGTAAACAAAATATAATTTTAATTAAATTTGTCAAAAAAATTTCAAAGAGAAAAAATTTCACATCCTATAAAATAGTTAAAAATAAATCAATTTAAAAACTTTTTGCAATAATACTATAACAAAACAAATAAGAATTTTTAAAAATTTGAACTAATTATAACAAAAGTGATACGAAAACCGGGAAATGACAGTGAATTTTTTTAGCAGGGAAAAACCTGGAAATGACAGTGAATTTTGATCTTGACGGGGATTTTGGAATTTTTTTTTAAAACACACATTACTTTGTGAGAAAAATTAGAAATATTTATTTTAAGACTTAGGTATTAACTATATTTCATTAAAAAAGATTAAATGATTTTCTATTAAATCTATTTATATTTTGTCAGAGAATTTTATAAAAAGTACTATAAAAATATTCAATTTCTAGAATTTATAAGAAAATTATGAATTTTGTTGTCCAACGTAACAGGCTTAGAAAAAGAAAATATTAAATTTAATTTTAAATTCTTTCTATTTCTAACAATAAGTAAACAAAATATAATTTTAATTAAATTTGTCAAAAAAATTTCAAAGAGAAAAAATTTCACATCCTATAAAATAGTTAAAAATAAATCAATTTAAAAACTTTTTGCAATAATACTATAACAAAACAAATAAGAATTTTTAAAAATTTGAACTAATTATAACAAAAGTGATACGAAATTTATAAAAATTAATTTTTGAATAATAAATAAAGTAAATAAAAATAAATAAAATTTCTTTTTTTAAAAAATAAATTTTAAAAAACCGTATTTTTCATTAATATTAATTAGTTTTTTTACAATTATTCATAAGCAAAATTTTCTATATTTTAAAATTTTTAATTAATACTACTAATATTATTATAGATTGAATTTTAAAAAATTTCAAATTGAAGTTTTAGAAAAGTTGAATTTTAAAAGATTTTAATTAAAAATTCTGAATAAGTTAGTTTTTAAAAATATTTTTATTCACATTTTTTCAAATTAGTTATGTTTTTAAATATGTAATATATTTAATTGAAAAATTTTCAAATTATTCAAAATTTCATGAAATTGTCTTGTAAATAAGTGGATTCTAGAAATATTTTAGTTATTTCTAGAATATAATTGAATTGAAATTTTGAAAATAATTTTTAACAAGTTACAGTAGCAATTCTTAAAAATTATTCATATTTAAAAGATTTGAAATTTGAATTTTTTTTGAAATTTGAATACCTACTATATGGAAAAATAATGGATAATAATTAAATATTTATTTCAAAAAATCTATTTAAGTTCAAAATTATTTTTAGAGTAAACTAAAATATTTTTAGGGTTTGGGAAAAAGTCAAAGTTTTGTCTAAAAATCAGGAAATTCTTTCAATCTTTCATGGAATAATTTATTTTCAGAGTTATTATTTATGACCGGGAAAAATAATTTATGACCGGGAAATTTTTCTTGTATTAACAAAAAATGAAAAACAATTGGAAATTGGTAACGTACCCATCATGACACTCGTTAGATTTAACTCGGAGAACTTCTTCTTCTTTTTAGCACCATGCCAACTATATTCCGCTGCCACACAGTTGCTAAACACTTTTTGTATTATTGAATACACCGCCTCTTTCACTGTTTTGCCACCAATTTTCGTCAAGAAATAAAGCTGAAAATTAAAATTTTTTTAATTAATTTAATTAAACATTTGAATAATTTTTTTGTAATTGTAATTAATTTGAGTGACCTTTAATAAAGTGATTTGTACATATTATTTAAAATTTTCTAAAAATTTAAAGTTCAAATTTAAATTAATTTAAATTTGAAGTCTTTTTGAAAAGAATGAACAATTTTTAGATATAGTTTAATTTCAAGAGATTTTAGATTGGAATTTTCATGAATTTAAATTGCTGAAGATTTTGAAAAAGCTTTTAATGATATTTTAATTTTAGAACATTTTGAAATTAAAAATTTTGTAATTGAATTAAAAACATGCACAAATAATTGTGTATATAGTTTGTCTAAGTATTGCATATATTTTGAAATAATTAAATTTCTAAATAATTACATTTTAAACTAAAAAAGTTGTATATTGAAAAATAAATAAAAAAAGTCGAATTTCAATGAAATACTTAAAATATCTTCTCTATGCTGTTTGTCAGTGAGTTTATTTTCCAAATCATCTAATGCTTCATTGTTTTTCAGCTGGAAAAGTGCTCTTACAGTTTGCATTCTGTTTGAATGCGTCTCGACTGCTCCGTTTCTCGGCATTTGATGAAAAAATGCCTTTAATTCATTCTGGATTTCTTCAAGATTTTCGAGGCGCTCATTTATAGCAGTCAGCATTACTTTTAGTTCCATAATCCCCTTGACAACAGCTTTTCGGAAAGCAAATTCTGCAAAGAAAAATATTTAGAGTATTTACTATTGTTAAAAAAGCCTAATTAAATTCAGATAACTTATTCAAAAAATATTCAAATATAAAGTATAATTAAATTTTTAATTTAGAGATTTGTTATATTTACCTTTTTCATTTTCTTGAGGCGCACTTTGCTTCATTTTTGCAGTAGCAGTAGTGTTTGGTTTTTGTCTTTTGAAAAGTGATGTGGAAAAATCATTACTAGGAGGATGCATTTCTATTTTTCTTTTGGACGCATGGTTCAAATTTTTGTGATTTGGAGACGGGAGATTAGAATTGTCACCAGCAAGATCTGTTTGCACGTTTTTTGTATGCGCAAAATTTAAAGTTTTCTGATTTGTAGATGAAATCGTCCAATTTTCTTTTTCAGAACTGCGTTTAGCATTTGAAGATTTCAGATTCTTGGTTTTGTTTTTTGATAAATTTTTGTAAGGAACTTTGACAGTTTCCGATGTAACAATTGTCGGTTTCTTTCGATACAGTGGTTGAATTTCGTTTGGAATTAAAGGCAATTGATTATGTGCAGTGATTTCATTACTACTCTCTCTCAGTAGTAATGTTTTTTATCAGTTTTCCTTTGCGAGGTTGAAGACTGCATATAGTCAAGATCTGAATGCGCTCGAGCTTTCTTCACTTTTCGTTTTGCTTTTGCGTCAGGATCAGTGTTCACGTCAGATTCATTTTCATAGGCCTTTAGCTTTTCCAGTCCTCTTTCAAAAGTAGCTGTAAGAAATTGAATAGTACATAAATACATAATTGTTTAAAATTATTTATTGGAAAAAGTAAAATATTAAATTTGTGAAATTTTTGGTGATATTTATTATAATTTAATAAAGAAATTTAAATTACAATATTTAAAATAATTGCATTTTTAAAATAGTTTGGTTTAGTCTAGTCAGTTCTAGTGGTATCCGGAAATTCAAATTTTTCTATGATGTTCCTAGGATATTCTATGGATATTCTAATTTCCCAAAATCTATAGAACGTCCATAGGATATCAGAATATCTGGATGCTGTTAGGGTGATTAATAAACTATTTAAGATGAACATTACATTTAGAATTGTTGTCTAAGGGAAAATATAATGATGAATTAATTTTTTAGAATTATATACTTTTAATTTGTGATTGATTAATTATTGTTAAATTTTATTTGCGTCAAGTGATAGTAAATTACTTATATTAAAATGACTCGTGACAATTTTTCAGTTTTAATCTTGTCATTCAACTGATATGTGTATTTTCATTTAATGTATCTATATTCTTATTATACTAAATTTCTAATTTTTTTTTAACACAGGATAAAATTTTTTTTTTAATCTCAGTAAATCTAAGGTGACGAAAAACAAATTGTATTGAATCAACAAATGTTTGGAAATGAAATGTTTTATGAATTTTAACCACACTTTTAGTACTCATTTTATAAAAACGTAAAAAAAGTTCTTACTCTTAAAAGCACTTTACAAAATATATTTTTAAAATGATCGAATTGTCAACTATCGAAAGTCAGAACTTACCAGCTTCTGCAATTTTTTCAGAATAATATTCTATAGACCAGGACGAGTCAGGACTTCTTCCATTTTTAACGGATTTGTAAAACACGTTCATATTCAATGTTGACGGCCAATATACTTTGTTATCCGGAAGTAACCAAGTCCTATGAACAATCTGAGGTCCCTCAAAAAATTGCAAAATAAGGAATTGATTTTCAACAGACATTTTTAAAAAGAAAATGCAACACATTCATCTAATTATGAGCTTTGAACTGCGAAGCTTCTTCTGTCAAAATCGTTTTTTTTTTAATGTAAAGTAGATCTTCATTTATTAAAAACAATAGTGAAAACTCACCAAAGCAGAATGAAGAATAATGTGAACGTAGGCATATGATTGGAAAGAACATAAATATACCTTCTGTTGAAAATTAATTTTTGAAATCAAGACAGGGTTATTTCCTAATAAGATTACTGGGCGCAATTCTCTATAATATGAAAATTCATTCAATATAATTCTTTAGTTATATTCTTCGTGAACTCCATAAAAGTAAGAACTACCTTTTATGCTCTTTTTAATATTTGAAAGAATTATTTTATGATGACGTTTCTATTCAATTTATTTATCATAATAGTAAAATAGAATATATTTTAATTTAATTATTATAAAAAACAATTCTGTTGTCAAATATAAAAGTTAAAATTAATTTCTTAAAATTAACTATGCAAAATGTGACAAATTATGTGATGAATAAAGAATAACTTTAGTTATTTATGAGAAAAAATGTTATTATTATTATTATTTGTACAAACATTTAATTATTACTAAATTAGTTTTGTTATAATCAACACACAAAATTATGAATTATTTTTTAACTTACCTTTGTATCTCAATATCAATATTTTCAGTTTAATTTTACAAGTATAAATATTTAAATGTTCACAAAAACAACACATATTACTTTTAATTGTAATTAAATTTTTTTTTAATTTTATCTTTCTACTTTTCACTCCCCGCGTAGATATTCCCCTACTTAGGCTCGATCGGGGCGACGAGCAAATGTGGATTTCCTGACTAGAGCCACATCAAGCGTTGCGTTTCATTCCGAATAGGGACGCCCCGATCCGGGCATATAAAATTGCATGAGCAATATCATTATATCATTTTTTATTTTTTTCAGATAAAAAGTTAATCATGAAAAGAAAATATAGGCGAAATTTCACATATTTAACAAAAAGACAGAAGCGGAATCGAATATCAGACTTTCTACTCTTTCATTCTTTTTTACAAAAAGAATCCTCTTCAGATGATTCTTTCGCATCCAATGATTTGTCTGTAAATGGAGAGTAAGCAGCTTCGGATTGTACCACACCCCATGATGATTTATCGGAAACTGAAGAGCAAGCAGGAATGGATCGTACCACCTGCCATGATGATTTAACAGGAACTAATGAACATTTAGATACTAGTGAAAATCATGTTGAAGAACCAGAATACCACTTTGAAATGTCAGCTGACAATTCTTGTGAAGACGAAAGTTTATTAAATTTTTTAAGAACTTGGGCAATTGAATATAATTTATCACACGCTCAATTGAAACCTTTGCTTGCAAAATTGAAAGAGCATGCATGTTTCATGAATTCTATTCCGAAAGATCCGCGAACACTTCTTGGCACACCAACTGGTACAACCTACGTTAAAAATCTTCTACCAGGTGAATACCATCATTTTGGCTTGAAAGAGGGCATAGTAAATATTCTTAAAAAGTATCCTGATCAAATCAACAGTGAAATCGCTCTAAAAATAGGAATTGATGGACTCCCAATTTCAAAATCATCAGGAGCACAGTTTTACCCAATTCTTGGTACCGTTGACCCATTTCCAGATGTTTTCATTATTGGTGTTTACTTTGGTCATGAAAAACCTAATTCCGCCGAAGATTTTCTTGATGATTTTCTAACCGAAGTGGAAGATTTGTGCACCAATGGTTTTGAATTTTCGGACAAAATTTTTAAGTGTAAAATAAAGTGCATTATTGTCGATGCGCCAGCTAAAGCCTTTATTTTGAACATCAAATATCATTCAGGTTATTACAGCTGTCCAAAATGCAATATAAAAGGAAAGTATAGAAAACATAGAGTTTGTTTTCCCCATATGGGCAAACGGTTCAAGACAAGGACGGACGATAAAATGCGATATTTCAAGTATAAAAAGCACCAAATAGAACGTTGCTGTTTGCGCAGAATACCAAATTTTGATCTTGTGAAAGGCATTCCATTTGATTATATGCACTTAATTTGTTTAGGTTGTACCAGAACGTTACTAAACTTATATGTGACCATTAGAACCAAGCGTCGCCTACGAACATGGGAAATTCAAAAATTATCAAGGCGTCTTATATATCTTAGAAAATTTTCTCCTCAAGAATTCCAAAGAAAGCCTAGAGGACTAAAGTATTTGAAATTCTGGAAGGCCACTGAGTTCAGGCAATTTCTGCTCTACACTGGTCCGATCGTTTTGAAGGGAATATTAACTACTCAATTAGTGAATCATTTTAATGAGCTACATGTGGCAATTCGAATTTTGAGCAGTGACTTCCTTGTCCACAATCAGGATAATTTAAATTATGCAAAGGAGCTGCTTTACCATTTTGTCGAGAAATTAGCTGTGTTATTTGGAGAAGAATTTATTTCGTACAATTTTCATGGTCTCCTGCGCTTAGCAGAAGACGTACGAGTCTTTGGCATTTTGGATAACTTCAGTGCGTTCAATTTCGAAAATTTCATGCAGCATCTCAAGAAATGGATGCGAAAAGGAGATAAACCGCTGCAGCAACTTGTTCGACGATACCAGGAATTTTTAAAGAATGCACATCAAGAACCAAAACAGAGAGCTTCTAAAAATTTGTTTCCCTCTTCAGAACATTACAAAGGTCCATTATTAGAAAATTGTCAATCACCTCAATATGAAAGAATAACTGTCAACGGATTTAAAATAAACGTCACAAAAACAGCCGACAAATGTTTTGGATTAAAAAATGGAGAAATAGTTGTAATCGAGAATATTGTTCATTGTGCCATTAGCAATGAACTTCTGGTAATTGCTAAAAAATTTCAGACTAGATGTGATCTATATTCAATACCTTTGCCTTCGTCTTTAATAGGAGAATATGTTGTAAAAAATTTGTCGGATCTTAAAGTCTTCCCTTTGGAAGATATTGTACAAAAGTACATGATTGTTCCTGCTGGTAAACATCAATACATCGTTAGTGCTTTGTTGCATTATTTGTAAATATAATTAATATGATATGATTAAAATATTTTCATAATCTGTAGTCGAATTATAATCTAATTTGCTTAAATTTTAGATTGATTATTCTATATTTGTCGTTTTTTGTGTCTTCTCAATCGTAAAATATGTAATTTAATTCTTATATATGTTTTAATAAAATAGATTATACGATAACTGCTTCCCTTTATTAAATTTGTTTATTCTAAAATTTCAGGATAAAGATAGTTAAATTGTTGTGTGGTTTTTAAAATAATAAAAAATATTTAAAAATAGTATTGACTTTATTACAAAGTGTATTATTGATTTGTGATATCACATACAGAACTGAATATTTAAGCAACACATTTTCTAAACCTTGTTTTGGAAGTTTACAAATATTAAAATTCGATTTGAAAAAGAATATTGCAATATCGTAAAACATTGAAATATGCCTTGCACAAAGTGAAATATTTTCTCCATCATTTTTTGTCCATTGTTCCATACACATTCACATGGCTTTTTTTTTGTATGTGTATCTTTATTTTTTAAAAATAATACAAATTTTTCAAACTTTGTACAGCTTATTGAATTTCTCAGATTAAAGCTATAAATAATTGTACTTCTTTCTACTTTTAATCCACTTAAAAAACAGAAAGGCCTAAATTTTCTCAGTTTATAAGCAGTGACGTCATTTTACATTAAAAATTATTAAGTATTAAATTAAGCCATTCAGGATGTCCTATGGACTTCATAAAGATATCATTTAGTACGGGAAATTAGGATTTCTTCAAAGATGTCCGAGGACGTCCTACGGATATCCTAAAAATATCCTCATTATCCCTGACAAAATTATCATAGGACATATTTAAAATATCCTAAGAATATGAAATGGATATAAATTAGATAATTTTTTAATGCTTACAAGTTATCCTCAGAATATTCTATGGACATCCTTCATATACCAATAGAATATTTTATATTTAAACTTTAGTTGGCCAAAGGATATGCAGCGGAGATTGGTAGGATATCCGAAAGATAACTTCAGGCTATTTAAAAATACTTTTTATAGTTTACACAAACATCCAGAAAATATTCTAGAGACATCCTGCGATATCCAGAGGATATCTCATAGACATCTCTATTTCCCCTCTCTCGGATAATTTGAAAATTCCTTTTATATATCCACAGGAAATCCTATGGATGTCCATCAAGGATATCCAGGATATCCGTTGCTGTGAGGGATAATATCGAGAAGGAAGACCTCATGGCAAGCCGATAGGACGTCGCCATTTTCGGTCAACCGTCGCAATCACCGGCGTGTGGAAGTTCTCAGTTCTCTTCACAAAGTTCAAAGTTTAAAATAAAAAGAAGAGTGATTTAAAAGAAAATAATCTGCTTGTGTGTTCTTATAATTTTCTTTATTCATTTGTTTTATTTGTGTGTTAAATTCAACTTGTCTCTCTCCTCTGTGTGCGGTACTCGCGCCCTATTATTTCAATATAAAACGTAACTTCGTAAATAAAATATTGAGCTCGGTAAGAGCTAGTCCGGGAAAGTTCTTTGTTTTGTTACAGCATCGTGATCCGGGTAGTTTACCTACCTGGCGCCGGGGAAGTTCCCTAAAACGGGTCATCGATGGTGTATTATAAGTTCGAAGTGTGGGATTTATAATTCGGCAATTTGGAATCAGTAAATTGTCATTTTTGTAACGATTCGCGGGTAAGATCCGCAAGTAAACGTAAAGATCGTTACAAAACTAATCGTACTGGTGTAGTAGAACTGTTTTCTTTAATTACAGGATGGTAAGGTATATAAATAGGATGTGGAAAATTATTTAGTAATGATGGATCCACCTTAATAGACCTCATATGATTTAGCTCTTCATATTCATTGAGAAAGTTGTAAAATTGTATTTCAAGATCAGGACTTTTTTTAAGATTACGTTCTGTTTTTAATAACATAGCCATGGCAGTGGGAAAGGAATATCCTAATAGAGAAAGAGCATTTTCCTTTATTGGTACTCGCACAATATATCGACCTTCTAAATTACGAGTATGAGTATCACAAAAAAACTTTTCACACATTTGTTCCTCATCAGTTAGAAACTTTTCATTTTCAAACTCCTCTAAATGCCAAAATCGACTAAGTTCTTCTTGCAAGTCTGATATCTTGATACAATGTTGTGATAAAACTATGGAATTATAATTCGGATCTGATTCGGGGATCTGATTCGGGGATCTGATTCGGGGATCCTTTTGATTTAAAGCATTTGAACTAACTTATTAGAAATAAATGTCACTTGAGAGCCCTGATCTAATAATGCACGAATAACAGTTTCACGTCCCTTTAAATCACGTATTAAAACTTTCGCAGTGGGTAATAAACTAATAGGGGAGTTTTCTAGTCAAATTTTAGAAGAATTTAACGAGTGACTGAGTCTTACGTTATCATCATCTACTTTTGTAGACGAAGAAAATGTCCCCCCGAAGAAGATGTAAACTAGAGTATCCCTTAAAAGTTTAAGACCGCTGCCAAGTTGTATATTTTTTATAATTTTGGTGCTCATTTCATAAACACTTTGCTTCCTCATAGAGGTAATAATATGAAAAGTGATTAAATTTTGGGTCAATAAATGTATTTTTAAATACCCTACAAGATAGTTATAAGAGTTTAATAGTTAAACAAAAATTTTCAAACAAAAAGGTTGGTATTACAATACTTCCTCTATGGGGAAGTAAAATGATATAAAATATGTTAAAAAACGTAAAAATTATCAAAAAATGTAATTGACGTCGTTAAAAAGAAAGCGCTAAACTTACAATTTTTGTTTCTTCATAAGATATGTCTATGTAGGGCTAGGATACAGAATCAACAAAAAAATTTGAGGTAATATCATTTTTCATTTTATTTTGACTAGACGCACCGTGGGTCTTCAGACGAAAATGACAACCATGCCCAAAGGGGCCCCACATTCTGACATGCGATGCAAGATGCAACAGTTGATGAATATATTGTAGGAACACTTATTCCGACAATAAAATTGCTCTACATCATTTGCAAAGATATGTAAAAGAGTGTCTGCTAAATTAAGTTCGGTTGAATTTATTTCTTCTTGTAACAATATATAAATTGCTCTGGAGAGTAGTAAAAAATGATCATAATGAACTCGATCTAAACGATTTCTTAGGACGACCGGACCGTAATATAAAAGAAACGCTCTTAATTCGGATGCTTTCCAATTACTAAGATGAGACAATTTTCTCGGTGTTCGTGTGACCTCGTCAGGTGGTGTTATTGTTTCCATAATTTCGTCAATTTCGTCTCGAACTTCCTTAGTCAAGTAATAATCTTTTTCGTGACTTTGTGTACTGCACCACAACTTAAGGAGCATAAACATTACACCAAGTAAAACTGCGTGCATGTAGTCGGCGATAAATCCTTTCGACCTGTCAAAATGAGGTATTGAAGTTACAATCGATGGACCTTTAACTCCTTTGAAATGCTTTAAATTTTCGTATCTCTCAACAATTATTGTTTGTGTCTCCATACGTTCAGCAGTGTTCAGCAGAGGTTTTTCATCAACTATTGGAAAAATCCAATTAGAACCACAAACTGTTTCGCAAGATTCTGCTGTTGCTTCGCAACTCGCACAACTATTTTCTCCATTATATAGCATAAGATTTTGCACTGATGCTTTAGCCGGCGCATCTAAGCATGCAAGAAAAGCAACAATTTTACTTGTGATTCGACACTGGATGAATCCATTGAAATCCATTGGTGTATAAATTTTCCAAAGTCAATGCAAGAGGATTAAAGTAAGAATTCATATCCGGTTTTTTGCAGCTGCTGTTCATATAAAAAATGCCACACACGAATTGAAAGTTTCTTCGGTATTTAGGACTAATGTTTGCGACTTGTACATAAATCGACCACATGTTACTTTTTCCGCTTTTAGAGACTTGTACTCCGTCCGTAAACAAAATTGACATCAAGTCATATTCTCCAGGAATGCTATAGTTTTTAGAATACGATATTCTGTACCTGATGTTATGTCATACAAATTTTCTTCATTTCTATTCTCACATACATTACGAAAATCATCTATTAAGGCATAAAGATTTCTTATTTCGAAGGCATTTCGTAGGTACGATTCCAAGTTAAATTCTAAAAAGCAACTTTTTACTTTTTTACTTTTTACTACTACAATGTTTACATATCTCTACTTGATTATCATCAATCCATTTCCCTAAATAATAGAAACAGACCGAACAAATTCTGTGTTTAGTTGATAAATTAGCTTCTGCATTAGGTAGTACCCTGTCAATTAATGACAATAATCTAGGCTTCGTATTAGGAATTGTGTGTTCATCTGGTAAAAATAGATTAATTGTAGTTAATATGTCTCCTAAGGCTTTTTTAGTCAAACGATTTGTCACGTAAACCTTCAATATTTGACACAATGCATCGCCACCACGAAGCGTTGCATGTTCATAAATTGGTTGGTGCAGCCAATTTGCTGCATTTTCATTATCACTATCGTCATTGTAATTAATTTCGGATATTGACGATGCTGACAATCACGATTTATACAACGAATGATCAGTTGACAAATTTAAAGAGGAATTTTCTAACTCGCCTCTATTCATATCGTTTTCAATTTCAGATTCCGAAGATAAACTAAGAGAAAAAGTATTATTTAAAGGTGATAATATTGGAAAATCGTCCACTGATGGCGCTAAAGATACGGAAGACGCTAAAGACATTGAAGATGCTCTATTTGACGATGATTCTGTAGCTTCCGTAGTACTTTCACTTTGTAACAAAGATGAATTTGATGTATTCAAAATGTCTTCAACTGGCGACGACATGTTTAATGGCGTTAGAGTATTTTGAATTTTATCAAATGAGCTCTGCAAATAATAGAAAATATTTTATACTCTTAAAGTTTTATTTAAGATTTATTTTAAGAGTTCATTCTTTTAAAAAGAATTTTTTTAAACAAAATATTCAAAATAAGACATTTTTATTTTTATTGTTTCTCAATACATATTGTAAGCTATGTAAATATGAAATAATTTTTTTTAAAAATTAAAAATGGCGAAGATACACGCATTCCAGTGCAGTAGTACATTCCTTGATGGTGAGCATGACTGGCATTTTAATTTTGATCTAAAACGAGTAAAATATAACATTTTTTTAATGCTGTTATTTATTAAAGAAAATTTAATTTGTTTAAATAATTACTGTTTCGATTTATACCCATGTAGTTTCTATTTCTCCACCTAATACTATGTAAGAAATCTAAAAAGTATTCTTTTAATATAAAAATTCCTTTTTTTACCTAACATTACATGGAAAAATCACTATTTAATTGTTTTAAAAAAAGTCTTGAAAGTGAGCGAATCGCATAAAATTTTAAGAATTTTCTTGTTACGTTAGTTTCCATAAATTTTAGTAAATCTTTAACTGACTGGAGTTTTCGTTCATTTTTATAAATTTTTTCTATTATTTAAGTAAATTTTACTATTTCCATTGCACTTTTTCAATAAAATTAGTGAAAAGTAATGATAAAGCTAATTTTCTACCTCAAATAAAATTTTATAAATTTTCTTCTAAAAATATTATTTCAAAACAGTATTTTTTAGAAAAAAAGTATTTAATTTCCCATGTGAAAACATTAATTTTTTAATCATTGGTCATTGTTTTATCAACTTGAACTTTAGGTGAATCTTATAATAACAATTATAATAAAGTAAATAAACTTGACAAATTGTAAATATCTATATATTATAGAAATTGTTTATTAATAATTTTATATCAAAAGGTTTAAAATTTACATTTAACAAAAATGTGACTTATGAAATTAGATAATTTATGGGTAGAATAGATCAATTACAATTTCACTCTGTTAATACTATTCGAATAAATTAAATTAACTAAATATATTCAAAAATTTATCAAGAGTTCTATAGAATTTTGAATTATTATTATCCTCTTCAATTTCTTCCATTTTGTAATGAAGTTGTAATAAATAAACGATTAATTATTAACCTCTTAACCCTTTAACGCCCAAATGTGCTGTTTTCAGTCTTGAATTTTAACTACGTACGTATTAAAAGAAAGCTAAAAAATTTCAAAAGTATTATTTCCTACTATTTTCGGGGTCGCTTTTGCAAATGGCGTTGTCAAAATTTCCAAAAAATGAAATTAACCCCCTCTTTTAATGAAATTTTCCAAAAAATGCAAGATTTTTGGATGAAATTTTTTTTTTATTTCAATTTTCATTGTTATATCGGTATCTACATATCGTCTGAGGTATAAAAACCGTATTCCCGATAGCTGTACTTAAAAAATGTGCAGTAGTTTTTTTTCTTTTTTTCATTTTTTATTAAAAATGGCGCCCAAACGCTAAATTTTTTTTTATTACACATACAAATTTTTTTTTCTAAATTTGCTTAAATTCACTTGAAATTTGTTACTCGGGGGTTTATGGGGTCGCTTATTACGAATCTGATGTTAGTTTTGAAAAATTCAAAATGGCAGATTCAATATGGCGAACGATTTTTTTAAAAATTTACCAAATTTGCCTAAAACTTGTTACTCGAGGGTTTTCTAGGTCGCTGATTACGAATATGATGTTTGTTTTTAAAAATCTAAAATGGCGGACCCAAAATGGCGACAAAAAAAATATAAATTATTCAGTTTGGCTTAAAAATTGGTACTCGGGGGTTTTTAGGGTCGCTGATTACGAATATGATGTTAGTTTTCAAAAATCGAAAATGGCGGATCCAAAATGGCGACCGAAATAATAAAAATCATTCTGATTGGCTTTAAAATTTGTGCTCGGGGGTTTTTGGGGTCGCTGATTACGAATATGATGTTAGTTTTTAAAAATTCAAAATTTTGGGTCTAATATGTCGGTCAAAAAAAATAAAAATCATCCGGATTGGCTTGAAAATTGTTATTTGGGTCAATTTTGCAAATTACTTATACTCAATTAATAATAATGTCAAACTTTAAACATTATTTTCATAAAACTTAGTTTAATTACTTATTGAACTTTAAAGTGGGGGCCTTTTTTCATCATTAAACTTTGCTTAAGGTTGTCTTCTGTCACGTTCTGAGCTAAAGCAAGGGTAATTTTATTAAGCGTATAATAAAAGGGAGGTAAAGTGCTGATTTGATTTTGCACATTGAGGGTTAAATTAAAAAAAGTTTTATCTCGGGATGTAACATCTACCAAAACTTATTCTAAGTCCTGGTCACCTTCAGTCATTTGAATATCTGTTGCATATTAGATCCGAAATTTTGAATTTTTAAAAATTAACATTATATTGGTAATCAGCGACCCCAAAAACCCCGGAGTACCAATTTTTAAGCCAATCAGAGTGATTTTTATATTTCGGTCGCCATTTTGGATCCGACATTTTCGATTTTTAAAAACTAACATCATATTCTAAATCAGCGACCCCAAAAACCCCCGAGTACAAATTTTTAAGCCAATCTGAATGATTTTCATTTTTTTTGTCGCCATTTTGGATCCGCCATTTTAGATTTTTAAAAAGTAACATCATATTCGTAATCAGCGACCCTGAAAACCCTCAAGTAACAAAGTTTCAGGCGAATTTGGTAAATTTTTAAAAAAATCGTCCGCCATATTAAATCCGCCATTTTTAATTTTTTAAAATTAACTAAGGAAGATTTCGACTATATCAGCAATTAGTGACATCTATTAGATGTCAATTAAACTCTTTGGTTTAGAGTCAGATGTTATTCTTAAGATAATTATTCCGATATGGTTGTCGGTAAATAATTATATTTTTGAATTTAATTTTTGATCTGAAAAAATAAGCTGCGTGAACGACTGCACTGTGCATCTGTGAGGACTCGAACCCCAGTTAATAGCTGCCTTTCGCGGGACTAACGCCTACCAATGCACCATGCCAACACAGCCTGGACGTTCACGTTTCTTATAATCTCAGATCAAGCCCATACACTAGTCGAAGAGCTGTATAGTTAATGTAGGAAATTATTTGCTGATTAAGAATTTTAATTAAGGAAGATTTCGACTATATCAGCAATTAGTGACATCTATTAGATGTCAATTGAACTCTTTGGTTTAGAGTCAGGTGTTATTCTTAAGATAATTAAATTCAAAAATATAATTATTTACCGACAACCATATCGGAATAATTATCTTAAGAATAACACCTGACTCTAAACCAAAGAGTTCAATTGACATCTAATAGATGTCACTAATTGCTGATATAGTCGAAATCTTCCTTAATTAAAATTCTTAATCAGCAAATAATTTCCTACATTTTAAAATTAACATTAGATTCGTAATTAGCGACCCCATAAGCCCCGAGTAACAAATTTTAAGTGAATTTAAGCAAATTTAGAAAAAAAAATTTGTATGTGTAATAAAAAAAAGTTTAGCGTTCGGGCGCCATTTTTTAATAAAAAATGAAAAAAAGAAAAAAAAACTACTGCACATTTTTAAAGTACAGCTATCGGGAATACGGTTTTTATACCTCAGACGGTATGTAGATACCGATATAACAATGAAAATTGAAATAAAAAAAAATTTCATCCAAAAATCTTGCATTTTTTAGAAAATTTTATTAAAAGAGGGGGTTAATTTTATTTTTTGGAAATTTTGACAACGCCATTTGAAAGAGCGACTCCAAAAATAGTAGAAAATGGTACTATTGAAATTTTTTTAGCTTTCGTAGGAAATTATTTGCTGATTAAGAATTTTAATTAAGGAAGATTTCGACGATTTTTTAGCTTTCTTTTAATAGTTGTACGAAGTTAAAGTTCAAGTCTGAAAACAGCATATTTAGGCGTTAAAGGGTTAACCTAAAATTCAAAATAAAAGTTCCGTTTTTTAAAAATTTTATTCGCATATTAATATGAAAGATAAAATTAATAATATATATGAATTACAAAATAAAATAAATGAAAATGATTGAAAATAAGTATATAATAAACTAATAACTACCAACACAACTAAGAAATATACAAAACTAAATGTTTGCTGTTCTTCTCCGTACATGTAAGCGTGAGCCATTTTCGTAATTAAAAACAGTTGATTCTACCAATGTCGCTCTGCTTATCTTCCAAAAGATCCTCCTTAATATGAAACGAGTAGATATGCAAATTAGGTAAAGAGAGACAGTCTAATGTTACTTATCCTCGAAAGAGAAAGAAAGCAATAGCGTTAGATTTTCTGCGTTATAAACAGAGACCGATTTATGTTATTTCTATTTGGAAAGAGGAAGAAAGCAATAGCGTTAGATTTTCTGCGTTATAAACAAGGACCGATTTATGTTATTTATTTAGAAAGAAGAAGACAGAAAGATATTTGAAAGATATATATATATATATATAAAATTTAAAGAGAAACGAAAGGTCTACCTTTCGCCAGGCCAGGTTACCTGGCCTATTGTTTGAAGGGTTTCTTTCAACCAGTAGGCAGTCTATTGAGTGACCAGTGAGCAGAGAGAGAGAGTTGCATTGGTAGTCTATTTTATACTTGAGTATATATACACTGTAAAAAATTTATGGAGTTAACGGACTCGGGAGTTTGGAGTGAAATTTTTCGAGTTAAAAATCAGCTCCAAAAGAGAGTTAATTTCTAACTCCCTTCATTCAACACCCACGCGAGTTATTTTTCATTAGGGAGTTAGCATTTGGGTGTGAAGTTTTAACTCTCTTTATTTAACTCCCCTGGCATTAACTCCCAAATGAGTGCGACTTTTATAGAATCCCCTGGGGAGTGAAAATTAAACTCTCTTTTTTTACAGTGTAGTTACAGTTTGTTAACAGATTTTTGCAGTATATAATACAGAAAAATAAAAGTGCAATGTGAAGACCACTTTTTTGTCTTTTCAAAATTAAAAAAAAATAGACGAAAAAAATTTTTGTGATTAAAAATAAGGATAAGGAGGTAAGTTTTTAAAAATTGTGTAAAATATTACTTTTTAGTGATATAAAATGATTTTTCTTTTTTGTAATTAAAAAATGCAAGTAATAAATTAACAACTTTCCCGTCTAAGTCACTAACATTATCTACTTTTTCAACAATTAAACTTGTAAAGAAATCTAAATAACTTTCTAGAATCATTTTAAAAATGCCTGATCTCGTCCTTGAGTTTGCCTTGTTTTATTAAAAAATTAATATAATTTCAGAAATACTTTACATAGTTTAATATTTTTTTAATAAATCTTAAACAAGTACCCAGTTTTTTTATTATAAAAAAGTTTATGTTGTCTTAAACAAAAAAAGAATATTTTTTATTTCAGTTCAAAATCAGAGTCTTGAAGGTAATAAACAGGTGCCATAATAATAAGGTGCCAGTTTCAGAATCAGGTTTTTGACTTATTTTGAAAGTAATTTTGATTAGTGATTTTTAACTTAAAATTCTTAAAAATTGGTAAAAATTTAAAGCTTAGAGTGACCATCTGTACTGTTAATTTCAAAGTATTTTATAATAGTATTTAATGTTAAAATACTTAAATAAAACTAATAATTACTTAAGCCCGTGTAGAAATTGAAACGTGGTAGTGATCCGGCCCTGATCAGGTTAAATAGGGCCCTGATTAGGAAATGAAACACTTTTTCTGATCAGGTCCTGAAGTGGTTTTTTTTTAAAAAGGCCATGTCAGGGCCTTATAAGGCCCTGATCACAACCTGATTTGGTCTTTTATAAGTATACTTATAATGAATTAGCTTATTTTATCTACAGTTAAAATTTTTTTCTATCATTTCATGTGAAAATAGAAGGTTAATTTCAATATACAATAATAAACTAAGGAAGTAAATATTGAAATTGGATATAGTTTTTAAAGGTTTGTAATTTGAAATTGTATGTATTATAATTAATTCTTCAAATATAATTTAAATAAAATCTTTGATCCATTTATTTCATGTGGAAATTTTTTTAAATTTAAAATACAATGAAATTATTTATAGTTATTAATATTAAATTTCTCAATATAAAAAAATGTACTTTAATTTTCTGATTAGAAGGATATTATTTTTGTGAAATCGTTAGTATATTTATATCATGTAAAAACTTTTTATTTACGACATAATAAAATTAAATATAATAATTTATTCATGTTTTAAATGTAAAAGGCAGGAATAATACATAATATTTTCAATTATTCAACAATAAAGTAATTTATTTTTATAAAGAAATAACATTAATATTATTTTTTAAATTACTAAAAATTTATAAATTTTTAACGAAACAAAAGCATTTTTAGATGTTTGTTCTTTCTTTACGGCCTCCTTGCCAATCTTTAGCGTTATTGAAAACTGAACTGTAAGTAGAGAGCGCATTTTCTTCAGTCAACTTGAATTCCTCCATAAGAACAGCTAATAAATATCAAAATTTAGAACAAGAAATTTTCTTTTATAATTTAAATATAATATAAATTGTAAAAATTCTTTTTTTTACTTGTTATGCACGAACAAATTGGAAAATCTTTAAATAGTTCAAATATTTGTTGTTGATTTCTTCGGGCATTTTTTCTTATCAAAAGAAAACGTTAATGAAGCTTTCTGTAAAAAAGAATTCAAAACTAATTTCAATTTAACTAATATTTCTATTATGTAATATATATTATTTTAAAATTTCAGAATTATTATTATTGTATTATAAGTATTATACCTAAAAATCATTTATGAATTTTTTTCAATTAAAACTTACAAAATTTTTACAAAATTCCTCATCTTCAGTTAATTTGTTATTAAAATTTCTAAATTCGTCCAATGTTTCAAATGGCAACTTTAAATTATATAATTCTACAAATGATTTTTTTTCTTTCAAGTTAGAGGTAAAAACAGATTCCAAAGCTCCAATTATACGTTCTTCATTTGAAACGATTTCTCTTATATCTGCACGGAGACCTCTAATTTCTTGTGCTAATACCATTACTAAAACGTTTTAAAATATTTAAAAAACGAATTTATTACGTTTTATACATATATATATAAATAATCTTACAAATTTGATTCGTATTTTCGCAACAGTTTGTTGAATTTTGATGTTTTTTATTCAATTCTAAAAAATTTATAAGAAATTCAAGTTAAAAATGCAATATAGTCAATGGAATTAACGATTTAGAGAATAATATATGTATACTTGATGTAATAGGTTTTGCCCTTCTTTTTCTTAAAGATTGTTGTTCTTCAAGGTCTTCCGAAGTGTTTTCTGAAAAAGTACTAGTAAATTTATACATATAAAATTATATTATACAAAAACTACTTCTGTTTCAATTCCAAATTATTCAAATTTAGATTCACTTTTGGATTTATTAATTAATAAGTTTTAAAATAAAAAATATATATAATATAATAATGTATAAATAGCCGAGCTCGAGCTGAACTCAATTTATTGAGTACTCGAATCTAGTCAAGTACTCGAGTGGATGATAGTTTTCAAATTACTGAAAAACTATTGAGTAGAAAATTTCGAATATTCATTCTGTAAAATTCTCTCGAACCTCTAAAAAATAGGTTTCTATAAGGTCAAGAAAGCAAATATTACCATTATTTGAAGAACCGGAGTAAGAATCATCATCATCATTATTATTAATAAAAGATTCAGGAGTTTCAAGAATTTTCCTTTCCTGGCATGGTAATTTTTCAGATCTGTTAGTCTTATTGGCAGTATCAGAATTTGAATCCTTGGTATTTTTCATATTATCAAAATCTATAAGAGAAAATACTAATAAAATATTTCATTTAAATTTTTTGATTGAAATATTATACCATTTTGGTCATTTTCACGTGGAAAATTCCTTCCAATATCAGTATTTTGATTGACAGAATTCAAAGACATAAGATCTTCAATAATATGATCAATCTCGCCATTTTTATCAGTATAAGCACTGAAAGCTTCAGTATTTTCGATAATAAAAGATACATTTTCATGTGTAACATTAAAATCTAAAAGTAAAGGCAAAGAACTTTAAAATTATATAGAAATACCATTTAAATTAGGGAATTTAACCATTTTTTAATCTAATAAGACTTATGTAAATAGAAAGTAGAAATAAGGATAGTGAGTAGTAAGAAAAAAGTCAAGAAAAATCAGGGAATTTTTTTCGGTACTATAGTTATACACTCTGACTTGTATAACAATTAATTTTACTTCATGAAAGAAAATTTTACTTCTATAGTATCTTACTATTTTGTTTTTGATTTGTTCCTCGAATTATACGTAAGCAACAATGTAAATATTATTGCTTATATATTATTTGTTATTTTAAATGGCATAATTTTATTGAATATTTAAAATAAAAAATTTAAAAAAGAATATTTTTTGATTGTTATGTAATCTAGTTATATAGAAAATAATTATTTTCAAAGAGTAGAATGAATTATTAAATTGTATTAAAGTATACCCGGAATTTGGTTAGGAAGTGGATTTTGAAGAGGGTCAGAATTTGTTGAAAAAGAAGAACCAGAAGAATTGGTGTATTCAACTGAGGAATCATTTTCTACAATCTTATCTAGAAGAAATAAATATTTGTCAATTTTTTCAAATTTTAAATTACTTTCTTTTAAATAAAAATAATTGTTAAATATAGAGATACCAATTAAGATTGAATTTGACTGCTTTGTATCCGGCATAATTTTTACATTCAATGTTGGTACCGAAAGAATTGACTGTATAGAGGGCAAAACTCTTATATCTTTAACTAAATTTGATACTGCTTCTGCCTTTTGTTTCGAATTAACATCAGACTCACTGGTATAAGCAAACTCTTTCTCATTCAAAATCTTCAATTTTGTCACTGCTTCTTTGTAAGTTTCTACAATGAGTAAAATTGAATAAATTTAAAAGTAAAAATTTCCTTCCATAAAATTTTCTAAACACATTTAAATAATTGAAGCTTAATCTAATGCAATAATTTAAATTACGTTAAAATTGTACAGTGGAAAATAAAAAAATTTCTATTTTAAAAGTAAAATGTTTGTTTTATATACGTACTTCCATGACCAACGAGCTTGACATTATAACTTGGCCAATGGTCCGGAGCATCCACTCGGTTTTTTACAAGAGTTTGTAATACTTTATTTGTTTTCGTGTTATAAGGTGGAGGCATGAATTTGGCGAAAAAAGATTGTTTATCTACATCGAAATGAATCCATGTCACAGGTATACAATCTACAGATCTCTGACAATTGGTATCGTTTGAAGGAAATTCAATTAATTGGAATGGATTCACAGAATCAACATGGAGTTTTTCCATCCTAAAATTTATGAATGAATTAAAAAATAAAAGTAGAAAATACTGATACGATTTAATTGATTTTATTATATAATCCTATATTAAAATTTATTTTTTATTATATTCTATGATAATAATTATAACATTATAGGAATTTGAATAATTAAAAAACAATGTGTGAAGGAATAAACAAAAATTCTAATTACAGTTCACAACTCATAAATTGAGAAATTAATAATCTTACGTATATTTTTGTTAATCCACTTCAAAATTCAGAAACAAATTTCACACATAGAGAAATTATTAATCTTATGTTTATTTTTGTTTATCCACTTCAAAATTGAGAACAAAATTTCACAAATTGAGAAATTATTAATCTTGTTTGTTTGACATCTATTAGAAATCTCTTTTTTTTGTTAAACGCTGCATTCACACTATATAGTTAATAACCAAATAATAATTTCAACACTTAATTATTTATTTATTATTTTTCCAATTATTAATCGCACAATTTTTCTTCATAAAATAAAATAAAATAAAATAAAATAAAATAAAATAAAATAAAATAAAATAAAATAAAATAAAATAAAATAAAATAAAATAAAATAAAATAAAATAAAATAAAATAAAATAAAATAAAATAAAATAAAATAAAATAAAATAAAATAAAATAAAATAAAATAAAATAAAATAAAATAAAATAAAATAAAATAAAATAAAATAAAATAAAATAAAATAAAATAAAATAAAATAAAATAAAATAAAATAAAATAAAATAAAATAAAATAAAATAAAATAAAATAAAATAAAATAAAATAAAATAAAATAAAATAAAATAAAATAAAATAAAATAAAATAAAATAAAATAAAATAAAATAAAATAAAATAAAATAAAATAAAATAAAATAAAATAAAATAAAATAAAATAAAATAAAATAAAATAAAATAAAATAAAATAAAATAAAATAAAATAAAATAAAATAAAATAAAATAAAATAAAATAAAATAAAATAAAATAAAATAAAATAAAATAAAATAAAATAAAATAAAATAAAATATCAATTTAATATTTCAATACTTTATTTATAATTATGAATTCGTAAAGATAATCAACATCTAAACAATTTTTGTTAACAGAAATTATTTGCATGAACAATTTTTACAAATTCTTTGTATCAACTTTCGAATATTGAAAATTTTCGATTATTCTATTTCTAAGTTTTTTTAAAATATTACTAAAAATATGAATTTTTAAAACAACACAATATTGCACAAAGTAGTTTCAATGATGCAAAAGAGGCATTGTGAATACTTTTTCCGGTTTGCCGATTTCAAAATTTAAAGATAAAAAAATCATTTTTGTTTGAATTCGATTAATATTAGAAATAATTATACGTTTTTCAGGTTGTTGGTACAATTCCCACATAGACAAGCTACTTGAGTCCGAAGGGTAATCAAAAATAGATTGCTTAATTTTCCAGGGTTGTCCCTTGTGACGTGGATTTTGAATTTCCACGTCATAATAGTTATTTCATGGTTCGCCGAAAATCTATTTTTCCCTTGGTTTAAAAATAATTGTCGCGAATTTAAGGAGTAAAAATATTTCTCCGCGATTCTTTAATCAACGAGTCAAGCTCGGACTCAAAATTTATTGTTTTGTAAAGAAACTAATTTTGGGTCGTCGTTGTAATAATTATTTTCAATTGTTGTTTTATGAAATACTCAACAACTTTGTTATAAATGAAAATATGGACATTTTTTTCTAATAAGTTAAAAAGAACCTCACTTCTGGGAAAATAAAATTGTATTTAAACTTGAGAATCAAAGAAATAGCGAAGAGAAGTCAGTCGATTAAAACGATCTCTCCACTCATCACGTTAAAGCCAATTCCATGTGCCGAGAGCAATTCATCGAACATCAGGCCCAAGGAACGTACCGCTGACGGTACCGCTGCCGCCATCTTCATGCCACAGGGCGTACCACAGTGAGCATGAGCGAGCCTCGGTGCACGAGGCCGGCGTGACAGGAAGGTTGGGTCAGTTCGAGCTTGGCTTGCAAAGGAAAACGGACACGCTGTCCTATAGTCTCTCGTTTGTTTTAATTAAAATAATTAAAAGTGCCGATATGGAGTACCAGGAGATGCTGGCGAAACTCCAAGGTTGGTGACCATCCTCCACACATCTGGCTGACGTTTCCTGGATCACCAGGAAAACCAGTAAAACGGAAAAGTCGACTGACTTCACCGTTTTTGTATCGACGCCAGAAGTGCGGGTTCTCTCCTGATTTTAGAACTAATTTTATTTAAACGAATTTAAAATAAAACAAGTTTGGTTGTATCTTGCAGTGTAAATTAACTTCTTTTCGAGTCAGTGCCTTTTCTCTTTCCTTACTCCGGTAAATTCACGACCTTGAGATAATTAATTAATAAAAGTTTGCGCGGTAAATTGTGAGTTCGGAAAACGAGCTAGCCCGGGAGTACTCATTATTTTACACTACGGCTGCGGAGGTCCGGGTAGAATTCCTACCTGGCGCTGGAGACGTTCTCCTAAACGGATCACCGTGGGCCGTGTATAAGTTCGAAGCGTGGAACTTGTACGCTCAATTTCGAAGAAGCATCATCGTCGCCATTTTTGTAACGCTTTTCTCAGTGGAATTTTCCACTGGCCACGTGGTGAGAAACGGCGTTACAACAGTGGCGCCCAACAGCAGGTTCGGGTAAGGTTAGAGAAAAGTGACAAGTGTTTATATTCTAAAATCACGGTAGAAAAGTTACAGACTAAAATTTTTCTAGAGTCACGAAAGTGAGGGAAAATAGAAAAATTTCAAAACAAAAGTAAACAAACCCGTAAGAGTGTAGTGATTTGTTGAAAAATTGAAACTTCTTTTTGTTTAATTTGGAATAAAAAGAGAACCCGTACCGCTGGTGAGTACTAGAATAAAGATTTTTTTGCCTTTTTTTTCTCTTCAAGAATTTTTTTTCTTTTGTTCTCTTTCAATACTCTCTGAATAAAGTACGACGACTTTTCAGAGTAATCATATTTATTTTATTTTGCTTGAGAAGGTTGAAACAATTTTTTGTATAAAATTTGTTTGTAGAATGCTTTGCTAATTTTTTTTTATTATTGTTTTGCATTTAATATTTCGCTATTTAGTGAATCATTTTCAGCATGGAAAATAAAGGAATACCAGCAGCGTCCCCTTCCACCTCTCGCGATAAATAAATAGAAATTGAATTACCGATAACATTTGAAAATTTAAGAGATTTAAGAAATTTTTGATATTTTGAAAATTTAAGAAATTTAAGAAATTTTTAATACTTTGAAAATTTAAGAAATGTAAGAAATTTTTGATATTTTGAAAATTTGAGAAATTTAAGAAATTTTTCGCGTTGATTGGTGATTTAGTGGATTTTCTAGATAAATACACAAAGAAAAAAAAAAAGGAAAGATAAGGAAAATTAAGAAAAATCAAAAAATTGTAGTAATGAACCAGAGAAAAAAATTTTTTGTATAAATTTTCTTTAAACAAGTGGACAATTTTCTCAAGAGAAGCGAAGATCGAACTCAAGTAAACGAACTTAATTTTGTATAGGTATAGGTTTTGGTAAAGTACCGAACCGGAAGAGTAATTTACCGGTAATTTAGGAAATTTTAGAATATTACTGGTATTTTGCCTTTCAATAGTCAAAACTACCAAAACGTCGGAAAATCCTGTACCGAAAACTGGATTTCCAAAGTGAAAGAATTTTAGGAAACTTTGGAAATTTACCCAAATACCGAAAATTTTTTTTTTGGGTAAACAATTTCCAGAATACTAGAATAGTAAAAGTATACCGATTAATAACGAACTTGGATATTTTTTAATCGGTAACTTTCCAAACCCAATCGAGGAAAGATTGGAAATTTAAGAAATATTAGGAAATATTTGGTTAGATGTTTATTTCTTAATAAAATAATAAGAACTTTAGTTAAATAAACGAAAGTTTAATTTTACAATTATTTATTTTTTTAAAAATTAAAATAAATTTGTAGAAATCCGAAAATTTTTTTTTGTAATTCGAACAATTTACAGAAAATTTAAGGAAATTTGGTGTTTTCTCGGTTGGGTGCTATCCGAAGCAACAAGTAGTTGAAAAGAAAAAGAAAATAGAAAAGTAACTCGAAAAATTAAGAAATCACCCCGGAAATTGGAAAAATTTTAGAGAAATTTAATAGAAGTTTTTCAAAAATTGGGAAGATTTTTTTTTGGGAATTTAAAGTAAATTTTCAAAATTTTGAATAAATTTTAGGAAAAATAAAAATAAAGTAAGAAAGATTTTTTTTTCCTCTCAGAATTTAAAATAAAACTTTCGGTAATTTGAAAGAAATTTTTGAGTAGTTGCAATTTTTTTTTCTCTTCTCTTCTTTGGAACCTAAAATAATTTTTCGAAAAATTGGAAAAATTTTCAGAATTCCAGATAAGTTTTCGGAAAATTGGGATTTTTTTTATCATTGCAAAATAAAGTAAATTTTCGGAAAGTTGTAAAAGCTTAAAAATTAAAAGGAAAATTTTTTTTTGAAAAATTAGAAAAATTTAATTAATTAATTTACTTGATTTGACTTTGATTTAAATTAAAAATTTAATTTATTTAAAATAAATTTTGAAAAATTCGGGAAAAATTTCAGAATTTAGAGGGAATTTTTAGGAAACCTAACAAAATTTGAAAAACTTAAAAAAAAAGGTTTCGGGAATTTAAAAAGAAATTTTTTTTTTGCTGGTTTAAAGAATATAGTTACAAAATAAATTGTAAAAATGAGTACCACAGAAGAACTCGATCCGAACAAAAACACTTCGAGCGAGAATAGTCAGGAAAGAGGGGAAGAAACAGCTACGGGACCACCGGGAACCCAACCACTAGCCCAAGCGACAAACACGGTAGAATCAAATACCGGAAATGACCCAAATCCCCAAAACACAAACGGGAATAATTTAGTCCATCAACTCGGAAGCCGAGTAAGAGCATTCGAGGAAGTCATGAAGCAACTCGAGCTTCACGGGTGTAGTACCTCAGGCTCTTCTGAAGTACTTGAATCACGACTAGAGCGATTAATTGCGAAAATGCAGGGTAGATTAGATGTCCCATGGTACGACAGCGACGAAGCTTTTAGAATACCTGAAACAGGGGTGCAAACCTCGACCCCCACAACACCTGGATCGGCTCGATTTGTCACACTTCCGGAAAGTCCAGTAGTAACCGGAACACAAAACTTTTTTACAAACGGTAACTCAAGTCGAGTACAGCAACTCTACAAACCGCAAAATTTTCACACCGATTTTCCCCCACCAAATCAGCAGTACATAAATGTAAACACAAACCCAAGGGGAAATTATGTATTTGAATCGCGCTTGGAAAACACAGAAAATCAAGAACTACGCGAATCAATCATAGCGATGCAAAAGCAAATAACGGCCTTGACGAACCTGGTTACAGAACGCGTCTTAAACAATCAAACAGCAACGAGTACTTGCCCGACGTGCCACACGACAACGACGGTATCGAAAGCACCACCCATATATAATCAAGGGCACTCGAGCAGACAAACAGACGTATACGGATACCCGTTTCCCGAAATACCCAGAGGATCGTCTATGCCTCCGACAGTCCCAACCGTAAACTTTGAAAATCGGGACACACGATTTAATGGTTTGAGTTGGAGCGGAAACCAGAAACAGTTTCCGCCCCCACTACCATCAAACCATAACAATCAGCTAGAATCAAGACCAAACGAACAAAGGTTGACAGAATACCAACAGAATACAGACCGGTACTATCAGGGACCATACGGACACCCGACCACAGAGTCCTACCAGCCCAGTCAACAGTATCCCATATACCCAACAAACAGTATATTTCCCCAAGCAAATCCGACTTCAGCCGCAGGGGAAAGACCGACAATAGGAGGGTATTATAGACAAACGCGATCGGTACCATACGGGGAAAGATTCGAACAAGAAAACCGAAACGAACATCAGAACCCGTATTACGCGAATAGACAAATGGGATTTGTCTCAAACCCAAACGGACCATGGGAACCGACAAATAGATTTTCCTACGATACAGCAAATCAGTATAGGAATCCCCGAAACGTCACAAGAATTGTAGACAGCTGGCAGATAAAATTTAATGGTCAAAAAGGTACCAGTGTGGACAATTTCTTGTGGCGAGTGGAGGAGGGTAGGGCTGCGTCGTTCATGACAGATGAAGAACTTCTTGTAGCCATGCCCTTCCTACTCACTGACATGGCGGCACACTGGTACCGCCAAAATCGCCACAGGTGGCACACCTGGGAAGAGTGCAAATACCAATTACGGGTCAGGTTCGGAGATACTAGGTTCCAGGATCGGCTCGAGGAACAGATTCTCTTTCGAAAACAGGGACCGGGAGAATCTGCAGCCGATTACCTGACTTGTATGTACGGTCTGTACCAGCTGTCAACCAGACCGATCGAAATGACAGCTCAGATGGACCGCATACACGCGAATCTTCGAGCCGATTACCGAAGAGCGATTCGAAGACACGAATTTAACGATTTTAACAGTCTCGCGGAATTAGCGTCAGAATTCGAACGCGTAATCGCGATTACGGACGATGACCTACCCCCACCTCCGCCAGAAAAATCGTTAATTCCCGAATACGCATTTCAGGGACCAATACGGACAGACCCGAGACCGAGTAAAATCGCAGTTATCGATTCGGAAGAAAATAAAACGGGAAAAAACGGAACCCGTAGAACCAACGAAACAAACCGTAGATCCGAATAATGAACCGTGGTCGAAAACTATGGACGCGCTAGTAGCAGCCCTGATTGGTGCAAAAACTAGCCAAGACCAATCACAAAAATCGAAAACCGGGAATCCGAATTGGAATAAGAAAAAGACCACCGGAACAAATAATAACGCGAACAATAAAGAACAGGGGACTAGCGGAACCTCCTCTAAATCCCCCTCAGAATCCGCGAGCAAAAACGAACCTAAAGAAGTCGAATGTTGGAACTGTCACGAAATGGACCACTTCCAAACCGGTTGCGCGAAAACCCGACGCAATAATTATTGCAGACGCTGCAGTAAGGAAGGAGTCACGACCAAAACTTGCGAAGGTTGTCCGGGAAACCAGAAAAAGGAGGAGAAGTAAAGGTCGTTTCTCCCTCCTTAACCGAACCACAGACCTCATCACAAATAAATACGTCACCCGTAGATATATCCATACCCGTTACAGCGAAAGAAACCGATAAAGACGCGAAAGTTACCCCCAAGAAGTCAAAAAACCGGAAGGCCAGTAAACCGTATAAGGCCGACCAAACTGTCTTGGTCAACGATCGCATAGAGGGAAATAACGGCGCGCACCCGTGGAAAAATAACCAAGAAATAATGGCCCTACTAAATTCAGATTCCATACCAAACCAGGAAATAAAAAATGAGCCACTTAGGTTAGAAGTTAAAACACCACCGGCAGAAGACAAGGGTTTCAACTTGAGGGTATTCACGACAATTCGAATAGGCAATACCCCCAATGTTCAAGCCCTAATAGACAACGGCGCGTCTCGTACCGTCTTAGGAGATATAGGTCTAGCCATCGCCGATAGATATAAAGCGGATTTACAGCCGGCAACCGAGAAAGCGGTCATGACGGCCGACGGAACGGTACGTCCGGTAAAAGCCGTTTGCTACCTCCCAATTGAAGTCGATCGTGTGTCTCGAATGATGAAGGTGTTAATAGTCCCAGGAATGGGTGAACAAGTTTTCCTGGGAGTGGATTTTATTCACACCTTCGGCGTGATACACGATGGCAGTCGACGGAGGTGGTACATGGCCGACTACCCGGACACGGTACACCGGTATACCGAAGAGGGCGTAGAGGCCATCGCGGTCCAAAATGATAACGCCGCGCCAGATTTGGAAAACGTAAGCGGTCTCGTTATAATTACCGAAGAAGAACGCGATGACCTAGAAAGATTCGTTAATGCTCTTCTTAGGCTAGTTCCGGACGATTTACCGGCAACGGATAGAACGGAACACGTTATTGATGTCCAAGACCATCCGGCAATAAAACAACGGTACTATAGAGTCTCTCCGAAAGTTTTAGAAGCAATGTATGCCGAAATACAGAGGATGTTAGCCGAAGGGATAATAGAACCATCGAAAAGCGGTTGGTCGAACCCCATAGTGATGGTCAAGAAAGCCGACGGTACGTATCGACTCTGTATAGATTTTCGCAAGCTAAATCGGGTAGCGAAAACCGACGCATATCCTCTTCCAAAAATGAATATGATTTTGGAAAAACTTCGTGCCGCGAAATACATCACGACATTAGATCTAAAATGGGGATACCATCAGATTCCCCTATCGAAAGAAAGTAGAGAATGCACAGCATTTACCGTCCCTGGTATGGGCCTATTCCAGTTCACGCGTATGCCGTTCGGACTCTCAGGAGCTCCAGCGACATTCCAGAGGCTGATAGATTCCTTGATAGGGCCGGAAATGGAACCGTTCGTGTACGCTTACTTAGACGATATCGTGATCGTTACGGAAACGCTCGAAGACCATAAAAAGTGGTTAAAAATCGTGATTAACCGGCTACAAGAGGCGAATCTCACGATCAACCCAGAAAAGAGCAAATTCGGAGTAACGTCTGCTCGTTACTTAGGATTTATCGTAAATCACGAGGGCTTGCAAGTAGATCCGGAAAAAGTGGAACCGATTACGAAGTACCCCGAACCAAAAACAATTAAACAACTCAGACGTTTTCTCGGAATGGCGTCGTGGTACCGACACTTTATCCCACAGCTATCGACACTAGCCGAACCACTAAACAAATTGTTACGCACAAACATCCCGTGGGAATGGGACGAAGCTCAACAAAACGCGTTTGACGAACTGAAACAGTTAATCGCGACCGCGCCCACCCTCACATATCCTGATTTCACGCTACCGTTCGAGCTGCACACCGACGCAAGCGATTTCGGCATTGGTGCAGTTCTTACTCAGCGTCAAGACGGAGAAAACCGGGCCATCGCGTACGCGAGCCGAACGCTCACGGGAGCCGAACGAAAGTACTCTGTTACCGAGAGAGAATGCCTAGCGGTAATTTGGGCGGTGAAGAAATTCCGCCATTACCTCGAGGGGTTTCACTTTACCGTCATCACTGACCATAGCTCACTACGTTGGCTACATAACCTACATAATCCAACGGGTCGGCTGGCTCGGTGGGCACTCGATCTCCTCGAATACGACTTTGAGGTGGTGCATCGGAAAGGGTCCGAACACCTAGTCCCAGATGCACTCTCAAGAATGTACGAAGAGGAGGCAGCGCTGCCAATAGCCGCCTTGACACCGTTTGAGGACCCATGGTATTGCCAACGTGTGAGAGAGGTTAATGAAACCCCGAGGAAATTTCATGGCAGGAAAATAACGGACGGTAGACTCTATCGATACCGCCCAAATCCGTTGATCGACTCGGTAATGGACGATATAGACGCCTGGAAATTAGTGATACCGGCCGAACAAAGGCAAGAGGTGTTTAACGAAATCCATCACGAACCCCAGGCAGGACACCTCGGAATCGAAAAAACATACCGTCGAGCAACATCACTCTACTATTGGCCGGGAATGTATCGTGACATAAAAAGTTGGGTCAGTACTTGCGACATTTGCCAGAAAATCAAACCCGACCAAAGACCCGCCGCAGGTTTAATGGGAAAACGGGTAATCCAAAAACCATGGTCAGTAGTAGCTACCGACGTCATGGGCCCTTGGCCCAAAAGCTCTCTAGGATATCAGTACGTAGTTATCTTTGAAGATCTATATACGCGGTGGATAGAAATAGCTCCCATGCGTAAAGCTAACGCGGAAACAATCATTAAAGCGTTCGAAGATATGATTTTAAACCGATGGGGAGCACCCCAAGTCCTAATCTCTGACAACGGAACAGAGTACGTTAATCAGGCCTTCGACGATTTGACAGAGGCATATGGGATTAAACATTCGTTTACGCCGGTATACCACCCGCAGTCCGACCCGGTAGAACGGGTGAACCGAGTTATAAAAACTATGATTTCCGCATATGTCTCCAAAAATCATAGGAAATGGGATGTTTACTTACAAGATCTCAGATTTGCATACAATACGGCAGTACACGGCAGTACTGGCGTAAGTCCGGCATTTCTGAATATGGGTAGGGAACCGAGAGCCTACAATAACCTACGCGACAAAACCGAAGAACCTTCAAACTCGATATCAGGCGACCCACAAGAATGGCTAGATAGAATAGAAAAACTAAAAGAACTACAAGATTTAGTTTCCTTACAAATGGACAGCACATTCGACCGTCAGAAAGTTAATTATGACAAAAGACATAGACACATTGTATACCAAATAGGGGACAAAGTCATGTGTAAGAAATTATTAACGTCCTCCGCGAGTAAGGGTATTACACGATCTTTTGGGGGAAAGAACCAAGGTCCATTCACCATCACCCGTGTCTTAGGTCCCTCAGTATACGAAATAGCGACACAGGAAGGTAGGTCCTTAGGTAAATATCCGATCAAATTATTGATACCCTACCGCGAACCTAGGGAGAGGGAGGATAGGAGGTAACCCAAAGACGACACCCCCTAAGAAACGTCATATTTGGCTATTATAAGGTTATTGTAACGAGACATTACTGGTATTGAATTATTTTTTTTTTTGGGTTTGTTTCGGCTACTTTCGTGGTGACGGGCTTACATCAACAGCTTAAATAGTATCGGTAAACTAACTATAAACCCCCAATTCCACCTTGCAGAGAAAGAAGAGAGACTTAGAAGAGAGGCGGACGAAACAAGGGAACTGACCACCCGAATGAGGAGGTTGCTCCAGGAATACGGGCGGGAAAACTCACCCACAGAACCGGAGTTCGGCATAAACGTAGGGTTCAATCCACGCGCGAGAGTTCCCAGAACCAGAAATGAACCACCAATAGCCTGGATACCAGCCGGAGCAACGCCAGCCCCGGCTCCACCGAGAAACCTTCACATCATCGCCGAGGCAGGGGACTCGGAATTAGCTAGAGCCAACCACTCACCTCCACAAAGGAGAGAAAATATACCCGGGGGGAGAGATGAGCAGTCGCGGGAACAAGCAAAGCCCGGAAAGAACAGACCCCCGCGCTACATACGAGAACGGGAAAAAAGACTCCAGGGACAAGCCATAGAGAGGGAAAGAGGCCACCAAGAAGGAAGGCAAGTGAGGCTCGCACGCGAAAACCAGGAACGCCGACAAAGGGAGGCTGAGGAGGCCTACCAGAGACGCCAAAAATGGATCGCGGCTTACCATGAAGAGAAGAGAGTCTTGAGAGAGGAAGCCACAGCCGTAGCCAAGGTTGTAGTCGACGAGGTGTTTGACCTAGCTTGGGAGTCGGGACTAGAGGCGGAAAACCAACGACGCCATTTCCAACCCGCCCTTGTAGATACCGCATTCCGGAGAATGTGGTGTCGGAAGTGTGAACAGCGGGGACACCAAGAAAAGGACTGCCCAGAGACAGATTAGGATTGTGGGTCAAACCCCACAACCCCCCCAAAGATTTCATTTTTCTCTCTTTTTCAAATTCCTCCATTTTTTTTTGTTCTTCTTATGGAGCGGTTTATTTTGTTTATTTTACGTTTTTTTTTGTAGTCTTCCGAAGTCCAAATTAGGAAGAATAGTCTAAGGACAGATTAGGGCTTAGGACTAATACCTAAGACTCCTAAAATATATTTCCTTTAGTTCTTTTCACGATTTTGTTTCTCTTTTGTTTATTGGCTTTACTTGCTTTACTTATCATTAGTCATTCTATTTCTTCTAGAAATTAAAATGAGATTTTGTTCGACGCGGTACCTCCCAGAAACCCACTCATAGTTTTATTTTTTTTTGTTACCCTGGGATTGGTATACAGCCAGAATATGACTGATAATTATAATTAAAATAAATAAATATAGTTTCGGAAATTGTAGTTTTCGATAATTGTCCTTATCTCCTGAGAATCCACGAATAACTAAGCAAGTATTAAATACCGAAGGATGAGCTTGAAAGCCGAAAAAGGAAATTGGCAGGTAAGACGTTGCTCGTAGTAAAATTATTAGAGCCTTTTTCTTTTTTTTGAGATAATGGCTTGTCTATCTCATTTCAAATATTCTTATATTAGCAAAGCATTCACTTCTCTGAAGAGTCGAAAAGGTTCAGAAGGGAGAAAAGTAATTTCCTTAATGTTTAATTCTCCGGATTTTTGAAGAGGAGAGAGGGTAGAGGATCTTTTTTTTTATTTGTTTATTTAATAGTCGGCTGGACAAAAAGGAGTTTGGTTACAAAGCCTGATTCAATGGAGAAATAGGTTTCGGCTAGGCCCAGGGGAGTTGTGACGTGGATTTTGAATTTCCACGTCATAATAGTTATTTCATGGTTCGCCGAAAATCTATTTTTCCCTTGGTTTAAAAATAATTGTCGCGAATTTAAGGAGTAAAAATATTTCTCCGCGATTCTTTAATCAACGAGTCAAGCTCGGACTCAAAATTTATTGTTTTGTAAAGAAACTAATTTTGGGTCGTCGTTGTAATAATTATTTTCAATTGTTGTTTTATGAAATACTCAACAACTTTGTTATAAATGAAAATATGGACATTTTTTTCTAATAAGTTAAAAAGAACCTCACTTCTGGGAAAATAAAATTGTATTTAAACTTGAGAATCAAAGAAATAGCGAAGAGAAGTCAGTCGATTAAAACGATCTCTCCACTCATCACGTTAAAGCCAATTTTATGTGCCGAGAGCAATTCATCGAACATCAGGCCCAAGGAACGTACCGCTGACGGTACCGCTGCCGCCATCTTCATGCCACAGGGCGTACCACAGTGAGCATGAGCGAGCCTCGGTGCACGAGGCCGGCGTGACAGGAAGGTTGGGTCAGTTCGAGCTTGGCTTGCAAAGGAAAACGGACACGCTGTCCTATAGTCTCTCGTTTGTTTTAATTAAAATAATTAAAAGTGCCGATATGGAGTACCAGGAGATGCTGGCGAAACTCCAAGGTTGGTGACCATCCTCCACACATCTGGCTGACGTTTCCTGGATCACCAGGAAAACCAGTAAAACGGAAAAGTCGACTGACTTCACCGTTTTTGTATCGACGCCAGAAGTGCGGGTTCTCTCCTGATTTTAGAACTAATTTTATTTAAACGAATTTAAAATAAAACAAGTTTGGTTGTATCTTGCAGTGTAAATTAACTTCTTTTCGAGTCAGTGCCTTTTCTCTTTCCTTACTCCGGTAAATTCACGACCTTGAGATAATTAATTAATAAAAGTTTGCGCGGTAAATTGTGAGTTCGGAAAACGAGCTAGCCCGGGAGTACTCATTATTTTACACTACGGCTGCGGAGGTCCGGGTAGAATTCCTACCTGGCGCTGGAGACGTTCTCCTAAACGGATCACCGTGGGCCGTGTATAAGTTCGAAGCGTGGAACTTGTACGCTCAATTTCGAAGAAGCATCATCGTCGCCATTTTTGTAACGCTTTTCTCAGTGGAATTTTCCACTGGCCACGTGGTGAGAAACGGCGTTACACCCTTTATTTCTATTCCTTTTTCAGTGCGAGTTATTTTGTTTATTTCAATCAATTTTTTATTTTTCAGCATAACAAAATTGTCAGGACTTTTGGTAGTTAATGTGCATTGCTTAAATCTTAACTTGAGTACGCTACTACCTTTAATTTTTAAGATTTCATATCGATAAGGTTTTTGAGGTTTTGGTGGGTTTGTCAAAAAAATTTCGTGTAGTCTTCGACACACTTGTGAAAGCGGTCGAAAGGGCGTTCTAATCATACCTTTAAGCTTTCCCAAATAGTTCTCAAACGGGAAAGCATTTATTTGACTCCAGCTACACCCCCTTGCAATTACATCATCTGCAGCATGAATTGTACAATGCATATTCATAACTTGCATTTTTTTGTACAAAATTTCGGCTCCCGAGAAAAAACTTCGCAAATATATCTTTGCATGCTCATGGTAGAGATTAATTAACTTATTATTACACAAAATTCGGCATGCTGTATGCAACAACAAAAAGTGTTTGAAATAATTTAATTTCATAATATTTTTCATGACGATTGGCCCGCAATATAAAAGAAAAAAACGATATTCAGTTGCTTTCCATTTTCTGAGTGATTTTATTCTTCTTGGTTTTCGTTGAAATTCTATAGGAATATATTTTCTAATTTGTATCAGTCGTCTAGATACCTCTCTCAATGATTTTTTATTCACTTTCGCACGCCCTGATATAAAAAACCATCGCAGTAAAAGTCGCTTCATGATCCCTTCACAAAATAAATGCATAAAATCTAACACACATATGAAAACCATATTTACGAAAGGTTTAATTCGCAGAAGAGGAGATTTTCCCTTATGATGACTCGGTTGTTCCTGTTTCCTGAATGATTTATCTGTCCTTTCCGTGCAATCAATTTCTTTAAATTCGGTAACGTGGTTTTTTCTATCTCCTTTGATTGTACATCTTTCGCAGGAATAAAAACCAGTGTGTCCTTTAGTGCATTTTAAAAACGCCCGAGCAGGGGTATCACAAATGAAGCAGTGAACACGAACGTTAAACTTTTTATTTGAAATGTTTATTCCATGAAAATTGAGATAGTTAATTTCATCAATAAATTCTAATAAAAATTCGTCAATGCTTGCTGGTTTTGAATTTCCACAATATATGGCAACCGGAAATGGTTTGTATATATCTGGACTGAAAAAGACTTTGGCAGATATGACCCAAAAACCCTTTTCTCCAGATTTATTAAGATCCATGCCGTCAACATTGTACTGTAAAAAAATTGTAGATTTCTGGTGAACATTTGGGTCTATACATTCTTTGAGACCTTTTGCAATGCCAAAATAAGTGTATTCCCCTTCACATCCATCGGCATCCCGCATATTTTCTATTTTGTACTCAGCTTTATTTGTACCCAGAAACGTTTTTGCGGATTTTGGTAATTCAGAAATAAACGTATGGCGCAAGATATCCATCAATTCTTCTACAGCATTATGATTAATATTCCTTTTCACAACCCAATCTTGAATTTGCTTTACTTTGTCCTCTTGATAAGCACTTGAATTTAGTATTCCATCTTCAAAGTCATCATCGCTATCGTCACCAACTGAATCTAAATTTTCAATAAAAAAAGTTTTTTGTTAAGTCTTTATAGATTGTATTATATAATAATTATTTTTTTATTTTTCATGTTTAATTCAAAAAAATTATTCTTAATTTTTAAAACTGTATTGTGTTTACTTATTATTATTTCATTGAGAAAAAAGAAAATATACAAATTTGTTTAAAGTTCAAAAAATTTAAACTAACAAAAAATGTAATTGACAAATGTGAATGATGCAAATTGTTTTATTTCTTTTCAATAAAAAACTAAAATTTTGTCAAAAAATGATTGACAAATCAAAATTATGCAGATTTTTTCTCTTTATTACTAAAGAAATACAGAAAATTTAGCAAATGTCAGCAAAAAAATCAAACTATTTGCATCATTTTTATTTTCAAATAATAATTTTATAAAAAGTTCTGAATTTTTCTAAAAAAGAAAAATAAATTAAATTTTTTTAATTAATTACAGTTTTCTAACAAAATGTCAAGTTATATTTTGTTGTTGTTTATAATTAGAATATTATATCCGTACCTTCAGATTCAGAAAAAATATTTTTTTCAGCTTCATCAGAATTCCCTTCAAAAAATTCACCAGTATCTGAATAAATAGAAGATAATAAGTAGATAAATAAACTAGGAAAAATAGATAACGTACGTACATATATTATATATATGTATGTATTATGTGGAGTTTATACAAATTATGTTGTTTATTATAAAATATTTTAAAAATGCTAATGTGAGATGTGTACTTACTTTCTTTTGTATTTGCGAAATAACTATTCAACTCTTTAATGAATCTGTGTTTTTGTACTCTTTTGGAACTTTTCTTCGAATTCATTTTAATTTATTATTATTTATTTTAACTCGAACTGTTTTCCTGTTCGTAGAAACTGACGTAAAATGAATTTTAAATAATTGAATGTGGCTTTTTCAAAGTAACCTGGAACCTGATCAGGCCCTGATCAGGCCCTGATCAGGGTATGAAGAATGGCCCTAATAAGTAAATCCTGATCAGGGCCAAACCACAAATAGAATTTACTTAAGGCAATTTCTACACGGGAGGGGGGAAACCACATTAGACGTCTGAAAAAATCGATTTTTTCTTTTTTGCATAAATTGTTAGTTGAGGTATTCAAAAATAGGCTAACAAAGTTTTTAGAGCAAAATTCGAAGTCCTCGCTGTACTAGCGATGAACGGAGCGCGCTCAAGGTTACCGTAGATTAGTAGAATAAGCGTAGCACTTTTGAGACTAAGGAGAGCAGAAAGTCACGAAAAGAGGAATAATTAGACTTACATGCTTCTTATGAAGCACATGAAAGGATATATGAGGCATTTTACTTGAAATGTCCTAAGTTGAAATTTCAACTTCTTGAAAAAAATTGAAACTCGAGGAATTTGTTGTTCTATCAAGTAGAAATGTGACCCAAAAAATATGTTTCATTTTTTTGAAAAATTGGAGGGGGTAGAGGGGGGTCAATTTGACCAATTTTGCCAACACCGGCTACTTTGTGAATTTTTTCTGAACATACTTGTAATGGGAAAAATTTTTTAGAATATGTTTCTGAAAGGTTTTTTCATCCTCTTTCCAATGGTGTATTTTATATTTTAATATCTTAAAAATTTACCCTAATTTTTGATAATTAATAATTAATTTTCAATTTCCTAAAAATCGGTCCGTTTTTTTTTAAAATAAATTATTGCAAACGAAAGCTGAAGTTTTTTCCTATCGACATGTAAATTTTCAGAATGTCCTTTTTTTGTTTTTGAGTTATTAAATTTCAAAGAATAAATTGCGTACCGGGCGCCTCGTCTCACGCCGTTTACCACGCGGCCCAGTGCAACCGCGACGCAGCGCGTCGCAATTTATTGTTTGAAATTTAATAACTCAAAAACAAAAAAAGGGCATTCGGAAATTTCACATTTTTGCTTTCGGACAAAATTTGTGGGCTCAGGACTGCACAGCAGTCATGAACTCTGGCGGAGCAGCTCTATATGCAATAGCTCCCAATTTGGAAGATTTTTTATATAAACGCTTATAAAAAATATGAGTTACAGTTAAATATATGAACAACATAGTAAAAATGTTTTATTTCATTCAAAAAAATTCTTACTTTAAAAAAAAATTCGCGAAAAACGGCAAAAAAACAGCGTTCTAATGTGGTTTCCCCCCTTAACTGACTGATATTCAAATTTTTATTATTTTATAAAAATTTTGTATTTTCTTATAAATTTAAAATTAAAAAAAAATTAATATAACTAATATAATTTTTTAATTGAGGCTCCGGATCTTAAAAGGGCACACGCGCGAACACACGGCAAATAAGTTGGCCCCTGGAGATAAAATTTTGAAGTTGTTCAAAATGAATTTTAAATTATTGTTTCTTGTACAGAATTTCAAGGCGAAACTTTTTTTCTAATAAAAATTTTTTATATAATTTCTCGTTTTCACGTAAATTGAAAAAAACGTGATTTTTTAAGTTAAGAAATTTTAATGAATTTTTGACTTCAACTCGTGACTACTTCGTTAAATATTAATATTTTTCCACGAAATTTACACACAATATTCTTCAAACTATTCCAAGAGTGAAACAATATTTGGAAATTTAAAAAAAAATTGTATGTCAAAGTAAATAATTATTTAAATAATTTTGTCGGAAAAATGATTCTCCTATTTTCAATTGAAAAAGTTGAGTGACGAATTTTCGTTTTCAGAAAACTTTCAGCGACAAAAATGTTCATTAATATGTTAGGAAGTTTTTTGGAAAATATCTCGCCATTTGATAATAAATTAAAGTTAATAGAGCAATTTTAACATTGTCGCGCTCTGCTGTAAACGTAAACAATGTCTAACTATATGCATTGGTCTTGTAATGGCGGCCATGCTACACGTGCGCCGCCACGCTGCAATTTTACAGCAGAGCGCGACGATGTTAAAATTGTTCTATTGTCTTTAATTTATTATTAAATGGCGAGATATTTTCCAAAAAACTTCCTAACATATTAATGAACATTTTTGTCGCTGAAAGTTTTCCGAAAACGAAAATTTGTCACTCAACTTTTTTAATTGAAAATAGGAGAATCATTTTTCCGACAAAATTATTTAAATAATTATTTACCTTGACATACAATTTTTTTTTAAATTTCCAAATATTGTTTCACTCTTGGAATAGTTTGAAGAATATTCTGTGTAAATTTCGTAGAAAAATATTAATATTTAACGAAGTAGTCACGAGATGAAGTCAAAAATTCATTAAAATTTCTTAACTCAAAAAATCACGTTTTTTTCAATTTACGTGAAAACGAGAAATTATATAAAAAATTGTTATTAGAAAAAAAGTTTCGCCTTAAAATTCTGTACAAGAAACAATAATTTAAAATTCATTTTGAACAACTTCAAAATTTTATCTCCAGGGGCCAACTTATTTGCCGTGTGTTCGCGCGTGTGCCCTTTTAAGATCCGGAGCCTCAATTTTTAAACTTTATTATAAAAATGTTTTTTGTGTAAAAAAATTTGGTAGGATAGTGTTGTATTATTATGATTACTGTGAGGAAAAATGAAAATTTTTTAAAAATTTTATATTGTAAATGTTTTGAAAAAGACAATTTTTGTTTTAGCTTGATACTTTTTTAACCAGTAATGGCCAAGAATTTAAGTTAGGATAATACATAAAATTCTGTCATGTTTGGCTTTTTTATTTACATATTTACTTGTAGATTTTAAAGTTAAATACTATTAGCATTAATTAATACTATTAACATTAATTGTATTAAAATAAACTAAATGCTTATTTCAGCTTAATCCAAAGAACATTAAAACATGTAAAGTATTTCCAAAATTATATCGTTCACTCCAAGTGGAATGTACGTACGTTTAAAGAACATTTTAAAAGTTACGTATCTTCCACGTTCAGTTTAGAAACCACGTATCTTTCTGTTCCGTGCAAAAACTACGTATCTCTGTCAGTCGCTTTAGAAACTTCTAATAATATTTTAAATACTTATATTGAGTTTTAGTGTCTTAGACGGGAAAAATGTTAATTAATACATTTTGCAAAATGAAAAAAATTATTTATATCACTAAAATGTAGCATTTACATAATTTTTGCAGATAGTGTACAATTAATTAAAATTGATTTAATAAATGGTAATAAATCATTAATTAGAGAATAATTTAATCCCAACAAAAACATCTTTGATGTTTTAATATAATGAGTTTTGACCCAATAAGGAAAAAAAAATTTTTCCCAATAAGGGAAACTTTTTTTTAAAAAAATTATTTTTAAAGTAATTTGGTGTTAAAGTTTCAGATCATTTTATTTTTATGTTATTATTACTTTGAAACAAATAAACAAACCGCTGCCAAGTTGTATATTTTTTATAATTTTGGTGCGCTCATTTCATGAACACTTTGCTTCCTCATAGAGATAATAATAATAATAATAATAATAATAATAATAATAATAATAATAATAATAATAATAATAATAATAATAATAATAATAATAATAATAATAATAATAATAATAATAATAATAATAATAATAATAATAATAATAATAATAATAATAATAATAATAATAATAATAATAATAATAATAATAATAATAATAATAATAATAATAATAATAATAATAATAATAATAATAATAATAATAATAATAATAATAATTTTTTTTTTTTTTTTTTTTTTTTTTGCGTGGGAAGTGGAAAATCTGCTATAACCTTGGAGGCCTACTTCCAAGTCAGATACCTGGAGCCCGTACTCCTAGGTTATGTGGGGATGACCGCTCTTGTTCTGGCCGACCCACTAAAAACCACTCCCTTTTGAGACATATCTCCCCTGGCGGAACTGCTGTCAAGCTTACATCGCCAGTGGAGGTCTCCTTACCTACTTCCAGATCCAAGTCCTTAACAAGGCGCCAGCTGAAGAGGGAGGAGTTCCAATTAAGGTCTCCTCCGTCCTCCGCGAGCGCCCCGCCGAGCAGCAGGAATTCTCCAGGGTAATCTCGCCCTTCTGTCGTTCTCCTTCCTCCTCATGACTTCGATGACAAAAGTCTCGACTTCTCGCCATGAGTCCGCGCTCTGCAACATAATTGAAACCATATTCTCGACCGTGACTTCAGTGCCCACGGCCGAAAACATGGCTTCCCTAAGTTCACGCCAGTGCCCGCAGGAAAAAAGCGTGTGCTCCGCGTCGTCAGTGTACTCTGCTTCGTCGTCACCCGAACCGTTACAGTACACACATTTCGCGTCTGCTTCTATTTTAAACCGATAGAAGTACTGTCCGAAACAACCATGACCAGACATCGCTTGTGTAAGGTAGTAGCCTACTTCACCGTGTTGTCTTTCCAACCATGTGGCGAGGTGGGGAATTAGGCGATGAGTCCATCTACCTTTCAATTCCCCATCCCATCTCTCCTGCCAACTCAGAACGAGTCTTTTTCTTGACTCTAAGCGGATTAGAGCTTTGAGTTTTTCTCTACGCTCCGGGTTGCCTACTAGATCTTTGGAGAGCTGGAAATTCTCCTGCCTTTCCATCGCCAACAAATCCATTGGCGGTAATCTAGCAAGCACCCGAAGAGCGCAATCAGACACCGTTCTGAAGGCTGACGTTATTCTCCTTGCTGGCTCTCTCTGGGCCGAGAGAAGTCTGTCAGAGATGCTGTGGATCTTAAGGGCTGAAGCCCATACAGGGGCAGCATAAAGCTGCTTTGATTGAACCACAGTCGCCACCAGTCTTCGTTTATTTTCCCTGGGGCCACCGATATTGGGCATCATCCTCGAGAGGTTTCCCATGCATTCGGTGGCTTTGAGTGTTGAGATGTTAATATGTTGGCCAAAACTTAAACGTTTGTCCAACCACACTCCCAGGTACTTAAGCTTATTTCCCCATGCGACTTCAGTTCCTCCCATTTCAATCATCGGGGCTTCATAAACTCTCCTGTCTGTGACGAGTAGAGCTTCGGTCTTCTCGAGAGCCATTTTCAGACCATGCCGATATAACCAAAATTCAGCTCGCCGCAGACTATCTTCAAGTTTTATTTTTAGCAGTCTTAAATTCTCGTCGTAACATATTAAAAGCACGTCGTCCGCGAACCCGGATATAGACGTATCTTCGGGTAAGTCCAACCTCAGAAAACCGTCATACATAACGTTCCAGATGGTTGGCCCCACCTTTGATCCTTGGGGAGCTCCACATGTCATTTTCTCTTTGATATGACATGCATCGCTCTCGTAGACAACCCATCTGTCGCTAAGATAGTTGTCTATCATTCGCAACAGATACGTTGGTACCCCTTTACATCTCATTGCTTTCATACAAATATCCCATTTCGCGGAATTGAACGCGTTACGGATATCAATTGAAACGAGCGCGCAAAAACCCTTCTTCCGTCCCTCTTTGACCTTTTTCGCCTTTTCGAGAACTGCTAAGATCGCGTCTACTGTCGACCGGCCTTTCCTAAAACCGAATTGATTCTCTGATAAGCTATTTTCGCCTACCAGGATTCCCTGAAGTCGCTCTAGAATCATTCCCTCTAGAAGTTTACCCATCGTGTCCAATAAACAAATTGGTCTAAACGATGAGACTTTATCTAGAGGTTTATCCCCTTTTCTCAGGAGGACCAACCTCTGTGTTTTCCAGTCACTGAAAAACTCTCCACTCTCGAGACATGTATTAAAGACGTCGAGGAGTAACTCTGGATACACAGCGATTACCTCTTTGAGGATCTCGTTGGGTATTCCGTCGCTGCCTGGCGCTTTGCCGTTCCTCAACGTCCTTGCCACCTTTTTAAGCTCCTCCAGCGTGAAGAGCTCCTCTCTTTGCACTACACAAGAGGAAAAGTCCTCCCTAGGGCCAGATTCCACATGGGGAAACAGCGCCTTAATAATCTTTCGGACCCAGATCGGATTGTCAAGACCGGGGGTTCTTTGCCTCGAAACTAATTTCTTAGTGACGACTTTGTAGGCCAAACCCCATGGGTCCTTCTCCGCTTCTCCGATCAGGTCCTTCCAACACGATTTTTTGCTACTCTTTATAGCCCGCTTAAAAATATGCCTGGCTTTGTGCCACTCTTCTTGCAGCAGAAGGTCTCCCTTTGAATGGGTGTATTTCCTCCTCGCTGCGTTGCATTCTCTTCTTAAGCGGGCTAATTCGTCGCTCCACCAGTACAGAGCACCCTTCCTAGCTTTTGTTTGGTGCCGGCGAGGCATAGAGTAATTGCACGCTGCAATAATAACTCGCCTCGCCTCACGCACTTTGTCGCCCACAGAAATTGGCTTCGTCATCCAGCCTAGCTCATGTATAGCTCGAGCCTCGGCCAGAGACTCCGCCAACTTCTCCCGATTTAGCCGTCTGAGGTTCCAGGAGGGTCTCTTGTGGCCAACATGCGGCTTGATGTTCCCTCCCCGATTTATCTCAGCGACTATAAACTCTATGTACTGGTGGTCACTCATAGTTGTTTCATCCAGCACTCCCCACCGCACTATTCTACGGGCCACGCGGGGCGACGCAATTGTCAAATCGATGATAGACCCTGACACCCCGCGCTTGAACGTGAACTCTTGTCCCCGGTTCACCACCACTAAATCGTTTGCTGCGACCATGTCCGAAACCAAGGTTCCCCTCCTGTCTAGACGAGTCTCTCCCCATTCCGGCGACTTACTATTAAAGTCTCCCGCAATGAGGACATCCCCGCCGAAAGCTCTGATGCTTTCTTCAAGAGCCTGAACCTCGGCGTCGAACTTTTTAAGGGGATCGTTTGGAGAGAAGTAGCAGCTGTAAACGCGTACCCCCGCCACCTCCACCCAAACGAAACCCGCGTCGGTCTCCAGAAAGTCACCAATGGCGATGTCCGGGTTACATATTTGGATACCTGATCTCTTGGATGCATCCTCAAACCAGACAGAGGATTCTGGCTTCCTATACTGCTCACTGAAAAGCAGTATATCAGCTCCCCTCTCTCTGGCAGTCTGCATCAAGAGATCTTGCGCGACTTTTCCTTTCCTGAGATTAACCTGGAGAAACCTAAGCTCTGGACTTTAGATCTGTAAGCATCTTCCAGTACACCGGACAGGCCCTGCTCCCTGAAGGATGTTTTGTGTCCTCCATCCCACGATCGGAACAGTCAATGCACTGGGCTGCCCCCTTGCACTGACCCTTCCTGTGGTCGAGACCGCCACACCTCCAGCAAGCCTCCTTTCGGTCCGGCCCACTGCATCCTCCAGCCAGATGGCCGTAACAGAGGCATCTAAAGCACCTCTCTACTTCCACTCTAGCGTGGACTCTGCAGTTGACCCACCCTATTTTCACTCGCCTGGCCTTTAGTAACGACTCCGCTTCCGTTTCCGGGAGCCGTAGAATGGCCTTCTTCGTATTACCATACCGAGCGAAAAGCTGACACGGCAATTCTAAATCCGGCCTGCTAAGTGCACCCCGGACCGCCTCTACAACATCTTGTTGGACTATGGTTTCGTCAAGGTCTAAAATTTCTATCGACCTCATCGAAACCACAGTCCTTACTTCTGCTTTTCCCTGAAGCGCAGCGGTCAAAGCACTGCCGAAACCCAAGACGCCCTGTCCCTTTTTGAGAACCAGAAGGAGATCATTCCTTTTGGTCCTCCGAATCGACAATATCTCCGTCCCCGTATCCTCAGGCCTAACCGCCGCCTTCATTTTACTAATTATGTTCGGATCTTTTGCGGATATCACAATTGCATCCGTCGATTTTTCTTTCTTTTTACGTGAGGGTCGATCGGTCTCATTGTTCGACTCCCCCGTCATTTCTATCAACTTTTCTTCATCCCTTTTCTTTTTTTTCTTTTTCTTCTTTTTTTTGACCTCTTTCCAGGTTTCATTTTCCTGGAGAGAGTTCAATTTCTCCTTTTCTTCGGCAGCAGGCTTGCTGTCCCTTGGGTCCAGCTCGCCTGTTTTGCCCTTCTTTTTCTCAACTTTCTCTGGTGGTGTCCCAGAGGCATCTCTCTTTCTTCCTTTTCTTTCAGAGTTCGGAGTCGCCAAGGGTATTGTCCCCTGGCGGCCTCGAGCTCTCTTCTGGCTGAGGGAATCCACTATCTCTAAATTATGAGAAAAGCAGGCCCCCTCCTCCATCATATCCTTTAAGATGCCTCTGAGGCTATCACTATGGTGATATGCCTCTCTGGCACTGATTTTCACCTCCCTGGAGTTGTTCTTGAGCATCCCTTCCTTCACTATTTCTAGTGATTTAAAGAGTTGCTCAACCACCACAGACTGCTTCTCCATAAGTCCAAGAATGACTTGCCATTCTTCGACGATCGGTGAAGCAGTCCGCGATACCAGGGTCTCCTTTTTCTTTTCGATGATGGACTCAGAGGAAACTACGCTCTCCGTCTCCATCATCACTTTTCCGTCACCGTTATGGTCAGAAGGACCAGTGTGCTGTTGGCCCCCTCCAAAATCCGTGGGCCTTGCGTCGACCATCGGGGCTTTCACCCAATCGGAATCGACGGCAGGATTAGCCTCTGTCGAGGTACCTGCTTGGAGGATAACGTTCGTTACATCACACATTTCATTAAAAAACGTAGTTCGGTATTTGATATGGGTGTGATGCTTAACAGTGTAAGTGTATATGTGTCGTGTTATGTAAGTGGGTGTACCCATATCAGTGTGAAAAAGAAGTGTATTTATGTATATGTTGCTTGAGGAGCTCTGGAGGCCAAGACCAGCCGGAAATCCCCTTACGTACTTCGCGACCAGGAGAATAACGCGTTTATAGCGCATCCCACACTCATACTCAGGAAGAAGCCTCTCCGGAGGGTTCCCCTTTCACCTCACCAACATAAAGGCGCCGTTTATAGGCTAAACCTTTCAGATTCATACATCAACTCCTGCTATCCCGCAAGCTGAATCCCCCCAATCTGCGTCTCGAGCGCATGACTTAACATGATCAGACGTGCCGGCAGAGATGGCTAGCGTGGATAACAGGAGTTGCCCATTCGTGGAAGATGCCGTTTATAGACTATGTCTTCCCAATCACCAAGACAAAACTGAACAAAATTTCATACTGAACCCACCGGTTCAGATTCTTCCTGCCCATTCAGAGGGATATTGCGTTTATAGCAATACCCTTCATTAACACCATTTCCTAACATACTGATATCCAGATGGTCCCCACCTCAAAAGCTCTCCAAACTACCCTCCTCCTCCTCCACACCCCTCCCCCACACACGCGCATTTACATAAAAAATATATGCAAATGAACGAAGATGAGTGGAGAGGATGGAGTCCCGGGCTTGGGACCGGTTCAAAGCGGAGTTAATAATAATAATAATAATAATAATAATAATAATAATAATAATAATAATAATAATAATAATAATAATAATAATAATAATAATAATAATAATAATAATAATAATAATAATAATAATAATAATAATAATAATAATAATAATAATAATAATAATAATAATAATAATAATAATAATAATAATAATAATAATAATAATAATGCAAAGTCGAAGAGGAAGAACTCTTCACACTTAGTGAACTGCAAAAAGCAGGCAAAAGATTGAAAACAGGCAAGGCGCCTGGAATCGATGGGATAAGTAACGAGATCCTAAAGTTGGTAATCGACACTTTACCCCAGATTCTGCTTCGATGCTTCAATCTTTGCCTTGAGAGAGGAGAGTTCTTCCGCGACTGGAAGCGACAGAGGTTAGTCCTCCTAAGGAAAGGTGAAAAACCTCTAGATAAGGTTTCATCGTACAGGCCTATATGCCTGCTAGATACGATGGGTAAACTTCTAGAGGATATGGTTCTGCAGAGAATGCAAGGCCACTTGACCGAAGAGAATCGTCTGTCCGATCACCAATAATAATAATAATAATAATAATAATAATAATAATAATAATAATAATAATAATAATAATAATAATAATAATAATAATAATAATAATAATAATAATAATAATAATAATAATAATAATAATAATAATAATAATAATAATAATAATAATAATAATAATAATAATAATAATAATAATAATAATAATAATAATAATAATAATAATAATAATAATAATAATAATAATAATAATAATAATAATAATAATAATAATAATAATAATAATAATAATAATAATAATAATAATAATAATAATAATAATAATAATAATAATAATAATAATAATAATAATAATAATAATAATAATAATAATAATAATAATAATAATAATAATAATAATAATAATAATAATAATAATAATAATAAATAATAATAATAATAATAATAATAATAATAATAATAATAATAATAATAATAATAATAATAATAATAATAATAATAATAATAATAATAATAATAATAATAATAATAATAATAATAATAATAATAATAATAATAATAATAATAATAATAATAATAATAATAATAATAATAATAATAATAATAATAATAATAATAATAATAATAATAATAATAATAATAATATAATAATAATAATAATAATAATAATAATAATAATAATAATAATAATAATAATAATAATAATAATAATAATAATAATAATAATAATAATAATAATAATAATAATAATAATAATAATAATAATAATAATAATAATAATAATAATAATAATAATAATAATAATAATAATAATAATAATAATAATAATAATAATAATAATAATAATAATAATAATAATAATAATAATAATAATAATAATAATAATAATAATAATAATAATAATAATAATAATAATAATAATAATAATAATAATAATAATAATAATAATCAGGATAAATCAGGTAGGGCCGCTGTTCAAGTGTGCAATCCTGAGCTGCGGGTTGCAAGGTATCTGGAGACGAGCAGTGGATTCGTTTGGGTAGAGGCTGCGGGCATACGTATGTACAGCTGCTACTTCTCGCCAAACGATGCACTGACGGACTTCGAAGATGACATTCAGGAACTCGAGTCGAGCCTTAGAGAATCCAAGCTGGATGTACTCGTCACCGGGGATTTTAATGCTAAGTCGCCGGAGTGGGGCGAGTCAAGGCTCGATAAAAGAGGCAGAGTGATCGGAGAAATGGTCTCCAGGAGCAATTTAACGATTGTGAACCGGGGAAGGACATGGACGTTTAGGAGGGGTGCAATTGGATCGATCATTGATCTTACGATTGCATCATCTCCTCTATTCAGACGCATTAACGAATGGCGAGTCTCTGAGGAGTATACCGCAAGTGACCACCAGTACATCGAGTTTTCAGTCTCAGTGGGAGACACAGGAAATGGTGGAAGACAGGAAGCACCGTGTCGAAAACGCCTCTCCTGGAATGTGAAGAAAATCGATAAGGAGAAATTTGTCCGATCCCTGGAAGAATCCCGCCTCATTGAGGAATTGGGTTGGGTGCAGAGGCCAAATACCCTGGATGCAGAGGTACGAGCGGTGAGGAAAACCATCACCGCTGCCTGCGATGCATCTATGCCGCGTCGCAGGTGTACCGCTTCACGAAAAAGCTCGGTGCACTGGTGGTCGAATGCTCTGGCCTCCTTGCGGAAAGCGTGCTTCAAAGCTAGAAGGAATTATACCCGTTCTAAGGGAGATCCTTTGCTAAAGGAAGTATTTAAGGAGGCCAAGAAAAGCCTGAAAAAAGAGATTCAAGCGTCACAACGCCGTTGCTGGAAAGACCTAATTGATGATGTCGAGAAGGACCCATGGGGTCTGGCTTTTAAAATCGTTACTAAGAAATTAGGAACGAGGCAAAAGACCCCCGGCCTGGACAATCCCGATTGGGTCAGAAGGATTATAAAAGCTCTATTTCCTCCTGCAGAACCGTGGGTTAGGAAGGACTGGAGTACCTGCGAAGTCGGTGAGGAGGAACTCTTCACTCTTACAGAATTGAGAAATGCAGGTAGAAGATTGAAAACAGGCAAGGCGCCTGGAATCGATGGGATAAGTAACGAGATCCTAAAATTGGTTATCGACACTTCACCCCAGATTCTGCTCCGATGTTTCAATCTTTGCCTTGAGAAAGGAGAGTTCTTCCGCGACTGGAAGCGGCAGAGGCTAGTCCTCCTAAGAAAAGGCGAAAAACCTCTGGATAAAGTCTCGTCGTACAGGCCTATTTGCCTGTTAGATACGATGGGTAAACTTCTAGAGGATATGGTTCTGCAGAGAATGCAAACCCATTTGACCGGAGAGAATAGTCTATCCGATTACCAATTTGGTTTCCGCAAAGGCAGGTCCACGGTTGATGCCATTCAGGCAGTTGTGGACATAGCCAAAACGGGAAAAAACAAATTGGGACCAAAGAAGAAGAAGGGCTTCTGCGCATTGGTGGCTATTGACATACGTAACGCGTTTAACTCCGCACGATGGAAAGATCTCATCCAGTCGATGATGGAGAAGAGAATACCGCCCTACTTGTTGCGGATAATGAATGATTATCTTAGCGACAGGTGGGTAATCTATGAGGGGGACAACTGGACTCTGAAGGAAGAGATGCAAAGTGGTGCCCCCCAAGGCTCGAGGGTGGGACCATTCGTGTGGAATGTATCCTATGATAACTTCCTGCGAATGGGTCTACCTGAAGGCGCGGTCATCATCGGCTTTGCGGACGATGCGTTGGTCGTGTGCTCAGCCGAAAGCGAGGAAGCCCTTGGGACATTGGTGAACGAATGTCTGCGGCGAGTTAAAAGCTGGTTGGATGCCAGAGGTCTTCAAATGGCCTTGGAAAAAACCGAAGCTCTGCTCGTCACAGACAGACGTGGTTATAGTTTCCCACGAATCGTGATAGACGAATTCGAGGTCAAGTGGAGTAAACATATTAAGTATTTAGGAGTGGAGCTCGATGGAAGGTTAAACTTCCATTACCATATAGCGACGGCCTTGAATAAGGCGATAAAGTGTGCGTCAGACTTGGCACGACTTATGCCAAACGTTCGCGGACCACGTGAAAGGAAAAGGAGACTGGTGGTTAGTGTTGCCCACGCTAAGCTGTTTTACGCAGCAGCAGCGTGGGCTCCCTCACTTAAAACAAGAAGCAAAACCATTTGCGATAATATGCTGTCTGCGCAGAGATGTGTTACTACCCGTATCGTTTCTGCGTATAAGACGGTCTCGACGAGCGCTGTGCAAGTCCTTGCAAGTGTCCCGCCGGCAGATCTTATGGCAAGGGAAAGGGAGGAAGTATTTCTTCTTTTTAAAAGAAGAAATAATCCCGAGTACCCAGAAGAGAAAAGACCTAGCAAGGACTACATCCGCAAATACGCGAGAAACAGACTTATCGAGACATGGCAGGACAGATGGGACAGGGAGGAAAAGGGTAGATGGACCTATCGTCTGATTCCAACACTCACCACCTGGATAAACCGAAAACATGGAGAAGTCTCCTATTATTTGACTCAGGCGCTCACAGGTCACGGGTGTTTTAACTCGTACCTGTGTCGCTTTAAATTACGCGAGGACGAGGTGTGTGCATATTGCCAGTTCCCTGAGGACAACGCGGAGCACACCCTCTTCTCATGCAAGAAATGGGACTTGGAGAGGCGGGCCATGTTCGAAGGTGTAAACAGTCAAGTTACACCAGAGAACATGGTATCGCTGATGACCCAGTCAGCAGATAATTGGCGGAAAGTCGAGAACTTCATAATCTCGGTTATGTCGAGAAAGGATCTCGACGGCCGCCAAAAAGCGTAATTTAAACAGCTTTTAATTTGTTTATTTGTTTTTTATTAATTTATTTTGTGATTTATTTGTCCGTATACATTTTTTAATTGTGTGTGTTTTTTTTATTCATGTTTGTACAGTTTTGTTTTCAATATTTTATACGCGTTTATTTTTATTTTTTTTTTTTTTTATATATCCGTTTATAATTTTATCTTTTGACTTTTTAAACTTCTTAAAAAATTTTGTTTTTTATTGTTGTTGTGCTGTTAATTCCGCTTTTATATTGAAATAGTTTTAAATTTTTTAACTATTGACGCAGGAGAAACCGCAGACACAGAACAAAGTCGCAGCAGCGATAGAGTTGGAGCGCCTCCCTCGAAGGCTAAAGTCTTACGACAGTTCCGAGAGAGGGTAAAGGGCTCCAAAAGAAGGGTTACGGGTTTTAGTGGGTCGGGCTGGTAGTAGGTCGCCAGTTAATTAAATTTCTTATAACATTTCTTTATTTATCTTTTTTTTTTATATTCCCTTTTTTTTTTCTTATTTTACCAACCCCACATAACCTTGGAGTGCGGAATCCAAGGTATCTGTAGGCAGATTTCCCAAAAGTCCCTAAGCAAAAAAAAAAAAAAAAAAAAAAAAAATAATAATAATAATAATAATAATAATAATAATAATAATAATAATAATAATAATAATAATAATAATAATAATAATAATAATAATAATGCAAAGTCGAAGAGGAAGAACTCTTCACACTTAGTGAACTGCAAAAAGCAGGCAAAAGATTGAAAACAGGCAAGGCGCCTGGAATCGATGGGATAAGTAACGAGATCCTAAAGTTGGTAATCGACACTTTACCCCAGATTCTGCTTCGATGCTTCAATCTTTGCCTTGAGAGAGGAGAGTTCTTCCGCGACTGGAAGCGACAGAGGTTAGTCCTCCTAAGGAAAGGTGAAAAACCTCTAGATAAGGTTTCATCGTACAGGCCTATATGCCTGCTAGATACGATGGGTAAACTTCTAGAGGATATGGTTCTGCAGAGAATGCAAGGCCACTTGACCGAAGAGAATCGTCTGTCCGATCACCAATTTGGTTTCCGTAAAGGCAAGTCCACAGTTGATGCCATCCAGGCAGTTGTGGACATAGCCAAAGCAGGAAAAAACAAATTGGGACCTGGGAAAAAGAAGAGCTTCTGCGCGTTGGTAGCAATTGACATACGTAACGCGTTTAATTCCGCAAGATGGAAAGATCTCATCGAGTCGATGGAAAAGAAAAACATGCCGCCCTACTTGTTGCGGATAATGGATAATTATCTTAGCGACAGGTGGGTTATATATGAGGGAGACACCTGCACTCTCAAGGAAGAGATGCAGCGTGGGGCTCCTCAAGGCTCAAGGGTAGGTCCATTTGTATGGAATGTATCTTACGATGATTTTCTGCGAATGGATCTGCCCGAAGGTGCGGTGATCATCGGCTTTGCGGACGACGCATTATTCGTGTGCACTGCCGAAAGTGAGGAGGCTCTTGGGACATTGGTGAACGAATGTCTGCGACTAGCTAAAAGCTGGCTGGATACCAGAGGTCTTGAAATGGCCCTGGAAAAGACCGAGGCACTGCTGGTCACAGACAGACGTGGTTATGAGCTCCCACGAATCGTGATAGACGGATTTGAGGTCAAGTGGAGTAAGCAAATTAAATATCTTGGTGTGAAGTTAGATGGAAGGTTAAACTTCCACCACCACATGGCTACGGCGTCAAATAAAGCGATCGAGTGTGCGGCTAATCTTTCACGGCTAATGCCAAATGTTGGCGGACCCCGTGAACAAAAAAGAAGACTGGTGGCGAGTGTCGCCCACGCTAAAATGCTCTATGCAGCACCAGCGTGGGCCCCATCCCTGAGGAGTAAAAGATGTGTGACCATCTGTGAAAAGATACTGTCTGCGCAGAGATCGATAACAACGCGTATCATCTCTGCATATAAGACGGTATCTACGAGTGCTGTGCAGGTCCTTGCAAGTGTTCCGCCAGCAGATCTTTTGGCGAGGGAAAGGGAAGAAATGTTTCTCTTTTCTAAAGAAAGCAGTTCCTTAAATGAGGAATTAAGACCAAGCAAGGGCCTAATCCGCAAAGAAGCGAGGCACAGGCTCATAGAAAGATGGCAAGAAAGATGGGATGGTGAGGAAAAAGGTCGATGGACTTATCGCCTTATCCCGGCACTCGCCACCTGGATAAATAGGAAACACGGTCAGGTTTCCTATTACTTGACTCAGGCGTTCACAGGTCACGGGTGTTTTAACTCGTACCTGTGTCGCTTTAAATTACGCGAGAACGAGGTGTGTGCATATTGCCAGTTCCCTGAGGACAACGCGGAGCACACCCTCTTCTCATGCAAGAAATGGGACTTGGAGAGGCGGGCCATGTTCGAAGGTGTAAACAGTCAAGTTACACCGGAGAGCATGGTATCGCTGATGACCCAGTCAGAGGAGAATTGGCGGCAAGTCGAGAACTTCATAATCTCGGTTATGTCGAGGAAGGATCTCGACGGCCGCCAAAAAGCGTAATTTAAACAGCTTTTAATTTATTCGTTTGTTTTTTATTAATTTATTTTGTGATTTATTTGTCCTTATACATTTTTTAATTTGTTTGTGTTTTTTATTCATCTTTGTACAGTTTTGTGTTTTCAATATTTTATACGCGTTTATTTTTTCTTTTTTTATATATCCGTTTATAATTTTATCTTTTGACTTTTTACACTTAATTACACATTTGTTATTTTTAATTATTGTTGTGCTGCTAATTCCGCTTTTATATTGAAATAGTTTCAAATTTTTTAACTATTAACGCAGGATAACCGCAGAGAAAAGCAGAAAGTCGCAATAGCGACAGAGTTGGAGCGCCACCCTCGAAGGCTAGAGTCTTACGACAGTTCCGAGGGAGGGTAAAGGGCTCCAGAAGAAGGGTTACGGGTTTTAGTGGGTCGGGCTGGCAGTAGGTCGCCAGTTTATTAAATTTACATTTATTTTTCTTTTTTTTAATTTTCATACCAACCCCACATAACCTTGGAGTGCGGAATCCAAGGTATCTGTAAGCAGATTTCCCAAAAGTCCCTAAGCAAAAAAAAAAAAAAAAAAAAAAAAAAATAATAATAATAATAATAATAATAATAATAATAATAATAATAATAATAATAATAATAATAATAATAATAATAATAATAATAATAATAATAATAATAATAATAATAATAATAATAATAATAATAATAATAATAATAATAATAATAATAATAATAATAATAATAATAATAATAATAATAATAATAATAATAATAATAATAATAATAATAATAATAATAATAATAATAATAATAATAATAATAATAATAATAATAATAATAATAATAATAATAATAATAATAATAATAATAATAATAATAATAATAATAATAATAATAATAATAATAATAATAATAATAATAATAATAATAATAAATAATAATAATAATAATAATAATAATAATAATAATAATAATAATAATAATAATAATAATAATAATAATAATAATAATAATAATAATAATAATAATAATAATAATAATAATAATAATAATAATAATAATAATAATAATAATAATAATAATAATAATAATAATAATAATAATAATAATAATAATAATAATAATAATAATAATAATAATAATAATAATAATAATAATAATAATAATAATAATAATAATAATAATAATAATAATAATAATAATCTCCGCCGCTGGTTGTCCACTGCCGAGCATCGGTGATGTCTTTGATGTTCTGGGAGAAGCGGATGATTATCCTCTCCCGGACGCGGCTGCCGTCTTTGATGGCATTGGTGTGCTGGGTCTGGATGCATATCCTTAGTCCAGACATTACTGCCATTCTTGACGGCGTTGGTTCACCGGGGCGGGATGCCTGTCCGCTGCCAGTCTCGAGTGTCATTTTGGATATGTTCGGTGGACCTTGCAGTGGTGGCGGGGCTTTCCACCAAAGGGCAACCAAACAGTACACTCTACACATACACTTCTCTACACATATATGGGTTACACACAATTACATCACTTACACATCTATTCACACATATTCACAATACACTTATCACACCCATATGATTGTTTCCTTCCTCGGACCACTGGGAGTACCCCGAAACTTCGTTCATTTGTTTTCGGTGGACGGGGCGTAGGGGTTGATGTGAGCTCGCTCTGCCGATGTGTCATCCGAGGTAAGGAATCAGGAGCCAGCCCCTTCGGGACCCTGATCAGGAGAGTCTGTGGTGAATATGGAGGTCGGAATCCATATTGCTCCGGGCGAGTCCGGTCCGTCCGTGTATTCCGGGACCGGCTAAGCGGTGGTTGGGCCTCAGGGAACTGGGGTAGGATACGTCCGAGGGTACACCCGTTCTAAACTATACCGACCCGCCCCTCCACAGACGATGCGCTGGTAGCAACGAATTTATGGAGAATCAAACTAAGAAAATCGATGAAAACGAAATCGTGGTAATGGAGACTGGAGAGACGGAGTCTGTTATGTCAGATGAGAGTCTCCAAGAAATAAAGGTTGTAGCAGAGGTGCATCAGCTTCCTTCTACAGGTGGGGAAGGAAAAAGCACACTGTCATCCTTTGCTACAAATGGAGAAAAGCAAGGTGGTCCATCAGTTCCGCCGTGGACCGAAGTATGGAAGATCATGCTTGGTATTATGGCGGAGCAAAGGCTTCAAAATGAAGCGATGGAAAAAACCCTTCTGGCCATGGAGAATTCGTTCAGAAAGAACACTCCTACGGAAGTGAGAGAAATCATGGCTGAAGCGAAGGAAATCTCTGCCGGAGTCAGAAGTGCGGGCCTCGCTCTTCGGTCATCAGCAGATAGGCTCCAAAAATCAATGGAGCCATTTAAGTACCGAAGCATAGGTCAAACGGCACGTCCTAAAACGCCGTTGACCACTCCGAAAGGAAATAAAGGACATAAGGCCCCCTCTTCTACCAAGAGCACGAAGAGAGGCGCCTCAACATCTCCCGAGGACCGACAGATAAAAAAGCCGGCCTCTATGCCAAAACAGCAGGAGACAAGTCCGGAACCCACCACGCAGGCAAAGAAGGATAGCACTGACAGCTGGAGCAAGGTAGTTTCCAAAAAGGAAAAGAAAGAAAAGAAGACGAAAAGGAAAGACACAAAAAAATCGTCTAGTCATCAAGGGAAAAAAAAAAGGAATACCGAAGCTATCAAGGTATCGATGGAGGACGGAAAGATTCCTCCAAAAAAACTGATTCAAGAGATCTTTGCCACGGTCAACCCTGCTGAAACGAAAACAGAGGTTCTGTCCATTAGAAGAACGAAAAAGGAGGATTTACTTTTCGTTCTTAAAAAGGGACAAGAATTCTCGTCGTTCAGCAAAAAGATGACCGAGGCTCTCAAAGGAAAGGCAAAAGTCTCACCCTTGGTGACAAAAAGATCACTAGAGGTTAGAGATTTGGACGAGACAACGGAGATTAAGGATGTCACTGAGGCCCTAAAGAAAGCTTTGGGCAGGACCGATGTCGAGATGTCCTGCAGACTCCTCACCCTGCGTGGATCAGTAAAGATGGCAGTAATCCAACTGCCAGAAGCAGACGCTGATGCTTTGCTTACGACCGGTAAGGTTACGGTAGGTTGGATAAACTGCAGGATCCGCAGCAGGGTGGAAGTGGATAGATGCCACAGATGCCTTAGTTATGGGCATATCGCAAGGGTCTGCAAAGGACCCGATAGGAGCAAAGCTTGCTGGAAGTGTGGCTCCTTAGAACATTCCCACAAGAACTGTGCAGGGGAATCCCATTGCACAACTTGTGAGGACAAAGGGATAAAGGAGACAAGGCACACTCCAGGAAGCGGGTCCTGTCCCGTCTATAGGGAGGAACTGAAGAAACTAAAGCAGAAGAGGTAAGATTTCTTCAGGTCAACCTCAGAAAGGGTAGTGTTGCCCAAAATCTCCTGATGCAGTCTGCCAGAGAGAGAGGTGTGGATATACTGCTTATTAGTGAGCAGTATAAGAAGCAAGGATTCTCGAATTGGTTTCAAGACTCATCAGGTAGATCGGCAATACAGATATGCAATCCGGGTATCGCCACCGGTTCATTCTTGGGTACAGACAAGGGGTTTGTTTGGGCGGACGTAGCAGGTATTCGTATATATAGCTGCTATTTCTCGCCCAACGACCCATTCGGAAAATTCGACACTGAGATTCGTTCTCTTGAAGAAAGTGTGAGAGCTTTTGACGGGGATGTCCTCATTGCGGGAGATTTCAATAGTAAGTCGCCGGAATGGGGAGAGACTCGTCAGGACAGGAGAGGAATCTTGGTTTCCGACATGCTGGCAACGAATGGGCTGGTGGTGTTAAACCGGGGCCACGAGTTCACGTTCAGGAGGGGAGAATCGGGATCTATCCTTGATTTAACAATCGCATCTCCCCGCCTAGCCCGCAGAATTAAAGAATGGAGGGTACTGGATGAGGAAACATTGAGTGACCACCAGTACATAGAGTTTTTAGTCTCTGAGGAAAAACTTCGAGGACGTACCGCACCAAAAAATGGTAGCAAGGGAGCCTCTTGGAACCTCAGGGGACTGAACAGGGAGAAGCTGGCGGAATCCCTAGAAGAGTCGCGACTTATTCGCAAATCAAACTGGGTGAGGAAACCAGCTTCTTTAAAGGGTATAGTGCGAGAGGCGAGGCGGGTGATTGTTCAAGCTTGCAATCACTCTATGCCTCGCCGGCAGAAAAGAAAAACGGGAAAGGGATCTATGTACTGGTGGAATGAAGAATTGGCCTGTCTTAAAGGAGAATGCCACGCAGCAAGGAGGCATTTTACCCATTCAAAGGGAAACCTCCAGCTGCGGGAAACATGGCATAAAGCCAGGCGTACTTTTAAGCAGGCCGTGAAAAGTAGCCAACGCCGTTGCTGGAAGGACCTAATCGGAGACTCCGAGAAGGATCCGTGGGGTTTGGCCTTTAAGATTGTCGCTAAGAAATTAGTGACAAGGCATAAAACCCCTGGTTTGGATGATCCGATTTGGGTCCTGAAAATCATAAAGACACTGTTTCCCTATGCGGAACCTAGCCCCAGAGAGGACTACACTCACTGCGTAGTACGAGACGAGGAGCTCTTCACGATTGAGGAATTAAAAAAGGTGGCAAAGACGTTAAGAAACGGCAAAGCGCCAGGCAATGATGGGATACCGAGCGAAATCTTAAAAGAGATTGTCGCAGTGGATCCTGAGTTGCTTCTTGACGTCTTTAATACGTGCTTGACTGCCGGAGAGTTCTTCGGTGACTGGAAAACGCAGAAGTTGGTCCTTCTCAGGAAAGGCGATAAACCTCTGGATAAAGTCACATCGTTCAGACCAATTTGTTTATTGGATACGATGGGCAAATTTCTAGAGGGAATGGTTCTGCAGAGACTTCAGGAAATCCTGATAGGCGAAAATAGCCTATCGGAGAATCAATTTGGCTTTCGTAAAGGTCGGTCAACAGTTGACGCAATACTCACTGTTGTAAACCATGCGAGGAAAGTCAAAGAGGACAAGAAGAAGGGATTCTGCGCGCTTATTTCCATCGACATACGTAATGCATTTAACTCCGCAAAGTGGGACAATTGCATCAAGGCGATGCGTCGTAAAGGGGTACCAACCTATCTGTTGCGAATGATAGACAACTATCTTAGCGACAGATGGGTTGAATACAAGAGCGATGCATGTCATCTCAAACATGAAATGACATGCGGAGCTCCCCAAGGATCAAAGGTGGGTCCATTCATATGGAACATCATGTACGATGACTTCCTTAGAATTGAGTTACCTGAAGATACGATAATGGTCGGCTTTGCGGATGACGTCATTATAGTGTGTGGCGCGCGGACTTCTCGGATTCTAGAAATAAGGGTCAACGAAAGCTTGAGACGAGCAAAGCTCTGGTTAGATCTCAACGGCCTACAAATGGCTACAGAGAAGACAGAAGCTTTGCTTGTCACAGGTAAAAGATCCTTTGAGGTCCCGAAGATTCGAATAGGACAGACTGAAGTCTCCTGGGGAAACAGTTTAAAGTACCTGGGAGTGACGTTGGATCGAAAATTAAAGTTCGACCAACATTCTAAGATCACGTCACTGAATGCCGCCGACTGCATGGGAAACCTTTCTAGGATGATGCCCAATGTCGGTGGCCCCAGGGAAAAGAAACGCCGATTAGTGGCGACCGTGGTTCAAGCAAAGCAGCTCTATGCTGCCCCTGCATGGGCTGAGTCCCTAAAGAACCGCGGCATCTCTGACGAGCTACTCTCCGCACAGGGTGGTTGTGCGCGGAGAGTAGTTTCAGCCTACAGAACAGTTTCAACGAGCGCTGCTTTAGTTCTTGCGAGTCTCCCGCCAGTGGACTTACTGGCGAGGGAAAGACAGGAAGTCTTTCAGCGTAACAAAGATCTAGTTACCTCGCAAGAGCAGAGTAGAAATCTCGCCAAAGCGGTTATCCGCAAAGAGGCGAGATGTAGACTCCTTGAACAATGGCAAGAGAGATGGGATGGGGATCTTAAAGGAAGGTGGACATATCGCCTGATCCCCAACCTCGCCACTTGGCTAGGAAGAAAGCACGGTGAAGTTGGCTACTACCTGACACAAGTGTTGTCAGGTCACGGATGTTTCCGACAGTACCTTCATAGGTTTAAGATTAAGAGAGTAGCAAAATGCGCCTACTGTGACGCTGCAGTAGATGACGCGGAGCATACTCTCTTTTATTGCGGGCACTGGAGCCATGATAGAATGGCCATGTTTACGGCAGTTGGCTTTGAAATCAACGCCGATAACATGGTGTCTACCATGGTTCAGAACGTGGACTCGTGGAGGCATATTGAATCCTTCATTATTAAAGTAATGAAAGAAAAAGATAGAGACGGAAGACGAGGTTGACCGGAGGAATCCAGTGCTCGGCTGTGTGTGAGCGTGGGGGGGAGGGAATCATTTAGTTTTCCTCCCACCCACGTTCCCACATAGCTAGAGCGGATTAAGGCCCAGTTAAGGAGTAGGACAAGGGGACCACCACTTGCGAAGTTGAAGGCCTGACGGTAGTTCCGCAGGTGGATCAAGTGTCCCAAATTAAGACGGGAGTGGTTTTTAGTGGGTAGACCAGAACAAGAGCGGTCATCCCCACATAACCTGGAATTCATTACCCAGGTATCTGAATTCGCAGATTTTCCACTTCCGACTACAAAAAAAAAAAAAAAAAAAAAAAAAAAAAAAAAAAAAAAAAAAAAAAAAAAAAAAATAATAATAATAATAATAATAATAATAATAATAATAATAATAATAATAATAATAATAATAATAATAATAATAATAATAATAATAATAATAATAATAATAATAATAATAATAATAATAATAATAATAATAATAATAATAATAATAATAATAATAATAATAATAATAATAATAATAATAATAATAATAATAATAATAATAATAATAATAATAATAATAATAATAATAATAATAATAATAATAATAATAATAATAATAATAATATAATAATAATAATAATAATAATAATAATAATAATAATAATAATAATAATAATAATAATAATAATAATAATAATAATAATAATAATAATAATAATAATAATAATAATAATAATAATAATAATAATAATAATAATAATAATAATAATAATAATAATAATAATAATAATAATAATAATAATAATAATAATAATAATAATAATAATAATAATAATAATAATAATAATAATAATAATAATAATAATAATAATCCCCGCCGGGTTGTCCACTACCGAACATCATAGATGTCTTTGACGTGCTGGGAGAAGCGGATCCACTGCCAAACGTCATTGACTTCTTTGATGTACTGGGAGAAGTGGGTCCGCTGCCAGACACGACTGGCATCTTGGATATGTTCGGTAGACCTTGCCGTGGTGGCGGGGCTTTTCACTAAAGGACAACCAACAGGGTGGTTCCCTGACATAAAAACCAAAATACTAATGAAGATGAGTCAAAGTTTAAATGAATTACCCCAAGGAGGAACCCCGCAAGGGGACAATACTCCCGTCGATCTTTCAAAGACCGTCGCAGGCCCCACGGATTTTGGGGGGGGCCAAAACGAAAATTCTGCGGAGAAGGGACTTAACAGTTTCCAAAAAAATGTTGTAGAGCAGGTCGAACTAATGCCTAAAATACTCGACGGTATGTGGCGGGCCTGCAAAAAGCAGAAAAACATTAGCAAGGACGTCCAGGACGGAATGTTGGCGTTGGGAAAGGTGCACGAGATAATTCGCAAGAACATGCGATTTATCCCCGAGCCCTTTATAATCCCAGAGCCAACAAACGCGAACTGTGTAACACCATCACACAAGCGTGCTGCGGCGGGTCAGAGCGGTGCATTTAATGATAAGAAGCGCCCAAGGAACGGGAATAGTCCGGATGCGAGTCCACATCCTGATGGCCAGTCTGAGAAGAGGAAGTGCGAGGAAGTACCTACGCAAACCCTTCCGTTGGAGCCAGGTAGTGGAGGAGCAGCCGAGAAAATAGTCAAAGAGACTCACGCTTAAGTGGTCTCAAAGGATGACAAAGTAGATGGCGACGGCTTTGCCGCTGTCATCGATAAAAAGGCAAAGGTCAAAAAGAAGGCCTTAAAAAAGAAACAAGAGAAGGAGCTCCAAAAGTATCCTTCAAAGCCGAGAAATACAGAGGCAGTAAGGATCTCAGCGAAAAACCCAAAGGCTATCGCTGAGATCGTGACTGAAATGAAACGCACTGTGAAGCCTGAAGAGTCAAATATAGAGGTTCTCAGGATCAGGAGGGCACTTAATAAAGATGTTCTCCTGGTTGTGAAAAAGGGAGGTGACACCTTAAAATTTGCGAGGGCTCTGGCCTCGGCCTCGCATGATAGGGCCGAGGTTACGGCTCTTGTAAACAAGAGGTGTCTGGAATTGAACGGCCTCGATGAAACTACGACCGAGGAGGATGTGGTTTCGGTTTTGAGGGAGAAATTGGGGAAGCCTGACACGGACATAGTGTGCAGACTTCTGCCACGTTTTAGTGGCACAAAGGTTGCGTTGGTCCGCCTGGCAGAGACTGATAGTCAGACTCTGCTGAAGATCGGCAAGGTAAGAATAGGATGGTTAAACGTCCGAGTCCGAGAGCATCTGGAAGTTGTGAGGTGCCTAAAGTGCCTTACATATGGACACGTGACCCGATCATGCAAAGGCCCCGACAGAACTAAAAACTGTCGGAGATGCGGCGGTGAGGGTCACATGGCAAAGAACTGTTCCGTCGAACAACCTAAGTGTTTAACATGCACAGATTTAGGAAAGACAGATATTGTCCATATATCCGGGAAAAGCTCTTGTCCGGTTTACAGGGAATTGCTGCAGAGGCATAAAAAGGCAAACCCTTAAAGTTTCTGCAGGTCAACCTGCACACCTGCAGGACGGCGCAGGCCCTCCTGATGCAGACGGTCAAGGAAAAAGGGATCGACATCCTGTTCTGCAGCGAGCAACACAGGAAAAACGATCTCGCTCCCTGGTACCAGAATAAATCAGGTAGGGCCGCTGTTCAAGTGTGCAATCCTGAGCTGCGGGTTGCAAGGTATCTGGAGACGAGCAGTGGATTCGTTTGGGTAGAGGCTGCGGGCATACGTATGTACAGCTGCTACTTCTCGCCAAACGATGCACTGACGGACTTCGAAGATGACATTCAGGAACTCGAGTCGAGCCTTAGAGAATCCAAGCTGGATGTACTCGTCACCGGGGATTTTAATGCTAAGTCGCCGGAGTGGGGCGAGTCAAGGCTCGATAAAAGAGGCAGAGTGATCGGAGAAATGGTCTCCAGGAGCAATTTAACGATTGTGAACCGGGGAAGGACATGGACGTTTAGGAGGGGTGCAATTGGATCGATCATTGATCTTACGATTGCATCATCTCCTCTATTCAGACGCATTAACGAATGGCGAGTCTCTGAGGAGTATACCGCAAGTGACCACCAGTACATCGAGTTTTCAGTCTCAGTGGGAGACACAGGAAATGGTGGAAGACAGGAAGCACCGTGTCGAAAACGCCTCTCCTGGAATGTGAAGAAAATCGATAAGGAGAAATTTGTCCGATCCCTGGAAGAATCCCGCCTCATTGAGGAATTGGGTTGGGTGCAGAGGCCAAATACCCTGGATGCAGAGGTACGAGCGGTGAGGAAAACCATCACCGCTGCCTGCGATGCATCTATGCCGCGTCGCAGGTGTACCGCTTCACGAAAAAGCTCGGTGCACTGGTGGTCGGATGCTCTGGCCTCCTTGCGGAAAGCGTGCTTCAAAGCTAGAAGGAATTATACCCGTTCTAAGGGAGATCCTTTGCTAAAGGAAGTATTTAAGGAGGCCAAGAAAAGCCTGAAAAAAGAGATTCAAGCGTCACAACGCCGTTGCTGGAAAGACCTAATTGATGATGTCGAGAAGGACCCATGGGGTCTGGCTTTTAAAATCGTTACTAAGAAATTAGGAACGAGGCAAAAGACCCCCGGCCTGGACAATCCCGATTGGGTCAGAAGGATTATAAAAGCTCTATTTCCTCCTGCAGAACCGTGGGTTAGGAAGGACTGGAGTACCTGCGAAGTCGGTGAGGAGGAACTCTTCACTCTTACAGAATTGAGAAATGCAGGTAGAAGATTGAAAACAGGCAAGGCGCCTGGAATCGATGGGATAAGTAACGAGATCCTTAAATTGGTTATCGACACTTCACCCCAGATTCTGCTCCGATGTTTCAATCTTTGCCTTGAGAAAGGAGAGTTCTTCCGCGACTGGAAGCGGCAGAGGCTAGTCCTCCTAAGAAAAGGCGAAAAACCTCTGGATAAAGTCTCGTCGTACAGGCCTATTTGCCTGTTAGATACGATGGGTAAACTTCTAGAGGATATGGTTCTGCAGAGAATGCAAACCCATTTGACCGGAGAGAATAGTCTATCCGATTACCAATTTGGTTTCCGCAAAGGCAGGTCCACGGTTGATGCCATTCAGGCAGTTGTGGACATAGCCAAAGCGGGAAAAAACAAATTGGGACCAAAGAAGAAGAAGGGCTTCTGCGCATTGGTGGCTATTGACATACGTAACGCGTTTAACTTCGCACGATGGAAAGATCTCATCCAGTCGATGATGGAGAAGAGAATACCGCCCTACTTGTTGCGGATAATGAATGATTATCTTAGCGACAGGTGGGTAATCTATGAGGGGGACAACTGGACTCTGAAGGAAGAGATGCAAAGTGGTGCCCTCCAAGGCTCGAGGGTGGGACCATTCGTGTGGAATGTATCCTATGATAACTTCCTGCGAATGGGTCTACCTGAAGGCGCGGTCATCATCGGCTTTGCGGACGATGCGTTGGTCGTGTGCTCAGCCGAAAGCGAGGAAGCCCTTGGGACATTGGTGAACGAATGTCTGCGGCGAGTTAAAAGCTGGTTGGATGCCAGAGGTCTTCAAATGGCCTTGGAAAAAAACCGAAGCTCTGCTCGTCACAGACAGACGTGGTTATAGTTTCCCACGAATCGTGATAGACGAATTCGAGGTCAAGTGGAGTAAACATATTAAGTATTTAGGAGTGGAGCTCGATGGAAGGTTAAACTTCCATTACCATATAGCGACGGCCTTGAATAAGGCGATAAAGTGTGCGTCAGACTTGGCACGACTTATGCCAAACGTTCGCGGACCACGTGAAAGGAAAAGGAGACTGGTGGTTAGTGTTGCCCACGCTAAGCTGTTTTACGCAGCAGCAGCGTGGGCTCCCTCACTTAAAACAAGAAGCAAAACCATTTGCGATAATATGCTGTCTGCGCAGAGATGTGTTACTACCCGTATCGTTTCTGCGTATAAGACGGTCTCGACGAGCGCTGTGCAAGTCCTTGCAAGTGTCCCGCCGGCAGATCTTATGGCAAGGGAAAGGGAGGAAGTATTTCTTCTTTTTAAAAGAAGAAATAATCCCGAGTACCCAGAAGAGAAAAGACCTAGCAAGGACTACATCCGCAAATACGCGAGAAACAGACTTATCGAGACATGGCAGGACAGATGGGACAGGGAGGAAAAGGGTAGATGGACCTATCGTCTGATTCCAACACTCACCACCTGGATAAACCGAAAACATGGAGAAGTCTCCTATTATTTGACTCAGGCGCTCACAGGTCACGGGTGTTTTAACTCGTACCTGTGTCGCTTTAAATTACGCGAGGACGAGGTGTGTGCATATTGCCAGTTCCCTGAGGACAACGCGGAGCACACCCTCTTCTCATGCAAGAAATGGGACTTGGAGAGGCGGGCCATGTTCGAAGGTGTAAACAGTCAAGTTACACCAGAGAACATGGTATCGCTGATGACCCAGTCAGCAGATAATTGGCGGAAAGTCGAGAACTTCATAATCTCGGTTATGTCGAGAAAGGATCTCGACGGCCGCCAAAAAGCGTAATTTAAACAGCTTTTAATTTGTTTATTTGTTTTTTATTAATTTATTTTGTGATTTATTTGTCCGTATACATTTTTTAATTGTGTGTGTTTTTTTTTATTCATGTTTGTACAGTTTTGTTTTCAATATTTTATACGCGTTTATTTTTTTTTTTTTTTTTTTTTTATATATCCGTTTATAATTTTATCTTTTGACTTTTTAAACTTCTTAAAAAATTTTGTTTTTTATTGTTGTTGTGCTGTTAATTCCGCTTTTATATTGAAATAGTTTTAAATTTTTTAACTATTGACGCAGGAGAACCGCAGACACAGAACAAAGTCGCAGCAGCGATAGAGTTGGAGCGCCTCCCTCGAAGGCTAAAGTCTTACGACAGTTCCGAGAGAGGGTAAAGGGCTCCAAAAGAAGGGTTACGGGTTTTAGTGGGTCGGGCTGGTAGTAGGTCGCCAGTTAATTAAATTTCTTATAACATTTCTTTATTTATCTTTTTTTTTTATATTCCCTTTTTTTTTTCTTATTTTACCAACCCCACATAACCTTGGAGTGCGGAATCCAAGGTATCTGTAGGCAGATTTCCCAAAAGTCCCTAAGCAAAAAAAAAAAAAAAAAAAAAAAAAAAATTATAATAATAATAATAATAATAATAATAATAATAATAATAATAATAATAATAATAATAATAATAATAATAATAATAATAATAATAATAATAATAATAATAATAATAATAATAATAATAATAATAATAATAATAATAATAATAATAATAATAATAATAATAATAATAATAATAATAATAATAATAATAATAATAATAATAATAATAATAATAATAATAATAATAATAATAATAATAATAATAATAATAATAATAATAATAATAATAATAATAATAATAATAATAATAATAATAATAATAATAATAATAATAATAATAATAATAATAATAATAATAATAATAATAATAATAATAATAATAATAATAATAATAATAATAATAATAATAATAATAATAATAATAATAATAATAATAATAATAATAATAGGAAAATATATGAATAACTTTTTATAAATATGGTAAAAGTGATTGAATCTAGGGTCAATCAATGTATTTTTAAATACTTTACAATATAGTTATAATAGTTTAATAGTTAAACAAAAATTTTTAAACGAAAAAGTTGAGAGAAAATGTCATTTTCCACAATTTTTGGTTTTTAAAATACCAATAATTTCGAAATTTATTATCGAATTATGTTCAAAAATAGGTCAATCGAATCGTTTTATAATGCTCCACAAGTTATTAACGATAATTTTAAGATTACTTTTACATTTTTTAACAAAATTTTCAAAAAAATATTTTTTTCCAAAATTTATGATTTTTAAAAGTTTAATATCTCTGGTTACTATGGACGAAAAATGTTCAATTAGGACTCAAAAGATGGGTTTAAAAATACTCTACAAAATTATAAAAAAACATTTATAGGTGTCCTAACACTTTTTTAAAGTTATGGGCAAAAAAAGTGTTTTTGGAAAATTAAAAATCCAAAAAAAATTTAGTTAAACTTTATTAATCTATCACAAAGTACTCTCACTTTATGTCCGCAACTCCTGAGGTCAAATAACATAAAGATATATCAAAAAATCGACTTCGAAAAATTTTGGTATTACAATACTTCCTCTAGGAGGAAGTAATAATTAAGTGATTTTTTTTAATTAAAGCTTAAAGTATATACTTTAATGATAAAATAAAGGGATTGTTAAAAAATAAAATTTTAAAATTGTTATTAACAATTATTTAAAACAATTGCAAATTCAAGAATGTTCTCAATATTTTGGGAAAATTAAATTACCCTGTATTGATGTGCAAAACTCCTAAGTATTAATTTAAAAAAAATTTCGCCTGTATTTTGGCAGAAAAATCTACACAATTTCTATAATATAGAAGGTTACTGATTTTTCTTTTTTAAATTAATCCTTGGAGTTTGTACATAATTTTTCAAGTCATTTGATCAATATTTTATTTAGACATTTTTAAAAAATGATAATTTTCAATGTTTTACAAAAATTTTACTGACTTCTAAAATACTAAATGCTTTTTAATGATTTTAGGCTTATTTTAAAGGTGATTTTCTCCAGAATGAGAATTTTTTATAGGCATTAACGTGTAATTTTTTATAGAAAATTCAATTCGTCAAACTTAGATTAAAAAAATTAAAAATTTTTTAAACAATCTTATTAACAGAAAAATCATTTTTAAAATATAAACATATGTTTTTATTAAATTAAAATTTAATTTAAGGTTACATTAAGGTTTTATTTTGTGTGTTTAAGGACCAGGAGTGGGCGCGCAACGCGCGCCCTTTTGGTTCTAGTTTCGTATAAAATGCGTAAGATTCCAAAAGTGTTCAATTCTTATATTTTGCATTAATTTTTTTATACAAGTTAGGTATTTCTTTCACGTTTACGAATTTCACTTCCATGTGATTTCTGAATACCTATTTTGCATTGAACTAAAGACGAGTTTCCATTGGTGTGACTAAAATTCGACGTGCGCACATGGATTGTCTATTGCACCAATAAAATTTAACTTTAAATATAAAAATAAATTAATTATAAGTTTAATTTAAAATTAATGATTAAATAAATATTTGAATATAGTTAATATAACTAACATTTAATTTTATTACTAATACAATTAATTATAATTTTTAATTATATTTGTAGATTTGACAATCGACCAATAACTATAATAAAGAATTCGGTTATCTGCTCTCGGAGCGCTTTTGCTTCGTGCAAATTTTTTAAATCGAGTATTTTACTCCTTCGGGGAGCACTCGAGCACTTTGGAGCAGAAAACTCAATCTGCTATATGTCATGCTAACCTATAAATAAAAAGATAAAATAAATTATGATGGACAACGAGGAGAATGTACGAAAATTTTTAATAGACTGCTTTACTAACGACCGATGGTTTTACATCGTGAAAGAATGGGCTTTGTTGATAACAGAAAAATCTGAAATTAAAGTTGGGGATAAAGTGCAATTCACGTATCCTGAGGACGTTTCATTATAGAAAATTGTTTGCGCTATATAATTTTTCAGAATCTGATGAAATTTTGGGCAAGGAAATGTAAAGGATGATAAAAAAATATGAAAAATATAATATTACGAAGGATGAGGTAGTAGACAAAGAAAATTTTGAGTATGAAGAGAAAAGATTAAGATTCAAGGAAAGGGCAAGAGAAGGAAATGTCTTTATGGCTGTGCATTTACAAAATGAATTAAATATAAAAAATAAAGAGAAAGAAAATTTAATGATTAAAATTTCAAATGCTTTGACACTAACGGAAGAAGCCAATGAAGCACTTTTAAATATTAAAAAGGTGATTACTTTCCAAGAAACTTATTGTGTTTATAATTGTTTGACTATTTTTAGAAAATTTAATTTTTGATATTATCTTTTTATAAAGGACCTGCAAGAAAATTGGAAACCTTAATAAAGAAAAAAGCTGCTTATTAAAATTAATTAATTTTTTTTGTTTATAAAACTTAATTAATAAATATTTTTTTCAATTAATTTATTGCGAATTGTTCATTTTAAAATATAGTGAAAAAAATGTTATTTGATCTAAATAAAAAAAATAACAATCGAATGATAATTTTTTAGAGTTTTATTTTTGATAGTAATTTGTTCAGAAAATCTCACGCAATTGATTAATAATCCTTGTATAAAAATTTTATTTAAATGCAAAGTAAGTTACAATTATTTAATAAAAACGGTTAGTTCATCTTATTTATTTGTTCAAAAATTAATATTGAATATTTTCTCAAAATTATTTCCTTATTTTGGTATATATTGGAAATATTTAAAAAATTTATTTTATTATTAACTTCACATCATTATTAATTTATTACTGATTAATATGAAATTGAAAAACAAAAGATGAATGTTTTTATTTAACCTTTTACGAGTTACAAGATTGCTCAGAATTTAAAAAATTTATTTATTTAGTATATAATTGTATAAATTGTATAAATTTATACAATTTATTTATACAATTTATTTATTGTATTAGTATAAATTGTTTAAATATTAAAAATAAATAGTTTTATCATCCAATTATAGATAAAGAACAAGTTTTACTTGAGGGGGGCGGTTGTTACACTATAGTGAACAAAAGTTCTATAAAATTCGATCCAGCGAATCTCTAATGGAAAATTGGTTCATCTGTTAAATACTTATAGCCTGAAGAAGGTGCAAAAAAAAAATAATACTGGAACTATCATTGAAATTTCAAGTGAGTATATAATTGAAGCGTTTTGTGCAGAAACCGCATAAGTCCATTTTTTTCAAAAATCACTTTTTTATTGAAAATTTATCTTTGAATGAAGCTTTTCAATCTGGTAAAATATTACATAAGTGACTAAACTCTAAACCCTTAAAAAAAATAATTAAAATATTATTTTGTGCAGAAACAGCACAAGTCCATGATAAGTTTTATATTTATTTGGGATATTCTTGACGTATTTTAAAAATTTATATTAAACAGTTTATATTATAAATAAAAACACTCATGGGAAGCAAAAAGTGACAGTGGTGACTGAATAATTTAAAAATTAGAAAATATTGAAAATTGGTTAAATTTATTCTTAAAACAATTTTATTATTTATAAAATGTTACTAAAAATTATCCAAATTTAATATTTTAAATAAATGTTATTAAATATTTCATAAAACTTTGATATTTCACTGGATTTAATAAATTTTCTGTGTTTTTCATTTCATTTTGTGCAGAAACAGCATAAGTCCAAATGTTAATTTATTTTTTAATTTTTTATATTAAGTAGATAATTAATTAATCATATTGGATTTTTTAACTTATAGGTTAGTAGAATATAATGCAAAAAGCCGAATTAAAAAAAATCTTAACATTTACGAGAAAAACAGTTTTTATTGATTCCTGAACAATTTCGAATTATGGACTTATGCTGTTTCTGCACAAAACGCTTCAATTAAATATATTATTTCAATAGTTCGTTTTTTCATTAATATTAATTTTTTACATTTGCTTTTATGTTCATTAACAAAAACGATAATAATGGCTTTCAAAATATTAAATTTAATAACTTTTTATCATTTTTGACTTTTATCAGGCAGCGATCAGCGAGAATGAACTAATAAAACTACTAGAGAAAAAGATCAATGATATAAGAAAAAATCCTGCTAGAAAACGTAAAGGTGATAAATCCACAACAGAAAATAAAGCTTCGAAGAAACCATGCGTATGTATTATTTATACAATAAATTAAATGTAGAACTTTTAATATCTTTAAGGCTATTAAAATTTTTTTTACAATTATTGCATAATTTCAAATATACAATCAAGTGAAGTCAAAGATGACAATTTCATTAATTTTTGTAGTAAAGCTGTTAATTTATATATTTTTTAATTTTTACCTAATTAATTTTACAGAAGCAGGTATTTTCAATACATATTTCAGAAAATTCAAATACATACAAAAATAATAACATTTTAGAATTCTTTTTAACATTTTGAAGAAAACAATGAAGTTCAAAATTTTTAATTAAAATTTAAAAAAAATAATTAGTTTTTTTAAATTATACAGAATTTTTTCGAAAAATTACATTAAAATATTTTTAAAAACTAATTATTCGATTTGTTTTGTAATAATTTTTTAAGATTCAATTTTCTTCGAAGGGTCCATTCAAGTATTAAGTAAGCATATTTTTGAGGTTTTTAGACCCTCCCTCCCCCATCGTAAGATTTTTTATATGTATTAGCGCCATTTTTTCTAATGGAAATAAGCAATAGCTAGACCACCCTCCCCCTTAAATGCTTACGTAATACTTAAATGGTCCCGAACAATGTAAATAAAAATTTATGAAAATTTACCTTATGGACTTATTAAAATTTTTGAGAAATCATGGTCCTGTTTATAATTTAAATTCTTCAAAAATTTGATAATTTTTATATATATTTTTCAAAAATTTAATTATTTTTAAAAGATTTTACCAAATTTTAATTGTTTGGAAATTTTTAAAAATTGAAAAATTATATTTATATACCTAATTAAAATTAATATAAAAAATTGAGTTTTTGTATTTAAATACTTGAATTCTAGAAGGACTTTTGGGAAATTATTTAAATTAATTGATTCAGAGATGAAGTTTAGTTGAAAATTGTAAAAAAATAATTGAATTCAGGAAGGGTTGTAATTGGAATTTTTAGAAATTATTAAAATTCATAAATTTTACCCATTTTCCATAAACATTTATATTATTATATTATAAAGATAAGTTTTATTTAAATTACAACTAATAAAAATAAAGATCGAAAAGCTTCTAATATAATTAATTTAAAGTATTTAATCATCACGAATTTTTTGCTAAACTTTTGATCAACTGGAAATAGGTTACTTATTAAATTGTAAATATTATTAGATGCTTCAAAATGTAGATTTATATCCAGAAGCTACAGTACAAACAATTGCTGTTGATGTTGAATCATCTCGAACTGAGTTAGTACTACCTCGAACTATCCAACAATCAACCCAGTCTACTCCAGAAAATATTTCACAGTCTGGCCCTTAAAACTTAGAAGAGGATATTGATAACAACTTTGAAAAAATACCAGAAGTAGAAAACACTGATCGAGTCTTAAATGAAAATAAAGAGAACAGTTTGTTTTTATTCACTAAACACACTGCAGGAGAAAAGGCGTTTGAGTTAATCCAAGGAAGTAATGTGTACATCGATAAAACTACTTTAAAAGACATCAAACGACGTGCCAGTTTGCAAACTGTGGTTGCACGCCTTTTAATGACTTCGATATTTAAAGAAGATACATTTTTGCAGTACAGTTTGACGAAAAAAGGGCCCAAAGATAAAGGAAAACAGGCTCTTCCAGCATTTTCTATTGATGCAATATTGAGTAAGTATTTTTTGTTACAAAGGTTTTTTAAAAATGGTTCCTACACTTCAAAATTTTTTTAAAATGTATTAAAAATATAATCAAAAGATTTTGATTCACGATTGAAAGTTTAGAAAATTTTATGAACTTTAATGCTGAATTGTTTAAAATAATATAAATTTTTGTTTTTCATTATTATTAAATAACACAAATCTAAATTTTTTAAATACTAAAGTCTTTTCAGTAAAACAATTTTTTTTTATATTTATAATACAAAAAATCTTTTGTATTATTTTATTGAATTTTAAATTTTATCGATTGCAAAGTGACTTAATCTAATTATTTAAAAAATTGTAATATTTAAAAAAAAACTTTTGTTTCAGATTACGCACGTGAAGTGGCCAAACGATCCAATTGGCCAATAAGTGATGATCGTACAGTAAAGGACAGCCTAAGATCTAAAATTAAAGAAATTAAGAATAACATGAAAAAAACATCAAATAAATCATAAAAAATAAAATCTTCGATTGTGGTAATTGATTATAATAAATATAATTATATTTAAATGAAAGTGTAATATTTTAAACTTTGAAATTAACAAAAATTTAATTAACATAAATAAAATCTAACATCTATTTGTACGTTTCTTATAATTTTCAATTATTTACATAAATTATGGGAAGCACTACTCTTACAAAAAAAACAACAATTTTCAAATTATAAATTCTTTGTTAGATCATAACTTTTAAAAATTGGATACTAAATATAACTAAATAACATTGAAGACAAATTTTTTAATAATTATTATTTGTTAAAGTAGGATTTAGAAATGTAATTTTAATTTATTAATTTTTAAAACTTTAACTCACGTGTCTTTCGGACACAGAAATTGTAAAGGTAGTGGATTCCCCCTCTACTTAGTTATTGATTCAACTAAGAGGTTGAGAACCCTACTCCTTGAATTTAGAGAAGATAGGATAGTTTTAGGAATAATTAAATTATAAGCAAAAATAAGATTAAACAAATAAGATATATTTTACCCAAAGAAATCCCTAATACAAGTAACTCTAAATTGGTGTGAGTAAAGAGTAATTCTATACTTGTGTATGAAAGAATAGTATGTGTGTGTAGTGATGAGTAAGATTTCTATACTCACTGTCTGGTAATTCAATCCTTTGAAATGTTATTCCAATGACTTATTCTGTTCTTTTAGCATTACAGAATTTAGGTTGTTTATTTAAAAAAAACGAGGAAATACTTGATCTAGGTTCACTAGATTGATATTTCGTTTTCCAATTTAATATTCCTTGGCTCGCGCAAATTTGAAGACTCAAACCCCGTAAATAAAGACTGTCTTTAAAAGTATTTCAAAAATTAATATTCTTTTTTTAAGATATGCTTGGTTTATTTCTGCTGATGCTAGATTTTTAAACACAATCTTTTAATTCTTTACGTTTATGCTTTTTTTAAATTCGCTTTATTTCATTAATACTATTTCAATTCTTTCTTTTGATCTTTTAGCTCTTTTACAAATTCTTTATTTTTATTTCTTTTTCACTTTATTTTAAATATCTTTTAATTCTTTACTTTTTAAATTATTTTTCACTTGTCACTTTATTGTATTCTTTATTTCGATATATTCTTTTAAAAATCAACCTTTGTTTACTCTTTATTTATTTTCTTTTATTCTCAATTAAATTCACTTTCTTTAAACAAACTTTTATTCAACCGTTAGACTTTCAATACGATTAACACGGCTAATTGCCGGACTTAGAATTGCCAGGCCTAAACTGCCGGCTACAACTACAGGTAACTACGACCTGGACTAAACTGCCTCGATTTCCCGGTGTCAATCAATTTTATTGAAAGACGATTTAGTGGGAGAAATCATAAATTAAGTTCATTGCACTTGACTGTTGTCAAGCCAATTTCTGCAACCTTGCAGATTTAGGCAATGGTGTGATCCGAGTTCAGTGACTTGGATGCACCACTCCTTATATTGGGCAATTTATTTTAACAGTTTCTCAAAAAGGTCAATAATCTGTTTGTCAATGAAGAGGAATTTGTTGAGAAATACTGTACTATATTTCTTAGGTTCTGTTCACCCCAAAAATTGCGAAACCCAAAGGAATGTTAAATTCAATTAAATCTTATATTTATATAGAATTAGAATTTCTATGTCATTAAAAATGTCCTGGATTAAAATATTCGAAAGAGTGCATGTCCTTTTTGTGAGATTACATAGGGTTATTTTCGTGTAAGCGTTTTATAACGTGTTAACAAAATATTGTGTTGTATGTAGTTTGATTTTTAAAGTATTATAAATAATCGTTTATAATATAAAAGTTACAGAGTTCGGCCGTAACATTATTGATTAAAATTCACATTTGACAAAAATAACGAAAAATTGGTTATTAATTTAAAAATCCGTGAAATCAATATTTTGTAAAATATTGTTGAACAATAATTTTAAATGTTTCATATTGTATAATTCAAAAATACAGAAAAATAGTCATTGTAAATGTTTGTCACATTATCGATAAGGATATTTTTTAAGTTATAATATTAAATTTTTTACAGCAAAAATTGTTTTACAATATTAGAGATTAATAAAATTTTACAAATACAAAAGTTGTTTATTGCAAAACTCTCGGAAATTTCCTGAAATCTACCGGAACTACTCCCGGAACCACTCTATAAAATTTCCAGGAATCATTTCACGTGGTTAGTGTATTAGCTTTAAATAACGAATTATTCTGATTAAATAATTGAGTTTATTAGAATCAATGAAATAAATTTATTGTGTCAAATAAGTTTTATTTGCATCAAATATACAAAGTATTTGAGTGAAATAAATAAATGAATAGTTTCAAGTAACTCATTATTTTGTAATGATATGATTTTTATTTGATACGGAATTTGCTCGCCGGATGGAGTCCGGGTACCTATCGTAATTTCTTTAATTAATAATTACTGAATATTAGGTTGAGCATTACGTTATTATATTTTATGCTGTAAATTCGAGGAGAGGTGTAGTCAGTAACGAGTCTCAATTTAAACCTTTGAAAGTAAATATATTGTAAATCAAAAGAAAATATTTAACAAACAATAAAAATAAGAAATATGAGAAAACAATAAATATAAAGATAGTGAAACATAAAATAGTATTAAAAATAACTTAACATTTGTTTCTCGTCGAAAGAAATACTTTAGTTAACATTAAAAATTCATTTAAACAAATAATACTAATTCTTATAATTATCGGTATTTGCGGAGTTAAGTCGATACTTTGTTCGCATTAGATTTTAGTTACAAGTAATACGCGCTTCAGTTTGCATTTCCGATGAAGGGATTTAGTTCATATTTGCGAGACAGTTCTAGAATAGGTTTCCACGTTACGCGAGTCCCACGATGCCTATGGCGCGCGCGCACTTCTGAGAATTAACCAAGGAGCACATAGGGGTTAATTCAAATTCCGGATCCTGCCGAAATCCTTGTCATATGCTGTATCGAGTGAATGTGAATAACGAGGAAAGGAAATTAATTTAACAAGGCGTACTTGTCAACTTTCTACGAGAGCACCCCTGGTCAGTTTCCTTGTACCTGGTAAGAGAAAGTTCGTTCGACCTAAGAGCACCTGGGTAGAACGAACATTTCCTTTGACAGCATTTTACTCACCAGAAAAGCACCTCTGTCTGAGTCTAATGCCCAAAGTGAGTTCGTACCTGTTAGGCAAGAAGATCACCTCGAGCCAAGGCAGTAGACGAACTGACGATCTGGGATCGTGTAGCGAGGTATATCGGTTCGCTCTGCCGCGACGGAAAAAGAGCGAGTGGTGGGAGGAGCGGAGGCAGGCGACGCAAGTTTCGTGCGCAGTCGCTCCTCTCTCGTAGCTCTCATGCTGAACGCGAACTCACGGTGGTCAGGAACAGATTTTAAATGAAGTGAAAATGTAGAGAATATCTGTTTACATAGATTTATTGTATACATAACTACTAGAGGTGTGCAAAAAGCTCGAATAGCATGGTCGAGCTCGAGCCGGGCTCAATACTCGAGCCAGGCTCGAGTTTTAGTTACTCAAAAATATTTGAGTGCTCGAAAAATTCAAGTGCTCAAAATTATTTTAGGTTTAATACTGCACGTGTCGGATGGAATTTGGTTCAAGTTCGGATTGATTCTGCTCAGCTCTGCTAAAAAAAACGAAAAGCTTGAAATACTCGATCGAGCTTTTTGCACAACTCTAATAACTACAAACCAGAACCACTTTAATTCACATCTTTATTAGATCATGTGCATGTTTTACAGCATTTAAAAAATTTTAATTTTCAAAAAACTTGAAAATTGACGCAATGTCAAGGTATTTTAAATAATAAAATATATATTCAAATAATAATCTTTCTTCAACAGTTATGAATATGATGGATGATTTATCGAATTTACATTATATTTATTCCACATGGAGAAAAAGAATAATCAAATTCACCCTGAGGAGTTTTAAACTTGAAAAGTTGACATTCTTCTGTTTAGAACTTAACCTGAGGAGTATTAAATTTATGTTTCTCATAATAAGCTTAATTATTCTTAAGGGGTTACTCCCACTTGTAACTTTTAAGTTTAACAATTTTTTTGCCTATTTTTGAAGCATAACCATCTAATAATACGTCCTTCAAATTTCAAGTCGATCCGAAAAAAATTGACTAAGATATGAACATTAAAAGAACAAAATCCGTTGCGTTGACGATTGCCTAGCATGATTATAAACCACTACCAACAAATGTTTTGAACTCTATCCATACCTATAAACACTGATCTGAGTAAAGAAAATTTACTTAAACAATGTGTAGAGGTACTATCTGGACACGAAATAGATTTTTAAAAAAATTTTCTTACTACTGTAAACTGAAGTTAAAATATTAAATGCATTTTTCTCGAAATGTCATTTTTTAATTCGGTGACCAAAATAACTTGAAATCTACTGAACCGATCTTTCTGAAATTTGTCAGGCTTATTTAATAGATATAAATGTAGTCTTTAATCGTTCGATTCTTTTCGATAGAAAATGGTTGTTTTATAGCCGAAAACAACGACCGTTTCTTTAGTGAAAATCGAAACACGAATTTTGATTGTCAGTCATTTTCTCAAAAATGCATACTTTTATAAATCCTTTGAATAAAGACTAGTTTACAGTGTTATTTAACTAAATCTATTGACATTTTTTGTTTCACATGATCCAGTTCACAACAATTTTGGTCACCGCAAAACAAAAATAATAAAAAGAAACTTCATTTAGCAGAAATTTCTAACAAAATTATTCAAAAATTTTTAATTAAAAAAACTCTAATATGTATATGGGACATTCTTTTCCAAGCGGGCCACCCCATCTCTCTCCTCACTGAGTATTTTTCAAATCCAGCCTTGAATTCATAATCAGCGACCCTAAAAACCTCTAAATAACAAATTTTAAGCAAATCGGAGATAATGTAACATTCTGCCTCCATATTGGATCTGCCATTTTGAATTTTAGAAATGTAAGTTCTGATTCTTGTTCTGCGACTTTGAAAACACCTTTGCAAGCTTAATTTGATGTGTTCAGAAGAATCAGTATCTATTATTTAGCTTTTAATGTAATCAATTTTTGTATTTTCTCGACTGTAAGCTTTGTATCTCAGACGCCATCTTGGATTTTTAAAATTGCCCAACGTTATACATTGTAGGGGAGACCGGGGCTAAACCGGACGGATTTGGTCTTTGACCAGAAAACTCATAGAAAAAAATATTTTTTGCTAAAGCGTAATATACCGTTTTGAAGCTCGTTCCTTCACCTACAAATCGCACTTGTTCGTTTTTAAAAAAATTCAATAGCTTTGGAGATATATTGCTTTGAAGGTGACTACCTCAAAAACGAAAATCTTAAAATTGGTGGGGCTAAACCGGACACCCCATGGGGCTAAATCGGACACGGCTAATTAATTAAAGACAGAGGGACAAATTTTCGTTATTTCTGTAGAAAAGTCAAATCAATTCTTTGTTTATTTATTTGTAGGTAGTTATATGCAAAGAATATAATATAAAATGTAAAATATGTAATTAATATAATATAAAATGAATTACAGTTTTCAGACTTGTTTGTTTTCAGCAGCTCGCTTGCTAATTCGTGTTTTAAAATAAATTCTTTATTTATTTATTCATAAAGTGGTTCTATGCAAAGAATATAATATAAAATAGGTCATTAATATGAAATAAATTATAGTATTTAAAATCTGTTCCTGACCACCGTGACTGGTCGAAATGCCTTTTATATTTTACGATATTTTACGAAAAGGTCCGAAGTTAAAAACTATTTTAAAAAAAGATCCCTAAGTTGTTTGGAAATTGGTAAGGGTACTTGAACTTTTCCTCGGAGAGGATCAGATTCATGGTCCAACATGTGGTTTCCATACGGCGAAACACTAATAAATTCCTTTCCAATTGTTACATTTTAAAAAACCTTAGTCTCTTTGTATTTTAAAAAAATCTTTATGTAGCTTTAAAATTAACATAACTAACTGAAAGAATATATTTAAAATCGCATCGACTTTGGTTCACGGGTCGCCTGAACTCAGTTTAACCCCAAGCTTTTGCTACTTCTGTTTTTTTTGTGCAAATGTATTCTTTAGGGTTCAAATAATAAGAAAACATTTTTTTTTAAATCATTTAACGAGCTATTCTATTTTGCGAGCCAAAATTTGAAAAATAATTCGTCATACTATTTCGTGCTTATTTAATATGTACTTGGAAAAAAAGTTAGCTATTTTAGCTAATTCTTAACTACCTTACCTAACCTTAATTGCTTTTATATGGATAGTAATTATTTTTAGCTATTACAGTTAATAATTAAGTCTTACATCTAATTTTTACTGTAATAGCTAATTATTAACTTCTATAACTAATAATTAGTTATCCATGTAAAAGCAAATTTATTTTTCTCTGTGTACGTTGACTTACGTGTATTTGCACCAACATGTACACACTCTGAAATACGTAAAAACAGAATTATATTTGTTTAAACACTTTTATAAATCAATCAGATTATTTATACAAAATTCAAAAAAGCGAAATTTTTAAGATGTTTCCATGACAATATTTTAGCTTGCGCTTTCGTTTGTTTATCGACTTTCACATGCATTGGTAAAATGTAATTTCGTTTCACAAAATGTCAAAAATCGAAAAAACATCTCATGCGAATCACGCATTTTCACATGAAGAGAATCGAAATAAAATTTGTTTTTTATGTTTTAAAAAGAATAAAGTAATGTTCAAAGTGGAAAGCACGTTAAAATCGAATTTAGAAAAAGTGCTGCAGTGTGAAATAGAAATTTTTTTAAGTGATCAAAGGTTACCCAATGTTCTGTGTGGTACTTGCAAAACAAATGTGTACCGCGGAATATCAAGTAGTGGTTCAGGACAAGTAAAACTTAAAACTTTGAAATTACCAGATTTTACAAATTTTCAGAGTAGAGTTTTATCTACAAGATCTCAAACTAAAGATATTTGTCAGTGCTACTTGTGCGAGCTTGCAAGATCAAATGCTACCATGCCACGTTTGAATAAAAAGAAATCGAATGCTATGAAAAATGAAAAACGTTGTTCAAATTGCTTTACGGAAATTAAACGAGGAACTATTCACAAATGTACTAAGACAGCTCAAGTAGAAAATATTTGCAGTTTTGTAGACACAACATTTAGTCAGAAAGCCAAAGAGCAGTTAGCCTCATCTTTAATTAGTCACATAGCTTCTAATAAGGTTGATGAAAAATCTAAAGAGCAGGATTCACTCATCTCACTTACACGGCTGCGCGGAGGTAAACCTTTGCAATTAATTACAAATTCGGTTAATAATAAAAACACTTCAGTTGCTGCTGCTACTAGTTCGATAAGTACAAACGATATCGTGAAAATGAAAACGAAGTTTAACCTTAGTTCCAAGACTACTCTTGGAATAGCAACTGCTTTGAGGGTTGCAAGTAAAAATCGCACAATTATTCAGCCTGGATTGAGAGAAACACTCAAACAAAAAAATCAGGAAGTTAAAGATTTTTTTTCTTCTAAAATTATGGATTTCGTTACAACTAAGGCAAAAGTGAGTACAGTTATTAAATGTCCCATTGTGCATTGCAACGATCTTGAAAGCTTTATTGCATTTATCGAAAATAAGCGTGAGGTTAAGAATGAACATTTGAAATTTGGAATTGACGGTGGAGGGGGTTTTCTGAAAGTCTGTTTATCTGTGCAAGCTATTGAAGAATCCGATGATGGTCGAAGAGAAACAAAACGTCAGAAATATGAAGATGGTGTTTGTGCTAAATCTTTCAAAGATTCTGGCGTCAAGAAATTGTTCATCCTCGCGATTGCCAAATCTGCTCAAGAAAATTATGAAAATGTCGCAGAAATATGGAGAATGCTGCAAATAAATAATTTTCAAGGAACAATAGCGACCGATTTGAAATTGGCTAACATTTTGTTAGGGATTATGTCTCATTCATCGTCTCACCCTTGCACATGGTGTTTCTGTGAAAATAAAAATTTAGAAAGTGAGGGACCGTTCCGAACTATAGGAAACACATTTTCTAATTTTGAAGCTTGGAAAAAAGCGGGATCAGTCATGAAAAATGCGAAAAACTACAAAAATTGTGTCAACATTCCAGTTTTTACTGGCGACGCTGATACAAGAATTTTGAAGATCATTCCCCCTCCAGAACTTCATTTAATGCTTGGAGTTGTAAATAAAATTGTGAGCCACATGCAGGATGAATTTAAAGAAGAAACGAATAAATGGACAAATTTGTGCAATGTGCAACGAGAAGTTACTCATGGAGGCACCGGTTTTAAAGGCAATTCCTGTAAAATATTATTGAACAAAGTGGATACTCTTCGATCGATTTGCTCTTTAGGCTGTTTAAAATACGTAGACACTCTTCAGCACTTCCATAGCGTCGTTAATGAGTGTTTTGGAACAGAATTGAAATCACCTTACGTCGAATCCATTCAAAAATTCAAGGCGAGCTACTTAGCTTTGGGAATATCAGTTACACCAAAGGTTCATGCCGTATTTTACCATATTGAAGAATTCTGTACAAGTTCTAAGAGAGGGCTAGGATTTTACGGAGAACAAGCGATGGAATCAGTTCATTCTGATTTTAAAACAATGTGGGAAAAATATCGGGTATCTGAAAACCATCCTGAGTACCAAACAAGATTATTAAAAGCTGTAATTGAGTATAACAGTCATCATGTATAAATTTGTTACCTTTTCTAGGTAATTATGTATTTTTTAATTGATTATTTCTTTCATCAATAACGTTTTGTTTCTTTTATGTTTAAATAGATCCAAATAAATATTTCTTTTACACTTAAATTCATTTTGCATCAAAGAGCTTTTTGAATTCACCTTAAAAAAGTAATATTTAAAAAATCAACTGTAATGTTCTTAATTTTTGGCTCGCAAAATAGAATAGCTCGTTAAATGATTTTAAAAAAAATGTTTTCTTATTATTTGAACCCTAAAGAATACATTTGCACAAAAAAAAACAGAAGTAGCAAAAACTTGGGGTTAAACTGAGTTCAGGCGACCCGTGGGTTGATATAATGTAATTATTAAAAATTAAAATAAAATGTTTTGGTGTTTTCATTTTTATGAAATTAAGTTTAGATATATATTATTAAAATTATAATTACTAATAATAATAATCCTTATTAATAAAATCAGACGTCTGTCTGTACATTGCTTAAAACTTAACAATTTTAGCATAAATAGTTGTTATTGACATCAAGGATTCCAGAAATAATCGTAAAAATTTTAATGTATGTATGTATGTCTGTCACAGAAGCTTTGTACCCTAATAAAACAAAAACGCTTCCACCGATTTGAACAAAATTTGGCAGATTGTTAGGTATTGGCCCAAAGAAGGTTTATCAATTTACAGATTAAAAAAATATTTATTAGAATGGGAGAAATTAAAATTTAAAAAAAAAATCAAAAAATTTCAATTTTTTTTGACAGAATATTTATATACTTTCTATAACGGTAAAATTAAAGAAACCCAGTCACATTTTAACCTAATTTTACAATAATTAGTGCTAAAAAAATTATTTACTATTTTATTAATAAGGATAAAAATTATTTTTTTCAATTTTTCATTTTTTGGTAGATTGCTTCAAAACAAAAAGTTTTATTTGATTTAAATGAAACACTACTTTAGCAATAAAAATTTAATTTACGTTAATTTGAATTTAAATTAAACAGTAATATAAATAATATAATTTTTCGAAAAAAAATTGAAATTTTTTTATTTTAATGGATTGCAGCTAAACAATCAATTTATTTATGAAATAGAATTTTCATTGATATATTTCCAAGACAATAAACACTTAACACATTTAAAAATATAGAAGTTTATTAAGAAACAAAATATTTAATGTTACCATAGCAACCAATTTGACAAACAGCTGTATTTGTTTTGCTTTGAAAACGATTGCTGAAGCTGTCACATTGATCAACATTGATATCGACGAAAACAAATTTTCAATTAATTTGACAATTTGAGGACGATTTGATTAACCCTTTAAGGCCCAGCGGTTTCGATTGAAACCACTTTTGTGTTCGAACATTCATAACTTTGTCAAAAATTAATTAATTTTTCAGTTCTAAACGCCAAAGATCCACAATTTTATATTACTTTTAAAAAAAATATAGTGCAATAAATATACAACAATCTTATAATTATAACTGTATTGAAAAAAAATGTTTTTGCTAAGGGTTGTTAAAAAAATTAAAAATTGTTAAATTACTTCAAGTAAAGCTCAAAAAAATAACTACTCGGGGGTTTATGGGGTCGCTGATTACGAATCTGATGTTAGTTTTAAAAAATTCAAAATGGCGGATCCAATATGACGGACGAAAAAAATTTGAAAATTGAACAAGGCTCATGAAAATGACTACTCGGGGGTTTTCGGGGTCGCTGATTACGAATCTGATATTATTTTTTTAAAATTCAAAATGGCATATCCAATATGGCGGACGGACAAATTTGAAAATTGAACGAGGCTCATAAAAATGACTACTCGGGGGTTTTCGGAGTCGATGATTACGAATCTGATGTTATTTTTTCAAAATTCAAAATGGCGGATCAAATATGGCAGACGATAATATTTGAAAATTAAGCTAGACTCATTAAAATTACCATTGGGGGTTTTTGGGGTCGCTGATTACGAATCTGATATTCGTTTTTCAAAATGGCGGACGGAAAAATTTGAAAATTAAGCTAGGCTCATGGAAACTACCACTTGGTGTTCTTGAGGTCACTGACTACAAATTTAATGTTAGTTTTTTGAAATTCAAAATGGCGGATTTAATATGGCGGCCTATTAAAAAAAGATGTTAGATGTTTATGAAACATGGTGTTCGCACTGTTTTTTGCTTACTACTCGGAAAGTTTTGTGTCTTTTCTTTCAGTTTTTGAATGTCAATATTAGCTTGTCACTTGTTTCTGAACAAGATTTCGCACAAGGTATTTTTTTTCTCACAATCACTTTTTCGTTTCTGACGATATTTTAGCGTTAGCAATTATTTTCTTTCGGTAGTCGCTAATAGCTTCACTCGTTCGTTTTTAATTCTATTTTTCTGATAGGCTTTTGTTTCTTGTTTGACTGTCAATGATAGCTTGTCACTTGTTTTTGAATTAGGTTTTGTATTAGGCATTTCTTTTCTCCTACAGCCACTAATTCCTATAACCCGCTTATTTCTTACAATATTTATGTGTTAGAAATTTGTTTTTTTATAATCACCAATAGCGTCACTCGTTCGTTTCTAATTCTATTTTTCCATTAGGCTTTTGTTCCTTGTTTGAAAAAAATAGTTACCGCTTGCGAGAGAATTTCTATAAATGTTTGCAATAAAAAAGCCGCATCATTTATAAATGATGGGTTTTGAAGCATATTAACCCCTAAATAATAAGGGTTTTTTTATAAAAAAAATTGGTCAAAAATAGGGGTAAAAAAATTTTTAATAATGAATTAATTGGTTTAAAGCATGTTACTCAGGGGTTTTTGGGGTAGCAGATTACAAATTTAATGTTAGTTTTTCAAACTTTAAAATTGCAGATTCAAAATGGCGAACGACTTTTTTAAAAATTAATTAATTAGCTTAAAAACCGTTACTTGGGAGTTTGTAGGGTCGCTGATTACGAATCTAATGTCAGTTTTTCAAAATTCGATTTGCAAGCCAATTAATTATTTTTTTTTAATTCGGCTACCATTTTGGATTCGCTATTTTGAATTTTAAAAAACTAACATCAGATTCGTAATCAAGTACCCCAAAAACCTGCAAGTGGAATAATATTAAGTGAATATTAATTTATGAGCCTAACTCAATTATCAAATATTTTTATCCGCCATATTGGATCTGACATTTTGAATTTTGAAAAACTAACATCAGATTCGTAATCAGCGACCACATAAACCCCCGAGTAACGAATTTCAAGTGAATCCGATGAAATTTTAAAAAAGTCGTCCACCATATTGGATCCGCCATTTTGAATTTTGAAAAACTAACATTAGATTCGTAATCAGCGACCACATAAACCTCCAAGTAACGAATTTCAAGTGAATCCGGTAAAATTTTAAGAAAGTTATCCTCCATATTGGATCCGCCATTTTGAATTTTAAAAAACTAACATCAGATTCGTAATCAGCGACCTCAAAAACCGTTAAGTATAGAGTATGACAAAAATCGCATCACTTAAAGAAAGTCGGGCCTTAAAGGGTTAATTATTTGAAAGAAACCATCAATTATTAAAGAGGATAAGTATTCAAGATTACTAAATAACATATCCAAGTTCGATCTAATTGAAAGAAACGAAGAATTTATTTTGTTATACAGGTTTGTTTATTATTTGAATAAATAATTTGTTATATTATTATATTAAATTATTATAAAAGTATACCAAAAACTTTTTTAATAATATTTTTTAGAGTAAATTTTTATTTATTCAATAATTTTAATTTTTTTTTAATTTTAATTGTGATGAATATTTGTTGAAAAAAATATTAGTTTAAATTATTTAGAATGGAGTATTGTTTCTGATATTAAAAAATAGTAATTAATTGATAATAAGTAATAATAAAAATTATATTACTATTCACAAATAGCAGTTTTGTTTGGTTTTAATTTCCTTTTGATAATTTTAAATTTAATCACTTTAATTAACAATTTGTTTTATCAACCGATTGACATTTTTTTAAAATATTTTTTTTAATAGAATCAAAAAAAGAATATTGTGGGATTAGAAATATTTTTTTATTTTATTATGAATGTTGAAGTATTAAATTGTACAGGTAAATAATATAATTTTAAAAAAATTCTGGTCTTTTTCATTGAGAAATTGAGGCTCCGGATCTTAAAAGGGCACACGCGCGAACACACGGCAAATAAGTTGGCCCCTGGAGATAAAATTTTGAAGTTGTTCAAAATGAATTTTAAATTATTGTTTCTTGTACAGAATTTTAAGGCGAAACTTTTTTTCTAATAAAAATTTTTTATATAATTTCTCGTTTTCACGTAAATTGAAAAAAACGTGATTTTTTGAGTTAAGAAATTTTAATGAATTTTTGACTTCATCTCGTGACTACTTCGTTAAATATTAATATTTTTCTACGAAATTTACACAGAATATTCTTCAAACTATTCCAAGAGTGAAACAATATTTGGAAATTTTAAAAAAAATTGTATGTCAAGGTAAATAATTATTTAAATAATTTTATCGGAAAAATGATTCTCCTATTTTCAATTGAAAAAGTTGAGTGACAAATTTTCGTTTTCGGAAAACTTTCAGCGACAAAAATGTTCATTAATATGTTAGGAAGTTTTTTGGAAAATATCTCGCCATTTGATAATAAATTAAAGACAATAGAACAATTTTAACATCGTCGCGCTCTGCTGTAAAATTGCAGCGTGGCGGCGCACGTGTAGCATGGCCGCCATTACAAGACCAATGCATATAGTTAGACATTGTTTACGTTTACAGCAGAGCGCGACAATGTTAAAATTGCTCTATTAACTTTAATTTATTATCAAATGGCGAGATATTTTCCAAAAAACTTCCTAACATATTAATGAACATTTTTGTCGCTGAAAGTTTTCCGAAAACGAAAATTCGTCACTCAACTTTTTCAATTGAAAATAGGAGAATCATTTTTCCGACAAAATTATTTAAATAATTATTTACTTTGACATACAATTTTTTTTTAAATTTCCAAATATTGTTTCACTCTTGGAATAGTTTGAAGAATATTGTGTGTAAATTTCGTGGAAAAATATTAATATTTAACGAAGTAGTCACGAGTTGAAGTCAAAAATTCATTAAAATTTCTTAACTTAAAAAATCACGTTTTTTTCAATTTACGTGAAAACGAGAAATTATATAAAAAATTTTTATTAGAAAAAAAGTTTCGCCTTGAAATTCTGTACAAGAAACAATAATTTAAAATTCATTTTGAACAACTTCAAAATTTTATCTCCAGGGGCCAACTTATTTGCCGTGTGTTCGCGCGTGTGCCCTTTTAAGATCCGGAGCCTCAATTATGGAGATAAAAGTATTTTGTAACCTAATTACACTTTTTTATTTTTTTTATTTATTTTGTTTATTTTATTTGATTCGAAAATTTTTCTATAATTAAATAAATTAAAGGCTGCACTAAAAAGTCCCTTACAGTATATAATTTTTTTCTTATAATTATGAAACGAATTTTTTCAAAATTCGAAATTAATTTTTCAACCAATTTGTTTAATTTAAAAGATCAAATTGTTTTAAATTATAATATTAAAATCGATTGTTAAGCAATAAAAAAAACTACTCATAACAATCTACTGATAATTTACACTTAAATTTGGGAAGTAACCGAGAAAAAAAATATTATTTTTATTAAAAACAAAAAATTGATGTAATGTTATCAATATCACTACAGTTTAAATACTGTGTGGAAAAGTATTTTGATTTTATTATCTTCACTGTAAGAAAAATTTTAGAAATTTTCCCAAAAAAATTTAGGAAGCAAATTCCACTAATTATTTAGAAAAATTTACTTACATAAATAAGGGAATTTTTCTAAAAAATTATCGAAAATTTCCTATGAATTTAGAAAAATTTCCACGAAATAATAAAGAAAAATTCCCAAAAATTTGGAAAAATTTCCATGAACGTTTTAAAAAACTCCCATGAAATAATAAAGAAAAATTCTCAAAAATTTGGAAAAATTCCCATAAATGTTTTAAAAAATTCCCATGAAATAATAACGAAAAATTCCCAAAAATTTGGAAAAATTCCCATGAACGATTTAAAAAATTTCCATGAAATAATACAGAAAAATTCCCAAAAATTTTGAAAAATTCTCATAAACGTTTGGAAAAATTCCTTTAAAATAATATAGAAAAGTTCCCAAAAATTTGGAAAAATTCCCATAAACGTTTAAAAAAATTCCTTTAAAATAATATAGAAAAACTCCCAAAAATTTCGAAAAACTTCCTTTAACGTGTTGAAAATTTCCTTAAAATTATATATAAAAATTCCCAAAAAATAGGAAAATTCCTTTTAATGCTTAGAAAATTTTTTTTCTAAAAATATAGCAAAATTTTCTAAAATATTTATGAAATTTACTTTAAAAAATGCAGAAAAATTCCTTAAAATTTTTTAAAATCCCCTGTAACATTTGAAAAAGGCTATTATTTGTGTATTATGAAATGAAATAATTTCTAAAAATTTTAATGAAACAATTTTTGTGATATATGAAGTTATGAAAATGACTTATTTATTTACAAACATAAATAATACAAACATTCTTTAATTTAAAAATAATTATATAAGATTTTCAAATTAACAAATATACATACAATAGTACACATACTAAAAACTACACATAATAACAGAAAATAAAATATTACTGTATGTAATTTAAAAATAATTATATACGATTTTCACATTAATAACTAAAGTTCATTTTTTATAATATTATTTATTAATCTTGTTACATTGGTGTCTTCTCGAAGTTGCGCTCCTTTTCGTTGATGACCTCTTTTGTGTCCTTTAAGAGGATTAACATCCAGCAGCATACTGCAAAATAAAAAATAGATAATTCATATTAAATAGAAACACAAATTTCATTTTTTTATTAAAAAAATACTTTAAAACTTATTTCTGATTTTTCATCAAAAACAAAAAAATATTTATATTATTAAAAATTTAATTTAATTTATTTCTAATTTTAAATTATTTATTAAATATAAAAAATAAGACTTACTTGCAAAATTTAAAGAATTTACTTGCAAAGTTAGTGAAAAATTGTAAAAAGATTTAAATGTCCTACTGCAATAAATGTTTATTATCAAACTTTCCTAGAAATGTAGTTTGAAAGTTTACTAAATACATTTAAATTAAATTTTTTTAGCGTGAAAATTTCATGCTAAAAATTTATTGAAGTAGGACATTTAAATCTTTACACAATTAAAACTGAACTTTGCGAGTCAGTTCATTAATATAAATAAAATAAATAAACATTAACAATAAACCAAACAAACGTAGTCGACCGCGAAGCGGTCGACGGAGGACCTAGTTTTAGTAACATGATAAAATATGAAATTTACCGTTGAATGAATTCCAAAGAAGATGATTTTTCTGGATCGTAATTATACCCATGTACGTAATGGGTTAATAAGAAAATCAATATTTCTCTTAAAATTCCATCGACCTCCAAAACAGTTTGCTTTTCAATTACAATGTTGCACTTGCAATACTCATCGTATTCTGACATTCCTTTACGAACAACATCGGTCTTGAAGAATCGTCTTCGAAAACTTCATCCGTAGAGTTAGGGTCCTGAAAAAAATAAAGGGCTTAGGGGGTTAAGTGTGCAAAAACTTTCTGCAATTTTAAACTCAAAATTCGCTTTTCTGGAGCTTTTTTTTAAAACCGATTTTAATAAAATTTTAAGGGGTTGTAAATATAGATAAGACGATTTTAGAAAAACAAAAACAAAAATTTTTTTTTAAAAATAATTTTCAAAAAAAATTTTTGAAATTTAAAAAATTTTTTTTTTGGGTTATTTTTTAAAGTGACCACTTTCTCTTTTGCTGTAAAAAGTACCTTATAATGTCCCCTTTAACATATATTTTTTCCAAATTTTTTAAAAATATAGTTTTTTAGTAAAATGTCAAAAACCATGGTCATGCTATTTGTCACGTACGGTAATATTATATGCACATATATAATATATATGTATACATATGGGCAATATTATGTGATAGGGTATAGCAAAATAAGTAGGGAAAAAGTGACCCGAATATATTTTTCCCATTCATTCCTACTTACTTAACAATAACTTTTTGAAATTTTTAACTCAAAATTTTGAGTTTGTTGGAACTTATGGAGGGGAAAATATCGAAAAACGCATTTTTCTCAAAAACTACTGTATGCATTATAATCAGCTTTGGATATGTTGAAAAGACAATTAAAGAGATTCCAAAAGAAATTTCAAATTTTTTTTTAAAAATTCCAAAAAAATTTTTTTTTTTGAAAATTTCAAAATGAAAATTTTTTAAAATTTTCAAAAAAAAATTTTTTAGTTCTATAAATGTGCCAATTTTATGTATTTTCTCATTTTATTCTCTTTTGTGATCTACTTAATAAAAAAATTTTGCCCGACATGATTTTAGGGTGTGTCACGGTAAATAACTCAAAAACCCTACCCGGTACATTTTGATGTTGTATGTGAATGATTAATTAATTAATTATTTATTTAATTACAAATTAATACTCAGGGGTTTTCTGAATACAAGTCTGAAATCGATGTCAAAAAAAATTATTTCCAAAGAAAAATCCAAAAATTTTTATTTTGGAATTTAAAATTTTTTTCTTTTTGGATCGTTGTAGCGGTACATCACACTTTTTTTATTTAACGTTTTTAACAGTCTTACTTTTTAAAAAATAATAGCCTAGATGATTCTAGAGTGCTACACGGTAAAAAAACTCAAAAAATCCTAAAATTTGATTTTAAAATTTTCCAAATTTTTTTGTTTGTCTAAAATATTTTTTTATATTATTTAGCAACCTCAATAACCCACTAGTAATAAGTTGTAAAAATATTTGACAGGTTTTTTAAAATTAACCATGCACATACAACATAAAAATCTACCGTTTAGGGTTTTTGAGTTATTTACCGTGACACACTCTGAAATCATGCCAGGCAAAATTTTTTTATTAAGTAGATCACATAAGACAAATGAGAAAATACATAAAAATGTCACTTTAATAAAAATACAAAATTTTTTTTTTTAATTTAAAAAAAATTTCATTTTAAAATTTAAAAAAAAAAGATTTTTGGAATTAAAAAAAAAATTGAAATTTCTTTTGGAATCTCTTTAATTGTCTTTTCAACATATCCAAAGCTGATTAAAATGCATACAGTATTTTTTGAGAAAAATGTGTTTTTCGATTTTTTCCCCTCCACAAGTTCCAAAAAACTCAAAATTTTGAGTTAAAAATTTCAAAAAGTTATTTTTATGTGAGTAGGAATAAATGGAAAAAATATATTCGGGTCACTTTTTCCCTACTTATTTTGCTATACCCTATCACCTGAAATTGCCCATATGTATACATATATGTGCATATAATATTACCGTACGTGACAAATAGCATGACCAAGATTTTTGACATTTTACTCAAAAACTATATTTTAAAAAAATTTGGAAAAAATATATGTTAAAGAGGACATTATAAGGTACTTTTTAGAACAAAAGAGAAAGTGGTCACTTCAAAAAATAACCCTAAAAATTTTTTGAAAATTTCAAAAAATTTTGATTTTGTTTTTCTAAAATCGTCTTATCTATATTTACAACCCCTTAAAATTTCATTAAAATCGGTTCAGTAGTTTTCGAGAAAAATAAGTTTTTTGATTTTGCTTTCCCCCTCCATAACTCCCCCAAAAAAGCGAATTTTGAGTTCAAAATTACAGAAAGTTATAGTCATCTGGATAGTAATATATGGGCCAAATTTGAGAAAAATAGATGCGGGGGCAGTTTTTGCACACTTAACCCCCTAAGCCCTTTTATTAATATTGGTCAATTTTTATGTCTTAGTTTCTATTTTTGTATATTTAAATTAAACTTACGACAAGAGTTAAGAGCTTTTTTTCTCCAAAGTGATAGGAAAGCATAAGAAAAATAGCAATCGTTTTAGGTAACATGCTATTTAAATTTTTACAAGCTTCGCTTGCTTTCTTTATTTCTTCTCCTATATCTTTGGATTTTTTGGACGATTATTTATATTTTCAAATTTTTGACTGTAGTAATAAAAATAATCATATATTATGGTTCCCTTTTTCTCAATATTTTCGTTTCAAATATTAAGAACATTTTTTCCATGAAGAACAGAAGAATGTTCAAGAAAATAAGACAGTGTCATTAAGTGCGCCCAATGTAGTAAAAGAATTTCAGACAGCTGTGAATCCTGATTGCTTCTTTTATTGATGGTTATACGTTAATATGAGTATGTTTTATTTAATAAATCTTTCCTTTGTTCTTCACTTAGGTGTCCTTCACTTAGGTGTCCTTCTATAAAGTCTTTTAATAAAACTTCTTTTTTTTCCATCTGACTTTCTTCTGATTCTCCATCTGGCAAAGAAGGTTGATACGCAACGCATTCATATTCATCTTGTTCTATATTGAACCTTTTAGATTATTCAGCTTTAGTTTTACTATTTTCCAATCGATTATCTTCAGCTTCTTCACTTTCCTGATGCGAAATTCTTTTTCTTTTTTTTATATCTTTATCTTCCATAATATACCGCACCCGATCATAAATTCTCATTTTCAGAATATTAATTCCATCAGAATATGTACAACTGTTGTCAGTGGACATGTCATCCCAGGTTTTACAGGCAAAAGCCTTGGGGAATTTATTCACGGTCTGTCTAGCTACATGTTCGGCAGTTTTTTAATGCAGTATCATTGAGGCTATTTTTCATGTAATCTGCCAGATTTCTAACAAACTGATTGTCCAAGGCCGTCCTATTTTTAGAAGAGTCTTCAAATCCTTCAGGAACCAATTTTTCCCAAATAATTGGCATAGACACTGACCCCAAAGGAACCATGGTACTGACTCTCGAACTTACAGAAGAAGTTGAAATGCTGCTGGTTTAGTTTTCTGCAAATTTATACAATACTATTAAAAAACATTCTATTAACCCATTAACGCCCAAATGTCCAAAATTTTTGACTGAAGTTCAAGGTAAGAATTTTTATCCTAAATGATTAGACTTTTAAAAACCCTTCGGTACTTAGGGGGTATTGAGGTCCGCTTTTTCAGAATCCGGGGTCAAAAAAGCATTTCGACCATCAGGGAAACCAATATGGCGCCGAAATGGAGAAAATACCGAAAAAATCGTAAGGTTTTTTTTGAAACACGCTTTTCACATCAATAAGATTTTTTTGGGCGGGTCTCATGTATGCTATTGGTGGATAAAATAGTTGTACTTTTGAACTGTGTACTTGACAACTTAAAAATTCAAGATGGCGGATCCAAAATAACAGAAAAATCAGAGCAAAATACTTGATAAATAGCAAATGCATCATCAATATTCAAAACTTGATTTAAATCATCAGAAAATTACTTCTCGGAGGTTTTCGGGGACGCTGATTACGAATATAAAGTTTAATTTTAAAAATTCAAAATGGCGGTTCCAATATGGCGGATAAAAATTTTTGAAAATCGATAAAATTACATGAAATTACTTACTCGGGGGTTTTTGGGGTCGCTGATTACGAATATAAAGTTCAATTTTTAAAATTCAAAATGGCGGATCCAATATGGCGGATAAAATTTTTTTAAAATCGATAAAATTGCATGAAATTACTCCCTCGGGGGTTTTTGCGGTCGCTGATTACGAATATAAAGTTAAATTGTTAAAATTCAAAATTTATGCATTGCATACCTGAATTTTACTGGTGTTGTACATCACCCCACAACACCCTACAAAAAAATTAAAAAATACAAAAAAATATATAAAAATTTTTCAAAAATTTTTTTAAAAAAGAAGACAAAGTTAAGAAACTTTGTTGAACTCCACGTAGTGAGAGTTGGGCAACTCCAGAAAAACGTGACGTTTACAAACAAAATAAAATCTTCAAAACAACTAGTTTATGAATTTGTAGTATTAAATTTTTAAAATTGCACTTTTAGAATTCGTAATCAGCGACTCTGAAAACCCCTGAGTAAGTAATTCCATGCAATTTTATCGATTTTAAAAAAATTTTATCCGCCATATTGGAACCGACATTTTGAATTTTTTAAATTAATCTTTATATTCGTAATCAGCGACCCCGAAAACCCACGAGAAGTAATTTTCAGATGATTTAAATCAAGTTTTAAGGAGAGTCTACAATAGGTGCCAATGTATGTGCAAGTGCCAGTGCCAGTGCCAGTGGCAATGCCAGAGAGTGGCACTTGGATGCGCGCGCAACGTATTGCCAACTGTAGTGCAATCTGATTCAAAACTAACGACAAATTTGTGAAATTTCTTAAAGCAACAAAACTATAATTAATTAATTATTATTGTTTATATTTTCAAAAATATTAATATAATTCTTCGCAAAAATTCAATTATTTTTTAAATAGTAAAATAGTATTATAAAATTCAATTATTATCATAAAAATAAATCCTCAAATTTTTCTTAACATTTTTGTAAAAAATTCTCAATTTGCATAAGGAAATAATTTGTATCAATTCTATTTCTTAATTTCAATTTTTTTAATAAAATTCAAAGTTTTTTAAAAATAAAGAAAAAAAAGTTTATAAATTATATTTGTCAATTAGAAAATTTATTTGAAAATGAAACTGAGAATTTTTGAACTTTTAGAACATAAAGGACAAAATTTTATTGAAAAAAATTTCCCGTTAAATTTATTTACGAATATCTTTAATGGTAAAATTATTCGAAAACAATGATTTATTTTCTTTTTTAAATATTTAATTATTATTATTTTTCCATAGGAAATAAAATTTTCAAAAATTTCAAATTCAAACCTTTTTGAAATTAATCAACTTTAAAAAAATTGTTATAAAACATGAGGAATTCGATCACTCCGAGTCTTTAAAGATCCTAAAGTTTTGAACGTTCAAATGAACGAAATTTATTTATTTCTTCAATAAATTAAATTTTTATTGCAATTATTTTACGTCTCTATCCAAAAAAATTCATTACTGAGTTTCTAAACGTAAAATTTCAGTTTATAAATTTTTTTGTGATTAGTAATTCATAAAAATATCTTCAATAAAAAATATTTCGTTCATTTGAACGTTCAAAACTTGAGGATCATAGTCTTTAAAAGAGATACGTTAACAATTTTTATAAATAAATTTACTTCAATTGGATTCAATTTGAAATTTAATAAAATTTCAATGTTGAATGAATTTGATTAGAAATTTTAATGATCTTATAGTAAAAATTTTAATAATTCAAAATCTTCTAAAATTAGTTAAATTTTTTAACAAATAATTAGTTAATTAATTATTAAAAATAATGAATTTATAAAAGAATTTTAGTTAAAAACACTAAAAAAATTAAATTTTGAAGAAGTTACAAATTATTGCAGAAATTCAATTACTTTTAAAAGTAGTAAAATTCTTCGCAGTAATAACTTTTTTTTCAAATATAGAAAAATATTTCTTATATTGCGAAATTTTCAAAAAGGAAATAAATGTTTCTTAAATCTTATTTATTGTATAAAATTAACATTTCATTTTATTTTGATATTTCTTTATCTTGTTCTTCAGTTCCCTGTAACAATTTAGTTTATTACTTTTTTTGCGGAACAATTTTGTACTTAAATTTATTATTATAATATCAAAATAAAATGTTAATTTTATATAAACACAAGATTTAAGAAACATTTATTTTCTTTTTGTACATTTCGCGACATACGAAATATTTTTCTATTTGAATTGAATTCCTGTGAAGAATTTTACTACTTTTAAAAGTAATTAGGCTTCGCACTCAATTATATGTATGAGTTTCAAAAAGTAGAAAAATGTTTGTGTAGAATTTTATTAAAATTTTTGAAAATAATTTAATTGTAGATAACAATTTAATTATTTATAAAGGTAATTGAAATTTCGAAGAGAATTTCAAAAAAAAATTTTAAACATAATTGAATTTCTGCGAAAAATTTTATTACTTTTGATAATAATTGAATTGTTTTTTTACAGAATTTTTTGGAAATTTATAAAAATAATTGAATTCTTGTGAAGAATATTTTTCAAAAATAATATTCAAAGAATTTAGTAAATCTGAAGAATTTTGCTATTTATGGAAATAATTGAATTCTTTTGACGATTTTAATCTAATTTCTTAAGAATAATTAAATTTTTGGAGGAATTTGATTAAAATTGTATTAAAAATAATTGAATTTCTGCAATGAGTTTTATTGTTTATAGAAATAATTGAATTATTGCGAGGATTTTATAAAAAAAAATTTAGATAAACTCTATTTTTAATTATTCAATTCCTATGAAATTTTTATTCTTTTTGAAAATAATTGAATTCTTATGGTGGATATAATTGAATTCTTGTTATTTATGAAAATAATGGAACTTTTATAATGAATTTTATTTAAATTCCTGAAAGTAATTTAATTTTGTCGAAGAATTTTGCTATTCATTTATAAAGATTATTAAAATGTTGACAGTTTTTTTAGATTTTTTAAAAGTAATTGAATTTCTGTGAAGAATTTTATTACTTTTGAAAATCATTGAATTGTTTTTTTAGAATTTTAGGGAAATTTATAAAAATATAGTTGAATTCTTGTGAAGAATATTTTTAAAAAATAATATTCAAAAGAATTTAGTAAATCTGAAGAATTTAGCTATTTATAATTGAAATCTTGAGAAGAATTTTTTTACAGTTTCTAGAAATGATTGAATTCTTTCGACGAATTTGAATAAAATTTTTAAGAATAATAACATTTTTCGAGTTTTACTATTTATGAAAATAATTGAATGTAATGCAAAGAAATTTTTTAAGATAAAATTATAATTACTCTAACTAAATTCCCTGGGTTATTTTCGAAAAATTTAAATAAAATCCATTAAAGGAAGTAAATTATTTTTAATAGAATGTGAAGAAATTTCAATTATGTATATCAAAAATTTTCTATTATTTGTTTATAAAAATTTAATTATCTTGAAACAACAGAATTGAAAAATTTTAAAAATCGTATTTTTCAAAATTTTTAAAAAACTTTACGAAAATTCAATTTTTTTAAAAATTTTGAAATGTGTTTCTTTTTTAAATTAACTAATAAAAATTTTAATTATGTATTTATCTTCTCACCAAGAAACATGAATACATTAGAATGTGACTCCTTTATCTATAAAAATTGAAATAAAAAGCGATTTTTTAAACACAAATTAATAATAAAACTTTTTCTAATTTGATGAGAAAATTCCTGGTTTGGAATAAAATTTCTGGCTTATTCCCGGTTTTTCCTGGTCAATATATGTATGTATATTACTTTTTTGTCACCGAGGCTACTATTTCCTACTTTTTTTGGTCATCGAGGCTACTTTTTCCTACTTTTTTAAATTCATAATTGAGTGCGAAGCCTGAAATTCAATTACTTTTAAAAGTAGTAAAATTCTTCACAGGAATTCAATTTTAATAGAAAAATATTTCTTATTTCGCGAAATGTACAAAAAGGAAATAAATGTTTCTTAAATCTTGTGTTCATATAAAATTAACATTTTATTATTATGATATTATAATAATAAATTTAAATACAAAATTGTTCCGCAAAAAAAGTAATAAACTAAATTGTTACAAGGAACTGAAGAACAAGATAAAAGAAATATCAAAATAAAATAAAATGTTAATTTTCTATAAACAAGATTTAAGAAACATTTATTTCCTTTTGTAAATTTCGCGAAATAAAAATTATTTTTCATAAAATTTTCTAATAAAATGCACTAGACATATCTTTAGGAAATTTATTCCTTTGAAATGTTAGTTTAAATTTTTACAATTTAGTATACTTATCTTCTTTAAACAATATCATCGATTACTTTTTAACATTTATTATTTTTAAATTTGGAACTTAAATTTTATATTATTATAATATCAAAATGAAATGTTAATTTTATACAATAAATAAGATTTAAGAAACATTTATTTCCTTTTTGAAAATTTCGCAATATAAGAAATATTTTTCTATATTTGAAAAAAAAGTTATTACTGCGAAGAATTTTACTACTTTTAAAAGTAATTGAATTTCTGCAATAATTTGTAACTTCTTCAAAATTTAATTTTTTTAGTGTTTTTAACTAAAATTCTTTTATAAATTCATTATTTTTAATAATTAATTAACTAATTATTTGTTAAAAAATTTAACTAATTTTAGAAGATTTTGAATTATTAAAATTTTTACTATAAGATCATTAAAATTTCTAATCAAATTCATTCAACATTGAAATTTTATTAAATTTCAAATTGAATCCAATTAAAGTAAATTTATTTATAAAAATTGTTAACGTATCTCTTTTAAAGACTATGATCCTCAAGTTTTGAACGTTCAAATGAACGAAATATTTTTTATTGAAGATATTTTTATGAATTACTAATCACAAAAAAATTTATAAACTGAAATTTTACGTTTAGAAACTCAGTAATGAATTTTTTTGGATAGAGACGTAAAATAATTGCAATAAAAATTTAATTTATTGAAGAAATAAATAAATTTCGTTCATTTGAACGTTCAAAACTTTAGGATCTTTAAAGACTCGGAGTGATCGAATTCCTCATGTTTTATAACAATTTTTTTAAAGTTGATTAATTTCAAAAAGGTTTGAATTTGAAATTTTTGAAAATTTTATTTCCTATGGAAAAATAATAATAATTAAATATTTAAAAAAGAAAATAAATCATTGTTTTCGAATAATTTTACCATTAAAGATATTCGTAAATAAATTTAACGGGAAATTTTTTTCAATAAAATTTTGTCCTTTATGTTCTAAAAGTTCAAAAATTCTCAGTTTCATTTTCAAATAAATTTTCTAATTGACAAATATAATTTATAAACTTTTTTTTCTTTATTTTTAAAAAACTTTGAATTTTATTAAAAAAATTGAAATTAAGAAATAGAATTGATACAAATTATTTCCTTATGCAAATTGAGAATTTTTTACAAAAATGTTAAGAAAAATTTGAGGATTTATTTTTATGATAATAATTGAATTTTATAATACTATTTTACTATTTAAAAAATAATTGAATTTTTGCGAAGAATTATATTAATATTTTTGAAAATATAAACAATAATAATTAATTAATTATAGTTTTGTTGCTTTAAGAAATTTCACAAATTTGTCGTTAGTTTTGAATCAGATTGCACTACAGTTGGCAATACGTTGCGCGCGCATCCAAGTGCCACTCTCTGGCATTGCCACTGGCACTGGCACTGGCACTTGCACATACATTGGCACCTATTGTAGACTCTCCTTTAAATATTGATGATGCATTTGCTATTTATCAAGTATTTTGCTCTGATTTTCTGCCATTTTGGATCCGCCATCTTGAATTTTCAAGTTGTCAAGTACACAGTTCGAAAGTACAAATATATTATCCACCTATAGCATACATGAGACCCGCCCAAAAAAATCTTATTGATGTGAAAAGCGTGTTTCAAAAAAAACCTTACGATTTTTTCGGTATTTTCTCCATTTTGGGCGCCATATTGGTTTCCCTGATGGTCGAAATGCTTTTTTGACCCCGGATTCTGAAAGAGCGGACCTCAATACCCCCTAGTACCGAAGGGTTTTTAAAATTCTAATCATTTAGGATAAAATTTCTTACCTTAAACTTCAGTCAAAAATTTTGGACATTTGGGCGTTAATGGGTTAAAAACTTGATGCTTCCTAGTTTAAACACATCTTATCACAATGTTTACAGTTGTGAAAACATTTTATTTAGAAATAAAATAGTATGAAATGTTCAAAATGTTTTCATGCTAGTTGAATTTATTATTTTTCTTTACCTGTCCTTTTAAGTAATTTAAAACTTTAATAATCTATATATTTACCTTATATGTAACATCTGAAGGAAGTTTTAATTTTTGACAGGCATTTGACATTAATTCTTCAAGACTGGAACCAAGAACTTTATTCCTTTTCTTGCCTCCAAAATTTGTTACTTTAAATAGTGGCATTGTCAGACTGCAACAATATATTTTTGTCAATGTAGTTACATAAAACAATTTTTAATAAAATTTTTTTAGATTTCAACTTTAGCCTTAACTCTTAGTATGAGAAAACTTACTTTAAAGTATTCTTGTCAACATCAATAATTTTAACAAACTATTTCAGGGAATACTTATAAGCAGACATAAACATTTTAAAGTGATCACTTGTAGTATTTTAAAAATTTAATTTTAATAGCTAATGTTTTAAATTTATTTAGTTGAAGTAACTTATTACAAAGGATAAAATTATAATTATAATATATTAAAAGAAGACGCATGTATGTATTTACTTCATTAATGTAGAAAGTTAGTTTAATTTCTCTTAAATAATTTTTCTATTATAAACTTTGGTAAGTTAAATTGATAGAAATCGTTGAAATAATATGTGCTCCTGTTATACATAAATCTTATGTGCCATACTTAAGTTGTTTGATTAATGAGTATCTCGGTTTAAGAAAGCGACTTTTTCCCTGCATCAAATTACGTCCAAAGCACCACTTCTTAACACATTATCCTGAAATGATAATGCAATTTGGTCCACTTCTTCGAGTATTTACATTAAGATTTGAATCGAAACACACTTTTTTCAAAAGAGCAACACGAGTTTTGAAATGTTTCATCATTAACGTGAAAGTTTGATGCGTTCAGGGGCTGGAATACGAAATGAATTAGTTCTAAATCAAGAGTCAGAGCTTGTCGTAGATCGTTATAATAAATCTTTACAAGAATGTTTATTCTTCTTGCAAAAAGATGGAAAAATAACTGAGTGTGCTACTATTATTTTTAGAGAAATTCTATATAAAAAAGGAGATGCGATTGCTTTACGTCAGGAAGCTTATCAAGTTTTAGTTGAAATAGGAATAATTGATTTTATTTTATGTGATAAAATGGAATGTTTACATTTTTGTTTACGAGTTTTGGATACAAAATTTAATCCTCGGCTTAGATTGTATAAACTAGGTTCTTTTAATCATTATGAATGTCTTCCCATTAAAAAACTTCTATCTTATGAACCTCTTCATGTCTACGTGCAAGACACCACATCATGCGTAAAAATAAAGTATGAATTAGTAGCAAATCCTCTTTGTTAACCCATTAACGCCCAAATGACCAAAATTTTTACTTGGATTTCAATACACGATTTCAAGTATTTATAGACAATAAATTTTAGCAGCAATGAGATGTAGGGGGTTTTGGGGGTCGCTCTTTCAGATTCTGAGGTCAAAATAGCGGTTTGATCAACACAAAATCCAATATGGCGGCTATTTTGAAAAAAAACACAAAAAAATAAGTACATTTTTTTTAAATATTTTTTTTCAGATCTTAAAAATTTTTTTAAACCTTTCTTAAGTATGCCACTGGTGGGCAAAATAGTTGTACTTTAAAAATATAAAATAGAGAAATTCTGATTTCAAGATGGCGGATTCTAAATTTTGAAAAAGTAAATGCATTATGGTAAAAAAAATCAAAATTTACACCAACATTCAAAAAGTTTGCAAATTCGATTCAAATTGAATACTCAAGGGTTTTCGGGGTCGCTGATGACGAATCCGATGTCAGTTTTAAAAAATTCAAAATGGCGGATCCAATATGGCAGACATTTTTTTTTAATTTTTGGATTCGCTTGGAACTTGTCACTCGGGGGTTTTAGGGGTCGCTGATGACGAATCCGATGTCAGTTTCTAAAAATTCAAAATGGCGAATCCAATATGGCGAACATTTTTTTACAATTGTTGGATTCGCTTGAAACTTGTCACTCGGGGGGTTTTAGGGGTCGCTGATGACGAATCCGATGTCAATTTTTAAAAATTTTAAATAGCGGATCCAATATGGCGGACATTTAAAAAAAAATTTTTGGATTCGCTTGAAACTTGTCACTCGGGATTTTAATGGGTCGCTGATGACGAATCCGATGTCAATTTTTAAAAATTCAAAATGGCGGATTCAATATGGCGGAAATTTTTTTTTTTAAATTTGGAATTCGCTTGAAACTTGTCACTCAGGGATTTTAGGGGTCGCTGATGACGAATCCGATGTCAATTTTTTAAAAATCAAAATAGCGGATCCAATATGGCGGACATTAAAAAAAAAATTTTGGATTCGCTTGAAACTTGTCACTTGGGGGTTTTAGGGGTCACTGATATCGAATCTAATGTCAGTTTTTTAAAATTTCGGATCTAATATGGCATATCGTGAAGATCCACTTCACCCATGAAGTTAAGGAAAAGTGAAATGCGTTAGGAAATTTCAATGGAATTTAAATTTTTGCTCTCTCTCTTTATAGCTGTTCTATGAAAAAGGCATTTGTAAAATTTGTTTAACTTTTATGATAAAAACAACACGTGGTGAGAGTTGGAAACGCTAATAACATAGCGGCTAAGAGACGAAATAAAATTGTTCTGACTGAAATGTTTCAAATGGATCCAAAATTTTTTAAAAAATTGTCCACCATATTAAATTTACTATTTTCAATTTTAAAAAACTGACATCGAATGCCTCATCAGCGACCTCAAAAAACCCCGAGTGACAAGTTTCAAGCGAATCAAAAATTTTTTTTTTAAATGTCCGCCATAATGGATCCGCCATTTTGATTTTTTAAAAATTGACATCGGATTCGTCATCATCGACCCCTAAAACCCCCGAGTGACAAGTTTCAAGCGAATTCAAAATTTTTTTTTAAATGTCCGCCATATTGGATCCGCCATTTTAAATTTTTAAAAATTTACATCGGATTCGTCATCAGCGACCTCTAAAACCCCCGAGTGACAAGTTTCAAGCGAATCCAAAAATTAAAAAAAAAGTTTTTAGATATGAAAAAAAATATTTTTAAAAAAATGTACTTATTTTTTTGTGTTTTTTTTAAAATAGCCGCCATATTGGATTTTGTGTTGATCAAAAAGCTATTTTGACCCTAGAATCTGAAAGAGCGACCCCCAAAACCCCCTACATCTCATTGCTGCTAAAACTTATTGTCTATAAATACTTCAAATCGTGTATTGAAGTCCAAGTAAAAATTTTGGTCATTTTGGCGTTAATGGGTTAAGAAAACATATCTAAACTTCATTAGAAGTTTCGATTTTATATCCTATAAAAAGAGGAAGAAGACGGAGCAAATTGAAAATCTGCCATGCGCCACCAATTAGTTTTCCTCCTTTCTCGGGAACTCTAGCTGGCTTATCTCTTCGATCATCAGTGCTGTACTTAAATTTATCAATTGCTTGATTTAAAGAATAGTAAGAAATCCAACTTTTTGAAACAAAGTAATGGATAAATAAAGGAATATCGAAAGGATACACTCCTTCCATTAAGTCATAACCAAGACACGGTGGTAACCCAGGCTTACATACATGAAAGTATTTCAAGCGATTAAAAGCAGAATCAAATTTAACACCTTTATAATGCTTTGATATTTTCTTTTTCGTCAAGGCTCGTTTATAAGATTTTACAGTTCTTGATCGATATGAACAAGGAACATAATCATTAAGTTCATTGTCATATTCGTCAATACTTATACCGTCTTCGCTCTCTTCAGTGTCTTCACAATCCCTAGTCATACGATTAATAGAATCTGATGCTAAATTTTCAGATGGATGATCGTCTGCTTCTACTGAGTCTATATCACTTTCTATATCACAATTATGACACGAATTAGTACCTGATTGAAAATCATCCATAGTAACAAAGCAATATCTACAAAAAACTTATATTTATTAAAATTTTCGGGGAATCCACCTAAAGAATGACTTCCTAAATTATCTCCAGCGATGAAAACAACTGAACCTTTAACAAATTTGTTTGGTGAAACTTCAACACCTACATTTTCAATTTGTTTTAAGTCATCGACAATTGTCCCATAAACTTTTTCGTGAGTAAAATATTTTTCTTTACACAATGCAACTAATTGAATATTTTTAATGAGTTCGTAAGTGTGGAGACAAATTTCCTAAAACAAAATACATCGCCAATATTTTGTGTTTTCTCCGAGATGGACCAATAGGATTGACAACTTTAAAACTATCTTGGTACAATATAATCTGAAAAGATTCCTCATTTTCTTTAAAAAATTCTGATGACCGAAAAACGTGACCATCAGTGAAATCACGAAGAACATTTGTATCATTTGTATCACTTTTTGGAGTCTGTAAGTTGATATGAACAGATTTATCATTGCAAATAGCTTTTAATGTTTCAGAAATTTTTACGAAATAAAAGAATTCTTCTCTTTCATTTATTATACCTAATGAAATAAACTGCGGTTTGACATACGTGAATAGATTCTTGTAAATAATTTTTCTTTTGTAATTTGTTTTTAATTTTGCATTAAATGTACTGAAAGGATTTGTAGATAACGTTTCATCAATAATTTTAAGAATTTCAGGGTCATTATTTTGAAGCATGTTAATTTGTGCTTTTAAACGAAAATTTATTTCTTCTAAACCTTGCGAATTAATTATGTCCATTTCTGTTACAAGATTCTGTACAGTAGATGCAGGAACAAGAAGTTCAGATTCTAATTTCAAATATAATGTAGCTAAATTTTTAAAATAGAGTTGTTCGAACTGTTCATTGCTAAAATCATTATTATCATTTTGATTTTCATTGTACTCTAATTGATTAACAGGTTCTACATCATGATTCATGTCTTCACATTCTACTTCCTGATTCCTATCACTTATATCTGAATCTTCTGAGTTCATTTTATCTGACTTTTCGTGTGTAATATTTTTATGATATCTCGAAAAATGATTAGTGAAAGAGCTAATAAAACGATATGTTTTATCACATGTTGGAAATAAGCATTTTACATTGTCACCTTTAAGTATATGTTCTTTTAAGTGTTTTATAAAATATTTATAGTTAACGTATTCTTTTTGACATATTACAACAGTGCAAATGAAACGACCTGTAGTATTAATTAGGGCTTCAGACATATTCTTATATAACATTTTACGAAATCTTCTATTATGTATCCTTAAGAGATGCTTTTTTAAATTAGCAACAGATTCGAAAGTACGTTTACAGCCATTGAAACCACAATGCTTATATTTGCTTAAAGTGCCATTAAATTTGTAATGATTGATATGTTGATCAAAAGAATCAGTCCTTGAATCGCAAAAGCAGCAAATGAACATCATATCTGTGACTACATACATGAACAAACATATAGGAATTAATATTTTAATATATCAATCCTAGATTCCGTAAGTAAAAGGGAGCGTTCACAAAAAATGTCACGCTTAGTAGTGTCACGTTTAGTAGAGACCCCCCCCAAAAAAAACGTGACATTATTTGTGAACACTACCTAATCATTACGCAGGTACATAAAAAATAATGTTTTGGTCAAGACACTAAACAGTGTTTTCCCATGTACTTTTGCCCTTTGAATCCGAATCCAAAGTTAGAATTGTCGAATTGGTTCTTTTTTTGAGTTATACTCAAAAAAGAATTTGAATAAAAAAAATTGTTTGTATGACACTACACTAGTAGATTTGCTCAAAATATTGAGGTAAACTCAAAAATCTGATAAAACACGATTTAAAATAAAAAAAAAGAAATTTTTTGCTCTGAAACTACACTACTGTAATAAAAAAGAATTGAAAAAAAGTTTTTTTGCATTAATAAAATAAGAAAAAATGTTCCCCTTTAATCAATAGATATGCATTTTTTAGACATTTTTATTTACTTTACATACAAAATTCTTATGAAGAATTCAATTATTTTCAAAAATAACAACATTTTTCACAGAAATTCAATTTTTTAAAAATTTTGTGTTACGCCACATTATCGTAACAAAAATTTTACAAAAATTTTATATTTTATTTATCATTAATTAAAAGTAATTAATGAAATGCATGCTTAGCATTTTGAAATCGCGCAGAAAATGAACTCGGTTCAAAGACCGTAAGCCTTTTCTTCCGTCTGAAAGTACTATTTCAGCAATTAAATTGTTTTATTTTCATGACTTTCAGGTAAATCAATTAATGAAGGGCTATCATTTTTATTATTTTTATGATTCAAGAAACAACAACTACATAAGCAAATGAGTGTGTGTGTATACGTGTATATATATATATATATATATATATATATATATATGTTGCCTATTTTATTTAAAATAAAATGTAAAGGAAAAATTATTAACTATATTAGAATTAAAATAATAAAATACAATATATATATGTATATATATATATATATATACACGAAGAATAGACGTGAGGCTACACTCAACGCGTTGAGTGAAGACTTCCCGCGCTCCCCACGCTCCCCTTGACATTGTGCGAGAGAGAAAGAAGATTGTGTATAGCATCGAAGCGTTCTCTCTCAGGCATATTGTTCTTACAGAGTATTGCGTACTCTTTCTGTCCTGTAGCTCTTTCTCCCTCTTACCAATGGCGAATACTATTGTAATCGTCTTTTAAAAATTAAAATGCATCTTTTAATTCTTTAAATCTTTAAATACAGGGTGAATGATGGCCCAACCTTAATTAAAAATATTTATACAATTAACAATTATACGATATATAAAGATGGGAACGTTTAGGCTATTATTATTATTAATTCTATTATTATTTCTTTTCTTTCAAAAATATAATTTATCTCTCGTTTCCCTGTACCAACCTAGCTTATAAACCTTGCCCGCCATAAATTGCAAACTTGCGGAAGATTCCAATGCACATTAAAATAATTATTGACAAATGATTTAACGTTGGAATTGTAACAACCTTTTTTTTAGGGTTACAAAATAGAATGGAATTTCTATTTTGAAATGTCCATTATTTCCAACTTACATTAATCCTATTTTAAGAGATTAATTAAAAAAATAAATAAATAAACAAATTAAAAATTGTTTCAATAATTAAAAGAATATTAAAAAGAAAATATTCTTTCTAAGAATACAAGAAAAAGGAATTTATTTCAACATAGTGCAATGAACCGATTCCACAAAATGCAAGTTCAGCAATTTTGGCATGGCAACAGGACCAACGCCCTGTCCCCACCTTTCCATATTTCTTAAGGAAGTAAAACTATATAAGCACATTAATTAGATATCTAAATTGTTCAGTTCGGTTGCCGCGACCCCCAGAGGCTAGACTCTGGCATCGGTGTAAAAGAAATTTCTTAAATCCTATAACGTTCCCGTCCGATACCGAGGATCCGAATTAATTGTGTGCTTACACGAATAATTCGGTCGGACGAAAATAAAAATACAAATTACTCCGAAGTCCACGGAGGCCATTTTCAAAATTTGAGACAGTAAAGAAAATTTACATAAAATAATATTTTATTTTCTTTTTGAAAGACCGGTCGGTTTCGAAAAGTTACCGCGTCCGCCCTGTTTTCAAAGGTTTGAAAAATTTAAGAATATAGTAAATTGTAAAAACAATTGTGCACGTGTGTGTGTGGTGTACTATCTTCGCCCGTCGGCAGAATTCTGGCGGTAGACTTAAGGTTCCAGAACGGGTAAGTAACTGTATCGTTCTGGCTAGTTTTACCCCATCCTCCTTTCTTGTATTGTTTGAGAGGCGGATGGACTCTTTCTTTAAAATTTCAATAAACCATAACTATTATTTTAATTTTTCTTTCTATTAATTTTCTACATTTTCCTTACCCCCCCCCCTTCCTTAATTAATTTCTGAATTTTTGGCAACTAGGAAACACGAATCCCAGTAAGATAAACAGAGCTCACGCTCTGGCAGTTTGAATTCCTCCAACAAACTGGAAAATAGGGCCATCTCAAAAGCCCAAAATAATCATTATAGTTAAATCAACTATATTAATTATTTAAATATTTTCTCGTTCGTAACAAACTGATGGTGGCAGCGGTGGGATTTTTCCTGACGTTGCTACCCCTCAGAATTTAAGGGAGGAATTTTCTTATAAGGGATTTCTATTTCCTATCGAAATTTTCACTTAATAATTTCTTTCTTATTTTTCAATTTTCAAATTTCTCTATATCACCTCTTCTGATCTTACAATGGGTGTGTTATAAAGGAATCAAAAATATTAATATATTTGGTTTCAATTTTGGGACTTTAATTGTAGATAGTCCGTGACGACCAGTCTCCGTGATTCGCTCACTGGAAGACAAGTCTCTGAAACTCTACTTTTAAAATAACCCGAAATATTACACCTTTTGTTAAAAGGACAGGATGCTTGGTCATTTTTGTTTCTCTTAATCAAATTCTCTAATTATTCTTTCTTGAGTAAAATATATTTTTTTTTGGAAGTTAAAAATTCAAACTAGACGTTTGATTTTTAATTTTGTTATAGATAGTCCGTGACGACAAGTCTCCGCGATTCGCTCACTGGAAGACAAGTCTCCGAAACTCTATTACAAAGTACTCAAAAATATAGTTTGTTTGTGAAAGAATAAGAAGAATTTTTGTCGCTATTAAAAATGACAATGTCGAGTAATTTTGGACAAACAGGAAAGAGAACTCGCAAAAAGAATAGTCAATTTATAATCCTAATGCAATTTCTTTAATCATTCTTTTTCGAATGAAAAATTTGTTATAAGTTAAAAATTAAAATTATACGTTTAATTTTGATTTTGTCGTAGATAGTCCGTGACGACAAGTCTCCGTGATACGCTCACTGGAAGACAAGTCTCCGAAATTCTATTATAAAATACTTAACAAATTATTTCATTTGCGAGAAATAAAGGAACTTGCAGAAAGATTAGATTCCAAAGAGAAAAATCAAATATGACAATTCTAATCAAATCAATCTATATTTGTACTTATAAATAAACAGAAGGAAATTTTTCATTAGATGGAAAAGCGGTAAAATTTTCTAAAACTCTACCATCTCTCAGACAATTTTCCCTGCAACCTTTCATTTTCCAACTAACAATTTTTCTCTAATTTTTTTTGGGAGAATTTCTTTTTTTTTTATTTTTGGACTTTTCTGTTTTAACACAGAATCAAAATTTAGAATCACATATTATAAGAGAATAAGTATTTTCTTGATTCCATTTCCATTTTTTTTATGCGTATTCCATGCAAGTTACAAGGAATATTCCGCGGTGGCGATGAAAAATAATCACTAATTTAAAAATGGAATTAGAATCGGGAAAGAAAGGAAAATATTTTTCCTTATATGCTTTTCCTTATTTCATCTTATTTTTTTTTTGTATGCAAATGAATAAAATATCAGTTATGAATTAATTGGTTTATAATGCTCTCCAATTTGTCTCCAAGAATAATCTAATTATTCATAAAAAAAAAAAAAATATTTTTCTAGTGGCAATATAAACAATAGATTATTAACATTAAAAAAAAAAATATCGCAACTCCAATTTTATTCTATCAAAAAAAAAACAGTTGAAAAGAAACCTGTCATTTGGAATTCATAAATATCTAATTTTATAAATTTAAAATTTTTGCAATTTTAATTTAAAATTTCTTTGATTCCTAAAAAAAAGGGTGTGATTTAAATTTTATAATTGTTTTCTTATTTCCTCTATTAAATGCAAGAAAGTATTTGTCATCATTCTTAATGTATCGAGTTACAAAGAACGACCATGACTCTTTAAACGCGAGTATACTGGGTCACATCATTACGTCCTTGTAATTAGAATCTTCCGCATAATTTTAAGAAATACTCAAATACAACTAATAGTAAATAACAATCTGTTAAATTATCTTTTTTTTTTTTTTTTCAATTTTTTTTCTCTCTCTTGAAAATTAATATTTCAATACAATACAACTAAAAATTTATTTTTATTTTTTTTTCACTAACAGTTAATAAATGTCTTTTATTAATGGAAAAGAAAAACAGTTACAAAAAAAAAATTAAAATATTTGTGATTCTTTCAAAGGATTTAAGAATCATGATAAATCAAAACATCAACCTCGAAATAAAATTAAGTCAATTAAATTGTAATATCGGCTAAACTGTAAATAAGTTTTTTTATATTATAAATAATAATCGATAAGTAAATAAATATAAATGAAAGTAAAACTTAATTATTTAATAAAGATAATATGATCAACAAATATAATTAAGGATTTTCAAAAATAATAGACATGATAATAACACTAGCTATCTAAGTCCAGGTGGATGGCTAGTTTATATTATTTCTACAATCACTAATTAAATTATAATTATAAATTTAATAAATTAAGTAAAAATAAAAAAAAAATAAAAATATATATATATAGTAGAATTCTTAGGATAGAAGTTTTAGTATATAAAAAAAAATATATGTGTAAATAAAATTATAATAAACAATAATAAAAAAAAATTATTATTAATATAATTATTATCATTTAGAAGAAAAAAAAAAAAAAAAAAAAAGCTAAATAAGTAATTTAACAAAAGTGAATTTATAAAATATTATTTTAATTTATTCCTATATGTAAATAATTGAATTTAGTTAAAAATAAGTTTTATTAAAATTATAGTTAAACGATATGATTTTTAGCATTAATTGCAATTAATTTTCAACATTTTTATTTTATTAATTTCCCAATTAATAAATTTTCAACAATAACAATAAGATGTACAATATAAAAATATTAAATTTATTAATACAATAAATAATATGCTATGTATTAGTAATGATAACACAATAATTAACTAATTAATTAATTCTAATATTTAAGAATATTATAATATGTTTAACATGTAGATTTAGTAATGAAATAATTACATTAACAAATAAACAGATTAATAAACAATTATAAATAAAATTTATTTAAGTAAAATAAATAAATAATTAATGATTTAATGTTATGGTTATAAATAATATTTAATAAATATGGTATTAAAAATATATGCATATTATTAAACAAATAATTGTCTCTTGACCTTGCATTTTTTTTTTAATTTTAGATCATAATCAACAAAACAAAATTTGAAGCTTTTAATTGTACTTATTTAAATATATATATGAGAAATAATTGATTTTAGTTAAAATAAAATCTAGTAATATGACCCTAGCCGTTATTGACATATTTGTTTGGATATTAAAAATTTAAATATTAAAGGTTGTCGTAATTGGTTGTTGGTTGTTGTTTTTGTTTTTCTCTTGCATCATAATTATTTTTATATTAAAATCTAGAATTTTATTCCCTCTCTTAAATCATAACTAATCAAAATTGGTATGACGTTAATTATTATCGAACAATTTGTTTCATTTTAAGATAGTATTAAACCTTAATTTTCTTAAAGTTTTAAATGATTTGATGGATTCTTAACAAATAATTTCAAATCTAGAAAGACCTCTTTAAAACAAATGAATAAATAAGTTAAATGAGAAAAGTTACAATTTATATACTAATGTGTGTACTAACATAAAGACGTGGGATCATGAATTAAACACGTCGGCAGAATTGCAAAAATAAAAGAGACTACTATATTTATTTCAAGAATTCACCTGAAGGTTACACTAGAATACTTGAATGTCAATTCTTATAAAATACATTAATATAGTTCCACAATTTTTTTTTGTGTTGTTTAAAGTTTCGTTAAAATAAGACATTGATATAAAATAATTTTTATTGCTTATTTAATACTTATAAAACACGTTGCCTGATTATACATGTCCCAGCCAACCTTATTTTAACACCCCAACCAAACGGTGTTCAATTCCACAGCCCATCTCTAAAAAAAAAAAGGGGAGAGAAAGCAACATTAAAGAAAGAAAAACTCGTATATTAATTTTTCAAGTAGTTAGTATATTTGTTACTCACTGTTTCCCAGCGATGACGCAATAAGGTTAATTCTTCCCAATCTTTTTCATACTCCTGTATAAAAATCAATTCAATCGCCGGGTTTACAGGGCGGTATCCCCGACGCCGTGGAATTGCATAAATATGACAATAATCGCTGAAATAGAACAGAAAGTAAGGTACAAATATATATAGATTAACATTTTATTAAAATAAATGTAATATTAAATTGATTTTTTTTTCTCGATTTTTGGGGGACGTGTATAGAGTGTTTTTCTTTTGCCTTTTGTGTGCGTCTTCCAGGGGTCGGTTGAGTTAATTTATTAAATAATTGTGGAAGAATTTACTAAATATTTAATAAACGTATTACTTACAATTGGGAGATATTTACGCCCAACGGACCAATAACCTTCTCCATTTGCTCTGATTGCGGAATGGCAATCACTGATGGAAATATGAATGACGAGGGACACCAATAATTCCTCGTCTCATAACGTTGTCCCCATACCCAACGATATTCTTGTGTCCAAGTGTAATCCTCTTGGGCACAGGGAGTCCCTTTGGACGCCTCTTCGTCCAAGGGCCAACAATAATGCCAATCAGCCCTAGGAGGTGCCTCTTTCCAGTGTGAGACAGTTACATGAACACTAAAAAAAAAAAATTTCAGTTTGTGTCTTATACATATTGTAATAATGGAAATGATCTATTAACCATAAAATTGATTTCCTTTAAATCATGTTCTTAATCGTTATCAGAAAATAATTTTTGTAAAGCTTTTAGAAATAATTATCTTGTTTATAAATGGTTTAACAATTAATAATAATAATAAAAAAAAAAATTTTTTTTAATTATTAATCCTAACGAAATATTAACAATCTTGGACAATTATGATAATATAACTAAATTACAATTACTAATAAAATACTTATAGTAAAAGAAATCAAAAAAAAAAAGAGAAAAAAAAAAAATTTTTTTTTTGCTAAATGGTTGTTTTGAGAATATAAATGTTTAACTTCATTAAGGACAAATGTGAATTCAAAATAATAAAACCAGAACTTGTTAGTAAATTATACCTCGGTTTTCAGAACTAATTTAATTAATGCTTTAATTTTTTTTTACAAACATCAAATAGAAAGAGAACATAAGTAAACTTACCCACGTTCGCCATTCCGGATTCTGGTTTGCAGCTTCTGTTGAATTTCTGCTTGTTTAAATGACAGCAAAGAATCACTATCAGTCACATTATTTCGAACTAACTCCAATGCAGTCATTGCAGCGGAAAATTCAAATACATTTACACTTTCCATTTTTATTATTATTCTTTTCTTACCTTCTTGTTTGAGAACTCTTTCAGTACTAAAAGGATGTAACGATAATGCGCTTCAAGTTGGGGCTCAGGATCATATTTTTGCAACACGGCAGAAATTTTCTTCTCGAAATCTTAGTATTCAACAATATATAAAGAACATATAATATATACACATCCACTTTTTTTAATATCATTATTTAAAATTGCTTAAATTTTATCTCCTTTTCTATTCTGGAAACAAATTTACAGGAATATTCCGCGGTGGCGAAAAAGAAATGTATAAATTTCGATTAAAATATAATTTTTATTAATAATCTTATTGCTCCTTTATATTCTTTTCTCCTCAAAATTTAAAATCAATTTTAATTAATTAAATTAATAATTAATATTTTTTATGACTTCTTTTCCACCTTTGTTATAAAGGTTATGAAAGAAAGTAGTCAATTATTTATAGCAATTTTGCCGCCTGCATTTGAGAGAATTAAGGATGGGTCAAACTAATGGTCATTTTTTTTTAAATTAGGGGACACTTACGGAAAGGCAGGTAAAGGTTACTTGGTGTTACATCATAATCATCCCCGCATAAAAGTACCGTAATTACAAATACCCTATAAAGATGAGTGATTAAAAGAATGACTTTTCTCATTTCTTTCTCTTGTATGATGAAAATAACGCGCTAAAATAAGTAATTTTAATAACACAATGTAAATGAAATTTAATCTCATCAAATATATTAAATTTGGAGTATTCTTTGAGACAAAATGGAGAGCTATGTTTTCATTTGCAATATATCTTTTTTTAATTTTTTTTATAGCAGGAATGTTGTTTATTTTATAATAAATAATATTCTTGCCTCTCGACGTGACGAATACAATTGACGAATACAATTAACGAATACAACATAACGAAACGTGACTCACTGAAGACTCTGAACATAACCTAACAATATAAGACAAAATTCATAAACCATTTTATTTAAAGAAGAAACTTGTGACAGGAATTATCCGCGGTGGTGATGTAAACATCACTTTTAACCGTGGATGAATCTTGATACTCTTTGTGCCCAATCTCAAACCAAAGTTATAAATATATATATATAATCAGTTAATATTCACAGTCGACCAAGACATACTATACGAATACATGAAAACAACTCAGAAATTCCTGACAAGTAATAACAAAATAATGGTTGCCAATTTTAACCATTATTTTCCACTGAAACTATTATTAACAATTTTTGTCTAAATTTTAGGTCTAAATAAAATTGATGACGCAACTTCTATTCCCAATTTGACAGACATAATTTCGAATACTTATATTCAGATGAATGAGCAAATCAAAGGCCAATTCAACAAAATTTTAAAAACCAGAAGTGGATCGTCATCAGTCACTCAAAACCCACTGGTGAAGGAGTTCTTTTCTTCTTCTTTCCTTTTTTTTTAAGGAACCTAATTCGATTGCTATTTGGTAAATCAGACAAGGTAACACACCTCAAATAAATGTATCTTTCTCTTCTGATAGATAATAGATAACACAATGAGGCACAAATTCTCTTATCCTTATTTTTTTTATATGTTAAACATTTCAAATTCGTTTGACGTGTGTTATCAGTTAAAATGGAAAATTAATGTTTTACGTATCTAAATTACTAAATTATTTGTCTAAATTAAATTCAACAATTTCACGTAAACAATATTGTAAATCTTATAAAATTTTCCAGACTAAGATATAAATTATTTAGAAAGGGGTATAAACTTAAAATACACATACAAAAAAAAAAAAAAAAAAAAAAAAAAAAAAAAAAAAAAAAAAAAACAATTATTAAAATTATCCTCTTTCTAAATAAATAAATAAACTTCTCCGATGCCTTAAATTTACAATATAACCTGCCGAAGTGCAACTCGATATTTTTAATTTTTTTGGTACAACAGAATTTATAAAATTATTTTATAATTCAATTTTTATGGTATTTTACAACATTTCAAAACTAAGTGAAAATGATTCTTGTTGGACATTATTAATTATAAAAACTATTTAAAGTAGCGTTGCATTCCGAAAGGTCCGATTGTAATCGTTTTTGAGAAAACATAAGATTGTAATCTTGAATCGATGAATGTATTTTATATTATGTATTAAGGATGAGAGTAATGATTTTCTTTAAGTTAAGGTATCCTGTTATAAAGCATTGAGTGTTCATTTTAAACTTCCACTGGTAAAATGGATAGGTTAAACAAAATTAGTGATATACTTAATTTAAGGTGGATCTTTACTGTTTTTGTATGTGTGATTTTGAAAACATGCATGAGATAAATGTTTCTCTTTAACACAGATGATTAACAAACAAATAAACAAAAATCAAATTGTTATTCAAAGCTCACATTCAACTATTGTTCTACGATAAAACTACAAATTTAAATATAAAAGAAAAACATTTATCACATGAAGTATTTATGCGTTTCCTGAAAGACATGAAACTTATGTCATAACCCAAGTTCATTTTCATTGCGACTTGTTTTCGGGGACGAAAAACGGAATTTCCACGGTGGTTTGTTACGCCACATTATCGTAACAAAAATTTTACAAAAATTTTATATTTTATTTATCATTAATTAAAAGTAATTAATGAAATGCATGCTTAGCATTTTGAAATCGCGCAGAAAATGAACTCGGTTCAAAGACCGTAAGCCTTTTCTTCCGTCTGAAAGTACTATTTCAGCAATTAAATTGTTTTATTTTCATGACTTTCAGGTAAATCAATTAATGAAGGGCTATCATTTTTATTATTTTTATGATTCAAGAAACAACAACTACATAAGCAAATGAGTGTGTGTGTATACGTGTATATATATATATATATATATATATATATATATGTTGCCTATTTTATTTAAAATAAAATGTAAAGGAAAAATTATTAACTATATTAGAATTAAAATAATAAAATACAATATATATATGTATATATATATATATATATATACACGAAGAATAGACGTGAGGCTACACTCAACGCGTTGAGTGAAGACTTCCCGCGCTCCCCACGCTCCCCTTGACATTGTGCGAGAGAGAAAGAAGATTGTGTATAGCATCGAAGCGTTCTCTCTCAGGCATATTGTTCTTACAGAGTATTGCGTACTCTTTCTGTCCTGTAGCTCTTTCTCCCTCTTACCAATGGCGAATACTATTGTAATCGTCTTTTAAAAATTAAAATGCATCTTTTAATTCTTTAAATCTTTAAATACAGGGTGAATGATGGCCCAACCTTAATTAAAAATATTTATACAATTAACAATTATACGATATATAAAGATGGGAACGTTTAGGCTATTATTATTATTAATTCTATTATTATTTCTTTTCTTTCAAAAATATAATTTATCTCTCGTTTCCCTGTACCAACCTAGCTTATAAACCTTGCCCGCCATAAATTGCAAACTTGCGGAAGATTCCAATGCACATTAAAATAATTATTGACAAATGATTTAACGTTGGAATTGTAACAACCTTTTTTTTAGGGTTACAAAATAGAATGGAATTTCTATTTTGAAATGTCCATTATTTCCAACTTACATTAATCCTATTTTAAGAGATTAATTAAAAAAATAAATAAATAAACAAATTAAAAATTGTTTCAATAATTAAAAGAATATTAAAAAGAAAATATTCTTTCTAAGAATACAAGAAAAAGGAATTTATTTCAACATAGTGCAATGAACCGATTCCACAAAATGCAAGTTCAGCAATTTTGGCATGGCAACAGGACCAACGCCCTGTCCCCACCTTTCCATATTTCTTAAGGAAGTAAAACTATATAAGCACATTAATTAGATATCTAAATTGTTCAGTTCGGTTGCCGCGACCCCCAGAGGCTAGACTCTGGCATCGGTGTAAAAGAAATTTCTTAAATCCTATAACGTTCCCGTCCGATACCGAGGATCCGAATTAATTGTGTGCTTACACGAATAATTCGGTCGGACGAAAATAAAAATACAAATTACTCCGAAGTCCACGGAGGCCATTTTCAAAATTTGAGACAGTAAAGAAAATTTACATAAAATAATATTTTATTTTCTTTTTGAAAGACCGGTCGGTTTCGAAAAGTTACCGCGTCCGCCCTGTTTTCAAAGGTTTGAAAAATTTAAGAATATAGTAAATTGTAAAAACAATTGTGCACGTGTGTGTGTGGTGTACTATCTTCGCCCGTCGGCAGAATTCTGGCGGTAGACTTAAGGTTCCAGAACGGGTAAGTAACTGTATCGTTCTGGCTAGTTTTACCCCATCCTCCTTTCTTGTATTGTTTGAGAGGCGGATGGACTCTTTCTTTAAAATTTCAATAAACCATAACTATTATTTTAATTTTTCTTTCTATTAATTTTCTACATTTTCCTTACCCCCCCCCTTCCTTAATTAATTTCTGAATTTTTGGCAACTAGGAAACACGAATCCCAGTAAGATAAACAGAGCTCACGCTCTGGCAGTTTGAATTCCTCCAACAAACTGGAAAATAGGGCCATCTCAAAAGCCCAAAATAATCATTATAGTTAAATCAACTATATTAATTATTTAAATATTTTCTCGTTCGTAACATTTTGTAATAAAATTTTTAGCAACTATTCAATTATTTTCATAAACAGAATATTTCAATTATTTTCAATAAAATTTTACAGGAATTGCTTGAAAAATGTAATTATTTAAAAAAATGTTTTATTTTAATTCCTCGCAAGGATTCAATTATTTATTTTAAAAAATATTAGAAGTTTTTACAGGAATTAAATTGTGGCTACTGTTTTCACATACCCACACTTACACATACATAAAAATTAAAAACAATTTGTTTATTTATTTATGAAATTTAATATTTTTGTTAAATTTAAATTGATTCTATATATATATATATATATATATATATATATATATATATATATATATATATATATATATATATATATATATATACATATATGCATATAAATATATAACATAGTTCACAAACAAATACACAACACACACACATACAAATTAATGTATACACATTAGGCTTTATGTTTGTTGTTTATAATAAATTAATATTTTTTGTGATTTTTGTATTCTGGACGGAATATTCTAAACTTTTCTAAATTTCTTACTTTTAACAGTTTTGTACACTTTTTCGCTTTCAGGTAAATACCTGAGACCCTTTTTTTATTACCTTGTTGTTCAACTCGTTGCACGTTGAGACTTGCAAACTTTTGGGCTCTGTACGTAGGTAGTACAGGGTGAGTCACATTTTTACCTCTGCAAGTCCCTTTTTTCAATTGCATAGATTAGTCAGTACCTTTTGCGCTTCCGTCCAGAACACAAGCATAATTCTTAAAACAAATTCTCAAAATAAAAGCAATTTTTTTAGTTTAATCCAGTTTCAGATATTTATTTATTTTTGCACCTTTAATCACCAAAGTGGTGACCCCGACGTGATTTTTCTTTTATGGTGTGATTAAAAGTGCATTTTATTTCAATGTAATATTTGGATTTTTTGACGAAAAAAATAAAAATGGCGAACGGAAGTGATAACAGTGAAACGTTCAATGCTGCATTACAAAGTGCATTATTTCGATCAAATTTAAATGTCAAGCTCCCGAGTTTTATTTATTCTGATCCAGAATTATGGTTTTCCATGGTGGAACAGCGTTTTGCGGCATCTCAAGTGACAAGTGAAAGTGAGAAATATACATGCGTCGTAAACGCCTTAGATCCGAAAGTCGCAGTGGAAGTGCGCGATATGATTGTTGCGATTCCTGAGACAAATCCGTACACTAAATTAAAGGAACAAATTATTAAACGGTTAAGTGCATCGCAAGAGGAGAAAACGCGTAGATTACTAGAATCAGAAGAAATAGGCGATAGAAAGCCTACACAATTTTTACGACATTTGGAAGCACTCGCTGGTGCTACTGTACCGGACACAATGCTCAGAACATTGTGGATCCATCGCCTTCCACACAATGTGCAAGCAATTTTAGCCGCGCAACAAGAGCTTTCATTAGAAAAGCTCGCAGAATTAGCCGATTCAATTATCGACGTGAGTTCGCGAAATCGCCCTTCGGTTGCAGAAACTGCAATAAATAATGCGTCTCTCGACCTATTATTACAAAAATTCGACCAAGTTGTGACTACAATGACTGAAAAAATGGGCATAATGCAAGCACAAATCGCAGAAATTCAGAATAAAAGAGACAATAATCGGTCCGGTAATCGCGGTAGATCCCATTCTCGCGGTCGGTCACAATCTCGTGGAAGAAGTGAGTCAAATGGTTTTTGTTGGTATCACAACCGTTTCGGTGATAAAGCGACAAAATGTACGACGCCATGTTCGTATAAACCGGGAAACGAAACGGCCAGTCGTTAATGGCGACAGACGACCTTGGCCCAACCACGTCGCGCCGTATTTTTATCCGTGATTCAGCAACAAATATGCAATTTTTAGTGGACACTGGTGCGGATTTATGCGTGTTTCCTCGCGCGTTACTCCGTCAGTCGCAAGAAAAGTCATCTTACGAACTTTCCGCGGCAAACGGGACAACTATCGCAACGTACGGTACCACTAACATTAATCTAAATTTGGGACTGAGACGTGACTATCCGTGGAGATTCGTTGTCGCGGACGTGACCAAACCGATTATCGGCATCGATTTTTTGGCACACTACGAGTTGTTGGTAGATGTTAAAAATCGAAACTTAATCGATTCAGTGACAAAGCTCGAGGCAGAAGGAAAAGCGGTCAATGGTAAAATATTTAGTGTTAAAAGTGTTTCTGGGTGTAGTGTGTACCATGAGCTTTTGGAAACATTCCCGGAAATTACAAGACCTGACGGAAGGGTTACAGCAAAACACGGTACAGTTCATTACATAAAAACGCGAGATGGACCTCCGGTAGTGCAAAAAACCGCGACGTTTAGCCCCGGACCGACCAAGAGCCGCTCGATGGGCATCACCACTACACATGGTTCCCAAGCCGGATGAAGAGTGGAGACCGTGTGGCGATTATCGAGGGCTTAATGCGGTGACGGAACCTGATTGTTACCCTGTGCGTCATATACAAGATTTTACGCATAATCTTGCCGGAAAATCTATATTTTCAGTGATAGATCTTATGAAAGCGTTTCACCAAATTCCGGTTGCCGAAGAGGACATTTGTAAAACAGCCATTACAACTCCGTTCGGTTTATTTGAGTTTCCTTATATGACTTTCGGTTTGCGGAATGCGGCACAAACATTTCAGCGTTTTATCGACGAAGTGCTTCGTGGTTTAGAATTTTGTTTTGCCTACATTGATGACATCTTGATTGCATCATCATCGGAACAAGAGCATATAGAACATTTAAAAATTCTTTATACGCGTTTACGGAAATACGGAGTGGTTATTAATACGTCGAAATGTGTTTTCGGACAAAGTGCAGTGAAATTTTTGGGATATCTTGTCAGTGGCAGTGGTACTCAACCTTTACCTGACAAGGTAGAAGCAATTCAAACTTATCCAAAACCAGAAACAGTGAAACAACTTCGGAAATACTTAGGTATGTTGAATTTCTACAGGAGATTCATACCTGAGGCGGCGAAAATTCAAGCACCTTTAAACGAGTTGTTGCAAGACAATGTTAAAGGAAAAGTACTGGTAAAATGGACTCGAGACGCTGAAAATGCATTCATTAAAAGTAAATCTAGCCTCGCTCAAGCTGCACTTCTTGCTCATCCAAAAGATGACGTTCCTCTGGCAATATTTTGTGACGCTTCGGACTTTGCTATTGGTGCTGCACTACAACAAAGAGTTGACGACGAATGGTCTCCTCTTGCATTTTTTTCAAGGAAACTTAGCATTGATGAAAGAAAATACTCTGCATATGATCGAGAATTATTGGCCATATATGGAGCTGTAAAGTACTTTCGACATATGGTAGAAGGACGGAATTTTACCATCTTTACGGACCACAAGCCAATCACATTCGCTTTTAAGAAAAATAACAAACAGTGTACTCCTCGACAGTTTAGATATCTTGATTTCATCGGACAGTTTTCCATTGATATTCAACATATCAGTGGTGAGGAAAATGTTGTTGCTGATGCTCTCTCCCGGATTGAAGAAATTAAGCCAGCCTTGGACCTGAAGATGCTCGAGACCGCCCAGAAGGATGATCAACAACTGAAGAAGATGGCAACAGATTCTTCCACTGGATTGGAATTAAAATTGATTAAAATTCCGGAATCTGACGTATCAATAATATGTGACGTATCCACGCCAGCTGCACGCCCATTCGTTCCGGAAGCTCTGCGTAAAAAAGTATTTGACAGTGTTCATGGACTCTCACATCCTGGAATCAACACGACAGTGAAGATGGTAAACACAGCGTTACACTTGGCCGTCGATTAAAAAGGATTGCCGAGAATGGGCTCGTAACTGTTTACAGTGTCAACGTTCAAAAGTTACAAGAAATGTCATCACCACACCAGGAACCTTTCAACTCCCATCTTCGAGATTCGAACATGTCCATATTGACATTGTGATCATGCCAATGTCGGAAGGATGCAGGTATTGTTTGACCTGTGTTGACAGATTTTCTCGTTGGCCTGAAGCAATTCCGATGGAAGATCAAGAAGCAGCAACCATGGCACGATCTTTTTACACTCATTGGGTGGCAAGATTTAGAACGCCACTAAGAATCACATCTGATCAAGGACGACAATTCGAGTCACATCTGTTCCGTGAGCTGAATCAACTGACAGGTGCGTCTCACTATTGAACTACTGCCTACCATCCTGCAGCCAATGGAATGGTGGAAAGATTCCATCGTCAACTGAAAGCATCCATCAAATGCCATCAACATTCAAGATGGACCGAAATTTTACCAACAGTGTTGCTTGGTATCAGAGCCGCCTGGAAGGACGAACTTCAATCAACAGCCGCAGAAATGGTCTATGGACAAACCCTTAGACTACCTGGTGAACTTTTGACATCATCATCACATACTGTAGCAGCAACAGCAGAATACGTTCAATCTCTCCGTAGTCACGTTGAGCAGTTGCGTCCAGTCAACGGAAGCAGGCATGGAGAACGTCGCACATTTATTTTCAAGGATCTCGCCACAGCTAGCAATGTGTTCGTTCACCATGACGGACCAAAATCACCCTTACAACTACCATATGATGGCCCCTTCAGAGTTGTTTTTCGTGCTGTAAAGGCCTACAAAATAAATATAAATGGTAGAGAAGTTACAGTCTCTATTGATAGGCTTAAACCAGCCTATGTTATGGCAGACAACAACGACGACGACATCGAGGACGAAGATGAAAAAAGTGAAGAAAAGGAAAATTTCGAGATGGTTCTCAACCATAATTTTGTTCCTGTACCGAGAATCGAAAACCAGCCTCCAGCACCAATCGAGTGAGTTCCTGATCAGGTACCAGCTGTAGCAAATACGGTTCCTGAGAACAACGTCCGTACTCGTCCACGTCGACAAGTACGTTTTACAGAACGGTATCAAGCTGGATTCTCGTGATTCAATCACTGGTAAGGAGGTACTGTGGCTACTGTTTTTACATACCCACATTTATTTCTAATTTAAAGCCTACAATTTATTTATTTTCATTTCTTCCCATTTTTTTATTTTTTGATGTTGAAAAATTTCCTCCGATTTTTAAATATTTCGAAATACTGATTTCGTTATATTTTTAAAACAGGTATTTTATTTTTTTTTTTTTGCCTTTTTTACTTTAGCTGTTCCCGACTTTGTCTCTGTACTTTTTGTTTTCGTGCACTTATTTTTCTAATCTTTTGACTCGACAGGATATTCCTACAAATGATGAAAAATTGTTCCTTAAAAAACTTCGTAGGGTTTAAATTATGTGGAGTTTCCAGCATCAAAAGATTCAAAAAGTAAGGGCACTAAAACAAAAATTGCAGAGACAAAGTTGAGAACAGCTAAAGTAAAAAAAAGCAAACAAAAAAATAAAATAAGGGCATTAAATTAAAAATAAAATTGCAAAAAAATTTTGTTAAAAATTTAAAAAAATTAAATATTTTTTTTTAATTAAAAAAATAAAAAAAACTATAATGCAGGCATTATATTGTTTTACTGTCAGTCTTAACCTTGTAAAATGCAGAAAATAGTTAAATGAAACGTTTTATAAATTAAATTGCGGCGCGACGACGTAATGCGCTATATTCAAAAATTCATTTCTCGAATACAAAAAAAAACGGTTTTTTGGAAAACAAGTATTTCATCAGAAAAAAGCTCAGCTTTCATTTAAAAATAAAAGGAAAAAGAAAAAATGGACCCTAAGATGCGAAAAGTGAAAATTTATTTTTATTTTTTCAAAATTTATGTCCAAATAAAAAAATTTTTGAAAATAGACTTTGCCATTCGAAAGCCCATGAAAAAATCTAAAAAAACCCATATTCTAATTTTTTTTTTAATTTTTTCCTTTAACCCATTAACGCCCAAATGACCAAAATTTTTACTTGGACTTCAATACACGATTTGAAGTATTTATAGACAATAAGTTTTAGCAGCAATGAGATGTAGGGGGTTTTGGGGGTCGCTTTTTCAGATTCTGGGGTCAAAATAGCTTTTTGATCAACACAAAATCCAATATGGCGGCTATTTAAAAAAAAAACAAAAAAATAAGTACATTTATTTAAAAATATTTTTTTTCATATCTAAAAAAATTTCTTAAACCTTTCTTAAGTATGCCACTGGTGGGCAAAATAGTTGTACTTTCAAAATATAAAATAGAGAAATTCTGATTTCAAGATGGCGAATTCAAAATTTTGAAAAAGTAGATGCATTATGGTAAAAAAAATCAAAATTTACACCAACATTAAAAAATTTTGCAAATTCGATTCAAAATAAATACTCGGGGGTTTTCGGGGTCGCTGATGACGAATCCGATGTCAGTTTTTAAGAGTTCAAAATGGCGGATCCAATATGGCAGACATTTTTTTTTTAATTTTTGGATTCGCTTGAAACTTGTCACTCGGGGGTTTTAGGGGTCGCTGATGACGAATCTGATGTCAATTTTTAAAAATTCAAAATGGCGAATCCAATATGGCGGACATTTAAAAAAAATTTGAATTCGCTTGAAACTTGTCACTCGGGGGTTTTAGGGGTCGCTGATGACGAATCCGATGTCAATTTTTAAAAAATCAAAATGGCGGATCCAATATGGCAGACATTAAAAAAAAAAATTTTGATTCGCTTGAAACTTGTCACTCGGGGTTTTTTGAGGTCGCTGATGAGGCATTCGATGTCAGTTTTTTAAAATTGAAAATAGTAAATTTAATATGGTGGACAATTTTTTAAAAAATTTTGGATCCATTTGAAACATTTCAGTCAGAACAATTTTATTTCGTCTCTTAGCCGCTATGTTATTAGCGTTTCCAACAGTGTTTCCAGACCACTATAGCGCTTTCCCCCTAGATTGACATTTATTTTCCACTAAAAAATTTTTTTTTCCACTACAAGTATCTGAACGCAAATTTCTTGAATTTGCACATTGATTTTTTAAAAGTTATTTAAATAATTTTGCCATAAAATATAATAGTTTAACATATGTGACACGGACAGTTAAATGGGACCTACGATCCGAAAAAATCGATTTTTACTTTTTTATCTGTTCTTATAGTAAATAAACCGCTCTTTCCAACGGAATAAACCGCAGCTTTCTAGCTGCATTAGTTTTCTCACAATTTCACTTCTAAGTTAGGTACTTTGACAAAAAACAGTGCAAAAAAACTAACTTGGTAAACTTCAAAGTCGTTTTTCTGTAAATCTTTTTTTCGGACCGTAGGTCCCTTTTAACTGTCCGTGTCACATATAACAATTTACTACTATAGTTAAAGATATTTTTAAAAAATTTTAAACATTTATTAATTTTAAGTAAAATTTATTTATGATTTAAATATTATAAAAACATGCTTAAAGTGCGTTTTGTAACTAGATTATAAGTGAGAAAGTATAAAATTACTTTTAGCTAAAAAATACTAAAAAATCTACTAAACAAAAAAAATATACTAATTTTTCTACTAAAATAATCCTCCCACTAAAATTGACACTAAAGGGCCAAAATCCCACTAAATTTAGTGAAAAAACCACTAACTCGACAACACTGGTTTCCAACTCTCACCACGTGTTGTTTTTATCATAAAAGTAGAACAAATTTTACAAATGCCTTTTTCATAGAACAGCTATAAAGAGAGAGAGAGCAAAAATTTAAATTCCATTGAAATTTCCTAACGCATTTCACTTTTCCTTAACTTCATGGGTGAAGTGGATCTCCACGATATGCCATATTAAATCCGAAATTTTAAAAAACTGACATTAGATTTGATATCAGCGACCCCTAAAACCCCCAAGTGACAAGTTTCAAGCGAATACAAAATTTTTTTTTTAATGTCCGCCATATTGGATCCGCTATTTTGATTTTTAAAAAATTTACATCGGATTCGTCATCAGCGACCCCTAAAATCCCTGAGTGACAAGTTTCAAGCGAATTCCAAATTAAAAAAAAAAATGTCCGCCATATTGAATCCGCCATTTTGAATTTTTAAAAATTGACATCGAATTCGTCATCAGTGACCCATAAAACTCCCGAGTGACAAGTTTCAAGCGAATCCAAAAATTTTTTTTAAATGTCCGCCATATTGGATCCGCTATTTTGAATTTTTAAAAATTTACATCGGATTCGTCATCAGCGACCCCTAAAACCCCCGAGTGACAAGTTTCAAGCGAATCCAAAAATTGTAAAAAAATGTCCGCCATATTGGATTCGCCATTTTGAATTTTTAGAAACTGACATCGGATTCGTCATCAGCGACCCCTAAAACCCCCGAGTGACAAGTTCCAAGCGAATCCAAAAATTAAAAAAAAAATGTCCGCCATATTGGATCCGCCATTTTGAATTTTTAAAAACTGACATCAGATTCGTCATCAGCGACCCCGAAAACCCCCAAGTATTCAATTTGAATCGAATTTGCAAACTTTTTGAATGTTGGTGTAAATTTTGATTTTTTTTACCATAATGCATTTACTTTTTCAAAATTTAGAATCCGCCATCTTGAAATCAGAATTTCTCTATTTTATATTTTTAAAGTACAACTATTTTGCCCACCAGTGGCATACTTAAGAAAGGTTTAAAAAAATTTTTAAGATCTGCAAAAAAATATTTTAAAAAATGTACTTATTTTTTTGTGTTTTTTTTTCAAAATAGCCGCCATATTGGATTTTGTGTTGATCAAACCGCTATTTGACCTCAGAATCTGAAAGAGCGACCCCCAAAACCCCCTACATTTCATTGCTGCTAAAATTTATTGTCTATAAATACTTCAAATCGTGTATTGAAGTCCAAGTAAAAATTTTGGTCATTTGGGCGTTAATGGGTTAATAAGAATGTGTGTTTTATCCTCCTGTTGAATTGAATGAGTGTATGCTTTTTATTGTATTGGCTTTATCAAATATTGGAAAAATGAACTGATAATTGCATCTGTAATCGTATTTGTAATGGTTATTTACCTATAAATAAATAAATTGAATTGAATGCACAATTTTTGTGTCCTTTTGTTGCACTTTGCATACTAGTGGCTATATTTTTCGAGGCAAAATACAAAAAATTTTCAAGCAAATACAATCACTTTTTAAACAATTTGACCGCCATATTTGATCCGCCATCTTAAATTTAATAAAAAGGAACTATGGATTTTTATAGCTGAGACTTCAAGGACGCGATATTTTGTGCTTTGGAGGCCTTATTCTTTAGTTTTCCATGTCAAAATAATAATTGAAAAAAAATTTTTTATAAAAAAGTGTGTTTTTTTGCAATAAAAAGGTTATACATTTTTTTGAGATAATTATAAACAAATTTTAGCTTCATATTTAGAAAGAGCGATAAATTTTACGTCGGAAATGGTATTTCCTAAAATTTTTAACTAATTATTTCATACAAAATAAGAGTCGTGAAATCATTGTATATTTTGTGTCCTAGTGGGCGTTAATATGTTAATTAACATTTTTCCCGTCTAAGACACTAAAATTCAAAACAAAAATTGTCTTTTTCAAAACATTTACAATATAAATTTTTTTAGAATTTTTCATTTTTACTCATAGTAATCATAATAATACAACACTAACCTACCTAATTTTTTTTACACAAAAAACATTTTTATAATAAAGTTTAAAAATTTAAAAATTATATTATTTATATTAATTTATTTTTAAATTTATATTCATAAGAAAATACAAAGTATTTATAAAATAAAAAAAAATTGAATATTAGTCAGTTAAGGGGGAAAACCACATTAGAACGCTGTTTTTTACCGTTTTTTCGCAAATTTTTTTTTAAAGTAAGAATTTTTTTTGAATGAAATAAAACATTTCCACTATGTTGTTCATATATTTAACTGTAACTCATATTTTTTATAAGCGTTTATATCAAAAATCTTCCAAATTGAGAGCTATTGCATATAGAGCTGCTCCGCCGGAGTTCATGACTGCCGTGCAGTCCTGAGCCCACAAATTTTGTCCGAAAGCAAAAAATCAAGTTTATTCATATTTTATAAATATTTTATTATTAGGAGAACTAACTTTTAAGTGAAAATATTAAAAATTGAAAAATTGACACTACTTTAAAAAAAAAAAATTCGATTTTTTGCCTACTTTTTTGCAACTTTTTTCGTTTAAAAAAGTACTAAAATTTGTTTTTCTTTTTAAGTTTAGTCAACTTAATAATAAATTTAATAACGAACAATTTCCAATTTTTCATTTTAAAATCGGTCAATAACTTTTTGAGCTACATTGCACGGCAATTTTTATAATCCTGTTTTAAGAGAAACGCATTTGAAAAAATAGAATCAAAAATTGATATTTATACAAAAAATTTTTGTTAAAGTGATTACACTTTAATCGGCTATTCCAACACTATATATATATATGAGGCATTTTACGTGAAATGTCCTAAGTTGAAATTTCAACTTCTTGAAAAAAATTGAAACTCAAGGAATTTGTTGTTCTATCAAGTAGAAATATTATCAAAAAATATTTTTGATTTTCTCGAAAAATTGGAGGGGGTAGAGAGGGGTCAATTTGACCAATTTTGCCAACACCGGCTACTTTGAATTTTTTCTGAACATACTTTTAATGGGAAAATTTTTTTAGAATGTGTTTCTGAATGTGTTTCCTCTTTCCAATAGTGTATTTTATTTTTTAATATCTAAAAATTTACCCTAATTTTTGATAATTAATAATTAATTTTACATTTTCTCAAAAATCGGTCCGTTTTTTTTTAAATAAATTATTGTAAACGAAAGCTGAGGTTTTTTCCTATCGGCATGTAAATTTTCAGAATGCCCTTTCATGTGCTTCATAAGTAGCATGTAAGTCTAATAATTCCTCTTTTCGTGACTTTCTACTCTCCTTAGTCTCAAAAGTGCTACGCTTATTCTACTAATCTACGGTAACCTGGAGCGCGCTTCTTTCATCGCTAGTACAGCGAGGACTTCGTATTTTGCTCTAAAAACTTTGTTAGCCTATTTTTGAATACCTTAACTAACAATTTATGCAAAAAAGAAAAAATCGATTTTTCAGACGTCTTAATGTGGTTCCCCTTTAAGTAATTTTTAATTTTATTTAAGTATTTTAACATTAAATACTATTATAAAAATACTTTGAAATTAACAGTGCAGATGTTCACTTTAAGCTTTAAATTTTTACCAATTTTTAAGAATTTGAAGTTGAAAATCACTAATCAAAATTACTTTTAAAATAAGTCAAAAACATGATTCTGAAACTGGCACCTTATTATTATGACACCTGTTTATTACCTTCAAGACTCTAATTTTGAACTGAAATAAAAAATATTCTTTTTTTGTTTCAGACAACATAAACTTTTTTATAATAAAAAACTGGGTACTTGTTTAAGATTGATTAAAATAATATTAAACCATGTAAAGTATTTCTGAAATTATATTAATTTTTTAATAAAACAAGGCAAACTCAAGGACGAGATCAAGCATTTTTAAAATCATTCTAGAAAGTTATTTTAATTTCTTTACAAGTTTAATTGTTGAAAAAGTAGATAATGTTAGTGACTTAGACGGGAAAGTTATTAATTTATTACTTGCATTTCTTAATTACAAAAAAGAAAAATCATTTT